>JAQQTP010000082.1:74895000-75527500 GCA_029884605.1 Ormosia emarginata
CCATATGAGCTAAATCTCTCTTTTGGCAATTATTATTGCTATTTATTGTCAATGATATCATTTTTTTATGTAATTTCTATTTAAAAAATTCACTTTCTTTAATAATGTCAATTTTTTGCTTGATGTGAAAATTTATCATGGAACTTGATCATGTTTTCAAAATGTAAATCTTGCATTTATATAATTAATATTAATAGTTAACTTTTCAAGTAAGCATAAGAGAGAATGAGTTGTTAACTACTTGGGTAGTTGGGTCATATTTATATGGTAATACACTTATAAAAGTAGGTAAAACATTTATCCATGTTCTATTGAATGAATTATTTGAACTTAATATTTGGTTAAAAGATGTTAAACTTTTCTGAACTAAATAAAGTTATGCCAATCTCTTATGTGATATGTGAAGGTTTATGATTGTCATGTTAATTTGATATGTTGATTTGAGCTGTATATGCAATAATTATGCTTAAAAACTGTTAAAAATTTTATTGCTCTATATATCTGTATATGAAATTTTATAAAAAGTAAATACATGGTGCCTTTTGAGGCATGTATATATATAGAGAGAGATAAGTTTTTGAGATAAAATATCTTAGTATTTTTAGTTAGTGTAACTCTTTGGGTTCTAAGTTGTATCGTATTATTTGATATCCATTAAGTGGGTATTAAAGTTGTTTATATTAGCAATGTTATGAGCAAGTGGTTGTCCATGAACAATTATATATTAAATATAAAAGGTCTTTACAATGAGAAGAAATTCCTTCTAAAAACTGCTCAAATAATGAAAATTAATATTATATATTAAAATTTAATGCATAATTGAATGTTTAAGAGGCAGAACATGACTATTGTTGTCTACGATTATGTGACAGTCGAAGGGGAGAATTGTAACATAGTCATGGTTAACATGTGTTACTTTATATGCAACATGGTAGGTAACTTTGCCTGATTTTCAACTTGGTTGAATGAATTTTCATTTATACCATAATTTATGTTTATGTTCTTAGTATAATGATCCATGTTTCTTCATAAAAATCATTTATGAGGGATGTTATATGTCTTGACAAAGTACTTTGTTATTTGATAAGTGCATGAGGATAATTACTTTTAATTATGTTATTGACATAATGTTAATTTAGAAGCATGAATAAATTATTATTAATATTAAATTTTATTACGGGAAATGAATTTTATTAGTTTAATAAATGATTACTACCACAGTAGCTTGTTTATTAAGCTAACGGAAAAATTCATGATTCCTTCTTAAGTGCTTTTGCCTTATTTGTATTAAACTGGTAAGCTTTCTAAATTCTCTGAATTTGTAGTCTAATACTGATTACTATGATTTGTATGCTATATCTATGAGATGTTAATTTTGTGCAAATTGATATTGATATTTTTCTTTGTCACTTGAGTTAAAGCAATTATGTGAAGTGAACACTTCATGATGTGTTTATTGGGAAACATGACTTAGGGAAGCTTATGTTTGAAGTTGAGAATTGATTTTTGGACTATAACTTCATCTTTGTTTTGGAGCCTTATTGACCGATACCAATGTTGTCCGCCGCAGTGGCTTATTCATAAAGTTAGTGGAGCTACCTATTAATTTATTTTGGAGTGATTGTGTTGCTTAAATTGACATTGCATTAGCTTACACTACAAGAAAATTCGTGATTTGCAAAAGATAAATCCATCGCAAATAAGATAAAATCTGCCGCAAATTGACAATTTGCAGCGGATTCATGACCACCGTAAAACGGTCGTTGCAATGTTGTTTGCAGCAGATTTTAGTATCCGCTACAAAATTTACAAAGAATTTATCTGCCACAAAGCTGCCGCAAATATCTCCAGCGATCTGCCTACATTCGGTGTCAGAATTGCACTTTTGCGGCAGATTTTTTTCCCTCAAATTTGCGACAGATTTTTTCGCAGCAAATTTGTGGCGAAATTATTTTCATCGATTTGTGACGGATTTTGTGATAGATTTTTCTGCTGCAAATTTTTTGCATTAAAAAAATAAAATAAATGTTCAAAATCCATAATTATATTACAGTCAATACATACATCACTCAAACATCAATTTCAACATGTCAATGCTTCATAAAACAAACATAACAAATTATATTACTTAAATAAAATTTTTCAAATACAACCTGATTCATAGAAAAATTTATAAGAAATATTAGAATCCATACAACGCTCAAACATCAATTTCAACCCATATCCTCATTATCACTGTCATCTTCATGATCATCTTCAGTATCATCATTGTCTTCTTCTAATAATGGTTATTGCTGGCTTGGCTGAGTGCCAATGACTTTTGAATATGATTTCAATATATTACCAATTCGTTTATTCTGTTGACGCTGGTATTGTTTAAATTGTATTTTCCATTATGCCTCATATTGTTACTCTCGTTATTGGCTCTGTTGCTCCATTCGCTGTTGAATCTCCTGAACCCGATCCTCCATCCCCTACTGCAACTGTTCCTTAACCTGATTAATATATGTAAACATAAATTTAACAATTCATTCCATAACTTATCTCCAAACCCACAAAAATACGAAAAATGAAAAGTTTGACTACATCAAACAAATTTATTAATCAAAATACGAAAATTAATTAATAAAAAATGCTGCAACTATTACTTAACTTGATTAATAACGTACCTAAGAACTTGACTCGATCCAGGCCTTGAGGAGGATGACGCTCTATGGTCATAGATAGATGCTTGAGAACCAAGGCCGTAAACACGACCCTTCTTTATCCTACCAACAGTTTGAATCCAAAGCTCTCGACTGGTTATTTGTGTACCAAATACCCCTTCTTCATTTAA
Source organism: Ormosia emarginata (assembly GCA_029884605.1). Classification (NCBI taxonomy): domain Eukaryota; kingdom Viridiplantae; phylum Streptophyta; class Magnoliopsida; order Fabales; family Fabaceae; genus Ormosia; species Ormosia emarginata. The sequence continues at coordinate 74,897,837 of JAQQTP010000082.1, forward strand.
GTACTGAGAAGATTGTTCAGATTCCTTAACTTTGAATTCCTCCTAAAGATGGAAATTAAAAAAAATATTATGGCTATTGTTATAAAATGAGTTAATATTAAATTTTATAAATTCAAAAGAAATACTAACATATAAATTTTTAGCTTTTGTAAAAACTCATTCAGTATGTTGTGCTTTCTTCAAATGGACGTGATGAAAGGTCTCATCAACTGTAGGTTCTCTATCCAAAGTCTTCGCATGTAATAATGAGAAAATAAGTTAATAACAAAATAATAAAACATATTACTAAATAATTGACGATGATAATTACCAATTTCTGCGCATAGGTGCCTATAGAAATGCAACCACTAGTGTGCAAGCATCTACTAGTGTCAGAAGCACGATTCATCTTTACTTGTTGACATTTCTCCTTATACACGCTACTAGCCCAGTTCTTGCATAGGTCATCTCATATACCTTCTCCAATCCAAAAAGGTCTTCATTTAAGTTGTGTGTCTGCCCTCGCAAACCTGATAGTCTCTTTAAACTATGATTATTATGTGTCTTCCGCATATGGTTATGATGCTGAGGCATCCACCAAACATAACCCTTCAAAAATATTATATAAATAACGTAAAAGTTAAAACAATTGCAATATTACAAAACTAAAAAACATAATTAAACAAATAAAAAATTATACATACTTGAAACTCTCGAAACTACATTTCTCTAGTCTATTTGGGTAAGATATCCAAGGTTGATTATACTTAGATTGTATAACATTGGTAATGGCATCAGCAACAAGTTTAGATGGCAAAAACATATGATACAATTTAAAAAAAATGTAAATATTCTCAACAAAAAAATTGAATTCGCATAACTATGAATAACAAATAGTTGTACACATACCCAAAATCACCATCTGATTCAACAAACGTCTTGTTGCTTTGATTTGTTGCTTCCCCAAAAATGGGAACATTAGAATCACGAGAAGCCGGTGACTCACGGGTACTCGGTGACAGACTAATAGTAGGCGACCCAAAATCATATGTTATACTATGCAGTGTATAGGAAGTATGTGACGGATGCTGGGATCTAGGTGTGGGTATCATAACATACTTAGAAGATGGTGCCTGATAAGAACTTGCAGTGGGTGATATTATAACTGGGGGTGGAGATGATTCTGATGATTGTACCCTAGGTGGCCTCCCTAAATTGATTTTAAGACGCTGAGTAGGTTGCTTCTCCATCTCCTGCCATTTTCCCTTATCTCCTCGTGACGATGACATTTACACAAATAATAAAAATACAATGTAAATATAATTTTAATTACAACACAATAATGTATAATTAGTAACTACAACATATTAAAATAATTCTATACTTACAGTTATGAGAAAACATTGTCCTCATCACTATTTGTTTCATATTCATTATTGGAAGATGTTTCACCATCGTCGTCATTAAAACTTTTTTTTGTTCATCATTTTCATTTTGTCTACTCGAACCAACATCTTGAACTACATAAAAAACTTCATTAGTGTCTTGCAAGTGGTCAATCACATCTACATCAACAATTGGATCCACATGAGTCATAGTATCATATTGGAATGCAATTTCTTGGGCACTTTCAATTTCAACTCGACCTCTTGCCTTGGTTTTTATTACCACCCACCATTAGACCTTATCCTTTTTCTTTACAGGATAAGGAATGTAATACACTTGTCTCGTAAAGAAAGCAAGGATAAAATGATCAAACCTCTCATATCTTATAGTGTATCGATCCTCGATAATTTTATAATCTTTGTGAATTCTTGAACCTTTATTAATCATATCAAACTATTCACCATTAGTTAAGCCTTTAACACACATGCCACTATTGATTGTTTTCTTCCTATATGACTAAGCATCTGTGTGAAATTTATATCCATTGACAAAATACATTGGTTAAGATGTCACACATCTACTAGGCCCATATGGCAAATCATGCAAGTAAGAATTATTACCATATTTTGTGGATTGTGAACCTAGAAAAAAATATAATTAAAGTTAATGATCTAAATCATATATAATAATTGGGAAAACCAATTTAGTAAGGTTTAAGTACTTACAAAACTTCTGAACCACTCTATAAAATCTACATTAATTCTTTCATTTGAATGTTCCTCGAAAATGTTGAAATATTGTAAAAAAAACACTGAAAAATTAAAAGTTTATCATTTGATTATTAGTGAGCAATACATTTGAAATTTAAATTAAATTAATAGTACTGCTTACTTGAGGTATGGTTCAACTTCCTCATAATTTTGCAAGATGTGCAATGTCACATATTTCATCTTATAATCATTTAGCCACTGTTTTTTTTATGTTCCATAACCTCGACCGGGTTAATTAAAAATTGACAAAGTCGGTTCCATTGACATATTTTCATTTGTATTATCATTTCATCCAACTCTAGTTCTCATTGATCTAACATGAGGCTCAAAGTAAAATGAACAGAAAATGAGATATCTCTTAAATCAAATAAGGTTCACAAATAAATCCTTCAACTCGAGCTTTGTTCTTGACTATTTTCTTTATCTTGTTTAGGTATCTCTCGAATGGTACATCCATCTATACTGAACTGACCCCCTACTCTTGCTTCATTAGGTCAATGGACTTGTAAATGTTCTATAGAATCAAAGAAACCCGGTGGAAATATCCTTTTCAGTTTACACAAAATCACCGAAATATTATGTTCCATTTGGAGCATGTCTTTTTCCGTCAAAGTCGTTGAGCACAAATCTAAAAAAAATTGACTCAATTCAGTCAATGGCTTCCAAATTTGATCTGGCAATAAAAAAAAAAGTAACTGGAAGCAAACTATCCATAAACATGTGACAATCATGACTCTTCATCCCAAACAATCGTAATTGATTCATGTCCACACATCTGGCCAAGTTTAATGCATAACCATCTGGCATTTTTCAATCCTGTACCCATTCACATACAACCTTCTTCTGCTTTTTTGTAAAAATATAATTAGTCTTTGGTTTCATGATCTTAACATTTGGTAAATCAATAAGCTCCAATTCTTATCATTGATAATATTTTTTTAACTCCATTATTGCCTTCACATTATCCTTAGTTTTACAGTATTGAATATGTTATCAAAGACTTTTTTCTCAATATGCATGATATCTAAATTATGCCTAATTAAATTATCATTCCAATATAGTAACTCCCAAAATATGCTCTACTGAGTCCAATTATGATAATCACCATACTTATGTTGTTTGCATGGCTGTATTTCAGTTATTTTATTAAAGGCACTAGCAATCTCACTTAATTCATGTCCAGATAATCTTGGTAGAGGCAAATCAACTACAAAAGGTTTCTTCTTAAATACATTTTTATTTCTTCTAAACATGTGATCAATGGGCAAGAATTGATTATGGTAGTCAAATCACGATTTTTTTCCCCATGCTTCAAAGTGAATGCCTTTGTTTAATCCATGCAATATGGACATGCTAATTTACCAGCAATCATCCATCCAGACAACATTCTATATGCAGGAAAGTGATTTATTGTCCACATCAATGCAACCTTCATCATAAAATTTTGATTGCTTGACACGTCATAAGTTAAAACACTCGCCCATAAAATTTTCAGTTCATCGATTAATGGTTGTAAATAAATATCATTCTTGCTCTTAGGATTATGAGAACTAAGAATAATGCATGTTAGGAACATATATGGGAAAGTCATATACATTTATGGAGGCAAATTATATGGAGTGACTATCACAAGCCAACAACAATAAGGAAAAGTAGATTGATTGTAGGGAGTAAAACTATCAGCACACAAATCAAGCCTAACATTTCTAGGATCAGATGTAAATTTAGGATATGTCCTATTAAAATGCTTTCATGCTTCACCATCAGATGTGTGAGACATCTCCCCCTCTTTCCTATTATTTTCAGTATGCCATCTCATGTGTGCAGATGAGCTCATAGGGGAATACAACCTCTTGAGCCTAGGAATAAGAGGTAAATAATGCATTCTTTTCACTGAAACTTCATTGTTATTTCCATTACTGATTTTACGAAGTTCACATCTTTTAGCACCACAAAACTTACATTTTCTGACATTATCATAGTATAACATACAACCATTTACACAATAAACTATTTTTCTTGAAGCAAGCCCGAGTTTAGCAACCAATTTTTTTGTTCTATAGTAATTCAGAGGAGTACGTGATTCTGGTGGAGCAACCTCTCTTAATATCTCCATAAATGAATCAAAGCATGCATGCGTTACATTATAATCAAATTTGAGGCTTAACATTCTGTGAACACTCAATTTTGTCCACCCTTTTTTTTTAATAAAAAGTGAGGTAAAAAAATAATAATTAATAATTGGTTTCCATGACCCAAATCAAGCCCAACCCAATAAGAAAAATATTCAAGTTCACCTTGGCCCATTTGTCTTAAGTTTCTAATTAAAAAAAAAAAGAAAAGCCAACGTTGCAGAGAAGTGAACCACCCAAAAACAAGAGACAAAAAACGAGCTTCTTTGGATGATGACAGAAGAAAAGAAAACAAGTGACAATAGAGATTTCAAAAAATAAGCATCAAAGGGGAAACGGAGTAGCTGCTAGTCCTGCAACACTACTTGCAGCCATGAAAAAGGGAACAGGGGACTAAACACCAAAAAGGAAGACAGCTAGGTGGAGTGCAGGGTCATAGAGCAAGAAAGGTTCATCAAACAAGGAATTGAAAAAGGATCAATGATCGGCTACCTAAGTTGGCCACATCTAGGAGGATTTGATTTCTGGCTTATAAAAGATAGAATAGGCAGCCAACAGAAGGGGGGGCATTCTAGATTCACCACCAGAAACTTTTGCTTCTATTTTTCACAATCTTTCATCATCAACTCAATACCACCCAAAGTCTCATCCTTTCTCAACTTTCAAAAAACTCCATCAACCACCACCCTTCACCCAAACCACCATCAACTTCCATCCTCAACCCCTCACCCAAAAAAAAAAAAAATAGCAAAAAAAAAAAGCAAAGCCAAAAACCAAATTTGGACCGCCTGAAACAGAGCCGCGTAGCACCTCGACCCGCGTCGCGTGCTGCCTCATTCCGGACCGCAACTCTAGCCGCACACCGCCATCCAGCACCGCGTGCCGTTGCCCTCTCGAACCGGATCCAAATTCCTTCACCTTGGTAGCCCGCCACTCCGACCCGTAACCAGATCCGTGAATTGCTCGACCCGGAACTGGCGCCGTCGATCGGCTCTACACCGCCCCACGAACCGATGTCGTCGACTTGCCATCCGAAAACCACCACGCCGTCTGACAACCCGAGTCCGACCAGCCCGCACCTCATCTAAGCACCAGGAGCCACGGACACTGCCGCTGACCAGCCCGAGTTTCAGACGTCCGGCGTGCCGCACCTCTCAAGCTCTGACTGCGCCATCTCCGTCCAGCTAGTGGTCCGCTTCTTCTTTTATTTGGTGCTCTCTAGAAACTTCCCTTTTGTTTCTCTGAGAATGTGGTTCCCTCATTTGTTTTCTTTCAAAGTATGCTCTGTTACGTTTTTAGTTGCTGAAAGTTTTTTTTCTTTTGGAATATAGCTATTTGGGCTTAAGTTTCATTTTTTTTTGGGTCGGATTTGTTTGGGATAAAACTATTTAGTTAGATATTTCTAAAAGCTTTGTTAAGCATGGTAAAAAAAAACACGAAAATGATAAAAAATAAAATAAAAAAAATAGAAATAATAATAATTAAAACTTGTTTAAAAAATAAAATGAGATTAGTTGAGTTGTGACAGCTTGTTAATCTTACAGATTTTAGAATCATTTAAGTAGTGACAGTTAGATGATTCAAGCCTTTTTCTAAATAAAAAAAATCAAATGAATTTTCAAAATAAAAATATTTTCAAAATTAAAAATAACCAACCCACAATCGTTTTCTAAAGAACGACGTGATTTTGAATTCCTCATTGTATCGAGGATACGTAGGAGCAGAATCTCAATTCTGTCAAGCCAAAACTAAATTTTCATAATTTATTTATATTTTTTTGTTTAATTTATCTTTTAATAAATGGGTAAAATAAATATTTTTGAAAGTTATAAAATTTGCACAACTGATTTAGGGTAACCGTTTTAGGACGGATGTGTCAGGGGTGCTGTGGGGTTAAGTCTCCACCCTTCCCTGTACATAATTGGACTCCCGAATCTGAATCTTTGAACGCAGACCATCTTTTTAGGTTTTTCCAATTTTTTCCAATAAAAATAAAATTGGTAGCGACTCCTATTAAATTTTGTTAATTTAAGTCGTTATCTCACCGTGATCCCGGTCGCGACACATTCAAACTGCCCAAGATAACTCAGAATGAGTTTCGCAGCCAGGCCATAATGGTTAACTTGAAGTATTTAATAGATCATAAAACTTTTCGGCCTTTGAATATGGAGGCTCCTCAACACTCTATTGAAAACAACTCCTAAAATCCCCAAAGTCTGTTCCAACTGCATCACAAATCATATTTTGATATCTATCAATCACGTCTTCCTCCTCTAATATAGGACTATTAGCAATGTTCACATCAGAGTTTATATCTACACTAATTGGATCAGACTCATCCTCTCCATGATCTGTCTAATACCAATACCTAAGTTTGAATCCTTTTTTATATACAAATGAACTTTCACAATCTCAGGTTTCAACAATTTCACACTACAACACATCAAACAGGGACACCTAATTGTTCCTTCACTTAAGTAATGGGAAGATCGACATATATAATTCACAAACTCTTTAAATCCATATACAAATTCTTCTGTAAGTCCTGTACGACCTGAATGAGTCCTATTATACATCTATCTACGATTTTCAAGAACTACCATTTTCTACAATGATAATTTTACACTTAAATCAAAATACAAAAATGCAAAATGTACAACATATGTTGCATAATTAATATATTTTAAAATTATACTTGTATAAATATTTCAATCCAAACAACAATTATTTCCAAAATCTTCATCTCTCTTAACATGGTATGACCTTATCCCATCCAAGAAGACACTTTCTTAGCACTTGATTGATAGTACTCACAAAAATTACATATTGTATACTTGACAAAATTTCGACAGTATTTCCCATTGGTCTCTAAGTGCATGACTAGAAAATGGTGACATCTACCACGATCAAGTGTGCACCTAGAGAATAAAAGAAAATGTTGCACAACAAAATTTTATCAAGTATATGGTATGAGATTTAATAAGTAACTATAATCAAGTGAAAGAAAAGTTTCTTCTCAAACTGTCCAACTTGAACAATTCAAGATTCAATACAATGAGCAGTACCTTTAAAATGTACGTGTGCTTACTAATATTGAATCTCAAATAGGAAACTAAGGCTTCACTCACTAATCTAATTTACCATATGCATCAAATATATGACAAAGATAACAAGACCAGTCTGAGTTACAGTACATAGCAATAATCAAATGAATATTGTTGATGGACAGATAAATTTTCTAAACCCAGTCGTGAGCATGTGCTCAAACTCTAAATCTATAATTCATAATAACCTTCACAATGACCCTCATGTTCCTAAACTGCTTTATCACACCCCTCAAGAATTACCACATCCATTTTCTCAGCAAATAAGTCATTGGTTTAAACACAAAACCAACATCAATAAATTACTACGGCATCAAGCATCTTACAATACATAAAAAAATAAAAAGTGATGCATCATATACATAACAGTCAAATGACCTACAAGCATGCTCCGAATGAGCATGGTTGGCAAATCAGAGCAAGCAATAAACAGAGCGTGGAGCAGTTGGTGCCGTGAACAGAGCAAGCAATGAACAGTGGGGTACCTAGTTGGTAGGTGGCGTCACGTGGACTGGTGGAGGCGTGGAGCAGTGGCGGCCGACCGAGTCAGTGGTGGGGGGTCACCAGGTTTGTGGTGCTGGGTCGCGGGTCGGGTCGCAAATCATGAGTTCTGAGTCGCGGGGTCGGGGTTACCGTCACGCGAGGTGGGGGTAGTTTGTGCGGGGTTGGGGTTCGTGGCAGTGGCTGTGGCGGGTTGCATGGGAGAGAAGGGAGAAATAGAGAAAAGAGGGAAATGAGGATGGCAGAAGAAGATGTCTTAGATCCGGTTTGCGGTAAATTTTTTTGGCAGATTTTTTTTCGCAAATTAATTTTTTCAATTGCGACAAATTTTTGCTTTGAATTTTTCTATCGTAATTTTTTTTAAAATTTTTTAATATTTTTTTTGAATTTTTACTATATTTATCAATTTTGTGGAGATATTTCCACGCAAATTTATTTTTAAATTGCGGCAAATTTTGCCACCTCAAAAAAATTTTAGATTTTTTTACCAAATTTTTATTACGTTTAACAATTTTTGTGCAGATTTTTCAAATTTGCAAATTTATTTTTTAAATTGTGGTAGGTTTTTTTTTCGGTAAATTTTTTTATTTTTTTATTTTTCTCCCTAATTTTTTTATTATATTTATTAATTTTGCGACAGATAGTTCTGCCACAAACCTTTTTTAACCAAAAAAAAAATTTCACGATAGAAATGGTACCGAAAAAAATTGCGGGGGAAAATCCACCAAAAATTGATCCACTGCAAATTGAGACGAATTTTAATCAGCCACAAAATATTTCACAATTGCGGTGGATACGAATTCGCCGCAAATTTGCTATTTTGTTGTAGTGTTACCCACATGAAGTCTTTTGTACAGATTGGTTCAAAGTAACGTGGAAAACTTGAGATAAATTTTGATAGTAAAAATTCTTCTACCCACAGGTGTTGAATTTTCTGAAACTATTGTGTATGGTAATTCTCTACTCACATAGAAGTTTATATTCATATGTTTTGAATCTTTGTTATGGTGACTATTGTCACTGATTATTGTCCATTTGATCAGCAAAAGGTTTATTGTTTTCAACTTCATATTATATTTTTCCTTAGCAAAGAAATTAGATTGCAATGTTTCAAACTTTGAGTAAAGATCTTATAAAAGATGAAATGTATATATAGTGATGGTTTTAGCCATGATAGATATGTATAATTATTCTTAAAAACGAGTTTAAGTTCATACTTAAGTGAATTTTTCTCCTCAAAAGAAAATGTTAATTGTTTTGATAAGTGGGAGTTATAGTATGTGTTGTGCATTCTACTAATAGGTGATTGTATAATCATATGTTTAAACTCTTGTAAAGAGTGTTATTGTACCCAATTAAATGTTGTTAGATCATATTCTTGTATATATATATATATATATATATATATATATATATATATATATATATATATATATATATATATTGTGCAAGAAATACAACTACATGTAAAATTGGGAGTGGGCCAATTATTTTGGCTTTTCACATTTTCTTTTTCTTTAAAAGAGTTGCTTTTGATACATCTGACTAGAATATATTGTTCTTCTGCGGTATATGTATTTTTGTACTGGTTAACAAATTTAATATTTGGAAATAAATTTTGTATGTGATTAATGTTTTTCTAATTAAAGTGTCTTGTGAAATTATCACTATGAATTTATTTAAGATTAAATGAAATTTATTTATTTATGATCAAGTAAAAGTGATACAAGATATGTTATTTTTTGGATTTCTAAAGAAATGTGGGAGCATGATTTATTTATTTATTATAAATATATGCTTCTGAAATAATTAATCAAATGTTGATATATGCCTTGCTTTTAAGGAATTTAAACATTTTTTTTACATTAGATTGTACTACAGATATAAGCTTGGACTTATATTATTAAAGTTTTTCCTCAATCTTAGAAGAGATTGGAGTATGTGCTATACTCATAGATTTTTTTTCGATTTTTTGGGCAAAATTTGTGGCTTAGTGAAATGTATTGGCCACTCAAGTTTGGTTGTCCTTGTTTGTCTTTAAAATTTTTGCCTATACTTCATTTGATAGGAATGTGATTTAATAACATGTTCATTGCATTAAAATGCATGGTCCCTTGTGACGTATAAAGGTATATGTTTGTTATTGATCCTATCTATATATTTATTAATCAGTTGTGTTTTTAAACAACTGGTTAATGCTTATATATTATATATACTATTTTAAACATTCTTAACAATCAAAGTTATATGAATAAAATTTATGTTGTTAATGTTGGAATTAACAATGGAGCTATCTTAGCTTGGTTAAATCGTTACCAATCACTCATTTAAACCTAAGTGGTTTATGTCTTTTGATGTGATTGGTTAGTGAGAGTTGATAAACTTGTGATTACATGAGATTTATACAATTAGAACTCATGTGAATATCATAAACATTTTTATGTGCATATGATGGTAATTTCATGAAAATATGACTTTACCATATTATATTATTATTTTGGTATCTCTGATTTATCTCCATATATGGATGTTTTCTTGGGAAAACATTGATCTTTCATAAGAAAGATGTTTTGTTCCCTTTGGGGAATGGTGTTTCGTAAGAAACATGTTATGTTCTCCTTGGGGAGGTTGGTTGTGTTTTCTTGAGAAGACACAATGAGGATCTATACACAGTAACATAAAAGGAAACACATATTTTGTTGTGGACATGTATTACACTAGCACACTTGTTTATGACCATGCCAATGAGGTTATTAGTTATGTGATCATGGAGGAACTAAATTCTAAATAATTTATCTCATCTATGGCTTTTAGTTGATAGTTTTGTTGGTGGTTCTGATCATGTTTTGTGGTGATAATTATCAGGTTATGTTAGTGGCCACAAAGTTGTTCAACCCAAGAGTCGTTTTCAAAATGACTTCAAAAATAATTTAAACCCAATCAATATTGCCTAAGTGGGAGAATGTTAGAATTTTTTGGGTTTAAGCTTCTATTGATTGTTGCATTTTGTTTTATTAAAACGAGTTGAATGAATAACATGATATTTTCCGTAGAATCTCACTAATTATGTGATCCACTGTGAGTTTGGGAGTTATCATGTTTATTGTCATTGGGCTTGAGCCCAATGATGGGTGTGTTGGATTATGATGTAGGTCAGGTAGCCTGTCTGCAATGAATGACTATGTTACTAATATATATTATATAAAGAGCATGATCCCTACTCTACTCTTGACATATCTTGACTGCGGATGGCTCCATCGAAGTGATAGTTAGAAAGACAAAGGGTTAGAGTGGTAGACCACCCTGACGTATATAAGTGTGTAGGCGTTTCCTAAACAATTTTGTGAGAGCACTTCTTGTTAATATCTCTTCAAGAGGTACGTGATATCAATATTAACTATTTTGTTATGATTATGGTGTTCTAATTCCTAGTATAAATCTTGTAAAATCTTTCATACCAAAGAATGAGTAATGAACTTGCAATGTTTGGAAGTTCTAAAGGCTATGTTTAGATAACTAATGATTGGTGAAATGAAATGAAATGAAATGGAATGAGATAAGATAAAATGGAATGGAATGAGATGAAATGAAAAAAACTTAGTATTCTATTGTTTGGATATTTTATGATAGAATTGAGTAAACTTTTCATTCCATTGTTCGGGAAGTAGATAAAATAATAAGAGTTATAACTTTATTATTCCTATATTACCCTTATTTCAAACAATTATTTCGAACTAAAAAAAGACTTTATTTATTTTCACATATTATCTAATGATAATATTTATTAAATAATATTTTTTCTTAAATTTTTTATAATATTTTTTGTTAATTTTTTTAATCTCATATTTTTAATTATTTTCAATCTTGATTACATGAATACCAATTTCAATCTTGTGTTACCGAGCTACATGATTTGAAATTATTAGTAAAGAAGATTTGGTTTGATGAAAACTAATTACATGAATACTCATATGTTAAGCACATCTTTTGATTTCTGCCATTAATTTGATGTAATAGCTTGTAGATTAGTGACTTTTTTTTTGTCATGTATTTGTGTGACAATATATTAGTGAGACAAAAAAAGTTGGGAATTTTTTTAACAATAAAATTGTGGTACCAACTGAGAATTATTTTTGAACATAAGGATCGGATCTTATATGCGGATTTACATATAGTAAATTTTAGAGAAGTTAGACCAATCGTTACACAAAAATTAGGTGCCCTTCTAAATGTGACGGTGAAGTAATGAGAATGGAGGAGAGGAGAGGAGAGGAGAGGTAGCAACATAGATGTGAAACAATGAGCAAGATAGGAGAGGCAATATCATGATCTTCACTTCTAGTTAGGATAAGAGGATAATTTTGTAATTTGATAATTTTAACAATAAAAAATTAGATAGTTCTATCCTATACTCCCTAAATTAGGGAGAAAGAAAATTGAAGGTTTTTTATGGAAGGACAAAACTTAACTATATTTTTTTATGTATATTACATTTATTTTATTAATTAAGTTATGATATGTGTGTATTTTTTTTTAAAATAAAAGTAAGAGAAAGAATATTAATAAGCATATGACATAGTTTAATTAGTAAAATTAATATAATAAACATAAAAAAATAAAATTAAATTTTTAGAATGCATGAAATACATCTCATGCACTTTCACTCTATTCCACTTTTTTTTTTAAAATAAATCCAAACAATGGTATATACTTCTATTTCATCTCATTCAACCAATCCAAACTTATTCAAAGTGAGGAGAAGGGATAGAAAGGAGAGAAAAAGAGAGGAATGGGAAAGAAGGGAGATTTTTTTTTTCTTGGTTAAGTTTGTTTCAATGTTTAAGTTGGAGAAAGAACAGGAAACAAGAAAAATTAATTCTCATTTCTCTAATTTTATTTTAAAAAATAAAGCCTTTCTCCTTTCTTACCTGTGATGAAAATTTTTAAACATGGAAATAAGTCTATTTTTTTCTTCTCTTTCCCATCCCTTTCATTTCTTATCTCTCATCCAAACATAAAGTCATAACAAAAGAAAAAAAACGCACACAAACAACATGAATGCGACATCGACATTGGGGAAGACAGGCGGAAGATGGTTGTGCAGTAGGCAGTAGGTCTAAGTGGGAGTCGTTCCAAGCAAGTAATGGCAAAAGTGAACAAAACAAGGGGGCTCCACCTTGCAACAACTTTCTTGTTCCCTCTCCCACCCTCCATCCTTTGCAATGCTTTTTCTCTGTAACAGCTTACGGAATTTTCTTTATATAAGATAATAAGTGATAAAAAAAAAGTAAGCGAGATAAAGCGTATTAGGTTCCTAATATTACACGGTTATGGATAAAACTACTGGAATTGGCTCACGTTTACCCACAACATACAGAGTTACAATCACCAACTGTATAAGTAAAGTGAATATTAGGATCTTGTTTTATATAATTTAGGAGTTACTTTCACATTCTTAATTTATGCTTTTTAATTATCAAGTAATAATTAAACCAAACTTACAATTTTGTAGAGCAATCTAAATTATTCATATCTTTATATAAGAGTCATTAAAGACTGGTTGGGATCTTAGCCCAACGCAAGGGATATTTATATGAGTCTTTCATCCTTGATATTGTTCAGCAAAAAGAAGTCATTGTTTTAGAAGTGGGTTACTAAACACCAAGGAGACAAAGCACAACATCAACTTTCAATAATCAAAGGAATGGATCAAAGAAGATTTTACTATGAATTCAAATGAAAATACAAGAGACAGTAAATCTTTTGTGGAGTAGGGTGACGGCTTGATATTCTTGAGCGGGTAATAATTGGTGTCTCTCATGGGTCTCTGAGTGCCTGAGCATCAGGTATTTATAGCCCAAATCAAGTGGATGATGAAGTTGCTTACTCATCCTTCGAGAGTTGACTTAGTTAGCTAGAGTTATCTTCATTAAGTTGGAATTCACGATTGAAGCTTATTACAAAATAAATGAATCTCTGAACTAGAGTGATATCTTTTTATTCGCTAATTGTGACCCATCCTTAGAAGATTCTATGTTGAATAAGGAAGATAGCATAAGCAAATTGCGCACTCAGGGAGGAGACCAAGTAAGGACGGAATTTGCAATGCGCGAAAGATGCTAAACTTTAACTTTTCCTTATTTCATAATCAATCGCGATTTTTATACCGGTACAGTATCCCCATCCATTTTAATATTAGATATTGTTTATGGAATCCACTTGTAAATAGTATTAAATTATATTTTTTAGTATATGTTTATTAATTAACTTTTTTATATCGTTAATTATTTTTTTATTTTTTATTAACCAACTTATTTCATAACATAAAAATTATGTGATAAAATTTTGTGTAATTAATTAACTTTTATATGTAATTAATTATTTTTTTGTTCTTCATTAACTAACTTTTTTACGAAGATAAAAATAAAGTTGATTAATAAAAAACACAAAAGTGATTAATTACGTATAGAAGTTAGTTAATGACACAAGATTTTATCACATAATTTCTATATTCGTAAAATAAGTTAGTTAACAAAAAATTAAAAAGTAATTAACAACGTAAAAAAGTTAGTTAATGAATATATACTAAAAAAAAATAGAAACATGATTCGATACTATTTATAAGTGAGTTTTATAAATAATATTCAGTGTAAAAATGAGTATAAATACTGCTAAATGTTAGATGTAGAATGATAATTTTCCTTTCGCAACATAAAAAACTCGTTTCAAAGTGCCAGCGTTTTTCATCCTAACGTGACACCACTCTGAGAATCTCTTTCGTCAGAACTACAAGCATCACATTATGGGGGGGTTTTTATTTGGTCAAAACTACAAGGGACACAACATTGCTTTGTGACAGGATTTGGGTAGTTGATTTTTTGTTTGGATCTTCTCGACTCTTTCAATGATGCTTTACTCCTTATCTTAATTTCCTTAGCATTATAATATTGCCTCAGAAACAGTCATAAAACAGATTGAAAATCATTCCGAATTTGATGCATTGAATTTAACAATATTTTTTAAGCATTATAACATTATAGGTAATAAGCATCTTACTTTGTCCCCTTTAAAAATTTAAAATACAAAATGATTTGTTGTGATGATAGTCATCTAGGTACAAAATGCTTCATTGCAATTAGGGATGGAAATCAACGGCTTTCCTGACTTATTTAAGATATAATTGACTTGATTTGTTTAATAAAAAAGTTTAATTAAAATTTTTTTAAAAAATTATTTAGTTAAGCAAGTCAAACTTTAGATTTGTAAAAAAAAAAATTAGACTTAATAAATCAATCTATTTAATTATATATTATTATTTTATATATATTATGAAATTTTAATATTTATATAATATAATTAATTTATTAAATAATATAATATTTTTTAAAATATATATTTATTAGTTTATATAAAAACTTAGATCCATTAATCTATCTCATTAATTTATTTAAAAATAAATTTTTTGATTTATTTAAAAATTTTATCGTAAAATAGATTTTTAAATAAATTTTTAAGTCAAGTTAAATTTTAAAAATTATCTTATATGAAATAAATAAATTAAATTTAAACTTTATATTTAAAAAATAAGTCAAACTCATTTAAGACACTCTAACATATTTTCATCCCTAATTATAATATGCGAAGGATGCCAAATTTTGACTTATGCTTATTTCATAAAAAAAAAACCTCGTTTCAAAGCGTCAGCATTTATAATCCCAATGTGACACCACTCTGAGGCTCTCTTTCGTCAGAACTACAAGCATCACTATTATGGGGTTTTCATATGCTCAAAACCACAAGCAACACAACATTGCTTTGAGATAGGATTTGGGTAGTTGATTTTTGTCTGGATCTTCTTGACTCTTTCAATGATGCCTTACTTTTCATCTTAATTTAATCAGCATTATAATATTTCCTTAGAAACAGTCATAAAACAGATTGAAAATCATTCCAAATTTTGATGCATTGAATTTAACATTATTTTTTCAAGCATTATAACATTATAGGTAATAAGCATCTTACTTTGTCCCCTTTAAAAATTTAAAATACAAAATGCTTCTATGTGATGATATTCATCTAAGTACTCATAAAGTATAATGGTTCAAATACCTAAAAGAAAAAAGTATAATGGTTCATATAGAAATCTCACATCATGTTACGTTTATCACCACAATCATCGCTCCTTTTGTAACACAGATTTTGCAGAGATGAACATTAGGTTCAAATTTTTGGTCATATAAAAAGCTCCAATAACTAGTCTCCAAATCAGTGGTTTGGCTTGAGTGTGATTCCAAATCAATGGTTTCACTCTTGTCTAATAGAAGCAGCCTAGCTAAACACCCCAATGGTTTGGTATAACCGAATACATGGATGGTTTCAAAGAGATTAGAAAATCAAAGTTTATCATACATATAGGGAAGCGAATTCTTGTGCAGATTGGTTTGCTAACACTAGTCTCCAATAGGATTTTCAATTGTTAGTCTGAGTTCACCCTCACCCGAATGTTGCTCTATTGATTCTAGCTGATTACTCGGGCTTTTATGCCCCGCAAAGTCTCTTTTATTGCCTAGTTCTTCTTTGGGCTGCGGCCTCATTTTGTACCCAAGGAAAAAAAAAAACCTCCTATAACTTAGAAGACGATTAGCATATTTGCTCTATCCTTTGAAAAGTCTCAAATTATATTTTGGGCAAAAGTTTGTCTCTTGTAACTTTTGCCCCAACCATGATTTTGGAGTTTCAAAACAAAGCAAACATGCACTATATATAGCATCTTCTAAGTTAGTTTTAGGAGTTGTTTGTGCCTTTTATCTTTCAAATTGAAAATAGAACGTGTTCGCAAAATCACGATGGAATGCCATTAATATATATTAATTATTATAAGACAAATGCCGAAAGCTATCTCAAATTTTGGGTTGGTTTATTCCATGAGTTTTTTTCTTTTTTACCTGGTATTCCATGAGTTTTAAAAAGTTACAATTCTCCTTCTTAATTACTAAATGTGCCAAAAAAAATATTTTTTTAACGGATATCCATCTTACTATCAGATAAAATGTGAAAAAGAAAACCCCTCAAATTTGTAAGTTATAAATTGAGCCTGTTTGGATAAGCTTTTTCTATAAAAAAAACATTTATTTCTTTTTTAAAAAATATTTTAACATATTTTTAAGTATGTTTAGATGTTACTTTACAAAAAAGTAGAAGTAGAAAAAAAAGACACTAAAGCCACTTAATTCTTAAGTTGACAATTCTTTACTTCTAAAAAAAATTGGAAGGATAAGTGATTTTTAAATATAATTTTATGAAAGCATTGCTAAAATAAACACTTCTTAAATATGCTAAGTGCAAAACAACTTTTTTTTTAAAAAAAAACTACTAAAAATTCTAAAAGTTTAATTACTTGTTTATAGTTGTTCTACGCGAGGCTATTTTGTAAATGCAATTCATTGTGCATCAATATTATTAGAAGAGAAATGAATGTTGCACAATTTATTTATTTTTTTACATTTGTGTTACACTTATACTTGTTTTGATAAAAAAAAAAAAAGAGAGTATGTATTAGAAAATGTGTATATCTTGTTTTATTATTCAAGAAAGAAATGAAGTGAGAAGAGTGTAATAAACATGATGTATAAATATCATTATTGATATTAGATTCCTTGTTAGGGCTTTTTGTCTGAAAATCAACCTAAGCCTTTTAGATAGGTTGGTTGCTGAGTTTGGACAACCATAGATTGATTATGTTGGATTGTTGAATACTTGAATCGTTCTAGTGGAAAAAGAAGAAAGAAAAAAGTTAGATATTCAAGTGATGTATTATCTCACATTTATTTATATGATATATTAGGATGAAGGTGTGTAAAAAATGAGGTAAGATTAAATATGTTTAAATAACAAAATAATACAAATATGATATAATGTAAATAGAAGTGTGTAGATAGAATTATTGAGGAAGAAAATAATTGTTAGAACAATTCCGTCAATCGTTCCTAACCTCAAGCCAAAATCTTTACTTAAACTTGGAATGAGCTTGAAACATGTCTGGGCTCCGCTACAATGATGAAATTGAAGCATGGTTTGGTTGGGGTAAGAGCTCAAAAAATTCATGCATATAACCCTTATCGCTTTGCCCTTTTTACTGAAGAAACTTTTTACGTAAATTTAGAATATTTAAGTTGAATATATTAAGTCAGTTATATTAATAATCATAGCAGATTATAAAAATTAATTATTAACTAATAATATGTTTAACTTAATACATTTAATTTAAATATTCTAAAATTATATAAGAATTTTTTTAATAAAAAAGTTATTTATCGGAGGTTCCAAAAAAGAAGAGCACCACTTTACTGCTACGTATTTTTTAGTAATAATATTTATACATCAAAATTTTTATTTTTTTTTATATTTTACTTGCTTAAAAAAAAAAAAAAGATGGAGAGATAATATATTAAAATGTGTGATTTTTTATTATCTAAAAATATAATGTAAGATTTTTTAAGTGTAAATATTATTATTATTTTTGTTTTGATACATTATTATTTTTTTTTTAAAAAGAGCTGCCCATCTTAGCAATAATTAATGTTGCTCCATCATTGATAACGTTGCACATGTGATTTTTCGTGAGTTATCTTAGCCGACTCATGGTCATAGCATGGCAGGGCAAATCAAAACTCTCTCGATCTTAATTTAAAATATTTAATTGTGAATTGTGTTAATGACGCAAAAACACAGCAGAGTAATCCTGAATCCTGATGTACAAAACGAGCACATTCAACACAATAACTTAAAATATGAGTATTTAAAGCACCAAAAAATATATGAATATTTATAACTAAGATGGTCAAAACCGTGGTCAAATATTAAATTAAATTATTTAATTATCATAAATAAAATGACATAAATTATTTTAAGTTAACATATTTATCCATTCTACATCATATCCCAAATTGTGATTAGGAAAATTTTGCTGGTCAGTTAAGCAGATTCACACATGCATGTTGCCTTTCATCTTTAATTATACTTTTATTTAAAGAAAAAATTCTTTTAAAGTGAGATTACTTATAAAGAAATTAAGTAAATATGTATCTATTATTTATTTAACTTAAAGTATATCATGATCTTAATCTAATAAAATTTAATGATAAATATATTTTTATTTATTTTTTACAAATAAGTTTACTTTAATGTAATCATGTCCTTTCTTTAATAATTATTAATTTATGCACCTCACGCTGATTTTGGTTTCAACCTCATAATGGCTAATCCCTTGTGGGAAATGCTAGGGCCAAAACCAGAGATATAGGTATATAAAATGGTGTACTATATGCACACCAAAAAAAAAAAAAAAAACTAGCTGTTCTATCATTTGCTGATGTAGTATTTACAATTCTCGAGTACCATACATGGTCTAGTTAAAGAAGTGATTTCTGGGTGAGGTAATTTGGCCTTGATTGCCTCTCCTGCTATTCTTTTATCTTTGTTGATCTGATGCATCTTCACTATCTCATGAACTTTTAAAGAGGATGAAACCTTATTAATATCATTATTATTATTTTGGTTGGGGAATTATCAGATAGCCTAATTAAAACGAACTGCATTTTAATTTTAGATAATTGATGAACAAGAAAATCAATAACTCTAGTATTGTAAATACTATATAATGCAGACTCTTAGAGCTTAATTACTTGTGACACAGTTATGGCGATATCTCAGTCGCTCCACTTCCTTTTGCTGCTCATATAAGCATGTGATACCTGATGCCATTCCAATTGGCACTTTTCTATTATTTGCAGGTGATCGGAAATGGATCCTTGATTAGTGATTTAGACCGCTTCTTTTATAGGCCACATGAAACTCTTGTCTTGGACTGAATATATTTCATTACTATGGCTTCGGCCGTCAGATATCTTTTTTTCTTTGTTTATATCACTCTTACTCATGTTTTTTATTGTTAGGCGAAAAATGCTCATAACCAATCAAGATTTTAGACATGTGAAGGATAATAATGTGATTATGAGCATTCCTGGGAAATACTCAATAAAGCCCCTTGTTGTATTATATCTGTGGTATATTAAACAAAACCATAAGTATTTACTGTCTTCTCATCAAGGTTATTGTAGTATAGTGGTGAGTATTTTGGCCTGTCATGCGGGTGACTGACCCGGATTCGATCCCCGGCAAGGGCGTTTAGTATAATTTTTTTTATGCTTTTTACTGTCCAGTGATTCTTACATATACATACTTATTTGAAAAACTGGATATCTTTGGTAATTCTTTTCAATGCTCTCTCTAAAGTTTTGTAATTAGAAATATCAGTTTAAAAGAATTCTGGAGTACGTGAATCAATTATATCTGCAAAAATTTGGCATGATGTGGGCACCCTATAGTGGCTTTAGAATGGATACCAGCATCCTCCATTCCTTTACCTTCGGGAAAGAATGGTTGTCTCTCATTAGTCATTGTGAGCTATTTGATGAGCCCAAAACAGCGCAAAACTAACTCCAATATTAATAGATGCTGTTTGTATTCAGTTTCTTATGACTGTGAGTAGCAGATGATATTCTACGTTGTCAACACAAACGTGATAAAAAAAATCGTTAACTTCTTTTCAGAAATTACTATACTCGCCAAGTCATTAGTCTGTCAGATTCATGATACGCAGCAGCTTGCTGGGGATGTCCAGATTCGGCATGTATACAGAGAATCAAAAATATGCGCCGATGCTATAGCGGATCATGCGCATTTCCTTCCCCTTGGAGTGCAGTTCTTCACTTCTCCTCCCCCCTGTATTTCTGTTACTTTAGTTAATGTTGCTAGTGCTGTTGCACTAGATAGGGTTGTTCCTGTTAGTTTTCTTTGGTCTTGTGCCCCGTTGTCAATCAAATAAATAAATTACCATAAAATTATGTGGTATTTGCTTATATATGTCATGTTGCTGGAAGACTGCATTATGCACATATGAGTTTGACATCTAGAATTCTCTTCATTTAACTGTTATAACTTACAATAACAATACAACGTGATGGATTTATCGAAGATTCAAAATTTGTCCAAATAATTGTAAGTGTACCTTCTGATGTCTACTTTGCATATATATATAAGCGAGATGAGCTTGACTAGAAGTGTAGTATATATATCATTTCCCATTAATTGGGAAGGATGACTTAATGAACTCTGAGATAACAATTCAGTTGGGTCTTGTGTCACGAACATATGTCATGCTAAGCTGCCTGGTATGATCTATGCTCCGTTTTATTTTTTTTTTAAATGGTTTATCCTGTGATTGATTTGGAAGGAAACCTCTGTCTCAGTATTCTTCGACAAGAATGGAAGCCTATGTTGAATATGAACAATAGAGTCATTGGAATTTGGATTGTTTCACTTATTCATACTAATTAATTCATCTTCTTTTGCTTCCCCCCCCCCCCCCCCCTACGGAAACTTACCCTGCCAAGTTTGCTTATCCCCGGAACTTTAATTAATTGTATATGGCTGTGTGCGGCAAGCATTTTATATGAGGATCCTCTCAATTAAGATGCAGTTAAAGTGTTGAGGACGATCCTTAGAAGTTTGCAGCAAATGCGACAAACACAAGCTATGTCTAGTGGGTATGTTGAGGAGACCTTATTCCCTCGGTGCTTGTAGTTACTGAATTGCATTTATTCTTTCTATTCTTGAAAATTAACTCCCTTACACTATGTTTGGATGAGAAGTAATGGAGGGAACGAAAAGGAAATGGGGAAAACGAAAATAAGTTTTTGTGTTTGGAAGTTTTAAAATACATAGGAACGGAACAGAACACATGGAGAATCATTTCGCCCCTCTTCCCCTCAAATGTTCAATTTTTGTTCCCCTCAAAATTGAGGTGGAATGAGGAGAACACATATTTCGTTCCGTTCTGTTAATGAATCTTCCAAACAAAGAGAGGGAGAACTATGTTCTATTCCATTCATTTTCATTCTGATCTATTCCTACCTATTCTGTTCCGTTCCGTTAATGAAAAAATATTCAAACACAGGTTAAAGTTACCCTCTTATTACCCCAAACCAAACATAGCACACGTAGTAATACTTTTCATGCTAATAAGCTTGAGACAATATAATCTATACACAAATATCGCGTTTATTAAGGAGTCACTTGATGTGAAAATTACTTGAGAATTTATAGTTCCACTTCCACCACCACTAGATGATAATAAGCTTCTATGCTATTGTAACTAGTTTTGGGCAACTGCTTGTAGAAAGAATGAACCCAAAGCCCAAAGCCCAATTCTTAATTATAGTTGCAGTTTCATATATTTCATGGTAAATTTGTAAAATGGGTGTAGACTTGTAGTTGCTCGTCATCCTTCTTGGGATTCCCCTATCACTGTCTTTAGTTGGTTCCCACCTTTATCTATATTTCTGAGGGATAATAATTGCATATAAATAATATTTAAAAAATAAAAATAATACAAAAACTATTAAATCGTATATAAATTTTCACAAAATAATTTAGATAAATTTAATAATATCGAATATTATAAATTTTATTAAGTGAAATATTATTCATATAATGTCCACATTTTTATAGTATTGTATAGTTTTTTTTAAAAAAAAATTATAATTCCATTAAAATATGATTTTACATGTCACATCACTACACGAAATTTAAGTGAGCTTTGATATTTTTAAAATTTAAAATTATTTAGTAAATACAGAAAAAATAATTAAATAAACAAACTCCAGTCATTTTAACTTTTAAGAGATTGTTACAAAATCATAAATTTTTTTTGTTAAAGCCCTTGTTAAAAATATTAAAATAAAATTTTTTAGATAAAAATAAAATATTTAATATATTAAAAAATTAAATAAAAATTTATTTTAATTTTTTGTATTTTAATATCTTAACAAGTGGTTAATAAAACTAAAAAAAAAAATTAGGAGACAAGTAAAAGAAAAATCAAATAAAATTGGATAATGCTTTTGTGGTTTGGGTGGACATCAATCACATCATCATAGTCTGCCTGTTGCCAAACTCCTTCACGCGGAACCCGGGTTGGGTCTTCGTAGTTTGAAATAGAACGTGAGAACCGGTGTTTTGCATTCAATTTGTCCATAACGCATTAACTAAGCTTTCTAGCTTGAATGTTTGACCCATTAAAGTTTAAAGAGAAGTTGGAAAAAGAAAAAGTTTCAAACAAAAACAAAAGGCAAAGGAAAAGCGTTTTGGCATATTCCCCATCGAAAATCGAAGCCATTCATGTTTGGATCCGCACTTCGAAACGCTTTCGTTTTGGACCTCATAGCCTAAGCCTTAGCCAAGCCGAGCTGAGGTTTGTCATCGGACATGTGGGCCCCACCCACACTAATAATTAGGTGATCAGAAGGCAGTCCACATGTTATGAAAGGCATCCGCGCGGCAAATCCCACTCTTCTTTTATCCTCTGCGGCACACTCGCGTTCCCTTCATGAATCACACGCGTTAATCTTTGATCACATCAGAAACGCATGATAATACACGCATGAACGGTGCTGATGATGCATGGCATTGGCCCCAGGAGATTAACCGTAAAATCAGCTTTGAAACAGGGGGGAAGATCAAGATTCTTCTAAAACTACAACTAGACTAGAGAACATCCAGCGAAGGAAGAAGAGGAAGCGCAATCCTCGTGAGCCCATTACTCTCTACGTCTGGGTTTAAATCAGCGACATTCGTGGTGGTGAAAGTGAAAATGACTTCGGACGGAGCAACATCGACGGCGACGAATCGGAGGAAGCCGTCGTGGAGGGAGAGAGAGAACAATAGGAGGAGAGAGAGGCGGAGGAGAGCCATAGCGGCGAAGATATACTCAGGACTGAGAGCTCAGGGGAACTACAATTTGCCCAAGCACTGTGACAACAACGAGGTCTTGAAGGCTCTCTGTGCCGAAGCTGGTTGGACCGTCGAAGAAGACGGCACCACCTATCGCAAGGTACCCCCCCCCCCTTTCTTCTTCTTCTTCTTCTTCCCAATCATACTTGTACTGTTCATGGATCTCGTTTTCCGTTTTTTCATCCCATCTTTACTGTTCGATTAAAATCTGCCTATAACTGCCTCATTTTTCCTCGGATCAAACTTGTTTCTAGTTTCTCAGTCCAATGAATCTGTGCTTTCAATGCTCCTTATTAATTAGTTCATTTCTTAGATTATTTATTTATTATTCTGTGTCTCTTGTGTTAATAAGAGAGAGAGAAGAGCAGGACAGAACAGGACAGGACAGGAGGGAGAATAATCCATTGTTATTTAGTCCAATTAGGTAGCTATGCAAGTATGCAACATTGGAATCAGGAAGGAAAATCTTTCCTTTGAAATGAAGCTTTCTAAAGCATATTTGCTAATGGTATATTGGTTTACCTTAAGAAGAATAAAGCTTTACTGCTCTAATTGAATAAAATTGACATATTATATATGTTATCTCATTTATTTGTAAAATTGTAACCATAACCTACTAATACTAATCTCTTTTGGGTTATGATGATTGTTGTGAATAGGGATGCAGGCCACCACCCCCAGGCGATGGTGCAGGTACCTCCACCAGAAACACCCCTTTCTCTTCACAAAATCCAAGTCCTCTTTCGTCATCATTTCCCAGCCCAATTCCTTCCTACCAAGTCAGCCCTTCCTCCTCCTCTTTCCCAAGCCCTTCTCGTTTGGATCCCAACAGTGCTACTGCATCAAACCTCATTCCATACATTCGGAATGTCTTCCCCGCGTCTCTCGCTCCTCTAAGAATATCAAATAGCGCCCCTGTAACGCCTCCTCTCTCATCACCAACCTCAAGAAATCCTAAACCAATTCCCACATGGGACTCAATTGCCAATGCATCATCCATGTCATCCTTCAACCACCCTTTCTTTGCAGCTTCTGCCCCAGCTAGCCCAACACACCGTCACCTTTATACCCCAGCCACTATACCTGAGTGTGATGAGTCTGACACTTCCACTGTTGAGTCTGGCCAGTGGTTGAACTTCCAAGCATTTGCACCTTCTGCGGTCCCAATATTATCTCCCACCCTTAATTTTATTAAACCTGTAGTTCAACACACACTGCCTAATAATAGAGGAAAAATCCAGGAGATGAGAAGTTCTGAGGCAGAGTTTGGGGTACAGGTGAAGCCTTGGGTTGGGGAAAGGATTCATGAAGTGGGATTGGATGATTTGGAGCTCACACTTGGAAGTGGGAAGACACCGAGTTAGGCTGCTAGCAAAATTACTTCATGCGGGTTATGTGAGAGTGAGACCAGAAGATTGTTTTTCCTGGTTGGTGTTTCATTCAATTTGGTGTTAAAGCACAAGTTAACAGTTACCTCGTTCAGCTCTCTTGGCGCAAAGCAGCTCGTCTGTAACAACACTTTTTATTGGAAACGGGAAGTATCATGTGTCCGGCATTTTATGTTCAATATTATATCCAAGACTCTCTCATGTATTCACTTTTTTATCATTTTAAATTTCTTTCAATTTTAAATGATTTTAAATCTCTAAACAAATAGAAGAAGAATTATTATTTGATTCCCTTCCGATCTCTTTTCTTTGCTTTCATTTTTTTTTTAAAAAAAAATCTTTCCTAGCCTTCTTTAATTTCCAAACATACCCAAAGAGGTCCTATTATATTAATGGCGTGCAATTACATGTGTACTGATGCTAACTAAGACCAATTTAAAATGTTTAGGAATTTTTCTGTTTAGCAAAACAATGCAATCTAATCCTGTCTGAATTGATGGTTCCAATCCAACTTGGTCTGTCAGAATCACAAAGCCTAACTTGTGTGTTTGGAGTGTTTTAATTAACTTATTTTGTGTTTAAACACTTTATAATTAGAAGGGAGTGTGGAGAGGTTAGAAAAATGGCTGAAAGCCACGATGAGCAATAAGGCAAGGCAAGGACGCTAACATTAGGCACCTATCCCAAAGTCATCTCGAAGGTGGAGATTCTAACGCCCCTTGCACCTGATCAATAGGTTATGAACTTACGGTACTAATTATATAAACAAAAAAGTGTAAGATCATAAAAAGTAGTGGATCATGGAAGCATTATCAATTGTACATGATAGGTATTATAAAGTTGGAAATTTATTACAGAACAGAGACACAGACTAGAACAGCAACTTATGATCACGTATATTGGCTTCACGTAAAAGAAACATGCACCTTCACGTGGGAAAATTAAAGAAGAAGATGAGACCGGATTATTTTCTGGTTAGGTTAGGTGACATACAAACAGATTAAGAAAAAAAAATTATGCCATTCAAGAATAAGAAAAGCAAGACAATCGACTCCACGCCTTGGAAAGTCTCCACCTGTTAAACGACCTTCAGTCACTGAATATGTGTCTACTTCAAAGTTTCATTTTGTACCTTTTTCTCCTTAACCACAGTTTTAAATTCATTTTTGGTTGTCATATTGCATTCATGATACCTGAAGCATGTTAATAGGTGATCATTAACGAGTCCTGCTACTTGCATGAACGAATAAACTACCGTGGGTCCCACGCATTGGAAACCTCTGCGCATCATGTCCTTGCTAATGAGTTCTGCTTTTGGAGTCTTCACTGGTACTTGACGTCCATATCGAAATTCATTTCTTATTGGCTTGTTGTTAACAAATCTCCAGCAGTAATTGCTGAATGAACCAAGCTCCTGCTGAACCTGTAAAAGGATAAATGAATGGACACGTGATTTTGGGATGCACTTATTTCTGACCAAGTCAACGTCTTTTACGACTTTCCTATTTTCAAATCTCCACTCATAGAAATTTTAACATATTTGCTTAAAACACAGCATTACCTTAAGTAATTGTTTAGCATTTTCCACAATGGCACGGAGCTTTGGTTCTGATAATAATGAGTTGCCGTTTATTTTCAGTGTTAGTAACTTCTTCTCGGTAAACTGTGCAATTGATGATGGGTCAAAATTTTCAAAAAGCTTCCTATCACAGTCAGATATCAAACAATAAGCGTCAGGTAAGGTGTCATGGTTTAAAAAATTAGTAGATCTAGAGATAGACATGCCTGAATATGTCTCTCTGGTTAAGAATTGACGGCCAACTGTGTTCTGCTAATGCTTGTGAAAAGACTAGAAGCTCAAATAGCTTTCTATCATCATCAACTGGAACACCCCATTCTTCATCATGGAAAGCAGTATAAAGAGGGTCTGTTAAGAAAGAAATAACATTTCTCGATAAGGCAATCCTATCAGTGTGGAAATATGCACACTCTGGTTAAATCTAAATGGCAGCATCCTTTGTCGAAAATGAAGTTCACAATCGTAAGCAATTCTTGCATATATACAATTTTAACACATCATATTTATACACACACATAAAAATGGGTCTCATTCATTCTTGTATGTATAAATAATAAAATATGAGATAAGACCTATTTTTATGTGTGTGTGTAAACATGATGTGTTAGAATTGTATGTATAGAAGAATTTTTCCACAATCCTATAAACAGATAGTATATTACAATATTGGAATTATCATAGAAATAGATACAAACACAAAATCAAAAGCCAAAATGGCCTTTAAAATTTAAGAGGTAAAGAGGAAAACCACCTAGCAACGGGATATCTAAACTTGTTCTAAGTGTTTTATTATGTAACGTAACATCATTACAAGCGACACTCTCTGACTATTCGAAAGCATAACCAAAGATAAAGGCAATATTTAGATCCTTTTAGAGGCCCTTCAGTGAAACTCCACTGGGGTGCCTTGTGCAGAGTTTTTTGTTATGCAGAAAGCATATGGGAAGTCAGTCACAGACCAAAAGAATGCAAGCTAGTTATTTGTTTTCCAATTTGATCAATCTTTTTCCACTGCCTTAATAACTTGATTCATAAAGGTATGGTATGGGTTAGAAAGCTGAAGGCTACACTTTTCTAAAAACAACACCGTAATGTGGCTTAATGTCCATATTGAAACGGATAGTTGTCATGGCAGGCCCTGCGATATTATTATTGCTCAAGACACAATTTATGATGATGCTACGTACAGAAGATGAAGAACCATGATTATTATCATTCAAATCTAGAAATTATATTCATGTCCAATGGAAAATAATATTAGTTTAATCCAGTTCATAACTGTCCAGGCGACTAGAACCACATCTATCCAATAGTCAAAAAGCATCTCATTCTGAAATGCTAATCACTTTGTTGAATGATTCTCTTCAAATTATGACTTGCTTGTTTAGGTAGATTTTTTTTTTAAGGAATTCACATTTCTAAATTAACAAATAAAACCTTTTTGAATTAAAGTGGTATATGCATGTGTAAAAAGTTTTACATTTATTAATTACTTAAAAAAATATAACAATAAATACCGATTTATCAAAATATAGGTGAATTGAAGTATAAAACTCCTTTATAATAACCCATACAAATTAAACTCTTTTTTTTTGTACTTTAAATAAATAAAGTATAGCTAGAAATCGAAACGCATTTTCTAATTATTATGACCATAATCACCATAGGAAAGATAAGAAGAAAGTTGGATGCTATCCGGTTTTTTTTTATATTATTTATTACATCACTTTTTTCACATAATTATAATTATTAAAAAATGGTGTAAAAAATGACCTATATCAACGTCATTTTCTATCAGTATCCATCAATATTTCACACACAAAATTGAGAGGTGCAGGCACACTAACCAGAATGCGGAGTGATCCAATCACACCTCTTGGGCGGTCCTGAGGCCTTGGGAGTCGTAGACAAGGTAGCTACATCGACGGCGTCGGGCACAACCCTTACCGGCTTGAACCCGTTACGCTTCACGGTCCTTCTACTTGCAGAGTTGACCTTTTTGCCTGATGCATTGCTTGAAGAAGAGGATCCGAGGAGCATGTGCTGTCCAGAGACACATTACTTCGGACAACGGAGTCAGGAATTTCCGGCACCTCCTTTCTTGAGCGCAGTGGCTTCTTCAGGTTCTCGTTCTTGCTTTTCGGGTCTTCAGAAACGGTAACTCTGTTGCCGGCCGGTTTCAGAACGGGTCGTTGTTCAGACGCTGGTTTGGCACAAGACTGAAGCTTGGTGACGACAGGCATTGGTATTTGTTTATTTTGAAATTCTTGGAATGCAAGGTTTACAGGTGTTTGTTTGGTTTGAGGCCCTGGAAGCTTGCCCTTGGGAAATGTGTTGCAGCTTACGATGTAGACAAGCTCCGATCTAACATTATCTATAGTTATGAGAGAGGATCTTGACTTGTTGAGGTTAAGGCCCGGCACAGACGAATTGATGAATATAAGGGAAGGGAGTAGGAAGCTAGCGTAGGCAAAGGGTCACACTCACATCACACTCGTTCGGTAACGTTAAGGATTGGGTGTGGTTTGGTGTGCTGTGGTGTGGGCATTTTGTTTGTTGTTTGGAGGGTTGCTTACCGTTAAGAAAAAGAATCCAAAGCCTCTCCCTCCCCACCAAAAGGCCACGAAATGAAAAAATATTAATTAATTTAGTTCATATAACTTGATATACAAGATCTACTAACTCTTACCCCACTATATGGTGTTCGGTAGCCATTACCCAACGGCTAGGTGACCACTCATCACTCACCGCTGACCAGGTCTATCTAGAGTAGAATGTCCCTGAACATGGGCTGGGCCTTCCCTATTGATAGGGTCATGCCTCATCAATCCAAGCCTTAATCTCTGTCCTTTTTTGGGTTAATAAATGGGGCCTAAGCCCAAAGCCTTAAGCCTTGCCTTGGTCACACAACCTGTTTCATGGACGATAAAAATCTTTGTATCTTCTTAAAGACATGGACGCATTTTGGATCCTTTTCCGTAGATTGTGAGCTTGTTTGGTTTGCAACTCAAAAGTACTTTTGACTATCTTTTTCTGTTGAACACCACCTTCACAAAAAAAAAAAAAAGTAGTAATGTATTTGTTTGTGTTCTAAATTATGACTGGAACGTAGGTCAGTATAGTTCAGTAAGTAAGAAAGGAATTTGTTGAAAACTTATGAGTGAAGCAATAACAACGTTCAATGACATTGTTAGGCAACATTATGCCTAACTTTAAAGCGAGGTTAACAACAGAATGATCATGAAAGTATGATGGGGTATGAGATTTAGGTAAAAATAGAATATGTTTAACTTAGCCTGTCAAACTGACTTATATAGAAGTCCAAAGACTAACTCTTCGGATGCCTTCCAATCAAGCCACTAGTATTGGGTTAAGGCAGTCTAATTTGCATAAAATTATTGATTAGTTAGCCAACATTATGCCTAACCTTTATGGTGCGAGGTTATTACTGAACAATGGTCATGATGACGCCAATTAACTAGTGATTGTTATCGGTCCATATTAAGCACGTGGGAGATAGGTCGCCTTGTATCCGCACCATGTCTGAACGGATCAAGGTGAAAGGCATCGATTGGGTGTAATTCGAATTTTCCTTAGTCTTGGTTTCCTAAATAGGCCTATCTTGCAAGGCTTATTCAAATGGCCCACTAAGGCTTACCGAAGTCCTTATAAGTCAAAGTTCATGATGGTCCGCAACCTTCCAGTTCGGTCATTAGTGATGATAGGCCAAGTTTATGAGTAGTTGGATAGTAATTGGGTTAAGACCGTCCAATTTGCATAAAATTATGGTGAAAAAAAATTAAATATAAGTTGTAGAATAAATTTTGAGAGAAGTAATAATTTCTTGCTTTTTCGTTTAATATAATTCATTTTAAGTGTGAGACTTATAAAATTTTAAAAACATATATCTATAATTGTATTTTATAAGTGATTCTACTTTACTATTTAAACATAATTAACTCTTTCAAATTAACTTTTGAAATATCATTCTTAAGCATAAATAAATTCTTTTTCACATTAATTCTTTTAAAAGTAATTCTACTAAAATGTAAACCAAACGGACAATCTATGCCAAAGTTTCACAAGAAAAGGAAATATAAGAGCAGTCAATTAAGTAATCTAGTTAGGAAATATAGAATACTTTCTTTTATTGATTGTACGAGACCAGTCTTAATAAGCTACCAGCTAATAAAGATGATTAACAAAGTCATCATTCCTGACATTAATTAGTATACATTATTAGTGTAAAAAAAATATTTTTTATTACCTCTCTTTTAAAAATTAAAAAAAGGCAAATGTATCATAATATTAATAAATTTTAGTGTAAATTTAACACTTTCATTCTTATCTGAATGCCATCCGTTAACATTATGTTGTAAATTCTGTTTTCGATAATTGATCATCTTTAGGCGCATTTAATATACAAGTCTCTACTCAAATTCTTTGAGCTCCACCAAAAATTGGCATAAACCCAATATGTTTGGATGATACTTTTTCATTAACTGCAAAACGTAAGAATAAAATAAGGTGAGGATAAATCGTTTAAATAGAAACGAAAGAAATAGAATGGAATATATCTTTTGGTCATTTTTTTCTCCTCTTTATTTGGAAGATTCATTAATTGGAATGTTTACTTAAACATATATAATATGCTTTTGCCATTAACGTCTTTCCATTCTACCTCAATTTTGAGTTGAACAAATATTAGACATTTGATGGTTTGGGAAGAGAGAAAAAAGATTATTTGATTTCTAAATTCATTTCTTGATCTATTTATCTCTTGTTAATTTTCCAGGTTAATTAAATTACACTTTAGAAAAATAATTCCGCTCCATGCATTTTAAAACTTCCAAACACAAAAATTTATTTTCGTTCCCTCCATTTACTTTCCGTTTCCTATTACCTATCATCTACACATAGTATAAATCTTTAATCATTCGAGAAGTTTAAAAAAATAGTATTATTGTACATGAATAAGGATTTTT
This sequence comes from Ormosia emarginata, assembly GCA_029884605.1. Taxonomy (NCBI): domain Eukaryota; kingdom Viridiplantae; phylum Streptophyta; class Magnoliopsida; order Fabales; family Fabaceae; genus Ormosia; species Ormosia emarginata. The sequence goes on from JAQQTP010000082.1 coordinate 74,929,513, forward strand.
TCAATACAGAACTTTGAAAAAGAGTTTTTTTTTTCAAGTGGCTTAGGATTATGTTTAGGTTTAGAAAACTTGATTGATAAAAAGTTAGAGAAAAACAAAAAAAAATTGAGTGATTTATGGAAGAGAGAGAAGAGAGAAAATACCTGATTTTTGTCCTGAAAACTTCAAGTAAAATTTATTTTATAATAAAACTTGGTTGTATCTTTCTCTCTTATAATCACTAACCTAGTCATTAGCTTAGTCATTAACCTAGTCAAAAAAAATGGTGTTTAATTACTTTCTTAAGTTAATTGTTTTAATCGTGGTCCGCAAAACATTTTGGCCCATTTTGTCATTTTATTATCTTGACTAATAAAATAATATTATAAAATCAAAATTATTTTATTTGTGATTTAAATCCTAAAAATTAAAAGATTAACAACAAAATGATATCTAATTGAGAATCGGGAATAGCTATGGGAAAAATATTGAGAAATCGCACAAAAAGTTCCAAAAAAAAATACTTAGACATGTATAATTTATTTGATTGGTTGCAATTAATAATATTTTTTATATATACTGTTGCAGCTAATAATATTAAGATATGTAACTTCACCCAATAGTAGTTAGTTAAAATAAATTGTAATTCTAAATAAATTTTATTTATAATGTAGAAATTTGAATATTAGAACCGTGATTTTAAATTTGACTTTACTTAACTGTCATTATTAGTATAGAATTGCATGAGCAGTTGTTTCTATTTAAAATATATATATATATATATATATATATATATATATATATATAACTTTATAGTTTAAATTATTGTAACAATTTTGGGAGTCCACTTGTTAACAATATTTTGTTTACTGATAAAAAAAACTAGTTAAATTTCATAATTTTAACCCAATTTAAAAGCACTAAATTTTATAGATTTTATCTTCCTAACCAATAAGTTTCTCAATTTTAAGGGCTTAAACGTCTCTTTTTTTTTTTTTATAGAAAAAAACCCCTCAGGAAAAAAAAAACCAGCGACTTATTATTATTATTATTTTGACGGGAAAAACCCAAGGACTTAAATCAAAATTGAATATATATAATTATTAGAATAGGATTAGATTAATTAGGCGAATGGTTAAGGAAAAGGATGACGTTCAGGAATCTGGATGAGGAGCGCGTGAGCATAATCTCAGATCTGTTTAAGCATTAAGCAAGCAATCGTCTTCCTTAATCCTTATCTCTCTCGCTGTATTTTACTTTCATTCTCACCAAAAACCCTAATATCTATCTATCTATCTACATGGAAGACTAATCAGTATCAGTAATAATCAATCGAACTATCAAATCAGAGGTTCCAAGTTGCAGCAAGTATGGAGTCAGAACTGAAAGACCTGAATTCGAAACCGCCGAAATCAAATGGCAATAGCAATAGCATTCGGGACGATCGTCCTCTCCTCAAGTCCGACTCCACCAACTCTGTGTCCTCCTCCTCCGATAATCTACAAGACCTCGAGAAGAAATTCGCCGCTTTTGTGAGACGCGACGTTTACGGAATCATGGGACGCGGGGAGTTGCCCACCAAGGAGAAGTTCCTGCTCGGTTTCGCATTGGTCACACTCCTTCCCATTAGAGTTGTTCTGGCCATAACCCTCTTGCTCTTCTATTACTTCATTTGTAGGATTTGTACTCTCTTCTCCGCCCCCAATCGGGAGGACGAACAGGAAGATTACGCTCACATGGGTGGGTGGAGGAGGGCCGTCATTGTTGGGTGCGGCAGAGCTCTCTCCAGGGTCATGCTTTTCATTTTTGGCTTTTATTGGATCCCTGACTCCTATCTCCCTGCTGACAAGTCTACCACTCAGGTACTTCTTTCATTTTTCCTTGTTCTTGATGTGAGTTCTTAACTTGTTAATTAGTCATAAGCTGCACTGTTTTTGAATGATGCAACTTTAATTGCCTTACCTTATTCTGCTTCTCAGCTTCTGAAATTTCACTTCCTGGACTTACCTATCTTCTGCTGTTATTCAATCAATGCACACCCTACGCCTAACAATTAGCTTAGCATTACATTAAGATAGTAATGCTATATCCCTCTATCAAATCCTCCTAATTACTTAAACCAGAAATGATTGAATGAAAAAATAGAAGCATTTAATATATTGGAAAAAAAAAAACCATTTCACACTTTCTTCTTTGTGTTATTAGGAACATTCGGCTATAAAGCAAGGACACACCATTTTGGTGCTGTGTCGCGTTCTGACACTTGTATGACACGTCAACACACATCCGATACACATCCAATTTAAACATTACTTTTTCAGCTCCGACACAGCTACGATTTTATAATTATGAATCTTTTTTTTTAAATTTTCAATTTTATATATATATATATATATATGCCCCGTGTTTTACTGAACTTATCTGTATATATATGCTGTGTCTTTGTCCTACAATTTCTAGAATTTAGTGTGTCCCCGTGTCATCGTCGTGTCACGTGTCCATGTTAGTGTCTGAGCTTCATATATTGCGAGGATATAGAAGTCTTCTTGTACTAAACTCCATTTAAGGTATCTTTCTGATTGTTTTGCTGAATTCTAAATGCAAAATTATTGCTTGCGTAATGAAAATAGTATTGGTTTTTGAAAAGGCAAAACTATTACTTCTACTTTGATTGTTTCCACTTTCCACAGAGATAGAGTCTAATACTTTCTTCCTTTTTTGTCTTTAAAAAAAAAAGCGTTGCGTGTCATTCGGTTAATAAAAGTAGCTGGTCAGATAATATAAATATAAAATGTCATTGACTCATGTATTGTGTTTCTCATTTCAATTATAAAGGTAACAAGATTGATAAACACCTGCCTATATTTGAAAGTTATGTAACTTCTGTCCCATTGGAACTGAAACAAAGATTTTGTCTTTTTTTCCCCTTTTTATTTTATGTACTTCATGTACACGTTTTGCTAATATACCTACTAAGAAACAGTGCCTCCATTTACCTTCTCATTCTTGAAGGGACAAATGGAATGCATTTTAGCAGTTATTAGATAATAAGTTTCCAGTCATCTCATTTCATTATATTTTGCAATCAATATGTTCTGTCTTGGTATTTGATTTTAGTTCTACTTAATTCTTCGGTCTGTTTCAATTTAAGAAGGAAGACAGACATCAGCCTGAAGAGATGGGAAGACCTGGCGTAATAATATCTAATCATGTGTCATACTTGGATATTTTGTATCACATGTCTTCCTCGTTCCCAAGTTTTGTTGCTAAGGTTTGTGATGTGACAGATTTTTTCCTCAATGAATGTATCTTGTATGTATGTTTGTTACTGACATATTTCTTTTTTCAAACGTTTTATTTAAATCTTGGATTTTATCGATGAAGAGATCAGTGGCTAAACTTCCTCTCGTTGGTCTCATCAGGTCTGTTGGCTTTTTATTGGTTTCTCCTGGTTTAATTCTATGATTATGGATCATTGCAAACTTAAATCCTATTGCTTCATTTGAGTTCTTTAGGTTTTGAGGTGTTCTGCTCTTCATTATTTTCTCAATGCAAAATTGAATTTTCATACCGGTAATGATCAACAAGTAGTTCAGAAAATGAGAATGCTGCATTTTATATGATTTAATGTGAATTATCTTTTCATTATAAGGGATTATTCAGAACCTTGTATTTACATATTATGGCATGTTTTTTGTGACAGCAAGTGCCTTGGTTGTGTCTATGTTCAGCGAGAATCAAAGTCATCAGATTTCAAGGGTGTTTCAGGTGCATAGATAATTGGTGTATGTGCACTTTGTTATAACTTATAATTATGAAAATGTGTGCAATTTAAATAAAGTAAAATCCCTTGTTTCTTCCCTTGTAAATTCTTTGCATTGACAGTGGACTAAAAGTAAATAATCTTCATTGTACTTCATTTTAATTGATTGCTTGTGGTAGTATTTGAATTTCCCTTTTGGCTTCTAGATATACTCTAGCTATTTGTCATGTTTGGAGGTACCCCAGCACCAGCCGTCTTCCCATTATGCATATTCATGCATACTAGTCAGTCAAACTAGGATAATGCCCTGTTTAATATAAATATGTTTTTCTGAGTGTTCAACTGTTGGCTAAATTATATTTTTATCCAATCTTTTGCTCTGGGACATATAGGTCTGTAAAATCTCTGGTGAAGCTAACCTGTGAACTTTCTTCCTGCAGCTGTTGTCACCGAAAGAATTCGAGAAGCTAATCAGAATAAGTCTGCTCCACTAATGATGCTATTTCCAGGTTATCATCCTTCAGGGTTTTTTTTTGGGTGGGGGATAAAAGTCATCCTTTCAACCAAATTGGGTGGTTGAGTTCTCAATTGTTTCTTCCTAAAGTATACTGATATTTGACCAACATGTCTATGCTTATTTTGTGGATCTTTGGCCGTTTAGCTTATGAAAACAATAGATATATTGGAGCAGATTATCTGCACTAATATATATATGCCTTAGGTAGGGGTTTGGTTTCCTGGTGTCTCCAATATATAAACCTTTACTTTCTAAAGAACAAGAAGCTACAGTTAGTGGGTGGGTAGTTATTTGAAGTTTCAAAATTTATTTATCCTCTCTCTCTCTCTCTATTATCTTTAGAAAAAAGTGAATTGACCGTGTAAGGACGCTAGCATTTAATATGATTGATGTCGATTTTTCTCCTCTTATCTACAACTTTCTTGTATTCTTTTTTGTAAAATTAATTTGATGATAAAAGTTGCTGCATTTTTTTCCCTAGTTTATCCTATTTATTAAATGAATACTGCATCCATGTTCTCATCCGCAGGTAGAAGTTTTTGTTTTTGACTCACTGTATTTCAAATTTCTTTTGAAAGTGAATGTCCAGAATCTTTAAAAATCTCTCTTCAACCTAAAGATTCATTTGTTACGTTCATTTGTTAGTGGCTTCATCTCTCATATTTCTTTATATTATCTTCAAATATTACTCTATACCTTAATTTCTTTATGTTTAATAACTTATTCTGTTGCTAGTATGTGAATTATTTGGTGCATGGGTGGCACTAGCATTAATCATATTATTATAGTCAATATTTGTGTCTTTGCGCATTGTATCTGTCAATAAATTATCGAGTGATTTGGAGTATATAAATTACTCATGCATATCAATGTTCTTAGTATCATTTGATTTACTGATATTGGGTATTCTACAGAAGGTACAACCACAAATGGAGACTTCCTCCTTCCATTCAAGACTGGTGGTTTTTTGGCAAAGGCACCATTACTTCCTGTAATTTTAAGATACCCTTACCAGAGGTTTAGCCCCGCATGGGATTCCATATCCGGGGTAAGTACTTTTATAGTAATGAAGTTTCATGGTTTTCGCTGAATCCTGATAATAAAAGCTAATCCAGTACCCAACATCTAAGCTGCTATATTTTGGTAAATATGTCATATATTGAGCCTAGAGTTGTACCTTGGATGTGACTAGTTACATACCTCTTAAACCTTGTTCTGAATTAAAGTTTGATGTCCTGTTTGAAAATTGTAAGAGAGCTAGTTGAACTCTTTACACTCACTTGGCTTCAAGTGGTAGCTGGAACTTTTCAGCCAGTTGTGCATTTGAAGAGTCAGCTAAAACATTTGCTTTCCACTTTTGTAAATTGTAAAAGGTTGTAGGTTCATTTCAAGCAAATGGAATCCAGCATTTGTGCTTCAAAGTATGCTGTGCTAACCATCTCGGAGAAACAAATTGTTCCTGCTTGCAATCATTTTTTTGTGTAAAATGTTATGTGCACATTTCCAATAATGAGCTAATAAAATTTCTTTCGTTGAATCTTTTTCCAATAATCTTTCTTAGCAACATTTGTTTTTATTCTTAATTTAAGTTTACATATATATTGGCAGGTGCGCCATGTGATTTTTCTCCTCTGTCAGTTTGTAAATTATATGGAGGTGATACGGTTACCTGTTTACTATCCTACACAACAGGAGAAGGATGATCCCAAACTATATGCTAATAACGTTAGAAGGTTGATGGCTAGTGAGGTATTTCTTCTGGTTTTTCAGTGGAAATAGGTCCGACAATGTTTGTCTACTGCAGGGTTAATTAAATAGTTAGGAAGGATATGGGTGTTTGCGTATTCTGTAGCTGGAGTCAATCTTTACACACGTGTGTATAAATTAACACTGGTGTAAGATTTCATACACTTGCACCACTCAATAATTCTTTATAGAAAGTTATTTTGATCAATCCGTCTGTTGACAAATCTTGTTGATTGTTTCCGTATTCCAAATTTTGAAAAGAAAAACAATAATAAGTACATGATTTAATAGTTGGTATTTTCTTTTGTTTGAAAAGTATATTATTCATTAATATTGTGATATTGCGATGAAGTAGAAAATAATATTGGATTATTTTAAAATTTTTTGAGCATGATATGCATGTGATAAACTTTCAGTTCAACTATTGAAAAATCTTATTTGGTAGGGCTTGTACTTCTTGTACTAAACTAGTACTTGACTTAGATTAGTAGTATGAGGAGGTGTTGGTGGTTTGTATCTTATACACAATTTCTCTCATACACTTTGTTTCAGTAGAAAGTTATTTGTTGGTGTAGACACAGGTGTGAATAAAAATCAATCTTACACCATGAGTAACTCTCTAGGATGACTTTCTTACAAAGTCTATCATTTTATTAAAAGATTTTATCATAGTGATCATTCTATGAAGTTTTCTATTTGTTTGAAACTGTTTTTTATACTACTTTTCAAATATGGAAAAATATTAGCTTTTTTGTTTATACCAGTGTCAGTGTGTATATATTTTGACATTCACCTAACAGCACTTGATAGTAAAAAAGAGATTGTCAGATTGAAGAGCGTACCTCATTTTGCCTTGCTAGTTGAAAATGAAAATTAAAGGAATGAAATTAAATATTATACTTAATTACCATTCAATCGTTTGTATAATTTTTTTCAGCAAAACGGCAGGGCATATATGTGCGTGTGTATATCTTCATTCCTTACTTTGCATTCTTTATTTCAAATTTTCAATTCCATACCTGTATAGCCTAAGGTATTTGCATCCATGTTGATACCAGATTGATTTTGTTTATTGTATGTTCTGCTGACAGGGTGATTTGATACTTTCTGATATTGGGCTAGCTGAAAAACGAATATATCATGCTGCTCTCAATGGTAATAATAGCCTGCCTAGTGTTTTGCATCAGAAAGACGATTGATAATTTCATGGCCTCGGTCTCAAATGATATGTTGTTCCAGTCGAGTTAAAGTTTCGAACTTAGTATTTGCTTATGAGCTTGCGTGAGGGGTGTTTATAGCTAATACATTCACCTAAACATCTGAATGGTCCTTGTGTAATTTTCTTGTAAATAACGTGACCAATAATGTGTCTTAATTGCTGGTGAGCTCTTGTTGAAGCACACAATTCAAGAGTTAAAGGGTTATCGTTTGTTCACGTTTGGATTGTGATAAATGACCTAACTCATTTTAGAAAGGGCATGTAACCTTTAGATCTGAATCTTCTGTTTCGTGTTCCTGCAGGTTTGTTTTCCCAATGCTAATTCGGATTCGTGGTCTGTATATTCGTTGTATGGTTCTATTATTTATCAGGAAAGAAAAAGAAATTAATACGGAAAATTCTGTGCAGAACAAGTATTCATATTTGAAAATGTATGTATCTGATAACTGCCTCTGGAGCATTAAAGCGATTTCTTAGCTGAGGCTCCCTGTATCTATATACTTCTGGTCAATTTGTCGAGGATTAGTAGGATTCTCTCCAATATAGGGTGGTCTAATATATAATTGCTGATTCTGATTATTATTTAATGTATTGCTTTAAGTAGAACAAGTTTTGTTTTGGACCTGGGTCCACGGGCTTGGAGCAACCCAGTTTGTTAGAATAAAACCCAAATGTTACTGTGCATTTGTAGTTATTTATTTGTTAGGCATAATTAGCTCAAAAAATATGAATGTTAATCATATCTCAGCATAAATGGGGAACTAATCACAGAGAATAACAGTCTTCTTGATTTCAGTAACAACATTTAATCTAAATTAAATGTTCTAAATTTGAAAGTCTTGTCACATGAGGGAAAAAATAACATGAGATAATTCAAATTCCATGTTCATACATATATTTTGTAAGGTTAAAAGATATGAATATATTCTTCAATTTTATATATTGCTTTTGTTGTACATAAATTGATTTAAGCGTCAAAGTATTTTTTGTAAGTACATATCTTTCTGCGACATTGGTGTTGTTATTATGTCACGGAAGTATTCACCATTAACTATAACTTTCTTTGGGTGCTAAGGAACGAATCGCAACATCCAGGCTGCAAGTTTGAAACACAGTCATGAATTTAATCCGGACAAAGCTGAAGCTTTTTATGAAATGCACAAATTCTTTAGTATGCGTCGAATTATGGAATTATTTGACCAGTTTGGGAGCTTCAGATATGGACCATGTTAACATAATAACTACAAAGGCGAAAACAGCCTGCCACGTAAAATTACGTTCTGCCAGGAGTTGGATGTTGATGCATTTTGCTTATTACAATAAGCAAATATAGTTGTAATTGATTTATCTATGTTGGAATTGATTTCCCCGTGAGCTTGTGACAGATGTCCTTGCTGAAGTGGTTGCAATTCTTAACAATCAAGTGATAAGTGTCGCCATTGTAGCTTGCAGACTGGCGCTCCATGAAGTCCCTAACCTGAACAAGGTCTAAACTTGTAGTTCCTTCCTGAATTTGAAGCCCGGGCATTTTCGAGGTTCAACCTCAAAACACCGCTTGTTGGGTGGTCAAGAGCTCCAAATGCATATTCTACCCCATAAACTGTAGAATATATAGGCATGGCTCATCAGATAATAGAAGATTAAAATAGAGTTTTGCAGTGCTCAGCACTCCTCAGCAATTTTCCAGTTTCCTTCCTCCCCAGAGTGGCTCGAGTTGTTTTTATCAATGTCAAATTTTTAAATTAAAAAACATAAGCAATGAGACCATCAGCAAACTAACACAGCCAGATTACATGACGGCAAAGGCAATGATCATCTATTTCCTGATAGACATCGTTAATATAAAACAAAGATAAATAAAAATCTTTATTAATTTCATATTATTTATGCAATAAAATAATCAACTCGGATATTCTTACTGCAAATAGTGCATACACTTCTTTTCACACTCAATCTATTACTATTCATCATACATATTTTTTCTTATCACTTTCTTTCTCTTAATCACACACCCTTAAAATGAGTATGTACAGTGCCTACACCTTTAAAAGAAGTGTAGGACCATCATTATTCTAAAACAATACAAAGTCATATGTAAATAGAAATAAACAACTTGAATATTCGTATATATATAATTGAAAATACATTATCAGGAAAATTAGTATATGCCTAGAAGTTTTTTACCATTATTGCTACTAATCAAGAGCAATAGGCCAGTTTCACATTCAATCAGAACATCATTCATCATGCACTCCAGAAAAGTATCATTCTCCAACAATGAAATAATTTACACATTTTAGGACCTAGCAAAACATGTTAAGGTTGAAATAAATATGTAAAACATGATACAAGGATTAAAATTTGGCTTTCCTCCCCTGCCTGGCTGTTTCATTATGCTGGAAAATGAAATTCATACTTAAATGAAATTATAATTTTCCACCAAGACTAGATCTACTAAAATACATTTGAGTAACAGCCAGATTACTACTAGTCATAAGGTTGTTTTGTTGGACTAAGACAGAGACATTAAAATTCAAGGTACTGAAATGAGGCCTATAATTGTACCTTTCACTTTATTAAAAAAAAATATTGTACCTTCCACAGTAGAGTGATAGAAACCAAGGCCAGCCCAATACACATAACCATTCATAGGTTTCAAGTCATGCACATTCAGATAAACTGATGTTTTGGAAGGCAAATAGTTAGCTGAATTGACTTTGGGAAACAGAGTAAAATGGGTGGCTGATTTGCCTTTCAAATGAAGAGATACAATAGATTTCCATCCTTTCTTAGACTTCATATTCTCTTACCCTAAAGGAACCCAACATAATACCTGTGTCCAGCATTCATTTGGGAAAAAGCATCAGCTGTTTATGTTCATCTCTTCAATTAATAAGATAGCATGAATAGCACATCAGCCACGAGGAGTACCAGGAATTATGAAGATTCTATGAAGATTCAAACTAGTTATTCTTTCACAACGTGATCTCTCTCTCTCTCTCTCCCTAATCTTTACCTAATTACTATAAGAAGGAGATAATAGTAGAATACAATCCAGTGCTTCATTTCTCAAAACAGTTGTGAGGTGAGAGTAAGACTAAACAAATTGACAGGGCATACATTAACAATGACAAGGGAAGCTTCCAATTTAAGCATATAAAACAATTCAATATTCATGAAATGGAAAGAAGAAGGTTGGCCTAGTGAGTTCAGACTTGAGAATCAGATTTGCCAGACTCATGTCATGCCAATAAATGCATACATGTTTGTGTTTCGGTTTTCCTATGGTTATATCAGCAAATCTGGTGGGTTTAGGCCGGATGACCACAATAACCGTGTCATTGAACTACCAACATAAAACCCTGACGCAACGAGAACTGTTTGATCGGCGAGAAAATAAAGGAAAACTCTGAATTGAGAGGGTGCGAGTAACGGTGACCAGTAACAACGGCTATCACAAAAGCAAGGACCGAATATCCCAAATTAGTGTAACGGTTAACCCAAACTCAGAGTAAGCACTGACGGAGACATTGAATTGAATAAAAACAAAACAAAAGAGGAAATACACGCTCAATGAGTTCACGTATAGGGATTAGGGATATTGAATGATGCTGGTGGCGGTGGTGTTCTCTTTTTTCTCTAACCGGCTCTTTGTTTATAAATTTTATGTTTCAAATGTTTTTATTTTTCTCTCTTTTTGATTTCTGATATTATATGGAATGAGAAATTAATAAAATTTTTCTTTTGTTTTAAATTTTGTGTTTTCTATTTTTCTCTCTTCTGTTATTCGTGATATTTATATTATACTGAAGTAGGTCCAACGCTTACATTGACGACAAGATATGTTAAGTTGCTCTCAGTTTGGTACTTAGTCGACACCGACGAAGTGTCAAGTTTAAATACTTAGATCCGGGATCTTTGTACCTTAGGGGAACTTTACCGGGGTAGTCAAGCTTCCGAAGTCTGAACAAGTTTTTCGAGCTCTTGGACCCTGAGGTTGCGTGTCTCTTAGTCTTCTGGATAACTGTCCTCTCGACTGCCATGACGGCTACGTGGCCACGTGGCGTGCTCGGGTTGAGTGGACGTGTATAGTGTTTCACGCGCCATGATTAATATCTTTTCAAATCTGAAATGCTTAGACGAAATTGCCCCTTAACTGTAACCCCTACAAGTAGGGTTTTAGCCTTTTTGTTTCATTTCGCTGATTTCATCAAAACTAGTGGCCTGAGGTGATTTCCGACGAGCATTGCGACAGCGCGAAGCGATTCTAGAATTTTTAGACTTCCCAGAGCTTGATTTCTTCCTTTTACTTCTATTTTCTTCAAGGTATTTCCTTTTTCTTGACTTTGATTCTACTTATTTTCATTTCGTGAACAATTACACACCCTTTCTTTACTGCGAGCAAGGGTGGGAAAAATTGTTTTCCCCATCTTCTGATGGTATTACCCTACGGAGCACCTCCTCCATCGCACTGCGTGCGACGAATGTGTCATTCTGAGGTTTTAACCTTGGTGGGAGCGGAGGCTAGTGCATGGGTGCATTCAGTCTTCTTCTGTTCGCCCATTGCCATGTTTGGATAAATGAACTTGACTGGTTCTAACCCTACGCCTCTGTGTGTCTTCCAAGAATTCAAATGGCCAGAATGAGAGCGCTTGTTCTTGAAGCGCCTGCACCGATTCCAGAGGCTCGGGAGCCGGAGAATCAAGAGGCCGAGGAAGAGGCGATTCATATTCGCCGAGGTCCGAGATTGCCTTACACCTGGGTCGAGGATGATGCCTTCGATAGGATCTCTCGCTATGAGTCTGGGGCGGAGTTGGACAAATTAATAGAATATTTGGAACTTACCGAGGGAGGAGCCTGGGATGACGAGTTCCTGATCGTGTCTCCGGGGAGAGAACAAGTGTGTTCGACCCGTCAAGTGGGGGAACACTTCATGTTTCTCTATGAGGACTTCTTCACGAGGTTTGGGCTTCGCCTCCCCTTCAACGACTTCCACATTGTCATCCTCCAGACTCTTAATGCTGCCCCCAGTCAAATTCACCCCAATGGTTGGACAAATAACCTAGCTTTCGAGAAAATTTGTCGGTTGGTGGGGTTGCGATGTTCCAATGGGGTGTTTTTCTATTTCCACATGAGGTATTCCGTTCATGGTGCCCGCACTCGTCAACAATCTTGGCTGTCAGTGAGATCTCGGCAAGGAAGAACGGTCTTCTTTCCATACTTGAAAAGTTACAAGGACTTTAAGAAAAAGTTCTTTAAGTTGATGGCGGCTGGCTACACTCGTCCTTTCTGGTTGGGGAGCGACAGAGAGCCAACATTTAGCCTATTCTGGAATCTGACGGCATGTAGCATCCCCCCAATCATTCGAGAGGGAGATCAGCCACCTGAATGACGATGAGATTGAGTGTGTCAATTTCTTCGAAATGTGGGTTAGCAAGATCGGTAAAATTTAGCCTAAAGATATATTGGACGTCATGGACGATGTGGAACTTTGGGTTGTGCTAGGTAGTATACGTCGTTGTTCATGCTTATTTTCTTTTTCTTTGCCGTTATATGGATCTAATTGCCTATGTTGATTTTTCAGAGAGTTTGGCCGAGATGTCTCAAGATGGGAACGCATTGGCCATTCTTGAAGCCTTAAAGACCAGAAGTGAACCGGGGCCATCAAACCCCACCGCTGACGTTATGCCAGTCTCATCACCCCATCTGACCGAGGTCCCGATCAGGAGAGGGAATCGATCCACGTGGAGGATTCCCCCTGGTGGTTGTGAGGCATAAGAGAAAAGCGGCTGGCGAGGGTCAGTCAAACGACTTAGGCAAGAGGGCCGCGGTTGAAGAAGACACCGGTCCAATCAGCATCGGGCTAATTAGTCTCTACTGTAAGGATCCGGATCCTCGTGAGTTCATCGACTTTCAGCTCCTAGATGAACAAGTTGAAGCTCATCTAGCCCTGCGTGGCAAGAAGGATACCTTCTCTTAGTTTGAGACTTTTGGGTTCCATCTTGCCTTGGAAACTCGGTACTTGACAAATATGGTTGAAGACCATGAACGGAAGTTAGCAGAAAAGTCTGCTGCCGTGGAGCGGGGTGAAAAACAAGCTCTTAGAGCAAAGGAAGAGGCTATAAAGGTAAAAAATGATGCTGAGGCCCGAGCCCGAGAACTAGAGAGTGAAGTGGCTGTCCTGAAGGATGCAGCGAAGGAAAATAATGCCAACTTGACGGAAGTCAAAAGGTGTGTGATAGAACTTAAAGTTGAGAATGAAGGTCTTTGGGCCGGGAACAAACAACTTGATGCCCAAGTTACTTCCTTGCGAGGCGATGTCAGGTAGCTTATTACTATTTGCACCGATTTCAAGGAGGAGCAGTTCTAAAATGCCATAAACCAAGTTCAGCTCTTCAATCCTAGGGTTGATATGGTTCTGGATTACTTGGACTTTGGGAAGGTAGTCCGAGATGGTCGTCTCGTGCTTCCTCATCTCGCTGCTGAGGGTCCAAGTGTTGAAGGCTCTTCCACTGAGGTTCGTGGTCCAGATCCCGCCGCAGAGTAATTCTGATTTTTATTCTTGCCCCCTGCGTGGAGTTTTGTTTTTGTATGGACAATAGTGCTACTCCATTTTTCGGGGTTTTAATCAAGTTGGTTTTGTTACATCCCTTTGTCTATTTCGGGGTCCAACGCCCTTCGTGTTGTTTTGACTTTGTGAATTTGATGAGAAAAAACTGCGGTCCGGATCCAACGCCCATTACTATTGAGTGCTTATGATTCCCTTTAGGACTTCACGTGATAAGAAATTTAGAAACATTGGCTTAGGATCCGATGTCCAAAGTGGATTGGCATTTGGGATCCATGCCTAAGGTAAGAAACCTTGTTCGGAGTCCATTACCATCTGCTTTGCTATTCTGGATGCCGCGTGACTTTGGTTTGAGAGACTGGTCCCTTCTAGGGTCTTTCGTATTTATGGTTTAGTGCGAGAATTTTCTCAAGTTGGGATTTTTCTACTGCACGACCTATCTAGTACAAGATAACTTCACGGTTGGTACTATGACATCTAGGGACGTCGTGGTGGGTCTTTGAAAATTTTGATTAACAAAATGCACAAACTCTGTGATGCTTGTTTCATTAAATATCTTGAAGAACTAAGGTCCATATAATAATCAGGGCAGATCAAATATAAAGTAGACTAGGAGACTAGGCCTTAAAAGGCACTTAACTGTAGTACTTTCTAAGTTTATCTGTGTTCCAAAAATTCTTCACTGGTTTGCTCGTCAGTGTCTCTAGAGTATAAACTCCTTTGCCTGTACTGATCACGATATGTTAGGGGTCTTCCTAGTTAGGGGCTAATTTCCCTTGGGAGGCATTCCTTTCGCCGATGTCAGCCCTGCGGAGTACTAGATCGCCTGGCTGAAACTTTCTAGGAATGACCTTCAGGTTGTACCGGGTTGTCGTTCTTTGTTTGATCGTGGCATCGCGTATGTGTGCGATGTACCTTCTTTCTTCCAACAGATCCAAGTCTTCCCTGATCAGTCCAGGGTTGTTATCAGGTGAAAAGTTCTAAAGACGCCAGCGCGGTTCCCCTATCTCCACCGAGATCATTGCTTCACATCTATAGGTTAGCTTGAATGGGGTTTCACCCGTTATGGAGTGAGGAGTAGTTTGGTAAGCCCAAAGGGCGTGGTCTAACTGCTTGGCCCAATTTCCTTTGGCTTCATCCAATCTTCTCTTTAACCCCCTGACGATAACACGATTTGCTGCCTCAGCTTGCCTGTTTGTATGGGGGTTTTCTACAGTATTGCAGTGATATTTTATCTTCAACCCGTCGAGTAGCTCTTCGAACCCCTTGTCTTTGAATTGCGTTCCATTATCTGTCATGATTGATTCCAGGACCCCGAATCTGGTAATGATGTGGCACCAAGTGAACCTTTGAATTCGGGCTGAGGTGATGGTGACCAAGGACTTTGCTTCTATCCACTTGGTAAAGTAGTTCACGGCTACAACCAAAAACTTCAGTTGTCCGGGAGCTTGAGAGAAAGGTCCCAAGATATCCATGTCCCATTGATAGAATGGTCAGGGTATAGAAGTCGTGGACAGTTATTCTGGCGGGGCGTGGTAGTGGTCAGAATGTCATTGACATTTATCACATATTTGGACATGCGCAAGGGAGTCTGCCTCCATCGTGGGCCATTAGTAGCCTGCCCTGAGTGCCTTTAATGCTAAAGTCTTACCTCCTAGATGGTGCCCACAACTTCCTTCGTGGACTTCGGTTAGGACGTATTCGGCTTCTTTTGGCGCGAGGCATTTGAGGAGGGGTAAAGAAAATCTACGCCGGTATAACTGTTCATTAAAGATGGTGTATATGACCGCTGCTTTCTTTAATTTAACAACTTCCTTTGAATCCTCGGGGAGGCTATTAGACTGTAAGTATTCCAATAGTGGGGTGATCCAAGTACGTTCTTGTCCATCGACTTGGAAGACAACTATGTCCGAGACTGCAGGGTACGAGAGGGTTTCCTAGATCATTGAACAGTTGTTGCCCGGACTCTTGGTGCTAGCCAACTTGGATAAGAGGTCGGCCATAGAGTTTTGTTCCTGGGGTATATGATCCACTTTAACTAGCTGGAAGTTTATGAGGAGTTCTTGTACTCTAGCCAGGTATTTCTGCGGGAGGGGCTCTTTGGCCTGATATTCACCTCGGATCTAGGAGGTCACGAGTTAGGAGTCACTACAAAGTCGAATCTTTGCGGCCCCCAAGTCTCTGGCCATTACCAGTATGGCGATACATGCTTCATATTCTGCCTGGTTGTTCGAGGTGGGATATTCGAAACCTTAGTGAATTCTCAACAGTCACCCATTCGGAGTTTTCCAAGATTACCCTGACACCGTTTCCTTTCGGGTTTGAGGACCCATCAACGAACACGGTCCATGATATCTCCTCGGTATAACCAGAGTCTGAAGTAAGTTCGACCAGGAAATCTGAGAGCGTCTGTGCCTTGATTGCTACTCTGGATTCGTAGGCTATCCCGAACTCGGAAAGCTCAATGGACGAGGCAATCATTCTCCCCGCTAAGTCCGGTTTATGCAGTATCTGTCGAATGGGTTGATCTGTCTTCACTACCACGGGATGGCACTGAAAGTATTACTTTAGTCTCCTGACTGTGATGATGAGTGCAAAAGTAACCTTCTCTATCTTTTGATATCGGAGTGTAGGTCCTTGTAATACTTTGCTCACAAAATAAACCAGTTTTTAGCCTTCCGGTATTTCTCTTATAAGTACCGAACTCACAACCTCCTCGTGGATGGAGAGGTATACGTAAAGTATTTCACCTGACTCTGGCCTTGTAAGAATGGGAGGGGATGCCATATTATTCTTCAGAGATGCGAAAACGTCTTCATATTCTTGTGTCTACTAGAATCATGTCCTTTTTTTCAATAGCTTGAAGAGAGGGAGGGATTTGTGAGCGATTTTGGCTAGGAATTTGGTGAGAGCTGCAATCCGTCCAGTTAACTATTATACTTTTTTCACGCTCCAGAGACTATGCATATTGAGCACTGCCTTGCATTTGTCGGGGTTTGCCTTAATGCCGCGGTGAGTCAGCATGAATCCCAAGAATTTTTCAGCTTGGACTCCGAATGCGCATTTTTCTGGATTGAGTCTCATGTCGTGCTTTCTTAACTGTGCAAATACTTCCTCAAGGTTCGAGGTGTGTGATCTTGATGATAGGGTCTTGACTATCATATCGTCGATGTAGACATCTAGCATTCTCCCCATCTATTCTTCAAAGACCTTGTTCATTATTCTCTGGTAGGTGGCCCTAGCATTTTTCAAACCGAAAGGCATTACCTTGTAGCAGTAACTTGCCCTTTTGGTGATGAAGGCTATTTTATCTTGGTATCCGGGGTACATCAGAATCTGATTGTACCCGGAGTAAGCGTCCATGAAGGACAGTAACCGAAACCCAGAGGAGCTATCAACTAGTTTGTCAACGTTTGAAAGGGGGTATGAATCTTTAGGACATGCATTGTTCAGGTCAGTGTAGTCCACACACATCCTTCATTTCCCGTTTGATTTTTTTACTAGGATAACATTTGAGAGCCAAGTGGTGTACGAGATCTCCCTGATGAAGTCAGCATTTAGTAATTCCTTGACTTGCTCTTCAATGGCCTGTTGCCTCTCGGGGCCAACTTTTCTTTTCTTCTGGGAGACCGGTTTTGTATCTCGTTTAATAGATAAACGATGGCAGATGAAAGCGAGATCGATCCCAGGCATGTCAGCAGATGTCCAAGCGAAAAGATCATTATTTTTCTGTAAGAGCTCTATCAACTGGATCTTTTCCTGCTCTTCAAGGTTTGCTCTTATCTTGGTGACTTAGTCAGATTTATCACCCAGCTGGAGCGGGATCAATTCTCCTTCAGGCTGGGGTCTTGTGCCTTGGATTTCCTCACAGACATCTAACTCGATTATTAGAATGTTGACTTGATTGCGGGCGAGGCTGGATGTTCGTGCCTTTGTTTTCTTAGAAGCCCTACTGATCTTCAAGCTCTCGTTATAGCACTTGCGGGTTGCAATCTAGTCGCCCTTGCCCGTGACCACTTCATTGTTCCTATTGAGGAACTTCATGGCCTGATAGGCGGTAAATACTACAACGACAATGTCATTTAGTGTAGGACGACCTAGGATGATGTTGTAAGCCGATGGGTAATCCACGACTAAAAATCTCACCTTAATCGTTTTGTACGTGTTGTCGATACCCAGGGTCAAGAAAGTTTTAAAGTAACTGACCGAGGTAACTTTTTCTCTGGAGAAACCTGTCAGTTCACCTTCATACGGTGTGAATACAAACGGAGGGAACTCTAGTCTTTCGAAGGCATCCATGAACATGATGTTCACTAAACTCCCCTGATCCACAAAGATATGTTGGACTTCGACGTTAGATATTATTCTGGATATGACCAGAGGGTCGTCATGATCTCAGATAATGTCACTGTAGTCCTTGTCGGAGAAGAAAATGGGTGGTGCGTCCTTGTTTTTAACATGGGGTCTTCGCAAGGAACTAGATAAGCTTAAAATCGTTGTCTATAGTGCCTTTTTCTGAGAATTATTAGACGAACCACTCCCTGCAAACCCTCCTGAGATGGTACTGATGAGTCTGTCTTTCTTGTTACCCCCAAATTGAGTATCCTAATCCTGATCTTGTCTGTTTTCAACATTGCGGCGTGGTGGGATCCAAGATCTTCTGGCAGGACTCCGGCTTCTTCTTGGACGTTGGTTTGGACTTCACCAGGGACTATGGCTTTGTCTCTGATCCCTGCGTCTTCCGCGGTCCTGGCCTCCTCGGAAACTATTGATGTACTTTTGCAATTATCCCTCTTTGATCAGGGACTCGATAACATCCTGGAGTTAGTAACAATCTTCTGTCTCATGGCTATAGTTGTTGTGCCACCTGCAATGTTTTGAATGGTCCCTTTGGAACTGCTTCTTTACTGGTGGTGGTCTCTTGATATCCTGGAACTCGGTTTGAATGACCTCCTTCAAGATTGTCTCTCAAGGAGTGTTCAAAGGAGTATACTCAGAATACTTGGGCCGATACCGTTTGCTCTTGGAGGAGTCACGGGGTTAGTTGGAGTTTTGGTTCTTTTTCTGGTGGACCAGTTCACCTTTTTCCAAATTCTCTTTGCTCTGGTAACTTCCTCTAGCTCGATGTACTTATCCACCCGTAGGTGAAATCATCTAGACTTGCCGGCTTCTTTTTTGCCAACGACATGAAGAAGCTCGAGTCAATTTGGAGTCCGTTTCTAGCGTAATAGAGGGCTATCATGTCATCCAGGTTTTCAATGCCTACACAGGCCTGATTGAACCTTTTGACATATTTGCGCAAGGATTCAGAACTTCCCTGGTGGATTCCGAAAAGGGAATCAATCGACTTCGGTCGCTCCTTTGCTGTGGTGTAGTATTGTAAAAAACATTGCGTAAGGTCTTCCCATCCTGTGATCTTTGTTCATAAGGTGACAAACCAACAGAGGATGTCCTTCTTCAAAAATAGGAGAAAAGCTCGGCATAACAGTTTCGAGGTGTACCCGTAGAGCTGTATGGACTGAGTGTAAGCATCCAAGTGCTCCTAGGGATTTGTCGTCCTATCATAAGCCTCCAAATTGCTCAGAGACTTGAAGTTCCTCGTGACCCTATATGCCATTAGAGCATCTGAGAATTGTTGTTGACGGTCGGGGACCGGGTTATAGTTTCCAAAAACCCTGGTGCTAGCATGTTGGGTTGCTTGCTCATTACGAACTACATATTGTTCTCCGTTGTCGTTGTCCGTTCTCACCGATCTTTCAAGATTTTC
Organism: Ormosia emarginata; assembly: GCA_029884605.1. Lineage (NCBI taxonomy): Eukaryota > Viridiplantae > Streptophyta > Magnoliopsida > Fabales > Fabaceae > Ormosia > Ormosia emarginata. The sequence goes on from JAQQTP010000082.1 coordinate 74,949,072, forward strand.
TAACCAATGATGTTATTCTTCCAGTTAACGCTGTTGACCCTCGATGAGCATTGTTTGTTGGCGCAATAACTCTCGAAGATCATTCTTCATCGTTTCAGATTGGACATTATCTTCATAGTGAGACGCATGACCTACATCATTATGGGAGGTTTCTAAGCAAGCATGCACAGGGATTTTAGCTCCATGGTTTGTATTGTTGGCTCCACCATGAGGAAAGACAAGCCTGTTACAGATTGAAACCCTTCGAGATGGAGTGAGGTTTTCAGTAGAAGCTGAAGCCTCGTGTCTATTGTTGAAAGTTTCCACCACAACAGGCCTACTTCTAACGGTGGAGGTTTCTGGTGGTGTGACGGAAGGAGGGTCACGTTGTGCCGCTAGGCCTTGTATTTGGCCAGGGGCAGCATGTGCAGTGCTTCCCTTCCTCTGGTTGTGTCTCGTGCTTACCATGGTTAATGCGGGAATAAAAGTTTATTAGTTTCCCATAGACGGCACTAATGTTCTGAAGTGGATTTAGAAGGTACCTGAGATAGGCACGTGTATGGTGGTTTTCTCCTTGCGCAGCTGCTGCCAAGCGTATTGAACTAGGAGGGTGGGTACTTGCAAAGGGACTCCAACGCTCTAGTCAGGTAGTGCACAAGTAAGGTTTATGCAATGGAATAGCAGATACCTCATTAGCTTAACTTGGCCTAATATATGTAGAGCGTGACTAGAATCCTCATGCAATCCGTATAGGATAAAGGTACATTAGGATCGTATCTTGACAGAGGTCTCAGCCCACGATGTTAAGGTCCGTCTCTGACTTGTCAAGGCTGTCCCACGATCGTTGAGATCCGTCTCTGACCTGTCAAGGTTGTCTCCTTAGTGGTCAATCCTTATTGTAGGCAATTATGGTCCCCACATATAGGGTTGTGATTGGCAGTTGTGAGAATCCGCGTAGGTCCGATGATCGTTATAGTCTGATGCCGTGGCACGAGGTCATAAGGCCTAGGCCGGGGTGTTGATGGTAGAGTCTGGTGGTTCGTGTGTCGGGTCGATCCTTCCGGATAAGATCCCAGACCACGGTTCAGAACAAACTGCATTTTACCGCAATTGTCCACAATATTACAGTTTTAGTAGTCTCTGCAACCGTGACCGCAACCGCAATTTAAAACCATGGTGTAACCCAAACTCAGAGTAAGCACTCACCAAGGGAGACGTTGAATTGAATAAAAACAAAACAAAAGAGGAAATACATGCTCAATGAGTGTCACGTATAGGGATTAGGGATATTGAATAAGTTTCTGTTCACCGAAATATTTTGATTATAATTAAATAAGTTATGGTAAACTTTTTGTCTAACAACAAAGTTTGATTTTTTATCTTAATTCGAGAAAAAAAATTACTTTTTCTTGAGATTTTTGTCTAAGTTAATATTTTAAAAGAATGCAAATGGTGATTTTGAATTTAAGATTGTTATGCAAATCAAAAATCAAATGTTTATGCATAATAATTAGTGAAAATAAATTTAAAAAAAAAATAAGAAAGACTCAGTTTTTGAGAAGAAAGGAAAATATATGCAGAAATGAAAATAAGTTGAATGAAAATAATATGAATTAAAATACATTTAAAGCAAACGTGACAAGTAATGTAAATTGTTGAAAATAAAGAACATAAAATAAAATAATTTAAAGTAAAAATAGAGAAAAGTAAATGTATAAGTATATAAATTTCAAAAAAGTAAAGTTACATAAAAGTAAGTAAAAGAAATCAAATGATCTTCTAAAAAATTATTTGATCAGGAGTAGAAAAGAGTTTTTGCGATAAAGTAAAGTGACTGAAAGTAAATGGATTGAAATTAAAATTGCATTGAAGTTATAAATTGTACAGAAATGAAACTAGATAGAAATATACTGAACTATGCTTGCACTGTTTTGCTTGAAAAGTCAAGGACGTGAGAACGTTTAAGTAACAAGTGTTTGCAAGTCTTGAATTTCCCACCCTAAATGTTTCCATCCTCTTGATATTTATAAACTTTTTAAGTAACTACCTTGTTTACAAGATCTTGACATGTGTCTAAAATAAATATAACTGTTTAAATGATTAGTAATATTTATTTAGTAACCACTAAATTCTTGTTAGCAATTATCGTACTACAAGTAATTGCTCAATCTTTATCAATAATTCTTGTATTGTCTTAATCTAACATTTGCAACTGCTACTAACTTCTAATTCAAATTAAAAAAAAATCCTGTTGAATTTAAACTCGAGTCTTTATCATCTGCTAGTTTTCGGATTGAGATCTTCCATTATCCTTCTCCAAAATCTGCTAAGTGTAGCTACTTCTTTGAAGTTTGATTTCGATATAAAATCGAAATCGCAATGTCTATTATAAAGTCAAAATGACTATACTTGATTTCGTATTTAAACCATCATTTTATTAATTTCAAACTCTTGCTATTACTTTGATTTTAATAACCACTGAAGTCTTAAATTTGTAAGATTCACTCGAAGTTTTTTTTTATAATTATGAAATCAAAAGTACTATTTCAGGCACAAAATTGAAACTAACTTTAGTTTCACAGTTCTCCGTTTTGATTCGAATCACCACTTCTTAATGGTAGATCAAAATCATTATTTAAGCAATTTTCAAATCAAATAACATCATGTAAATGACTTCCTTATTTTTTATTTTAATTAGAATCATGTAAAGTCACAAGATAACTTTTTAACATATAATTGAAGTTCTGATACTCAAAAAGTTGTTATTTTTATACTAACAATTTCATATCAGTTTAGCGGTCAAATTATTATTAATTTGAAATGTATAATATTTTAAGTCTCTAAATATATGATTTGATAGTATAAATTTATTCATTTAATCTATTTTTATCTTATAATTATAGAATACATTTATGAAGTCTCAAGTGACTTAATCAGACGTGGTAGGATTATCATTTTCATCTATTTATATCAGGTTAGATAAGAATTTAATACTTCAATTTTTAAATAAATCTTAATTCCTCTATTTTTCTCTCGCAAGTCGTAGTCACCATCTTATCTCTGCCTCTATCATTGTTTGCTATTATTGGCCTACAAATCATTCCCATCGCCAAGTTTAGATAATTTGTAGGAAGTTAAAAACTTACTGTACATTTGAATTAGAGTTAATAAATTTAAGTTTGTTTGAAAGTGTATTTATAAATTTATATTTAATTAAAAATATATTTATAATAACGTGATTTATATTTAAAAATTTTTATTTTAAAAATAAATTTAATAAAATAAATATTATTTAGATGATAAATTAAAATTAATTTTAAAGCAAGATTTAAAATAAAAATATTATCTAACATATTTTTACTGAATAGAAAGTAACAAATTATTACTTTTATTCCAATGTATATTAGAGAATCATTTTTAGTTAGATTGAACTGAGAAGAAAAATACTCAAAACAATTATTTTTTATTGCAGGACTGTAAAGTACATTTACAAGGACAAACATAAAACTAAACATATACTTAATTAAACCTTTGTACAAATTCTAAATATAAGGAGATAGAGATCTACCTAAAAAATTACCTCAATTTGCTTTTTTAATCTCATTTTACATTAGATAACGGGAACATAAGGTTTAACTTTCTTCACTTCGAACAGTTTGAAAAAAATAAAAAAAACTTTCATCACTTCGAAGGGCCAATCACATTATTAATAGGCATTCCAAGGAAGAATTTTGAAAAAAATAAATACGCAAGGAAACAAATTGAGTGGAAGAGGTGGAGAGGTCTCAATTCCAAGCATGAATTAGCTTATGAAGCTGTGGCCTGTGGGCCCCAGAAATACCTTGGCCTATGGCCATGGGGCGACCTGGATGATTGAGGACGTGCCATTTTGTTCAAGGTTAAAATAATAATAATAAATAACAGTCGCAGTAGTACGGCCTTGTGGTGCGGCAACCAACGACAACGGTTCACAAACAAGTAAAACAAACTATGAGTCTTGGGAACAAGACTGAGCTCATGGGGTTGTGCTTACCGTCCCAGTTCTTACATACGTTTTCATACAGGCTCTGATAGTTGGATGGCATGGACCCAAAATCAGTCGGCAGAGCAACTAAATTGGTATTATCGTCCTTCAAATTCATAGGGGCCTCTTCCTTGTTTTGGTGTTTTGGGGGCTAACACCTGCCACGTCACTTAATCATTTGGGAATAGTGTCTAAAGTATGTATTTAGATTAGTTTATTTTATATTAAAAATAACTTATAATTGAAAACTCTCTCTTTATATGAGAGTTTAAAAAAAAAACAATTATTTACCCATAAATAATCACTGCCAAACATCTACTGACTAATCTTACAAGTAAAAACTTGTACTATATGACTCACGACCACGTAAATAGGTGCTGCTACAGGAGGCAAGTAATTTAATTATTGCTTTGAAGTTTGAACGACAATAACGGAGCAAACAAGGGGCCTCAGTTTTCATTATTGCTTTGCTTGCACAAGTGAAGCTTCAATAATGTTTTCAAAAATCAGATGCCAGCCATCACACAATTGCCATCTTGTTCTTACTTTTATCCTGAATGTTCCTCAAAAGACAAGAGCTGAAACACAACCTTTACGACCAGTTTATGGGACATTAAATTCAGAGAGACAGTAATGTTTCTTACAGCATGATGAACAGTCAAATTGGGTTATTTACATGTGTCAACATCTGGTTTTGTTGGTCATATTTTATTTTTATTTTCAATACTTGTTCGACGTGTGATAATAATAAATTTCAAAAGAAAAGAACAAAAATAAAAAGTATGAAGAAAAAAATATGTTTTTGTGCCATAATTTAGGAGTAACCTTGACCTAATTTTAGAGTCCCATAACCCACGTAGCCCATAAGCTAAATGTAAGAAAAAAAAAACAAAAAAAATATGTGTAATGAAAAAGAGAAAAGAAAATAATAAAATAAATTAAAAAAAAAGAAAGAAAAAGCAACAGAAAATAAAAAAGTAACAAAAACAAAAAAACAGAGGGATGAAAATATCAGAACACTATGGTCTCTCCTCTTTCGTCTCTTCCCCTCTCAACACTCAAACCGTAAGGAGAAGTATAAAACTTAACTTTAGGGAATTTTTTTTTTAATTTTATATTATGTTTTTATTTTATTAAATTAATGAATTTAAAATAAACAAGTTACAAATTTGAGTTAGTAAAATAAATACATGACATAATGAATTTAAAATAAACAAGTTACAAACTTAAATTAGTAAAATAAATTCATGACGTAAAATTAGAAAAAGTTAGAATATTTTCCTCTCAGAAATCGCAGTCTAAGTTTTGTCCCAATGATAATGAGTGTAGTTATTGTTGTTGTTTTAGCTTTTTATGATATTTCAAAAGTCTAAAGTCCCACATTGCTTGATCTTCAAAGTGTTAAAGAGTTTATAAGGTAACTTATGTTTTGGACTTGTTAGATAAGCTTGTGAGAGGAATGGGCTCGCACGCACAAGTTGGGCCTCGTTTAGGCGAAGTCTGCAAATAATCTAATTTGCAATAATTCTCACTTTTGCTCCTTATAATTATTAAGTTTTTATCTTATCCAGAAACGGTTATTTTCTTATTCTGTTTTTGACTTCTCGCCCTTAACCTCCCACTCGTGAGGCGCACGCACGTGGGTTGACCACGTTCGACGTGAGGTGGACACGTTCAAACATTCACATGTCTGTTATTCTAGTCTTGAATTTTAAATACGTTTTATCAAACAAAACAGACTCACATTCTCCTTCTTCTTCTTCTTCTTCTTCTTCTTCTTCTTCTTCTTCTTCTTCTTCTTCTTCTTCTTCTTCTTCTTCTTCTTCTTCTTCTTCTTCTTCTGGGTTACACCAAAAACCTTCATTTCTTTGTTTGTTAGTTCCAGAGGGTTGAATCTGGGGGATTCGACACCGTGCGATAAAATCCTTGGAAGTGACTCACACGCCTCAAGGCCACTCTTTCATTGTGTTCTTACGGTTGTTCACGTATCAAATAACACTCTCAAGGATTTTAAGATACCATGGTTGACAACAATGCTGACAACCAGCCTCTCGCTCCCACCAACGGCGAGGCCATTCTTCCACCACCTCCACCTTCGGTCACCTACGCAAAGCCATTCTCGGATATCTCAAAAATTGAGCTTTTCGGTGGCCAAAACTTCAGAAGATGACAGGAACGTGTTCACACAATCCTAGACATGGTCGCATATCGATTGATCGACAATCAATCCGAAAGCGGTTCGGGATTGGACACGTACAAATAAGGTATGTCGGGATTATTAGCACACTTTCTAATGACTTGTTCGAAGTTCTTACAAGGATGCGAAGGAGATATGGGACTCCATGACCATCAAGTACACCGCTGAAGATGTCGGAAAACAAAAATTCGTCATCGGAAATTACTACCACTGGGAGATGACCGACGACAAAGATATCAAAGTTCAGATCAATGAATATCATAGACTGTTAGAGGATCTCAAGGCCGAAAACATCACCCTCCTAGACGAATTTGTTGTTGGACTCTTATCGAGAAGCTTGCCTCCATCGTGGAAGGACTGAGACGGTGAAGCACAAGCACAAGCACAAGCAACTGTCACCCTGCGACGCATATTATCATTGAAGACACCAACCGAAGAGAGTGTGCTTAAAGGCTTTGGCTTCTCGAGTAAATCTGGTTCAGAATAAACCATCGAAAAAAAGGTATATCAATAACAAAAAGTCTTTTGATCACTCTCCTAAAATTACTAATCTCACTTTCAAAAGGAAAAGAGCTTGTTATGTTTGTGGAAAGCCAGGTCATCATGCTCCTCAATGCAGGCATAGAGTGAGAAACGACAATCCTCCTAAGCCGAATGTAAATTTGGCCGAAGGAGATGATATTGTGATTGCGGTCGTTTCTCAAGTTAACATTGTGACCAGTGTGAAAAAATGGGTGGTAGAATCTGGTGCTACCAGGCATATTTGTGCAAACAAAGATGCTTTTACCTCCTACACTTCTGTAGGAGATGATGAAGAACTTGTATATCTTAGAGATTCTCGTACTGCTGCAGTTTCGGAAAAAAGGGAAAGTTCTTCTAAAGCTCACATCTGGGAAGACCTTGGTTTTGAATTATGTACTCCATGTGCCTAATATTAGGGCCAATTTGATTTCTGTATCATTATTGGGAAAAGCTGGGATTAAAGTGTCATTCGAATCTGACAAGATAGTAATGACAAAAAATAATGTCTTTGTGGGAAAGGGTATAGTGATCAAGGACTTTTTGTACTGCGAAATTATTAATAAAGTTGCATCTTCTTCTGCTTACTTGATTGATTCTGTTGATATGTGACATGCTAGATTAGGACATGTTAATATTTCTTATATTAAGAAAATGCGATGTCTTGGTTTAATTTTCGCGACTAGTGATGTATGCTTAAATAAATGTGATATATGTATTGAATCTAAACTAACTAAAAAATTGCATCAACGTGAATGAATTACTTAGTTTAATTCATATCGATCTAGGAGATTTAAAAAATACAATGACTAGAGGTGGTAAAAAATATTATGTGACCTTTATAGATGACTTTTCTAGATACACTAAGATTTATTTAATTAGAAATAAAGATGAAGCTTTAGAAATGTTTATTTCGGCTCTGAAAATCAATTAAATAGAAAAATTAAAAGGGTTAGATCGATAGAGGTGGTGAATATATTTTATTTAATGATTTTTGTGAAAAAAGGCATAATACATGAAGTAACTCCTCCTTATGAATCTAATGGTGTAGCTGAAAGAAAAAATAGAACATTAAAAGAAATGATGAATATAATGCTAGTTAGGATAACCTTTGGGGAGAAGATGCATGTTTTTACAAAATAGGATACCTCATAAGAAAACCGATAAAACACCTTATGAATTATGGAAAGGTTATATGTCAAACTTAAAATATTTGAAAGTGTGGGGGTGTCTAGCTAAGGTAATGCACGATCCTAAGAAAAGGAAAATAGGAACCAAAACTTCGATTGTATGAATGAGCCTTATAGGTTCCTTGTCTTATGAACGACTTGATCATAACACAATAATGGAGACTAAAAATGCTGAATTTTTAGAGCATATATTTCCTTTGGTGGAAATAAGCAATCTTTAGAAAATATTTCTTTAGAAAATATTTCTTCAGGAAATAATTGTAAAAACTCATATGAGGATTTGAGAAGGAGTAAAAGACAAAGAAAAGAGACATCTTATGGAAATGACTTTTATACTTATCTCGTTGAAAATGACCATTTGGAAGATATTTCATCTTCGATGAATCAATTTTGGAAAGAAGCTATTAAAACCAAAATTGATTCTATTTCAAAATGCAATACTTGGATTTTAGTTAATTTACCTCTTGGAACAAAACCTATTGGTTGCAAATGGATTTTTAAAAGGAAATATAATCCTAATGATTCGATTGAAAAATACAAAGCTAGATTAGTAGCAAAAAGTTTTACCCAAAAACAAAATATTGATTATTTTGATACAGAATTTCTTCAATTCGGATTTTGATAGCCTTGGCTTCAATTTACAAACTTGTTATTCACCAAATAGATGTAAAAACTGCTTTCTTAAATGGTGATTTGGAAGAAGAAATTTATATGACACAACCTGAAGAATGTGTAATTCCTGGTCAAGAAAATAAAGTATGTAAACTTCTCAAATCCTTATATGGTTTGAAACAAGTACCAAAATAATGACATGAAAAATTTAATCAAATATTGATTGATGATGGTTTTGCTTCTATTGAAGTTGATAAATGTGTTTACACTAAATTGATGAATGGTGAATGTGTAATTATATGTTTATATGTGGATGACATGCTTATTTTTGATACTTGTAATAATATTGTGATAAGAACAAAATCTTTTCTTGCATCTAAGTTTGATATGAAAGACATGGGTGAAGCAAGTGTAATATTAGGAGTCAAGATCATAAGGAAGGGTGATAATATAACACTATCCCAAGAACATTATATAGAGAAACTTCTTAGAAAGTTTGGTCATTATGACTCGAAACCAATGAGTACCCCTTATGATTCTAACTCACAATTAAAAAAGAATAGAGGTGATCCTGTTGCTTAATCTGAGTATGCCCAAATTATTGAAAGTTTATTACATTTAATGAACTTTTCGAGACCAGACATAGCATATGCTGTGGGGAGATTGAGTAGATATACTCAAAGTCCAAATCAGGATTATTTCTGCACTTGTTAGACTCATGCGATATTTGAGAGGTACCATGAACTATGGTATAGTGTATAGTAGATTTTTCGCTGTATTAGAAGGATATAGTGATGCTAACTGGATCTCAGATTCAGATGAGACAAAATCTACTAGTGGTTATGTATTCACACTTGGTGGTGGAGCGGTTACTTGGAGATCAGCCAAACAAACTATAATTGCAAGATCCACTGTGGAGTCAGAGTTTGTAGCTCTGGAGTTAGCTGGTAGTGAGGCTGAGTGGTTAAAAAATTTCTTAGCAAATATTCCGTTAGGAATAAAACCTACACCGTCAATGTCAATGCATTGTGATTGTCAAGCGGCAATAGTCATTGCAAAGAATAAGACCTTCAATGGCAAAAACAGACATATACAATTGAGGCATAGTCAACAATAATATAATTCAACTAGTTAAATTCAAATATATATTTTTAACTCACCCTATAGTCAGCAGTAATGATTGTACAGTTTTATATTGTTTTCAATATTGCTCAAGCTATAAAGGTTTATTATATATTTTAATGCTATTTTAAATCTTGTACGATAAATGGTTTTCAATTCAAATCTATTTTTTTTTATTTGTCATAGAAAAACAAGCAAAGTTAAATAAAAATGAAATTGACATAATGAAAAAGAAAAATAAGAGTTAATAAATGATAAATAGTTTTGTGCGATTGATTATATAGCTTGATGTTATTTTTATTACTGTCAAAGTAATAAGAATTTATTGTATAACTCAATGTTATCTTAGATCATATACGAGTGTTTTAGGTAAATTCAAATACCCAACGTTTTTGTTCTTTTATTTGTTCAATTAATTTAAGTTTTTTTAAAGAAAAGTAAAGCAAATAATTTTAGAGTTATTAAAAATTGTAAAATTAACTTAAAGTAATCGTCTTATGACCAAATGTGACAGAGATATAGTGATATTAAGTTCTTATTTTTCTTTACTCATAAATAGATTTCTGAATTTAATCTGATTTTCATAATCTTTTTCTTTTTCTTTAAATAAAAAAAAATATTTTTTCAAATATTCCTCCAATTCAAATAAAATTTAGTGGCAACTCTTAAAAATTACTCAAAATTTCTTTTCTAAAATTTACCCAAAATTTCTTTTCTGCTTTCTTTGTCGCTAATCTTGTCGCGATTCCGATCGTGGCAACCTTTTGTACAGACACATGCGAGTAGGGAATATGATCATTGCTCCAAGAACATGAACTCAGGACGTGAACTCACACGAAAGGAGTGAAGGACTGAATCACTTTTATAAGAAATTCAGATATTTAAGGTGAAAAACCAGGTTTAGTGTTTACGGCCGCATACAATGAGACAACTAGGCAGCTTAATTCCAGCTACTGTTTACGGGTAAAAACCAGGTTTGGTGTTTCATCTTTTGCCGTATTAGGATGTCGTTGATGGTTAAGCTATCATGGTAGCATGTTGTGAGAAAATAATAAATAATATTTGAACTAATTACCCATGGGTGCCTGAATTTCCATCTGAGTTTTGTTAGCCATTAGATAGCAAAAAACCCATCTTCCAAATAACTTCTGCAGAAATTTTAGTCTGATAATGTATATCTAACACCAGTGTTAAACGATACGTATCAAGCATGAACACTGTATAGAAGTCACAAATATAAGGAAAGTCAAGAGGAGACACAGAAAAAACTGATAGACGCAGACTTCAGCTTGAAGACAGTTTCTTTGCATTGCCTGTACCCAAATCTAGCCATCCTATAACCAAGTATGATAACCTTAACAAGGTAATTTACACGGCATATTTACTTTGCTGTATATATATAAGAAAAAGTTGACAAATGTGTTGTGAAAAAAAAAAAAAAACTTCACTTGTGTATGCATACCATATAAAAAATATTACATATTCGTGGAATCAGTCATTTATATTCTATTACAACGAAAATAGCTACAGGTATATGAAGTAATCACTTGCACTTCCAATAACAACAAGATCTATCCCCTGATTGACAGACTGAAGAGGGCAGCTTCTCACAAGGTATCAACGAGAGCTATTCCTCAATATTGGTATTGACAGAAATTATAGAGCACCGAGCATATTGAATTGAGTCCATGCCTCCTGTATTGTAAAATATAGTAATTCAATTTTTGTAAAAACTTGATGAATGAAATACACATCTGCCAATAACATAAGGCATATTAATCATTTCCCACATTGCAATAGCTTCCTAAGAATTAACCAAACCATAGCCATGACTTGACACAAGATTTGAAACCATATCATCGTTACCCATCCACAATTATATTCCGCAATGCACATATGATCAATTAAAGATTCATTAGTGTTATGTCCTGAACTTTAAGTGAACGTTGAACTCTTAGAGATGTTTAACTCCACACCAGCAGCTCCCTTGAGTGTTGGAATAGGGAGGTTGGATACTTGCAAAGACACTCTAATGTTCAAGTAAACTAGGTCTATAGTGGGTGAAGTAACATGGAGAAGATCCTTACTATGAAGCTACAATGCCCTATTTATATGAGGAGGAGGTACGTAAGTACCGTTTGATAAAGAGGGGTAGGAAGGTCATTTCAATAGAGGAAAGGAAACTTTCCAGCACCTTCTTAGACTAGAGTTGACCTTTCTCGTGTCCCTGGACAAGGGACATTCCTTTTGTCCCTAATGAAGGGTCATTGTCTTAACTGTGAGTGAGCTTGGCCCATAGAAGCCCAAATCCCAGTAACGTTCTGCCCTGAACTTTGAGTGAATGTTGAACTCCACACCAGTAGTTCCCTTGGTCAACAAAAATACATTTGACTCTGGCATTGGTCATGATTCCTGAAATGACCATCAGGTTATTGTGGCCAAGTACTATTCTGTTGAGGTCATCATCTGTGAAGCTAATCACTGAGGTTCGAGTATTGCTTCCTCTTTTGAAGGTGGCCCGAGAAGACACACTCATGACTTGCCTTAAGTGTCTTTTCCGAGTAGAGTTTGTTTGCCCCTCTCCAACGAAGCTTCTCGAGATAGTGTTGATAGTTCTGGCAACTTCACCATCTCGCCTCGATTCCTTCTAAGAGGAGTTATCTCTTTGACAACAAGCCCTCTCTTGAGGTGGTGATTGATCCTCAGGTGTAGGGGTCCTACGTGTTGGACTGTAACTTCTTTTCCTGGCTTCTCTTTTCTGGTACCTTGGGGGATTGTTGTCTCTAGAGCGTTGGACATACTCCTGCAACTTGCCTAGTTGTATCAAAGTTTCAATGGTATCTCTGAGGTCGACGCAGTCCTTTGTGTTGTGGCCATAACCTTTATGGTAGTTGCAACACTTAGACTTGTCCACCCATCCCCAGGGTTTGAGTTGCCGTGGTCGAGTGACCTCGATGAGTTCTGTGTTGTACACCTCCTCTAGGATTTTGCTCCAAGAGACCTTGAGAGGTGTGTACTCATCGAATTTTCCCCGAAGTGGACCCCTTGGACTTGGGTTATTCTTAGGGCCTTGACTTCCCAGTAAATGTCACTTTTCGCCTTAAAAACTTCTTCCATATTGATGTATTTCTCGGACTTGTTTTTCAGCTCATCCAAACTTTGGGGGAGTCCTTTTATCCAAGGACTTTGTGAAATCCCCAGGTCGGAAACCTCGTATGATTGCATGCATGGCGACATGCGGATTAAGATCTCAGACCTTTGGGTTGTACCTTACTGGTGGTGAAGTTTGTCAAGAAGCTCGTTGACAACTATCTGAAATCGTTGATTGACCTAGCCAACAGGGAAGAGAACCATTTGAGAGCGGCTTTCCTAAGAGTGGAAGGGAAGGCACGACACATGATAGGGTCGAATGCCCCCATGAGAAGTATAGACAACATGAACACGTCCAAATGCTTTCCAGGGGTCCGTAGACTCATCATATGCTTTATCGCTGGGGGCTTGAAGCCTTTCGGCAGTGAGACTCCTACAATGAAGTCGAAGAATGGGTGGTTAAAATGATAGGAGGCCCCTGAAGATGTGAGGGACCTGAGGTTGCGGAGGGCTTCTGCTTTCTTTGCGGTTCACAGTCCCTACCTGGTTGTGGATCAACCCATGGTTCGCGCTCCATGCGAGCCCCCATATTGTTTTATGCTACCCATTCTCGTGACATCAGTTATATGAGCTCAGTGATCTGCTGTTGTTGTTACTGTTGCTGTGTTGCTGCTTAGTGAGCAAGTCAAAGAGTTCTTGGTTGGTTGGAGGTTGTTGAGCTGAAGCGCCTACTCTTAGGGTTGGTTGTGCTGGGCTATGGATGGGTTGAACTTCCCGAACGTCAAGTTGCACCTGTTCCACCGTAGAACGCAGACGAGTAGCAACTGGTTGTCCACAGTGAGCTTGGCTTGCTGACAAGGAGGCTTCAGCACCATCCCACTGCTGGTCCTGGTTCGTGTTTGTTTTTTTGCGTGTATTAGCCACGAGAGAAAAGGTGGGTAGTAGTTTACCCGCTTTCCATAGACGGCGCCAATGTTTTGTCATGAACTTTGATTGTATAAAGATTAGCAATGCATATGAGGAAGAAGAGAAGAACAAGGGAGAAGAGAAAAGTGGCTAGGGTTATCTATTGCAAAAGTAAATCAACCAACATTACAAGAATAGAAAAAAGGATAAAAATATATATGCAACAAATAAAAGACTAAGCTACCCTTAAGATAAATAAAATAAATAATACATAAATGCACTATATTATCTAACATCCCCCTCAAACTCACGATGCATCAATAGGAAGCATCGAGAGTTTGCTATTCAAGAAACGAAAGCGTGGAGTGGAATGCGACTTTGTAAACAAGGTGGAGGAAGATACGAAGGGTAAAGTGATGGTCCCATGCTGAAAGTGGTGTCAAGTGAAATGACAGTCAATCTCAATATGCTTGATGCGTTTGTGGAAGACTGAGTTGCGAGTGATTTGTATAGCACTCATATTATCACAATACATAGGAGTGAGTCCAAGGGAAGTGACACCCATAGACTCAAGTAACCAACGCAACCAAACTATTTCGGCAGTAGTGGATGCCATGACACGGTACTCAGCTTCGGTAGAAGAGCAAGAGACAACAACTTGTTTCTTACTCTTCCAAGAAATCAGAGAATCCCCCAGAAAAATGCAAAACCCTATGGTAGACTTACGATCGGTGGAGTCACCACCCCAATCAGCATCTGAATAAGCACGTAATTCCAAGGAAGATGATGAAGGAAAGAGAAGACTCTGAAATTGAGTACCCTGAAGATAAGGAAGAATGCGAAGAACAGCTGCCTAATGAACTGTAGTAGGAGAAGCAACAAACTGACTAACAACATGCACTGCATAAGCAATATCAGGTCTAGTGATGGTAAGATATACCAAACTGCCAACAAGAGTACGATACAAAGTGGGATCTGACAAAGGAACACCATCAGAAGAGGTATACCAAACATTTTGCTCAAGAGGAGTATCCTTTGTTCTAGTGTCAGAGAGATGAGCTTGTTCAAGAATGGTGCCAATGTACTTAGATTGAGAAAGGAGGTAACCTCTAGGAGAGTAGGCAACTTCAATCCCCAAAAAGTAACGAAGAGTACCTAAGTCTTTCATCTCAAACTGATGGGTCAATTGGAGTTTCAACTCCACAATCCCGTCAACATCATCCCCAGTAATGATCATGTCATCAACGTATAAGGAGAGCAGGATACGACCATGAGAAGTGCACCTGAGAAACAAAGCAGAATCATGCGGGCTAAAGTGGAAGCCAAGAGATGTAATCACAATGGAGAACTTCTTAAACTAAGCGCGGGGAGCTTGTTTGACCCCGTAGAGAGCCTTCTTCAATTTACAAACTTCACCTGGATTATGAGAAATATGCCACTGGCGGACAGATGCGACTGCAATAAGAGTACGAATAGTAGTCATTTTAGCAACAGGAGCAAAAGTTTCTTCATAATCCATACCATATTGTTGAGAAAAGTCTCTAGCAACTAAGCGAATTTTGTATCTCTCAACAGACCCATCAGACTTAGTTTTGATCTTATATACCCAACGAGAACCAATCGTAGTTTTCCTGGCGGAAGAGAGACAAGGTCCCAAGTATCTGTCTTGTGCAAAGCAGAAAGTTCCTCTATCATAGCCTGCTGCCAAAGAGGATCAAGAACAACCTCTTTATAGGAAGAGGGCTCAGACAAACTGTGAATAGAGGTTAAGAATGAAGCAAAAGAAGCGGAATAAGTAGAATAAACAAAATCTGGTAATTTAGTGGACTTACGATCACGATGAGGATAACGAGGAGGAGGAGCATCCACGATCACAGAAGGTTCTTGGGGAGGCGTGGGGACAGAGGAGGCATCTGGATCTGCAGAACTACTAGTGTCAACTCTGCAAAGCTCGACATCAGAATTATTTTGGTTATGGGTCACAGGAAAAGGAGCGGTGTCAGAATTTGTGTGAAAAGGATCAATGTGGGTGAGATCAGATTTGGTAAGGACATGTTGACTAGAAGGAATGGAATAAAAGGGAATATGCTCAAGAAACACAACATGACGTGAGATATAAAGTTTTTGATTTGCAGGATCATAACAACGATAACCTTTCTGACCATCACCATAACTAAGAAAAACACAAATTGCTGAACAAGAAGACAACTTACTACGTTCTACATGAGGACGAAGAACAAAGCAAGTAGAACCAAAGACTCTCAAGGCTGAATAATCAGGAACACAACCATATAATTTCTCAAAGAGAGACAAACCTGAAGTAACAGAGGATGGAATTCTGTTAATGACATGTACAACAGTGAGGACAGTTTCCCCCCAAAACTCACTTGGAACAAAGGCAGACAAAAGAAAGGAACGAGCAGTTTCAACAATGTGGCGATGTTTCCTTTCAGCAACTCCATTTTGTTTAAGAGTGTTAGTACACGAAGTTTGGTGAAAAGTCCCATCAAAAGCAAGTAATTCAGAGAATTTATTAGAAGTATATTCACCACCTAGATCACATCGAAAGCACTTGATAACAACATTATGTTGAGTTTTAACAAAAGTACGAAACATATGATAAATGCCAAAAAATTCATAACGATGTTTCATAAGATAAACCCAACAATAACGAGTGCAATCATCAATGAACGATGCATAATATCTAGAATTTCCTTTGGTAGCAATTGGTGATGGACCCCATACATCAGAATGAACTAAGTCAAAAGGTGCAACAGAAACTGAAATACTTTTAGAAAAAGGCAAAGCAATAAACTTAGCAAGTTTGCAACCAAAACAGTCAGAAATATCATTAGATTGCAACTTTCCTAAAGTCCCTGAATAAGCTAAGTATTTCAGACGGGGAGAAGAAACATGTCCAAGACGAGAATGCCATAAATAAAAACTAGAAGACGAGGAATTCAAACGAAAAGATGACAGGTCAATACTAGAAGCTGCAACATCTGAAACTCTTAGTTCATCCAGAATATAAAGTCCCCCCTGCCTACGGCCTGTCCCAATCAGCCTCCTGGATTGCAGATCCTGCACAAAACAAGAGATGGAAGAAAATAAAACTGAGTAACCAGAATCACATAATTGACTAACAGAAACAAGACTCAAAGTGAGATTAGGAATGTAGTAAACATCTGAAATGGACAAATGAGATGTGGAAACAGACCCAGTGTCTGCTAATGGCATAGGAGTGCCATCAGCAGTCATGACTGACACAGATGAGGCAGGATGTAAAGACACAAATGATTTAAAATCAGACGACATATGATGAGAGGCTCCAGAGTCAAGGATCTATATGGGTGAAGATATACCTGATGAGCTAAAGGAGGGCAAACCTATATTAGATTGGACAGACATGGCATGTGGTTGTGTGGCAAGAAACCTCTGGAATTGCTCAGCAAGATCAAATACTGTAGGACTAGAAAATGATGTATTCTCAGCTGACAGAGGAACAACTGCAGCAACATTTGATGTTGGAGGCTTGAAGTTTCGTTGGCTAAACTGATTGGGAGGTCTCCATTGAGATGGCTGTTGTGCTTGTTGCGACTTATTCAACAATTTTGGACATTGAGCTTTCCAATGACCCTTCTGCTTGCAAAAACTACATTCATCGTAACCAACCTTTCCATGAGATTTACCTCTGTTAGAAGGAACAACAAAAACAGATGGGTTGGGGAGGATTCCTTTGTCTACATTCCCTTTTTCTGATTGAGACTTCAGTCGGATCTCTTCAGCTAACAATTCATTAACAACCGAATCAACAGTTGGAAGAGGATTACGGTGCAAAATTGTTCCACGAAGCCCTTCAAAATCATCTCGAAGAGCCATCAAAAACTGAACCAGACGTTGTTCTTCTCTACGGTCAATGTACGGCTTAAAAGCTTGTAACTCAGCAGATTCAGTAAGAGCCAACTGGTCCCAAAGATTGCTTATGGCAGAGTAAAATTCCTGTATGCTCATGTTGTTTTGTTGAAGAGCTCGAATATCTATCTCCAACTGATACTGCTTTGCAAAATTAGACTGCACATACAACTTTTTCAAATGATCCCAAACCTCCTTTGCCGTTTCATATTTTGCTAGTTGAACCCCTATAGACTGCGAAACAGAGTTGTTGATCCAAGTAATAATCTTCGAATTATTTACCTCCCAGGTTTCTAACTTTGTTGCATATTTCCCATCTTTTTCATCTTTTGGCTTAACAGAGGTTCCAGAAACATAACTCCACATTCTCTTGCCTTTCAAAAAATTCTTCAACACATAACTCCAATATGAATAATTCTGCCCATTCAACTGCACACTAATGGATTGAAGAGAATCATCCTTTTCTCCAGCCATTGCAAACAATCACAAAATAGAGAAAAGAAAATCTCAATTTCTGCAAATGGGTATCTACAAAACCCTAGCAGAGAGAACCCCAAAAGGAAGAACGAATTGCTAACAAAAAATCACCTAGGTTGTTGTCGAAATGAACGGAATGACGTCTGGGTCGCGCTCCAAAACACTGCAAAATGGGTCGCCGAAAAAGTGGGCGCTACCCCCCTGTAACCCCCCGCCAACTCACCGTATAGTTGGATCCGCAAAAGCTGTGGCCAGAATCATCCTTACTCTTGATACCATATAAAGATTAGCAATGCATATGAGGAAGAGGAGAAGAACAAGGGAGAAGAGAAAAGTGGCAAGGGTTCTCTATTGCAAAAGTAAATCAACCAACATTACAAGAATAGAAAAAAGGATAAAAATATATATGCAACAAATAAAAGACTAAGCTACCCTTAAGATAAATAAAATAAATAATACATAAATGCACTATATTATCTAATGGATTGAACGTTGTACTCCACACCAATTAGAATGAATATGACTTCAACACAACCATCATTAATAGTTTAGCATTTATTCGTGCATTGTACGCATGTGCTTACCTCTTGAATCATACAGCAGCCTATTAAATGCATTGAGCTTTGTAAGTGGTTTTCAATAATTTCGAGCACAGATAAAGATATGAAATAAAATCATACAGGGTGAGGACATTACGAACGTAATCAACTTCTGAGGTTTGTTGGCCCCACCAAGTTGTTAAGGTATATGTATGTGTGCGCATCATTTTGAGGACATATACTATTTGATGTTTAGCAATGGAATAATAAGCATTTAAGTAAGTAGGTGAAAAAATATCACCAGTTGCTTTTATCTCTCGACTGCAAACTCTTAAGCTCTCTAACTTACGTCACAGTCTAAGGAGTAAAGTAACTTCAATGATCCAGATCAATTGCATCCTAACTTTGGTCTCAAACCAAATCTACCAGACTGCCAGTAGAAAAGCATTGTTGCTTTTTGTTCCTAATAAAATAAAACGCTTTAAGCTATATAACCGAAGTTATTACCTAAGCTTGTAGCACAGTGACAACACCGGATCGTCTCCTCAAGGATCGTAGATGCAATTTAATCAAATCAAGTGAAAGTTAGCAAAGGGGGTTTGATGGTTCAAGGATCGCACTTAACAAAATTAAAAGGGAGAAATAACAATTAAAGAAAATCAATTTAGAAACCTATCCAAGATTGGGTGGATTCAATCATAGACCCTTCATAAAACACTTGAAGTGCAATTGAATTGTTAATTTGGATCTAACCGAGATCTCTGCATCAAATCCAGAATTCATACTAGACGATCGTCAGAATTCAATTAACAAGTGATAAACACAAATCCGCAATCGCATCATTCATGAAAATCTATGTTAATTTCAAGTACCGAATTCAATTAACTTAGCACAAATCAATAACCTAACCTCTTCAATTACGTGATTAATTTAGATCAATCAGTTCTAAGTTTCATCACAAATCTCAATCTTCATTTATGTGATTAGTTTAGATCAATCAGTTCTAAGTTTCATCACAAATCTCAATCTTAAACCAAGATCAATCAGATCAACATAAATAGAATCACCATTCATGCATTCAAGATCAAGAAGAAGAAAAAGAAGAAAGAAGAAGAAAAGAGGAATTCAATTACAAATCAAATACAATACATAACCAAGGTCTCAAGAATCCAAACCACAATCTCTTCAAGAGTTCTAAATTGACCGAAAGTAGCTTAGCCCTCCATCACCATGAAGAGAAGCATCAAAATATACAAAAGCTATGAGAAACTATGAAGAAACTATGAAGAAACAAGAAACTAAGAGAGAAATGAAGGAGAGAATACATGTTGTTCATGATAAATGGTGCCTTTTATAGAAGTCTAAGGTAACAAAATGACAAAGGGAAGTGGGTGGATGAGTGGGTGAGTGAGTGGAGTGTTTGAGTGGATGGATTAGTGGGTTGGTTTAGTGGATTGGTTTAGTGGATGAGTGAGTGGAATGGTTGAGTGGTTGAATTAGTGAAAAATGCCAAAGGACTTTTGGTGAGTGGAAAATTATGGACATGAATGGGTGAGTGGATGGATGAGTAGATGAGTTAGTGGATGAGTGGGTGGAGTGGTTAAATGGTTGGATTAGTGTATTAGTGGATGAATGGGTGAGTTAGTGGATGAGTGGATGAGTGGATGAGTGGATTAGTGGATGGGTGAGTGGATGGTTGAGGATGAAAATTTCGTGTCTGACTTGGAAGCCAAAAACGACCCACTATACTTCAGAACCACGAAAAGTGTTCTTCATCAAAGTTGTAGATCCTTGTTTTGGCTATAAAATGGATAGCTGGTTCGTCCAATTTGGCTTCCTTAAGCCCAAGATATGTCCCAAATACCGTAGGTTGCTCAAACCCAACTTCAGCACCTCTGTTCCGACTTGTAAGCTCAAAATGACCTGCTAGACTTCTTTTTCTCAAAATGTGTTCTTCATGAAAGTTGTTTATTTGGATCTTGACTATCCACTGTCCAAATTTCAGCCCATCTCCATTATTACATCTTGAGATATGATTTTTTTGAGTGCACACTATTCGGATTCTACTGGCAGAACCCGTATTCTGACTTCCATGTAAACTTAGGTCCCTTAGACATCTGAATCAGACTTCGAGCTCTTCATCAAAGTTGTAGAGCTTCCTCTTAGCTTTCCTACAATATAAAATTCATGATTTTCAGATATCAAGAACTCAAGTTATGACCAAAATACAGAAACAGTGTAAAATCTCAATAATTTGAAAATATTCAATTAGGACCAATTTGGCTCAAACTCACAAAATCATGTCAAACTCAATCAATTAAGAATATGGAGAGTGTAAATGACTAAATATAAGGGTTTCTTAATGAATAAAATATGTGTTTATCAAATTCCCCACACTTAGCTTTTTGCACTCCTGGGCAAAACTCAAGATCAAAATTTTACAATCAAGAAAAACAACCAAAGGTTGAGGATCAAAACATTCATGAGTTAACAATTCTCCACATCTCAAACCAACAAGCAAGGTATCTTCAACATGAATCGAGAATGAAAGATCTTCACAAGATTCCCTCTCAATCTCTCAAGTGTTTAAAAGGTAGGTATTTATTTCAATTCAACCCATGAAAATTGCACTACCATAAGCTTGCTTATCTTCTACTTCTCCACTACTCAAAACACATGCACACACAAATCATGAGGACTTTATTCAAGGTTGTAGTGAGGTCAAGGTAATGAGGAGAGGATAAAATGGATATGAGAAGATAAATACCAAAGAGAATAAAAGCAAATGAGAAGTGAGTTCAAATAACAAGATAAAAGTTCATCCCAACTCTACAGTGTATATTCCTTTACATATTCATTTCCCAATCCTTTTTTTTTTTTTTTTTTTTTTTAAACACTTGGTTTTTTTTTTTCTTTTTTTTTTATATATATATATATGAACATAACTATATACATACATTTTTTTTTTAAGACTCTTTTCTTTTTCAACAACCATTTTTGTACACACACCCCACACTTGTTCAAAAACTCATCCATTAACTAAGCTAATGTTCTTTTATTCCCTAAGGTAAAGTAAGAACACGATTTCTCATTTAAGGCACATGATGAGCTAGAAACAAGGAATGGTCAAATAAGCTCAAAGGGTTAAGCAAAGGAAAATATACTGAGTTAGCGCAGGAATCGAGAGAATTTTCAAGAAGTCAAAAGAGTGCTTGATATCATATTGGAAACAAGGTTAGCTATTTGGTTAAACTAGCTAATTAAGAAAGAGGGCCTCAATCATGTTCATGCGTGCAAGTGAAATGTAGCCTCAAAAAGAATCAAAGCAAGTTCTAGAGTGGTCATTAACATGAGTGAAAATCACACAAGAAAGAAGAGAATGGCATAAATGTTGAATCCATCCATTAGGCTCAAAATCTCACAAGGTATGCATCCATCAAACTCAATTCATCAATTCAATCATCCATCACCAAGCATATCAGTTCAAGAAGGAGAAAAATTATTCAATCATGCAATGAACCTCTTTTTTTTTTTCTTTTTTTTTTAGAAATTTTTTTTTTTTTTTTTTTTACAAACGAAAAGAAACAGAAACATGCTAAAATCTCTCCCCCACACTTAATAGAACATTGTCCTCAATGTGAAAGAAAGAGATAGAAAAGAGCAACACAACCCGATAAGAAGTGAATCATCGCTAAGCGAAAAGAAACACATTTGTCGGTCATCGCATCTTGAAAAAGAAATCAAACAAGAAAAGCGTTAGTACTTCCACAATGCAATACTAATTAATTACTACCTAAAAACTCCTTACTACGCCACCAATTAAGATGCGTCTCAAGAGTAAAATTACTCCTTACTCGCCATCACTAATTGGTTTAATAAGTCCATGACAATCATATCATACTAAACAAAACAACAATAATTTTTTTTTTTTTTTTTATCAAACTCATTAAAGAGAAAGTTTCAGATCAGGCTCTTGTTTCTTTTGGTACTTCCTTCATTTCGCTTCGTTGACCAATCTATCGAGCTAATACGATCGTACATACTCAAAAGCTTCTAATTTATCAATGAGCTCATCAATAGTGGAGGCGAGAGATAAGAAGTTGTCTTTCGAAGGAGTGATAAATTGATTCGCACACTTTGTCAAGAAAAAATAACAAAAGATCAAAGAAATTATTAACATTCAACAAACCAATGGGTTTATGGTGGATGTTCGATTCTACCAAGAGACAATTTGAAAAATTTCTTCTAAAGTACCAAAACCACCTGGTAAGACAATAAATGCATCGAATTGTCAACCATTATTTTCATTCGTCCATGCATAGATGTTACTGAATTTCTTCTCCAATTGTCTTTCCAGTGATGTTATTTTCACCAAAGGTTTAGGAATAACACCTAAAACCCGATCGCCTCCTATAGAAGCTGCAAGTGATACAGCCCCCATTAACCCACGACAACCTCCCCATATACAAGATGAATATTCCTCGCAGCAAGTGATCGACCAAGAGTCTTGTACTGCGTTTACATAAACTCTAATCCCTTCCCATAACTTGACCCACAAAAAAACACAGACATTTTTGAGGTTACGAATAGAAGGCCCCATTCTATACTCTTCCTCCCTTTGAGTGATTCCGAGTGTGAAGGAAGATGGAGAAAATGGAGTGTTTAAATAAGAAAAAGAATGGAAAGGAAATAATTGCACCTATAAGGGTAGGTTGACCGTTGTTGTCGAGAAAAGGTTGAAATTAAGAGACACAGAATCTTTTCTCCTTTTTTATTATTTTTTTTTTTACTTTTTTATTATTATTTTTTTTATTTTTTTATTTTTTTATTTTTTATTATTTTTTTTTTTTTTATTGACTTCAAGAAAACCATCAAGGTAAAGAAGTCTAGAAACCCCCTGAAGGACCCCGCTCAAAGGATCGTCTGTACAAAAATCAAAATACAACAAAATGATACAAAGATAATAGAAAATGATGACATACCCTGATGTAGATAGGTTCATGGCGTATCTTTATCTTTGCTGGCACATGAGTGCGATGAAGAGACATCACGTCTTTTTTTTTTTTTTTTTTTTTTTTTTTTTTTTTTTTTTTTGAAATTGTTAGAAAAACTTGATGAAAGATGAGTGTATACTTACTTAAGATTGGGATGGAGGTAGTCTGCTCTTTTCGGCTTTGTGCCAAAGCATTGTTGACCAAGATTCGACCCATTCAAGACCAAATAAGACATAGGCTCCCAAAAAGGACAAGTGGCCATAATACGACTGGTCACGCTCACATGTGGGATACAATCTACCTTCTTTGTTTTTCAATTAAAAGAAGGCTGGATCAGATGCATGCATTTCCCCATTCACGGTTTGTGTTACCAAAGCCAACCCTAAGAAGTAGACTTTTTTTTTTTTTTTTTTTTTTTTTTTTTTTTTTTTTTGAATTTTTTTTTTCTCATTTTTTTTTCTCATTTTTTTTTTTTTTTTTGTAAAATGCCATGAAGAAGAAGAAGAAGAAGATGATATGTACAGATTGTTTGTGGATATGGCTCACATCTGCCTCTGGTTTAACGTCCAAGAACCCGCTTAAACGTCTTCTATGAGTCGAGGATAAGCTTCCCATCCAATTTTCTTATAAATTGGCAAACAGCGGTCTTTTAGAGTCGATTCCCAAGATCGTAGCGTTGTTGTTCATCCTTGAAGAGATTCCACAACTTAAGAATTTCTCGATGCACCAATCCACAAGAATGCGTCTCAAGAGTCAATAAGATATCATCTAATGACTCTACTCACCCATTCTTAATGAAGAAAATTTTATCTTCTCTATTTGCGGAAACCATCCCCTTAGTACGACATCATTGCATTGTTACGATTCCATCGTCCACATTTGTGACAGACTTGTAACCTTTTTGCTCTTCTCCTTTTAGAATATGAACTTTTCCAAGACCAGGGCATATATGAGTCAAATGAAATTGAGGACTCACCGCTAATCGGACCTTTGCTTCAATTATCCAACAGACATCTTCTCGCATACCATACCATTGTGCATTAACATTCTCAATCTCTCACATCGAACTTTGTAGATTTTTCTCAGAGCATTTTGAGGAAGAGAAGGAAAATGTTTTCTCAGGTTTGAAAGAATGACATCCATTTTGAAGGAGAAGAAGGGTTCAATTATTTTGGGAAATCGAAGAAGAAAACCGACTCAAGAGTCACGAAAGACCGTATCCGCCACTTAACTTAAAGCAACACAAAGAACTCAAGAACTTGGTTTTCCAGGAATGATTGAGTCTTTGTCCATCAACCTTAAGCGCATTACCATTCCTAGGATCCTCGGATCGATCTTTGAGAGGATACGCGTGTCCGACAACAAAAGAACCGCGCCACCTAGATCTCAATTTTCCAAGGAGTAGGTGCAGATGATAATCTCAAAGCGAACTTTTTGACCAATTTCCGCACTTTTTGCAAAAAGGTGTAATGACCTTTAATAAAGTAGGCCAATAAAATCCATACTTGCAAGATTTTCGCAGGTTGTTGTCATTTGAAAAAAAATGACCTCCACGTGCTTCCGAGCGACTCTACCTACCTTATTGTCGGGCACATAGCTGTTTTTTTTTTTTTTTTTTTTTCTTTTTCTTTTTTTTTTTTTTTTTTTTTTTTTTTTTTTTTTTTTTTTTTTTTTATTCATAATGCGGATGGAGAAGGTTCATCACCTCCACTTCGCATTCTCTGGAAGTTCATGATATCTTGTTTGAGGCGGTGTCCATTTACGATGAAAGCTTTGGCGGTGACCTCACTTTTAATCCGAACAAGACACAGGAAGGAAAACATTAGTAACAATAAATGGTCCATCCCATCTAGACCTTAATTTACCGGGCATGAGTCGGAGGCGGGAGTTATAGAGGAGAACTTTTTGACCAATCTCAAATGTTTTCTCGAATCAACTTATCATGGAAGGCTTTGGTCTTCTCCTTATAAAGTTTGGAACTTTCATATGCCTCCAAGCGGATCTCCTCTAATTGCTACCAGCAAATTTGCGTGACTTCCTCTCCAAACCTCGCTTGATCTAGGTCCAAGTTGCACCTTTTCACCGCCTGCACGAATGCTCGATGCTCAATTTCCACCGGTAGGTGGCAGGCTTTTCCAAAATAATCCGATACGGAGACATCCCAATTGGTGTCTTATAAGCAGTTTGATAAGCCCATAAAGCATCCTCAAGCCTCTTACTCCAGTCTTTTTTGTTAGGTTGGACTGTCTTTTGAAGTATTTACTTAATTTCTTTGTTGGAAACCTCGGCTTACCCATTGGTTTGGGGGTGGTAAAGTGTAGAAACTTTATGTATGACTCTATACTTCTTCATCAAAGCCTCCATGCTTCGATTGCAAAAATGTGAACCTTGATCACTAATGATGGCTCTCGGGACTCCAAACCTACGAGAAAATCGTGATCTAATAAAATCCATAACAACTTTAGAATCATCGGTCCGAGTGGCCTTAGCCTCCACCCATTTAGATACATAATCCACAGCAGTGAGAATGTAAACAAAACCAAATGATACAGAAAAGGACCCATAAAGTCAATACCCCAAACATCAAAAATCTCACAGAATAATAAGGGTTTCTGGGCATTTCATTCCTACGAGAAGTATTCCCTGTTCTCGGCATTGATCACAAGATTTGCAAAACATATATGCATCATGAAATAGAGTGGGCCAATATAATCCGAGTCTAAAACTTTCCTAGCGATCCGTTGAGGACCGAAGTGGCCGCCACATGCAAGTTTATGACAAAAGCTAAGAATGGAATGGAATTCATCATCAGCACACACCTCCTAATTACTTGGTCACTGCAAAATCTCCATAAGTAAGGATCATCCCACACATAATACTTTGACTCACTTTTCAATTTATCAATCTTAGCCTTAGTGAAATGTGCAGGTATTGCGTTAGCAACCAAGAAATTAATCAAATCAAGCAAACCAAGGGATGTTGCCTTGCAAACTTGAAAAGTCGCTCATCGTGGAAAACATCATGGATGGGAAAAACATCGCCTCCCTTTCAATTCGACTCAAGTGATCACCACCAAATTCTCCGCTCCATTCTTGTCACGGATCTCAATATCAAACTCTGAAGTAGCAACATCCACCTAATCAACCGGGGCTTGGCATTGGGCTTCTTCGGGAGAAACTTCAATGCCGCATGATCCGAAAACACAACCACTCTAGAACCAAGCAAATATGATCGAAATTTATCTAAAGCAAAAACAATTGCTAAAAGTTCCTTTTCGGTTGTGGTGTAGTTGATTTGTGCAGGATCTAAAGTTCTCAAGCATAGGAAATGACATGAGATACTTTACCGACCCTTTGTGCAAGAACAGCTCCCAATGCATAATTAGAGGCATCACACATCGGTTCAAATGGAAGTGTCCAATCCGGCGGTTGGATGATAGGTGTCTTGGTCAATGCCTCGCTTCAATTGATTGAAGGCATCCCGGCACTTCTTGTCAAAGTGAAATTCCACATCTTTTTGCGGTAAGTTGGATAGCGGAAGTGCAATTTTTTGAAATCCTTTATGAACCGTCGATAGAAACTGCGCATGACCAAGGAAAGAACGAATCTCCCGCACGTGTGGGGTAAGATAGGCATGAAATAACATCTATTTTTGGGATCTACCTCAATACCCTCACGAGATATCACATGCCCTAAGACTATACCTTGTTCTACCATGAAATGACATTTCTCAAAATTTAGAACGAGGTTAGTCTTAATGCATCTATGCAAGACCGAGCCGACTATCTAAACATGCATCAAAGGAAGATCCATAGACAAGTAAAATCATCCATGAATACGTCCATGCAATTTTCTAAAAAATCGAAAAGATACTTACCATACACCTCTCGAAAGGTGCTCGGAGCATTGCACGAGACCAAAGGGCATCCTCCTATATGCAAATGTGCCAAATGGACAAGTGAAAGTAGTCTTCTCTTGGTCTTACGGGGCTATATGAATCGAAAATAGCCCGAATATCCATCCAGGAAACAATAATGTGACTTGCTGCCTAACCGCTCCAACATCGATCAATGAAGGGAGCGGCGGAAATGATCCTTTTCGGTAGCCTGGTTGAGCCGCCTATAATCAATGCAAACTCGCCAACTATTTTGAACTCGTGTAGGCACAAGCTCATTGTTCGATTTGCAACCACCGTGACCCTGCATTTCTTGGGAACCACTTGCACCGGGGCTCACCCATTGATCGCCGATATGGGATAAATAATGCCACTTGACTTGAAGCGACTTTGTAACTTCCTTCTTTACCACATCTAGAATCGGGGATTTAGTCTCCTTTGAAATTTTGTCTAACTGGTTTAATCCCTTCTTCCAATAAAATCTTATGATGCATGTGGAGGGGCTAATACCGGGAATATCTCGCAAGAGTCCATCCGATGGCTTGCCTATTCGCCTCAAAATCTGCAGTAATTTTTCTTCTTGATCGATTGTAGGTTTTTAGCAATGATCAGGAAGTGTCTCACCATCTCCCAAATATGCATATTTAAGATGGTCAGTAAAGTCTTCAACTCCAAAGATGGAGGTTGCACAATGGAAGGTAACAAGTGATCCAAAACAACTAATTCAAGAACATTAATTTCAAGATGGTACTTGACTCTCATTCTCAATTGTTGCATCATCAAGCAAATTGTATCATTACTCAAAACAGAATAAATCTCAAAGCACATGCAAAGACATGGTTCAACATCACAAGTGGCACATGTATCACAAGAAACAGAACCAAGATAGTCAACAATATCGGGGAATTCAAAGATATAAATCAAGATAGAAATCATCAACCAAAGATCTCAATCATATCAACATGGAAAACAGAATGCTCCTCAGGGGTGTCTCATGGCATCAAAAATGTTAAATTGTACCAAATTGTCGCCAAACTCCATAGAAAGGGTGCCAAGCACGCACGTCTATCTTGGTCTTGGCGGTCTTGAGGAATGGTCGCCTAGAATCAATGGAGCATGGTTTGTTGGAGACTCATCTTCCATGTCCAGAATGTAGAAATCTGCTGGAAAAATCAACTCATTCACCCGAACTAACACATCTTCCAGCACACCTGCAGGATGAGCAGTGGCTCTATTTGCCAACTGAATCACGATACCAGTGGGTTGCAAAGTACCGATGTTTAAACACTTATACACTGACATGGGCATGACATTGATCGAAGCACCCAAATCTAGCATTGCGTGCTCAAATCTAGAGTTTCCAATTGTGCAAGAAATTGTGAAAGTTCCAGGATCTTTGCATTTCTGTGGCATGCTTGGCAGAATCATTGCAGAAACATTTCTACCCATGCTGATCTTCTCATCCCCTTTCAACCTTCTCTTATGAGTGCACAACTCCTTGAGAAATTTAGCATATTTTGGAATTTGCTTGATTGCATCTAGGAGGGAATATTGATTTCCACTTTCCTGAATGTCTCCATGACTTCTTTTTCCATTTCTGCTTGCATTGTTCTCTTGGATTGTGTGATCCTATTTGGAAAAGGCAATGGAATGGTAACATCTGAATTCTCTGCAATTTTCTTCGGAGGCACAGATTTGGACTGAATTATCCATTTCCTGGTCAATTTTCGATTCTTTGCAAGGTTGGAACATCAACTTCTTTGCCACTTCTTAAGGTAATTGCACTTACGTTGCCTCTTGGATTGTTGATTTGTTTGTGAAGGCAATTGGCTAGAACCTTGACTCTTTAGCTCGCTCACGGTGGTTGCCATTGCCCAATTTGAGTTTGTAAATTGAATGTTGGCACCGACGTTTCACTGGGCCTGAATGTTATTTGTGGCCATTTGTTTCATGGTCTTCCAATGACGGCTCACGGTGGAGTGGATTGGATGATCGCCGAACAGTTCTTGTTGTCGAATGCAGGGGGTATTTGTTGGTATTTGTTGCTTGGACTGCACTTGGTATCTAAATTGTTGTTCTTCTTTGGTGGAAATTTGTTGTTGTTGGCTAGAATTCCCATACCTCAAATTGGGATGGTCTCGCCAACCAGGGTTATAAGTACTAGAAAATGGATCATATCTAGATTGTTCTTTGTTGTTCGATATTGGGGTCTACCGGGAAAAACACCACCGCGAACAACACATTGATCTGGAAAAGTGGAACCATCTTCCGAAGTGTAGGGCATGAATCAAGTAGGATGAGATGAATTAGAACAAATTCCACACACCGATGCGTCATCTCGCATGCATGGGTGGTTGTTGACCCACCGCTATATCTGTCTTACCAAAGAAGTCAATTCATCTAGTCTCGTGTTCCATTCTTTGTTGGTCCATATGAGATGCTTGAATTTCATTAACTCCTCTGGTTGCGGTGATGATCCGCGAGCCAAGCATTGGGTATTGGGCGCCATGTTTGCTATCGATCTCTTGCGGCGGTAGGAGTTTTGTCTACTAAGGCTCCTCCAGGAAAAGATCGATCATCTTCTATCATTTAGCGAAGAAGCCCTCATAAAAGTATTGAATCAAGAGTTGGTCACTAATTTGGTGATGAGGCGGCTCGAACACAACTTCTTGAATCTCTCCCAAGTATTCATGCAAAGTCTCACCGACATCCGTACGATGCCACATATATCCTTCCTAATTGCGGCACTCTCGAGGCGGGGAAAAATCTCTCCAGAACAACCTCTTCATGTCATTCCAACTTCAGTGAACTGGTGAAAGATAAAACAACCAATCTTTGGCTGCATCGACAAGTGAGAAGGAAATGCCCTTAACTTGATGTGTTCTCGAAATGCCTTGTGGCTTCATGGTTGAACACTGTGACATGGAACTCTTTCAGTGCTTATGAGGATCTTCACCCGCAAGACCATGAAACTTTGGTAACAAGTGTATCAAACCAGATTTCAACTCAAAATCTGCATCAAGATCAAGGATATTGAATGCACAAAGATTGGTAAGATACATCAGGAGCAAAGAAGTTCCTTAAGGGTTCTATTATCGTGTTATCACGCATTTGATTTCGGGATTACTTAAGTTATCGGGTTCACTCCTAAAATTAGGTTGAGAATTAACTACTGGAATTTATCACACGATTTCTAATTAATCTATGCAAGGTCCTATCAATCTCGGGGTCAAGATCAAGCAAGATATCGAGATTGGACCTAGTCATACATCAACTAAAGCACAAAAACACAAAAAAACTGCAACTAAGCAAAATACACTAAACAACACTCAAAATATGCAAAAATAAATCTAGTTAATATGTCTAAACATTTTTAAAAATTATGGAATCAACACAGAACAAAATCTACATAAAAATGAAACTAGAAAATGCAATAAAAAAATATTAAAAAATTGAAAAAGTGGTCTAAATGATAGAATTTCGAAAAACCAGGGGTGACCTCACAGTTCTTGTGAGTCTTGTTTATCAATTTGTTTTCCTTCAATCGACCAAGTTACAGCTCATTCTGGGCATGTTTCATTCGAAAATTGCAATAGTTACCGTAATCTTTGCTTTTCCGTCTTTCCTAATTGAGAAAAATTCAAAAGCTAAGATAAAAATGTTAGTATGGTATGAACAATGTTAGTAAATGAAAAATAACTGTTAGAATAGGTAAAAAAAAAAAAAATTAGTAAGGTTACTCAAAATGAAAAGATTACACCTACGAAAACCTAATTCAACGCATGCGCCAAAATTGACGAAGCCACTTAACTCAATAAAATTATAGCAGAAGTTATTACCTAAGCAGAAGACATGTGATGAACAGGATCGTCTCCAAGGATCGTAGATGCAATTTAATCAAATCAGTGAAAGTTAAGAAAGGGGGTTTGATGGTTCAAGGATCGCGACTTAACAAAATTAAAAGGGAGAAATAACAATTAAAAGAAGCGATCAATTTAGAAACCTATCCAAGATTGGGTGGATTCAATCATAGGCACCCTTCATAAAACACTGAAGTGCTGATTGAATTGTTAATTTGGATCTAACCGAGATCTCTGCGAATCAAATTAATCATACTGACGATCGTCTAGAATTGATTAACAGTGATAAACACAATCCGTTAATCGCATCATTCATGAAAATCTATGTTAATTTCAAGATCGAATTCAATTAACTTAAAGACAAATCAAGAACCTAACCTCTTGATTCGTGATTAATTTAGATCAATCATTCTAAGTTTCATCACAAATCTCAATCTTCATTTATGTGATTAGTTTAGATCAATCATTCTAAGTTTCATCACAAATCTCAATCTTAAACCAAGATCAATCAGATCAACATAAATAGAATCACCATTCATGATTCAAGATCAAGAAGAAGAAAAAGAAGAAAGAAGAAGAAAAGAGGAATTCAATTACAAATCAAATACGATACATAACCAAGGTCTCGAGAATCCAAACCACAATCTCTTCAAGAGTTAAATTGACCGAAAGTAGCTTAGCAGCTCCATCACCATGAAGAGAAGCATCAAAATATACAAAAGCTGGTATGGAAACTATGAAGAAACTATGAAGAAACAAGAAACTAAGAGAGAAATGAAGGAGAGAATACATGTTGTTCATGATAAATGGTGCGCTTTTATAGAAGTCTAAGGTAACAAAATGACAAAGGGAAGTGGGTGGATGAGTGGGTGAGTGAGTGGAGTGTTTGAGTGGATGGATTAGTGGGTTGGTTTAGTGGATTGGTTTAGTGGATGAGTGAGTGGAATGGTTGAGTGGTTGAATTAGTGAAAAATGCCAAAGGACTTTTGGTGAGTGGAAAATTATGGACATGAATGGGTGAGTGGATGGATGAGTAGATGAGTTAGTGGATGAGTGGGTGGAGTGGTTAAATGGTTGGATTAGTGTATTAGTGGATGAATGGGTGAGTTAGTGGATGAGTGGATGAGTGGATGAGTGGATTAGTGGATGGGTGAGTGGATGGTTGAGGATGAAAATTTCGTGTCTGACTTGGAAGCCAAAAACGACCCACTATACTTCAGAACCACGAAAAGTGTTCTTCATCAAAGTTGTAGATCCTTGTTTTGGCTATAAAATGGATAGCTGGTTCGTCCAATTTGGCTTCCTTAAGCCCAAGATATGTCCCAAATACCGTAGGTTCTCAAACCCAACTTCAGCACCTCTGTTCCGACTTGTAAGCTCAAAATGACCTGCTAGACTTCTTTTTCTCAAAATGTGTTCTTCATGAAAGTTGTTTATTTGGATCTTGACTATCCACTGTCCAAATTTCAGCCCATCTCCATTATTACATCTTGAGATATGATTTTTTTGAGTGCACACTATTCGGATTCTACTGGCAGAACCCGTATTCTGACTTCCATGTAAACTTAGGTCCCTTAGACATCTGAATCAGACTTCGAGCTCTTCATCAAAGTTGTAGAGCTTCCTCTTAGCTTTCCTACAATATAAAATTCATGATTTTCAGATATCAAGAACTCAAGTTATGACCAAAATACAGAAACAGTGTAAAATCTCAATAATGCTGAAAATATTCAATTAGGACCAATTTGAGCTCAAACTCACAAAATCATGTCAAACTCAATCAATTAAGAATATGGAGAGTGTAAATGACTAAATATAAGGGTTTCTTAATGAATAAAATATGTGTTTATCACTATACTCTCACCAACTGCAACTAGCCTTGACGCATGCAAGATTTTGGATAGAAATCATCAAGCCAAAAAGCTCACAATAAGTACTTCAGTAAATTCTTACAAAAAAAGAAAGAACTTCGGTAAATAAAAAAAGATGTTAAGACATGGAATGTGCATGACCAATTTTAAGCAAGATTCTAGACCTAGCCCATGAAAGAGATAGAATGAATGTAATGCAAATAAGTAGCCACAAACATATGTTACCTGTAAAATATCAAAAACTTTTTCTGCAATGTATTTTTGATGTGAAGCAGCACCCTTTTGCTGCAACTTATCTGGATGTAGACAGAGTAAAGCCCTTTGATAAGCTCTTTTCACCGCATTCCCTTCAATTATATCGACAAGAGGTACAGGCTTCCAGCCGCACTCAGGCCAAAGCACCTTTATGCATGATGTCATTTTAATAAGAGTAAGTACTTAGCATGAACCTCAAAAGCATTAACCTCTAAATAAGAATTTAAGGCATATCAAAATGCTTTATTTTTGTTAACAAGCAAGAAGACCAAATGAAATTTTCATTCAAGTGGGTTAAGAATAGCAAGCAGAAAAGAACATTTTTATTTTTTCTTACGTATTGTAATGTTGATAGCAGCGAGCGTATGTTTCCTTCCTTCTCTTTAGACCATTGTTGTATCTTATTCTTAATGACCTACATTGTATACAGAAATATATATACACATAATATTGTTGTTCTTGTACAACCTTGAAACAAAGAAAGCATGTGTAGTTACAAATTACTTGGATTTCTTGATTTTCTTGGTTTTGTAAGACCTCATTCTCATTTTGGGCTAGTACTTGTATCTGCAAAATCCAATTCAGAAGCTTATCAACAAAAGACACATAAAAGGCAAAAATTTAACACTTAAAATTGGAATTTAGATATCTTATTTAACTTAATAATGGAATACCATGAAATTCCCATGGAAGGACCCTTCTTTATCTCCGATAACAGCAAATGAAATATCAGGAATTGCTGCTAACAAAGTCAAGTTGTTCCATCACATAATTTAATCATCAAGTACTCAGTCCAAATCATATCTACGCAGAGTTTAATGTTGATCAATGATCAGTGTGTAAAACTATTTACACTATCAATAAGAAAGTGCCACATTAATATAATAACTAAGGTTTTTTACTTGCAGTGAATAGCTTCTAATAGTTTTTTGAATAGATGGCACCATATTATTCATTGATTCTGTAAAACTGTTTACTGTCAGTATATCAAAATTAAATCCATCTACAGATTGGACATAGACCATACAGTAAAGTGCATTTTTTTTAGGATAGGTTTAACAGATAATTAAGAGAAACGCATTATGGAAATAATAAATGACCACAGAAGCATTTAACTAAAATCTGCTGCATTAAGTTTGCCCTGTAATTAAATTTTCTTATTGTTAGATGCGGGCTACATAATCTTTTGTAAGTCTTTCGTATTCCTGTTACCATGCTACAAATAAAGAAGAGTATATTGTATTGGGATTTGGAGTACTAAGCAGTACCTGATGCTGAGATATCATCCTGCTGAGACAAATTATTAGCAGACACATTGATGGTCTCTATGGCGGGGTTCTCCTTCTTGGACTGTTCAGGATAACCTTCCACCTGGGAGAATTGAAAGAAATCTTAAACGCCTTTACTTAACTAAACTGTTGTAAAACTGGAATAACATGAGATTTCTCACTAAAGAGTACTCAAACTATTGAAATCCTTTTATAATGTGAATTTGCTATTCTAGTCATCTTCTTCAGCTGTGTCAACACTTACTTCGTTCTTTGTCCTTAAAGAACCTCTTTGCTTGTAAGTAGAATCCTGAAGTCGAGATTTGGAGTCAACTCTGGGTTTTATTATGGCTTCTTGGTTGAAAATTCGAACAAATTCTTTGACCTTTCCTTTTACTGGGCCTTTTCCCATATTCTCACCTAAGCTTAATGAACTTTGGGAAGCAGCTTTGCTATGTTCTACACCTTTCAAGGAAATTGTCTTTTCTTCTCGTTTCTTTGGATTCACAGTAACATCAAAAATAGCAGACAACTTTTTTGTGCTTTTCGTCTTGTTTTCTTCTCCTCTCTCCCTTTTAGTCATCTCATCATAATCTGATATATATGAAATGGACAAGTGAGGACAGTATCACGGGGTGGCAAAGTAGTAATATATATAAAGAACTGGATGCTGAAGATGGCTTTACCTTGTTTCTCATCACTTTCATTGAATAGAGATTGTAATGGTTTAGACTCAAGCTTCTGAGTTTCGCTTGCTGCTTCTGTTTTTCCAGACAAACCTATCTCACTTATAGAATGAGTATTTGATTCTATTCTTGCGTCACATGAGATAGGACTACCAGGAACATCTTTAATAACAGTTTGAAGGCTGCTCAAGGTATCTGAATGAGCTTTGGCAGAAGCTATTTGTTCTACAATTTCGTGAGAATATGTCCCATTTTGAGTGGTTGCAGAAGTAGTTGACCTGTCTTGTTTTCTGTTTTTCGTCGAAGAAGAACCATTGTATGCTATAGGACTATCATTTTGTGTGGTAATCTCACTGACCATCCATTCCTTAGCGCTTGAGCATCTCCCAAGTTTAAACTTATCTTTTGTCCTTGAGTTTCTCTCTGCCCTAAGAGGCATCACCAATGGCACCCCTTTACTTGCCCATTTGTATATTGAGAAATGAAACAGGCCATTATTGGTACTAGGCGAAACTTTATTAATAGATAGGTCTTGTTTCAAATTGCTTCCTTTGTCACCTTTATCAGATATGCTCAAGTTTGGAAACTCCTGTGATAGAAGACCTTGCCGGTAAGATGGTTTTAAATCATTTTTTAACTCCTCACGTTGGGTTGAAACTCTAGATAGATGAGAATCTGAAGGGCCTAATCCATTTGAAGTACCAATACCATCTTTTGTGTTGTTGAGTGGATTCCTACTCGATGTAGGGGAGCCAAATGTTGGAAGGTCCTCCGCTTTTGTCAATTTGGCAGGAAGGCTGGTCAGTTGAAAATGGTCGGAGCAAGCATCAGGGGCAATTGAAGATGAACAAGAACAAGTCACTAATGTATTGCTTTGAAATTTGAACCAACTAAAATAAGGATTTTACTGGGTAGTAGGAGTAGATAAGAATTTATAAATAAGGAAAGAGAACCCTTAATGTGTTATTTATAATTTATAACTAAAAAGCAAATCATTTAGTAAATAATTTAATGCTTCAGTTACATTTGAAATAATTTCTCTTTCATTAGTTCATCAAACAACTAATATTTTTATCAACTTTTCCCTCGATGTTAATGTTTTAAGCATTTCAATTATAAACACTTTATTTCTGATTTTGGTTCTCTGTTTTTAATTGTGTTTATATATCTGACTTAATTGATGGAAATGTCCTTTGTCAATGCGCTTATGAAGTATGAAGTTTCTACTTTGTTAGTTTAATGAACTCATTTTTAGCTTTAAAAAAGTCAAATTGCAAATTACCAGATCCAATTTTATATTTCTAGTAAATTATCCGTCATGTTTTAATTTTAACAATTTTTTGCTTAAAATTTAAACATTTGACAATTTTTTTCTTTCAAGATTTTGGTTATTATTATAATTTTTCCAAAATAAAAAAAAAAGTTAGATGAATTTTAAAAAAATATACCCTATAAATTCAAAAGAAATCAATTAAAATTTAGAAACCAAAATGATAAAATCATTGTTAACAAAGATGCATATGCTTCATTAACATTTCATCACAGTAAAAATTTTCTATTTTGGCATCAATTTTAATTTTAATTTTTTAGCATGTACGTCTGAACTAAGTTTAGAAACATGCCCCAGTCATCCAACTTAAAAAAATAATTCCACCATTCTAATCCTACTCAATTATCAATGTTGCATAATTCTACTATCATTGAAATTTTTAAAACTAGCCACTTAACTAAGAAGAAAAAAAATGAAAGATAAGGGCATATTGTTGAACTCCATTTCTCTTTGAGCTCGAAGAAGGGAAGTTGATAAATTTGGGTAGCAAAGAAGGAAAGAATAGATATAGGGAAAGATGATAGCAACAGAGATATTATTGAAATATTTTAGAGCACTGTAACCCTTTTCCTCCTCTGCATATAGTAACTTTGTTTCAATTTAAGAATTCCAACCAAAGTAAAATAATATGCTCAAATACCATTTTATTTCTCAATAATAGGAAGTATTTCGCTTTAAAAAAATAAAATCAAATAATGACATGTTTAGCATTAACAATGTAAAGGGAGATTGATAGAAATAGTGACTACTAAACGCTTAAAGTTCAGGCAGGTATTTGTTTACCAAAAAAAAAAAAAGATAAAGTTCAGTGTCGTCAGTTTAGTTAACAGGAGTTTGGGATATACAGGGAGAAGCTCACAAAGGCTTTTTTCATTTCCATTTTTTTCTTATTTTTTTACAAGAGATTCTTCTATAATTATGAAATATTACATTACTTTAATTAAATTGTGACACGTAAAACTTTAAAATTATACATATGATTTGATTGAAATTTAAATATTTTTAAATTAGATCTATATAATGACAAGATCTTTTAAAATAATACTTTTAGAATATTTTAGAATTTCCCATTCTCCCACCCCTCTCATGATCCTTATTAAGGAGCTACCCAAGAGCTCCACCAGAGAGTCACTTTTTCACGCCCACACGATAGGCCTTAGACCTTATTAAAAAAATAGATAATTTGTTAATATTAAAACTTCAAGAAATAATTTGTAAAATGTCTATTGTTTAAGCTGATAATTTACAATTTGACCTAAAAAAATTACAAGAACTGCTTTTTTAATTTTTGGTGCCTGCTCTGATCTGATTTTGAATTTTATTGGTAAAACTTTATATATAATTAAGTAAAGTAATTTAATTAACTTGACTTAGTCTAAAACAGTTAACAATCTTTTAAACATGCATATCATATCATCTCGTGGTTATCACTCTAAATTCACTAAAGCCGGTCTTAGTTTTTCTCTTTTCATTTATGAAACTTTTTCATTCTTTGTGTTGTTACTATTGATCTCTCTTTTTGTGATGTTTTCTCTTCTTTTGTGGTGTTTTGATTTTCTTTCGTTAGAATTTTTTTAATAAGGATTATCGCTAGTATCCTTTGACGACACCTTTCTCAATTCTCTTTCTTGTTTTTTACTTGATTTTTCATGTATAAATTTATCCAGATCTATTATCTGATATGTTTTGTTTTGAATTTTCTATAAATACCTCCTATTATGGAAGAAATTTCTAACTTTAATTTCTCACATCAACCGCATACTTTGAATAATAAGACTTTTAAATTAAAAAAAAAAGGAACAAAAATAAAATAGAAGGATAAAAAAAAATAAAAGAATGTAAGTAGAAAAACTTATTAAATACCGTTAACTCTAATATTTATAAAAGATTCAATAATTAGAATAAAGATCGATTCTTTATTGAGATCTTTCCTTTCTTTAAACGAAAGGAATAGAGATAAAATTAGAATAATTTTTTAAATACCTTTAAGCCGCATGCTTTGAATAATAAGACATTTAGATTTGATGAACAAAATTACTAATCATGTAAGTGGGGCAAAATAAGTAAGGTTTTGACACAATGAAGAAATTATTTTAGAGTAAAATTAAGACACCCTTAATTCAATAAAAAAGACAAATGTAATCTTTTATTTCATTTTTTTTGTTCTCCTTAGTTGCTTTGTTAAGATTTTATGGGATTAGAGTGTTTGACCTTGTAATGTTTATTATATTCCTGCTTATGCTTCCAGAAGTTATCTTAGAAAGCATTTTTTGGAAATATATTTTTCTCTTCGTTTTAAATAATGAAACATATTTTATCTATGAAAAAGGAAAAAAAAAAACTTTCACTGTGTGTGCATCAAAATAGATTCTTCAGTTCAAAGAATTTTAATATTAAAATTATATGAGGAGAACTGAAGAAGTGAGAAGTTGGTTGGATAAGGTGATGAAGGAAAACCTGAAGGGTGCAGGGAGACAAGAAGAGCCAATGGGAATGGGGTCAGCTGCGGAAGGCAGAGGACGGGCAGGGCTCAACACTTTGGAAGAGAAAGGGTCCCGATCGCGCCTCCTCGGGGTCGAACTCATACTCGGAGACTCCTCCCCTCCAAAAATGTCATCAAAGAAGTCATTATTTCTGTTTGGGTAACGCCTCCTGTTTCCGTTTCCATTATTATTATTATTATCCTCTCCAAACACAGGAGGCCACGGACACGAAGGAGCTTCTTCACTCAAATCCTGCAATCCGCTGAGGCTGTGCCGCATTTCGTTAACAGAAGACCGCCTTGGTGGGCCCCCGAACACATCGTTGAAATCTACGTCCGAGTTTCTGCTTGGCGTGCTTGAGTTCGTGGATGGCCTCTGGATTTGAGGATTATTGTTATTATACCCTAAGAGAATGCTCTCTCGTTGAGAATAATAAAATCTCTCCATACTCGCTGATAAGATAAGCAATTCACAATTCAAAACTGGCGGGAAATTCTTAGAGCAAAGGGCAGAGGCAGTGGAGAGGTTTGTGCAAATCTGCAATCAGCGAGAAGGGGTAAATTTTGAAAATGAACTAACTACACAAGAGGACAGGGTGCAGGGAATTCGAATTGCGACTGTGAAGCCACACAATATGAGTTGTGGATAAAAATGCTGAAATTTCAAAGGATAAATCAAAAGTAGCGACATTGATAACTGACGCACTCTAGTCCATGTTTTCAGTTTTGTCACGCACTGGGCACAATGTTGTGATACTAATTAAATCCGCTGTCTAGTTTGGTCTCTAGTTTTGTCTCTTTGTTAGAGAATTGCCTTCTCACAAACATCCCCAAAACAAAAACAATACAACAAATAAAAAATATAATCGCAAAAATTTATAAATTTTCCACCAATGGAAAGTTTCTTATTTTCAAGATTTTTAAGAAAAACAACCAATCCAAACTTTTAATTTTAAGAGTAGTAGTATATGCAATGAAAAAATGCATTACCAACTCTTCAATAAGCTTAAATCAATAAGTAAAATTGTTTTATCGATCACATTACCTATAACTTAAAAAAAATTCAACTATTTATTTATTAGTCGGTGTTATTTCTGTACATAAAATTTTAAACTATTAATTTTTTAGTCTGTATTATTTCTATAGAAACACGCACCTTTTATACATTTAGTTTTGGAGAATGTTAGAAACATTTTTTATTATATTTCTTTTAAGACACTCTATTATATTGAGTCACATTACATATTAAAGTATACATTTAATATCAATTAATGTGTAATTACTTTAATTAATATGTAATTAATTCAATTAATATATAATTAAATTTAAATGTGTAGTTTAATGTGTAATTTAATAAAAAAAATGTATTAAAAAAGATGTGGTAAAGAGTGTGTTTCTATCACCCCGCTTTAGTTTTTCCTTTCAATTAAAGCCTTTAGATTATCTGCTTAGGACCTGCTTACCACCAATACTCGTTTCTCCTACGTAGCTGTCATTTGACTCCTGATAGGCACGACACGAAGATAAGAAACCTTGCAAGTGATGTGAGGAAAATAAAGACCCAAACATGCTAATAGGCTGCAAGTAGGGGTGAAACGGTGCAAATAAAATGCAGTGCAAACTTTAAATAGAACTGGCGCAGTATCGCGAATAAGATAAGCTGGCTGGCGCATTAGCGCTGTAATAGGTCGATTTTGGCGCTAGCGGCCTTTTTAAAGTCTGGCGTAGCGCTGTAGTTCTATTTAAAGCCTACTTTCAAAAAAGTCTTTAAATAAAATTATGCCTCTTTTAAATAAATTAACAGCGCTTTTATATATATGAATGCAAAAAAATAAATAGTAATAATAGCTCAAACATTTAAATAATCCAACAAATGTATGATTTTAAAATATTATATTAAAAATCTAATATTCTAATTGATATCATAAGTCTAACAAGTCTAATTATTCAACAATACAAAATTCTAACAAAAATAATTGGCCTCGGCCTCAAATTATCCAACAAAGATAATAATATAAATAGATAAATCCAAAAGCGCTCAACTCAAGCCTCAAATTACTAACATTAAAAGCAGAATGATAACGACACAAATCTAAAAGGCTTAGGCGCTCAAATTATCTAACAACATAATGATATAATTAAATAAATCCAAAAGCGCCAAGCCTCAAATTACTAACATTAAAAGCAGGATTTATGACACAAATCTAAAAGGCGCCAGGCCTCAAATTATCCAACAAGCATACCATAACACAAGTCCACGATAGATATCCAACAACAATACAAATAGCATAAAATAACAACAAAACCTCCCAAAATGTGGCGATAAAGGTGCAACAACCAATAAAGAAGTTCAAATATTCAAGGTGATCTCTTCATGTTCGTACACCTTCAAAATAAAAAAATAAATTGTTATTAGAGCATATAATAATTTAACAACTATCAAATTAATAAAACTTAAGAGAAAAAAGACTATGTCAAAAGAAAAAGTTTGAACCTTTTCCTTTCTCTTCAATCCATATTTGTTACGAAGCCAATCCCCACCGCATATTAGTGCTTCAATAGATTCTTCATTCAACTTTGAACGATATTCATCAATAACTCTTCCTTCAGCACTAAGGGTATGTTTGGATATTTAGTAATTGATGGAATGGAATGGAATGGAATGGAATGGGATGAGATGGGATGGGATGGGATGGGATGAGATAAAAGTACCATTCCATTGTTTGGATATTTTAAGATGGGATGGAATAAAATTACCATTCCATTGTTTGGGAAGTGGATGGAATGGTAAGTGTTATAATTTTTTTTCCTAAATTACCCTTATTGTAAACACACTAATTTTATTTATTTTTAACTAACAAAAAGACTTAAAAGGAATATAAAGTATGACCCTAACAACGATGGCAATATGCAGTGCATTTATCCTGTACCATATGACACATATCTATATATACCGTCTCATTAACTTTATTGATTCAATGATGAATCAATCATCGCCCATTGATATAATGTGTACGTTATGAAACATGCATGTTTGTCTACTTTGATTGTCCTTTATTTATTTATTTATTTATTTATTCATCAAACTTCAAAAATGCTAGTTTTGGATGTTATTTTCTGTGGTAGTGGTTGAACAATTACTTTCACATAATTTCTATAAATCTATAAGTATATACTTGTGATACTTGCAAGTTGCAAGGATAAAAGAGGTGAAGGAAGACTCTTGTTTTACACATAGAAAATTTTGCAAAAGTTAGATCAATCATTACACAAACATCAAGTTTCTTTATAAATGAACTCTACTACGTCATAACCACAACTAAACTTGCATTTGCAATTATAATAATTAAATTATCATCGTAACCGATTCAACCTTAAAGCATACAATAATACTAATACTCTACTTGTCGAAAGAACAACATTTCAAGTTATAAGTTAAAAGAGATAACATAAGACAAGAGAAACAACAACATAAAAATCTTAAAAAAGTAAACTAAGTCATTAAAGTTCTAATTCAATAGGAAAGACAATCCCAACGGAAGTAGAATTAACAAAATGAAAACGTTATGTAGCCTAAATGTTAGGTGGGTAGCATGGCACAATCCGAGGTAACATTTCCTTGCGCTTGTGAATTGGAATTCCATTAAAAGCTTTCATAGCATCAGGATGGTGAATAAGGTGCATGTATACATCGGGCAAGAAAGCTGGTTCAACGCCTATGTCCTCCAATTGTTCCCATATTACTTCCTCAGCAGCAACATTCTTATTTTGTTTGGCCAACTCAACTGTGCTCTTGCTTAAGTTGTCAAACACCTCAACCATTTTCTCAAGAGATTTAGCAATATGGCCTATGCTTATATCATCTTCCACAACTTTTCTTGCTCGTTTCTTAGCCCTAGATGAGGTTGCACCATGAGAATGGCCATCAGAAGGCACTTCAGGAGAAGTGAAGGGTTGAAATTCCTCTTCATAATTGTCAAAGCCCTCTAAACTAACTTCATTTGTGGATACCAAATGGTCAATGTCATCTATGGTGTCATCATAACCATTCCCACCAGATGCAACTCTTCTTGCTCTAATTTAATTTCTTTGTTTCTGCATTTTCTCCTGTTGCCCGATCTTTCCCAAAAAGTTTAGCTAATTTATCATAATGTGGGATAGGCTTGTTTCTCCACTCAGCAGCTTCAGGTTTAGCCTACAATAAAAATAAATAAAATAAAATATTAAAAAACAAAATTAACCATATCTAAACTTACATAAAAACCATGAAACTTTAATATTTGCACGTTAAATATACCTCAATTAGCTTGTCCCACACTTCAGGTTCAGCAATCCACATGTTTGTTGTTGCATCCCAACCAAACCCACTTAGACCATTCTTGAAAAGATCATAACAACCATTGAATTTTGATTTTATGTTTTTCATGTGATCTTTAATTTTATCTTTAGAGATTGGTCTGTCAGGAAAGTGGTCTCTCAACTCTTTCAGAATGTTGTCCATTGCCTTTGATGTCATACTATTGCCATTTTTATTTCCCAAATTATGTTGATGCAAATATGCATCAATCAAGACCTCATTCATAGATGGTGTCCAGAAACATGTATCACTAGATTTCTTTGCCTTCTTTGGATTTGCTTCCATATCTAAGCTTACATAAAAACCAATGGCATATATAAAACTTGATCAATAATAATTGTCATCAATAGAAGTTGGTAACAAATTGCCATATATAAACTGATCAATACAAAACCATCAATAAAACCAATGACATATATAAAAATTGATCAATACAAATTTGCATCAATAAACCATCAATAAAAGTACATACAACAAACTAAAATCATTTAAAAGTACATCACTAACAAGTTTAGTACATAACCAAGTAAGAAATGTTTAGTAATTGTGCCACATAGAAGCTGCAATGTTATCTCTAATTAATTCTCCTCTAGTTGTATCGTCATTATCTTCCCTATGAACTTGATGGCCATCCTGAAAATCCCTTGCATTTGCAAGCTCATGTTGCACCTCATCTATGATATTTTGATCAGGATCTACACCCATCAAATAATTGTGCAATATACAATAGGCAATGATAATTTTTTTTTGGGTCGTAATACCAAATGTAGGGTCAGTTGTAGTTTGTATAATAGGAAATCTCTTCTTCACCACACCAAATGCACATTCAATGAAAATCCGTAATGATGAGTGCCGGTTGTTGAATAATTCACGAGGATTTCGCGGTGGATTTCTAGAATATTCTTGCAAGTGGTATCGTTCTCCCCTATAAGGCGTTATGAGTCAAGTCTTTATAGGGAATTCGGCATCAGCAAGATAGAATTTTCCTAGCCAAAAAAAAAATCCAATGAGTTTATTAACTTGGTTAAACTTGGAACTTACACCATGTGCTTTGAATTTTCATTACCTTGTGGAACTTTTAGAGGATATCCACGTGTCAAGGCATTTTTTACAATTCTTGAG
Source organism: Ormosia emarginata (assembly GCA_029884605.1). Lineage (NCBI taxonomy): Eukaryota > Viridiplantae > Streptophyta > Magnoliopsida > Fabales > Fabaceae > Ormosia > Ormosia emarginata. The sequence goes on from JAQQTP010000082.1 coordinate 74,993,758, forward strand.
TCTGATGCTGTTCCTTCCCATCTAGGTAAGACATGTAAATTTCAAGTCAAAAGAGCAAGCAGCCAATACATTTTGTGTAGGGTAATCTTTCCTACCACGATACTTAGGGGCATGTTTCATTGGAACTTTGACACGTACATGCGTACAATCAATTGCTCCAATACAATCCTAATATTCAATTATCTTATTAAAATGTGCATGACATTAACTTATTATTGCTAAAGTAAAACTAAAAATATATATTTACCTTAAAACATGGGTAAAACCTATGACTGTTGAGTATCTCTGGAGGAACATGTGTCCCATCAGGTTGTTTCAAATATATCTCCTCCAACTCTATCAAAGCTTGTAATACTCTATGAAAATGACGACTAATAGTCTCTCCTGAACGTCTAAAGAAAAATGACATTACACGATTCCTTACATTGTGTCCTACGATGTAAAGGAATTTGGCAACTTGTTCTTCAATTGTTGCATTTCGTGTGTGTTGAAGTCCACCTTGATCTCTTAATATGGTGCATAAGTTTAAGAAAGCTTGAGGTCCCATACGAATTATATCACGACATCGATCATTGCCCACAATTTGTTTCATTAGTTCATCTCGAACTCTTTCTCTATGTTCTGTTATTCTAGAAGGTATTTTACATACTCTAGACTTGTTTCTTAGTACACACAATACAGCTATAAGGCACAATACTTGAGCAGCCATCATTTGAATCATGTTGAGCAACATTATATATTTGAATCGTATATCTTCATTGGTCATCTATGACAATGTAAAAAGTGACACATCAATTAAAGAAAGAAAAGTGACACGTAAATAACAATTATTGAGACAATATTTTGGTAACTTGTAGCTAAGGCAAGCTTCAAGACTATAAATTTATTTATTTTTATTTTTTAAAATGAGTTGATATACACATATTTTCTTTTTTCTATGCTATGCTTGCCAATTGACAATTGTTTTACTTTTTTACATCTGGTAGTTTTTCTTTTTCTCCTTTAAACTTCTCTTTCTATTCCAGTGGTTTAGAAATGTATTTATATTTATATTAAAGTCAATATACACTAAAAAGGAAACAGAGCAATCAACTCCTAATTACAAAGCCTAATTATATACAATCTCTGATTTATAGGGAAACATAATTATAACAAAGTGATATGTATGTAAAAGGTTATAATACACAGACATGCATACTAGAGAATATAATGTGAAGAAAGGATAATAAACAATGCAGTAATAGTTTTCACAAGACAAACGAAAGATTGAAAATCTATCATATTTAATATTTAATGCCCACATATCACTAATATTTCAAAGCAGGTAATTGAAGTGAGAGCACAAAGTGGTGTGAATGGCTATAACAACCTTACCTACGTGGCAAGGAGTGTGGGAAAGCAAGGAGTAAGGCTTGGAAGATAGAATAAAAGGGAAGGTGGCAGTGGAAAGGGACAACAGAATTTTGGAGTGGTTTTCAGGTGGCTTAGGCTATTGGGGCAGAGATTGCAACTTGCATCTCTAAAATTTTATTTCTCTCTTTCTCTATTTCCTTTACTTGTTTCTACGTTTTCCTGCCATTTTCTCTATCTAACATGCATTAAAGAAGTAATAAAAAGTATTCAAAGTGGTAGGATAGAAATATGCAGGGGTATTATGATATCCATGTTTCAGCAGGAAATAACTTAGCTCGCAATTTTTCATATTTAACCTTCCATTATGGTTGCTATTCATAAACACAATCAGAATAGGCAAAATCATACAACATAAGAATAATATTAATATCACAGACAGCATTACATCTTCAAGCATATATTGGTAATTGAAGTTTGATTTTGACCAATCCAACTAGAGTTCAAAAAGAAAGAAGTAATAGTAAACAACAAAAAATGAGTCTGCATTGTTCCAAATCCAAGTCATTAACCGAAACTCAAACCACCGAAACTCAACCTCCATGCCAGCAGCTAAATTAAGTTACCTAAGCTTAGCATTTTGTCAAACAGTTTACATGCAACAAAATAATTCACATTAGATCAAACTAAAAGAAAGAAAGTTTCAACATCAAACTATCAAAGCCCATGTTCTTACCTTGCCAAGGAACAGGGAAGAGTACAGTCAGATTTGGTCTTACGAAATGAGGATTTGGCGTCCTCTGCGTGTGGCGCTGATGGGAGGAAACAACTTGTTGGTTGTTCTTTGTTGAAGGCTTGCCCACCAATAAGGGTGTGGTCGTGGCAGTTTGGTGGTTGTGGTGTGAGGATGAATGGTGAAGAGGGGTTGCCGTGAGGGAAAGGTGATGGTGATGCCGTAGGGTGTGGTGGCTATGGTGGCTGTGGCAGGGACGGTGATGGTGTGGTGGTGTGGCGAGAGACGGTGATGGTGTGGTGGTTGTCGCGAGAGACGGTGATGGTGATTGGGTGAAGAGGGTGTGGTGGGCTGTGGTAGACGGGTTTTGCGGCGTGGGTGAGCAGTGAGTGGGGGAGAACAAAAGTGAACGGGTGAGGGAGGCGGGAGGTTAATTAAGTAAAAATATATAATAATAATAATAATAATAATAATAATAATAATAATAATAATAATAATAATAATAAAATTGATCCCATCCCATACCCTCCAAATTGGAAGGGAACAAAAGTGATAATTTTTGATGGAATGGGATGGAATCAATCCCACTCACTTCCATCTCATTCCATTCTTTTTTACACAACCAAACAATGGAACTTAATATTACTCCATTCCATTCCATTCAATACCACCAATCCAAACATACCCTAAATGTGGACTCTGAAGCCACTGTTGAGATTGGAATGGCTAGTATATCAGCAGCCATCTTCGATAAGATCTTATACTTTAAGCTATTATTCCTCCACCACTCCAAGGCACTAAAGGAGTTATTATCACCATCAGGAATATAAACACCTTCCTCAAGATAAGCATCTAATTCTGATTTCATTGGAGGAATTGCTTCCTTTTCACGCACAAGACTTATGATATGATCAAATCCAGTGATAATTGAAGATTTAGGCACAAATAAGGAAGAGGAGTTGCTACTAGCAGTATTCACTTCACTAGAAGATGACTCTTCCATACTCAAAGTTATGTACTCACTATATAATTCTTGCAATGAAGTCCGCACCTTGTTCACATTCTCCATGGCAACTTCTTCAGGCTTATATATCAAAGGAAAACATATATCAATAATATGAAATTTGCACCTAGGATCCAAAACACTCGCAATGGCCATCAACAGATTGCATTCCCCCCAATATTTATCAAATTTTATTTTCATAGGAGCTGCCATTTCTCTCATGAAGAGATCTTCATCCTCCATAGCATTATCAATTACTTGTTTTACTCTCCATACTTCTGCGAGATACAAATTTGCAGTAGGATACTCACTGCCTGAAATTATATGAGTGGCAAGATTAAACACTTCTAGAAGTTGACAAACCTTTTCAACTTTCTCCCAATCCTCATGTGAAGGTGCATAATCATAATGTGGCTCTCTTTCTTTGTAAGCTGAAAAGACAATCTTAAATTTCAAAGCACTGGACAACATCTGAAATGTCGAATTCCACCTGGTTGGACAATCAATAACAAGCTTCCTTTCTTTCAATCGCTTCTGTTCAACCACATCACAAAAAGCCTTTAACCTTGAATCATTGTAGTTGATATACTTCACACTTTCACGAATATTGTAAATGACATCCTTAATCTTACTAAGTCCATTTTGCACCAATAGATTTAATATGTGTGCACAACATCTAACATGAAATAAAGCACCACCAAGGACTAACTTTGTGCTAAGTGATAAGTTGTCTTTGAGATTCCTCAGACATGAGTCATTATAAGAAGCATTATCAACAGATACTGAAAACACCTTGTTTTCAATCCCCCATGCTTTCAAACACTTAAAAATTACATCAGCCACATCAATCCCACGCCTTGGAGCAGGCACTTTCACAAAACTCAAAACTCTCTTTTGAAGTTTCCATCCCGCATCAATAAAATGGCCAGTGATGACCATATATTCAGCTACTTGATGACTTGATTTCCACATATCCGTAGTTAAGCTGATCTTGCCCACACTTTTCAACAATGCCTTTAATTTTTCTCTTCTCGCTTCATATATTGCTAAACAATCACCCCTTACTGTTTTACGAGACATTTTCTGAAATTCTGAATTTGCATATTGGAAGCCCCACATCCAAACTTCATCCTCAACAATGTTAAAAGGATGCTCATGGACCATAATAGTAGTGGCAATTATTTCCCTCATCTTCTCATTAGAGTACCTAATACCAGGACTCACAAATGGATTTGTTCCAGTTGAAGGTTGAAATGGAATGATTAGTTGCTTCTTGTGTGTACTCATTTGTAACTTCCTTTGAGTGCAACTCTCTGCATGTCTCCTTAGATGACTAGTGCTATATCCCTTCCCACTAATAGATAGTTTTGCTTACAATATTTACAGACAGTTTTCTTCACACCTCCAGTAATTTCAACTTCATCAAAATCATTCCAAACAGTTGATGTTTTCGGCCTCTTCTTCTTAATGACACAATCCTCATCCTCTTGATCACAGTGACTTGAATCTGTTGCTACACTTCTTTCATTGTTGCCTTCAAGTTGACTTGAAACTGTTGGTGCACTTTGATTAGTGTCAATGTCATTAATGGTTCAGGAGTAGATGAAATAATTTCATTACTCTCAAATGGAGAAGACATCATGTTAACGCTGTTTCATCATATGTTAATTAAATTATAGCTAAATAATTCCAAATAGGCAAAAATATTAAAAGTATTAAAAACTATTTCATCTTACAAAATATATAGGAGATATTCATGCACGTGCAGCAGTGTGACATGAAAGAGCTAATACATGTGAATTTGAGAAACATGTTTGTAATATTGGCAATAATAGCAAAAGGACTCTCAAGATTCTTTGAATCTACACTCGTTTTCTACACTAGCCAAACCTTCACATGAAATAACAATGAAAGACACCAACTAAAGCAATTTGAAACTGGCATCACATGATACAACATAAGCACCCCAAGAACATGAAAAAAAAGTGAATGCATTGGATTTAACCGACACCAAGGATCACGTGAAAAACGGAAAGGGGAATTTGAAAAAACACACAGCTGGCCAAAACATTACCTACGCCTCAAAATCAAAACTCCATTTCCCACAGCAAATTCCAATAGCTATCCTCAAAAACAATAAATTAAAAAACTTTTGCTGAAAAAAAATAAGGAGTCTTTCATTTTCACAGAAAAGAACAGAGAGAACAACTCTCCGTGCGTTTCAATCAGATGAGATGAGCTTGCCAAAAATGGAATTTTTTTGTAATACAAACAAGGCAAATTCATGAGTATTCAGTTTACAGATCTGGTGAATGTGGGCTCTGTTTATAGATCTGAACTACTTTTGCAGTAAGCAGTTTGTATTTAGTTTTAAAAATACTAGAATGATAAGCAAACACAATGCCTGCAACGTGGATTCACCTATCTGGACGGAGACATACCTGCAACGTTGGAAGGTGAAGTTGCAGCGACGCGGGCTGGACAGAGGCAGCGGCGTGCAGCGCGGGCTAGACGGAGGCGCGGCAGCGTCATGGCGCTTGGCTAGACGAAAAGCGGCGGCGTGCGTCGCGACTGGAGTCTGGAGAGCTGGGTCACTCACGGCCTCATGGCGGGGACAAAGACAAGAAGGAAGGCAACCTTCTTACTTTACTTCTATTCTAGATCTAGTTTTTAGAATGAATACTATTATACTACTAATCTACTATTAAGGTTTTACTTTCTATTTTTATTAAAATTTAATTAAAAAATAATAATATATTATAATTAATTAATAATTATAATTATCATAATAATGTATATAATTAAGCAGTAGGCCTGTCGAGCTTAACTATGAGTTCTTAGATGGCACGAGCGCAGCTATTTAAGCTAACAAACTTTTAAAAAGTCTTGACCAATTTTATTTAATAGATAAGTGAAGACAATAGAGCTTGACAGTAAGTATTGGCCTGAATGACAACCTGACCTATTTCCACCCCTAGCTGCAAGTGACGAACCTCCACCCCTCCAGGGCCCAGGCAATATGAGAACATGTGTTTCCGAAAAGAGCCGAATGGTACCAGAAATATGATGATAAAACCCCATCGCAACAAGCGCCAAACCACTGCAACAACTAATAATTCAAGATCCAGGGTATCATTTCCTTTTTCAACCGCTTGTCACATTTTTCTGCTCAATGCCGAAACCAACAAGCAGCCAAACAAACATCCAAATTTCAGAGGCGGATAGGTCACAAACAAATTTAGGACAGTGGAAATTTTACATTCAGAGGAGCTATCTGAACAGAATGTGATATTATATATATATTGGTGACGATATCAATTTTTTTAATTTATAATTACAATATTTCGTAAGCCACAGGACAAAAAGGGTATATACAAGTGACACGGAATAAATGTTAAGCGTCTTCAGAGCTGGTAATATATGAAACTACAACTGTGGTATCATCAAGCTTGCCACCATAGTAACGGAATCCAGCATCTTCAGCAACAGTTGAGAAAGGCTTCTGCGGTCTTTATCCTGTGCCCGTTGGCGTGCCAATGCAGCTATTTTCTGGGCTGTCGCCTGGGGGCTTAAGCTGGCTCTTATGGCATGAACCACCACCGCTGTAATCTCATTATTATACAAGTTGTCAAACAGCCCATCCGTACCAGCAACTATGACATCGCCAGGAGCAACAGGAATTGTAAAAACCTGATATGAACAAGGCAACCCATCTAAGCATTCAACAAGAAGCAAAGGACCAGATGCATAGGTTAGGCAAATGTTCAACAAGATGAACAAGTTTGTACTCCAATGCTATTACCAATTTACCATAAAGAATTATCTAACCAAATATGACCAATGACAATGGTCAACTGGATATAGAGACCATTAGCAAAAAATTATCCCAGGGAATAAAACAAGGCAGAACCTAGTAGTAATCACAAATATATATTTTATAGAAAACAAGAAACCTACTCAGAACACTGCAGAGTTAAGATCTGAATTTCAAACCTGTGTCAGCTGACAGTTAGATAAGCCACCAAAATATTAATGGCTCATATTAGGAAACGGAAGTAATATGCTAGAGTTAATTAGAATTAATTAAATGCCTTAATAAGTTCTTAATCCTGCATTTTCAGGATCTATTTATTTTAATACCTACTTTCTTAAATTTTCAATTGAGTCCCTGTATTTTACCATTAGTGTTGTATGTAATCCCAACAGTCAACTTCCATGTAAATTAGACTATTAAGTGCTTGCGTTGCCAACACTTTAGGTTGGGTCTGACTTGGCAAATACACATCTCCCTTGTAGCTGATTGGAGCTAACATTTGTAATAGGATGTCATATGATACTTGACTGTAAGGACAACATTGAACACAAATAGTAAATAAAGGGACTAAACTGCAAAAATTTTAGAAGGAAAATGAACACATCCTGAAAATGCAGGGATTAAAAACATAATTAATCCTAATTAATCAAATATAAAACAAATATATTACTTTGACAACAGTACGCAACCCAAATTGTCAAGAAATCTTTCTTCTGAGATTTAGTTCAAATATCAAGACTACACACACACGGAAATGGTAGGTTTTTAACTACAAAGAACAATATTAGAAGTCAAAAACAGTGCCACTGGAAAACCATATGATATTTATCATTAAGAGACAATGAAATGATGCTTCATAAACCAATGTAGTAACATTCTCCTATGCATAAAGTCCAGAATAGAAAAATCTTACCTGACCAGAACTAGGTAAATCACCATTACTTCCACTTTTCAACTGATAGATGAAATTGAAATTATGTTGCTGCACTGGGGAACGGAATATGGTACATCCATCACGTACCACCATAAAACCGCTGTCCCCCAAATTAATAGCATGAAGACCCTGCAAAAGTAACACATCAATGAATATATGTTGACAAAAAGAATGCAACAAAATAGAGATCTCTTTCAGGATTGTGAAATAATAAACCAGAACTGATTATTTACAGAGTGTTTGAAACCGAATTAAGTCATTCTATGCCCTGAAGTTGCAAAAATAATATCAAGTAAAGCTGAAAAAGGAAACATAAAGGTCTGGGATAGACTTTTTTTTTTTTTGGGATAAAATCTAGGACAGAAACTAGTATTGTCTTTTTGGGTGTTCAAAAGGTACTCACCACAATCTTTGTTAAACTGTGCTTCATATCACATACGCTTGTGCTTTAATAAATCTAAAGGTGCAAAAACTTTAAATTGCTCACAAACTTATATTTCAGTCTCTCTCACTCTCAGTTTTCTAGAGATTTATATCATTCAGTCACTAACAAATTTACCACAAATGAATGTCACAATCAGGGAAACAGGATACTAAAGCAATCACCTGAATACAAGTTACATTAACTGTGCCTTTCTACAAAATTATTTCACTAGAAATGGTGAAAATTATTTTGGGAGGCCTATATATCACTGACTAGTTTTCTAGGAATTTATACCATTCAGTCACTAACAAATTTACCACAAATGAATGCCAGAAACAAGGAAACAGGCTGCAAGGGTTTAAACTCATCACCAGAAGACCATCACATTACAAAAATAATGATACTGAAATTATTCAGATAACTTATATAAATTATAGAATGTAATGTCAGTGCTAGTGCTATTAGCGTGTATGTTTAAAGCACTAATAAAGTAAGGGTGACACGACTGGAGCTATTGGAATTGTTAGAGATTAGGATTATTATTGTGTTAGGAGTGTTATATGGTTAAGTTTGTAGTTGCACTATACTTGTACTTGACCTAGATCACAAGCATAAATAGGAATATTAGGTCAGTTTTTTATATCATAGCATCACAATTATTCAATCTCACTACTCAAATATATTATGTCTTCTTTTATCCTTTCCATCCAATCCCATCCTTTCCATCCAATCCCAACAATTGCAACAACAATATTCCAAAGAGGATAGCATAAAGGTGAAAGTAACCTGATCAGTAAGTGCTATGATGCATGCTGTAGAGGAACCCTTAGCCTTTGTACTCGAGTGTGCTTTTTCCAGCACCCTAGCTGGGTCAATTGAACCTTTGGGCTCCTCCTGAATAGCATCCACTGAATTGGACATGAGTTCACGAGAGTACTGCCCAGCATCAACACCAAGATCAGCCTAGCCACCAACACCATCTGCCACCCCTATTGTTTGTTCCTCAGAACATATAAAATGTGCATCTTCTCCACCAGTTTCTTCTTTATCAGGATGGGGCAAGTAGCAAAATCCTGAAATTAATTTAAGGGTTTTTCCTGAAGGAGTTTTCCTGCAGTTATCACCCAATCATGTCATATCAGCAATAACATTGCAAATTCACTGTATATTTTTAACTGCCATATATAGCCTCCACATGCTCTTGGTTATATAACATGTACATGTTGTCTAATGTCTATTGATATAAAGTCAACATTATACAACTGAGGGAAAATATTACTCCCTCCATTTCACAATATCTATCGTTTAAGGTTTTTGCACATAGATTAAGATAAGTTATTAAATACTCTTAATATAAGGGAAATATAACTACATTTGACTAAACTACCCTGTTCTTTCATAAATGCTCTTTGTCATTCTACTTAGTGGAGATACCAAGAGACAAGGATAAAGTTGGAAAAAAAATAATTAATATCTTCTTGGTTTTCTAGAGTGACAAATAAAATGAAACAAAATTTATTCTCTAAAATGATAGTTATTTTGAAACGGAAGGAGTATTAGTTCATTTGAGCATAAATTAGCTACTGAGACATTTTTTAAAATTGGAGGAGGATAATTGCAAATTCGAACATTGAGGAATCTATTTACACCGGGGGTTGTGCATTCTCCCCGTATTTTAATATCAGATTCCTCCAATTTATATTCAACCAGTCAAATGCCAATGTTCAATAAATCTCAACTTCTAAGTGTTTTTAAAATATAAATGCCAAAAAAATCAGTGGACCTTTACTTTTAAATATGGGAGTCTAAAATATTTTTTTTGCGAAACAGCACTAGTCAAAGTCCCCATGATCAAAATATCTTCAATCCTTCTAAAATGTCCTTAGACAAAAGATGGATTTCTGTTACAGATGCAACCACAAACAGTCAACTAAAAGTGACATTATTATCATTGCAACCAATTTGATACACAATGAACAACAAGCAGCACCACAATATTTAAATCAATGATTTAAATGTAGAAAATTCTATTGTTTCACATACATTTTATGTTTAAAATGGTGAATATAAAAATGAGAGAACATACTGTTCAGATGAATCAGCAGTATTTGTCACACATGCTCCTCGCAGAAAGAAGTGTCAAAAGGCATGCTGTGAGTAGGCCCAGCAGAAAAACATGGTGATGATGATCTATGCAAATCTCTAGATCCCAACTCTCTCTGTAAGGGTAGAAACTGGGCAAAGTCTTTGCAACATTATAAATAAAATAGCCATAACTTGCACGATTGTTGAGTTGCTTATGGTTTTTCAAACTCATGCTCAACTTTCTGCCATTCTCCAAACTTGTGCTTAAACAAAGATTATTGGTATTCTTTGTTGACAGCAATGGTGACTATGCTTCAAAGTCAAGTTATCTAAGAAGCATACAACTCTGGATAAGTGAGCAACCACTGTGGCTCAGAATCCAGAGGGAAACTCTCAAATATTCAAAACTTACTTCAATTCATTGATGATAATACAAAGAGAGATTGATCCTATTTATACTAATCCTATAGGCCAATTTGCAGTTGATAATAACAGTAAAATAACTGGAAATAAACTGGAATGCAAGTTGTAAAAATGGAGATTTGTCAATAATAGTGACTAGGTGGTTTAAGGTCAAGAATAGTGGCTTGATGCATTGGAGAGGCTGCTGAAGGTGAGCTGGATCTGTTGGAGGTTCATGCATGATTGTTATTAGATCATGGAAATCAGTTTCCATCTGATTTATCCATATCATCCTCCCCGGGTTGAGGAACTGTTGAAGAAAGAGTTGATACAAGAAAGCGCTAGCCCTTTTGCTACTCCTGCAATTTTAGTACCCAAGAAGGATGGAAGTTGGAGAATGTGTGTTGATAGTCGAGCTGTTAACAAGATTACCATCAAGTATCGGTTTCTAATACCCAGGCTCGATGATTTGCTAGATCAGCTGCATGGTGCTGCCATCTTTTCCAAGATTGATCTTCGTAGCAGATACCATCAGATCAGGCTTAGGCCAGGAGATGAATGGAAGACTGCTTTTAAAACCAGATATGACCTATATGAGTGGACTGTGATGCCTTTTGAGTTATCCAATGCCCCTAGTACATTCATGCGCCTGATGAATCAGGTACTTCGACCCTTCATTGGTAGATTTGTAGTCGTCTACTTTAACGATATCTTGATCTACAGCAGAGGCAAAGAGGAACACTTAGAGCACCTTCGACAAGTGCTACAGACTCTTCGTGAACAAAAACTCTATGCCAATCTAAAGAAATGATCTTTCTTAACTAGTGCAGTTACTTTTCTGGGTTATATCATCATTGCTGAAGGTATTCGAGTTGACCCAAGCAAGGTCGACGCCATCAACAGCTGGCCTATCCCAAAGTCTATCCATGATATAAGGAGTTTCCATGGATTAGCTTCATTTTACAGAAGGTTCATAAAAAATTTTAACTCTGTTGCTGCCCTACTCATAGATTGCATAAAGGGAGACAAGTTCCAATGGACAGAGCAAGCACAGAAAAGTTTTGAGGAGCTGAAGAAACATTTGACTGAAGCACCTGTGTTAGCCCTTCCAAACTTTGACCAAGTGTTCAAAGTCAGTTGTGACGCTTCCAACACTGGCATTGGTGTTGTTTTAAGTCAAGAAGGTCATCCTATAGCCTTCTTCAGTGAAGAGCTCAACAATGGTAAACTCAAGTACTCTACTTATGACAAGGAGTTATATGTCATTGTTCGTGCCCTACAACATTGGAGTCATTACTTGTTGAATAAGGAATTTATTCTTTATTCTGATCATGAAGCCCTCAAGCACTTGAACTCTCAACAGAAGATCAGTCGCAGACATGCCGCTTAGAGTGAGTTCTTACAGCCTATCCATTCTTACTTAAGCACAAGGCGAGAGTTCAAAATGTTGTTGCTAATGCTCTCAGCAGGCGTCATACGCTACTTTCTACTCTCCAGATAAAAGTCGTTGGCTTTAAGACTAGCAAGGAGCTATACCAAGATGATCCTGATTTCCAAAAGTTTTGGAATGTCACCGAATTGCAATCCTTGCAAGACTACTACAGGCATGAGGGGTTTTTGTTCAAAGGGAAGGCTTTATGCATTCCTCAGTGTTCACTACGAGAAGCCATTATTTGGGAAGCCCACGATGGAGGATTAGCAGGTCATTTTGGACAAAATAAAACTATGGCTTTAGTGAAAGAGAATTTCTATTGGCCAAGGCTTGAAAGAGATGTTTACAGACATATTCAAAGATGCAGAATCTGCCACTTGGCCAAGACCAAAAGCCAAAACACAGGGTTGTATATGCCGCTTCCCATTCCAGAAGCACCTTGGGAAGATGTTAGCATGGACTTTGTCCTTGGACTACCTCAAACTCAGCGACAGAAGGATTCCATAATGGTAGTTGTGGATAGGTTTTCGAAGATGGGCCATTTCATTCCATGTCAGAAGACCAATGATGTTGTTCAAGATGCAGACTTGTATTTCAAGGAAATTGTTCGTCTTCATGGAATTCCAAAAACCATCACTTCTGATCGAGATGTCAAGTTCTTAAGCCATTTTTGGAGAACCTTGTGGAAGAAAATGGGTACTAAGCTTCAATTCAGTAGTGTCAGTCATCCTCAGATAGATGGACAAACCGAAGCAGTTAACAGGCTTTTAGGAAATCTACTTCGAAGCTTTGTCGGTAAAAACCTAAAACAGTGGGATCTTGTCCTTGCACAAGTTGAATTTGCTTACAACAATTCAACTAATCAAGCTACTGGGAAACGCCCATTTGAGGTGGTATACGACATTCGTCCGCATAGTCCGCTAGACTTAACCCCTTCATTGGATAGACAACAATATAGTGCAGATGTAGAACGCAAAGCGAAAGAAATCAAGAAGTTGCATGAACAGGTTCGAGAAAGGATTAAGAAACAAAATTCAAGATATAAAGTTCAGCGTGATAAGAACCGAAGACAACGAATTTTTAAAGTGGGAGATTTGGTATGGATACATTTATGGAAAGAACGATTTCCAAATCAACTAGATGCCAAGTTATCCCCTAGAGCTGATGGTCCATTCAGAATAGTGCAGAAAATCAACAACAATGCTTACAAGGTAGAACTGCCGAGAACCTATGGCGTCTTTGCAACCTTCAACGTCGCCGATCTTTCACCATACTTGGACGATGAAACAGAACTTAACTCGAGGGCGAGTTCTGTCCAACCCGGGAAAGATGATACGGATAAATCAAATGACAACTGATTTCCATGATCCAACAACTATGCATGAACCTCTAATAAATCCAACTCACCTTCAGCAACCTCTCCAATGCATCAAGCCACTATTCTTGACCTTAAACCACCTAGCCACTATTATTGACAAATCTCCATTTTTACAACTTGCATTCTAGTTTATTTCTAATTGTTTTATAGTTGTTATCAACTGCAAATTGGCCTATAGGATTAGTATAAATAGAATCAATCTCTCTTTGTATTATTATCAATGAATTGAAGTAAGTTTTGAATATTTGAGAGTTTCTCTCTGGTTACTGAGCCACATTGTTTTAGGCAGAAATTTGCTGCGTTGAAAATCGATTGGCTCCCGAAAGTGCACAATCAATGTGGTATCCAGAAACCTGAAACGAAGGTCCTGATAAGAGGGAATGGAAAATGTGCGAGATAGTGTGCGAACTACAGACAATGTTCTTCTTTGGCTAACAAACTCTGAGCTTGAAGCTACGGCAATGCTGGGGTGTATACAAGATGAGAAGTTTACAGGATGAGAAAACTTTGAATTCCCAAACCACAACTTCCCTTAACCAATAAGGATTTCAACAGAGTCATGGATTCCACCTTCTTTTCCTACAATTGAACTTTGAATTGCAATTCTAAATCTCGAAAAGTAAGTAGGTGGCATTTTACCAACATAAGTATTTAGCTTCAACTTGTTTATGGAACACGACACGATGGTTACCACCAGTATATGCAAAAGACAATCTCATAACTCCTGATACATGAACACCTAAATCACTTACAACGCAGTACCCAATTGCTGAGTTTCCATTAATTGTATTGGACAGCAAAGGTTAACAAGCGCCAACAGATTGTTCATTTAAGAAAATCGTACCAAGATTCGGTGCCAGAAAAAGGAAATAAAATTTTGATAGAAAATAACAAGTAGGGGAGAATCTTACTGTTCCGAGACAATTGTAGCAGAGCAGAAGAAAAAACCCTAACCATAAAAGCTTGGGACGAAAACCAGTGGAACGGAAGGCGTTTCCTGCTTGATTAAATTAAATTAAATATTATAAACGAAAAAGAAATACTGTAATACGGTTAGGGCCGTTCTCTCTCTAATATTCCCGCTTCGGCACTGCCAGATGGCGGGTAAGAAAATAAAAAGAATATATGTGCTTTCAGAAAAGAAAAATGGTAATTTTACAAGGAATCCCCAAATTTTTGTTGAGGGTTCACTATAGTATATGCTTCTGTTGGGAACTTTCGGATTATCATTATCTATAACTATAATCATGCCATTAGACGGTGGTGAAGTGAAAATTAGTTTTACACTCAAAGATACTTTGTAGAAGATGTTATTAAAAAAAATTACTACTAGCATTTAGAGTGAGTTATTTAATATTTATTAGTTACTAATTTTATAATAATTATAAATTTAGTAAATGTAAAAACAGTTAATAAATATTTAATTACTTGTTATCGATCCATGAAAAATATATATATACGAGTATCGTATAATCTCCTTTATTACTCAACTAGAAAAAGAAAGATTAATCCTTTGGAGTATATTAAGTCAATTTGGACGGGAATTTAATTGTAGCTGCTCAGTGAAGCTTGTTATGGATGACTATCCTAAATCCCATTGTACGGAGATAGTGTATTCTAACTTGGCCAGTCAGGATTTCTCGTAAGGTAACTGTGGCAGATTGGTCTCATTCCATGGAGTTGTGGTTGCACCTCTTAAATAAACCTTCAACTGATTGTGGGCTGATTTTTTCTTTTTTCTTTTTTTTTGTTTACAAATTGTGGGAAGATTTTGTTAGAAGATGATATAGCTGGTGTTTCCATTTGTTATTAGTAGGGTTAATTATAGTTCACGCCAACCCAATAATTCGATGTAACTCGAAGTTAATTTGATCAAATTGAATTCTTAAAACTTAGTTTGATGTATTTTTTGAATAAGGTTTAGGTCATATTTTGAGTCAGTCTAATTTAACTGATGTTATATATTATATTGAAATTTATAGTTTTATGAAAATTAATAACAAAGTATAAGATTTCTTAACTTAAATTAATATTTTTTACATTAATAAAATTTGTTTAAAAATATATATTATATAGTTTTTGTTTCATACTTTTAGAATTTTATGATTTAGTTATACATAATATTCAAATTTTTGTATTTGATATAAATATCTAGTTGGTCCAATTTTGGCCCGATCACTAACCGAGTCATGATTAAGTCAAGTCTAGGTCTAAAAATTAGACTCGATTAAAATATCGAGTCTAGATATGGTCAAATTAAACCCAACCCAACATAATCCATGAAAAGCCCTAATTGTTAGTTGGTGTTTTCTATGGTACCCATTAACTTGAGAGGGTTTAAGAACTTTTTTAGTTGGATCACTTAAAATAAGACATGTATTCAACTAATGTCTACTTCATTAATAAACTTTATTCTTTCTTTTATAAATTTTCTATATTTTTCTTTTACAAATTTGTCTCAGGGATCTTTTACAAATTTACCGCAAAGTCCCTATCTAACAAGGTGCTTTCTATGGTACCTATTAACTTGGAAGGGTTTAGGAACTCTTCTTAGTTGGATCACTTAAAATAAGACATATGTTCAACTAATGTCGACCTCACTGATAAACTTTCTTTTTTATTTTAAGGACTTTCTATATTTTTCTTTTACAAATTTGCCTCAATAATCTTTTAATAATTTTATTTAATAAATTTGTTAAAATTATCAAATTCTAATTATCAGATTGAAATATCCTAATTCAATCCTAATTATAAGGATGAATCCTAAATGACACTGCTCCAAATTTGCTCCTAACTCCCTGTCATATTCATACGGTGTCTTCGTAGTTCATCCCAACGAATTCATCTCTCATCTTCTCCTTATTCAGTCACACCCCACCATATATATCTTTTGTAGTCACTTCCACTACTTCAACTTGAATCCTTTATGAGTTAGAAACTCCAACCACAGCACCACAAGAACCTAATTCTGACAAGTCCCATGTTGCTTCTAGTGTCCCTCCACGGTGACCGTTGCCACCAGTGCTGTAGTCACGGATGTTGACCATCACTACCCACTCTCCTTTTTACATTTAATTTTTTTATCACATTAAATATACATATATTTAATTGGGTTTTGCTAATAAGAATTCTTTGGTCACTTGTTAAAAAATTTGAAATATGAAATTTTAAATCTATACTGTTAGATAAAGGAGATTCTCTTTTACTTGGTGACATTTTCTTTTCTATTTTGTAATTGTCACTTGTTTATATTTATTACACACAATTTTAACGATTATACTATTTTTCTCATTCTTACTCATACAATTTATATTTATTTCATTTCATTTTTTTAACTGCTTAATTACTTCTCTCACTCTTTTAACTATTATATTACCTCTCTCACTTTTATAATTATTGCTTCTCTTAGTGTAACTTTTATTAATTTTTAAATAAATAGAACAAAATAAAAAATGCAGATTGATAAGCACGTTCGCTAGTAAAAATAAAGTGTTTGATAGATTAAAAACTAAAAAAAAAAAAAAAATTTAAAACTTTTTTTATTTTGACTTCTTTAACATGTATTTTATGATATTTGTTAGCAAAGTCTTTTTTAATTTTAGACTAACAAGCACTAATTTTTTAATAACTTTTTTTTTTCGAGAAGCTCTTTATTCAAGTTATTGACCATAAGATAAATTCTGACCATAAGATAAATTCTTAAGTAACATGATCTATTATGTTATGTCTTAGATATTTAAATTATTATTTAATGTATAAAAATATTTTTAAAAATTAGTATAATTTTATGATAGTATTTATTATTTTATATATATCAAATAATAATTTAAATGTAAAAATAAATCCTGAATAATTAAGAATTACTATTCACCATAAATGCGTGACATCAGTTTCAGATTTTTGAGTAACATTTAACTTCTAATAGATCATATACTTCACTCATTCGCCGTTCAGAAAAAAATATACTTCACTCGTTCCTACTGAGAATAATAGTTCTATCAATTGATTTTGCTTTGATTGAACTTGGGC
Source organism: Ormosia emarginata (assembly GCA_029884605.1). NCBI lineage: Eukaryota > Viridiplantae > Streptophyta > Magnoliopsida > Fabales > Fabaceae > Ormosia > Ormosia emarginata. The sequence continues at coordinate 75,011,342 of JAQQTP010000082.1, forward strand.
GAACATGTTGCGGATCTTTACCATGTTCCGGCTGATCGAACGATAAGCGGAACCTCTTTTGTGATGTCAAATTTGTAACTCTCTTATTAAAATAATAATAGCTCTAAATTTGACTATAATAATAATATAATTGAATTTATTCCATAAATAAATTATAGATAGAAATTAAAATCGAAATAAAAAATATCAAGAGAAATAGGCATCAATATATGACAACTCAAAGTTGTAATATTTTTTTATAACTTTTAAATTAATATCACATGTCAGTGTCGCGACCGGGATCGCGGCGGATATAAGAATTTCGCGTATGATTTTAAAAATGATTAAAATATGGAGTCATGTAATTTTATTTGAATTTAGGAAAAATTGGAAAACCTTTTTAGAAAATGGTCTTTAACCAAATCGGATTCGGAGTCGATTATGGATAGGGAAGGGTGAAACTTAATCCCATTGCACCCTATCACACCCGTCCGAGACGGTCATCTTAAGTTAATTGTGCAAAAATTTGATAATCTCAAATTTATTTATTTTACCCTTTTAAAAAGACTTTGTAAATATTTTATTTTTTATTATTTTTTTTTTAAAAAGAGAAGAAAGAAAAGAAAGAAAAAAAAAACCGAATTATGAAAATTTAATTTTGACTTTGACGAGAATTGAAATTTCGCTCTCTACTTACTCAGGTCAGTGCAATGAGAAACTCAAAGTCACGTAGTTCTGTAAAAAATAATTGTGGGTTAATTAATTTAAATTAAAAAGATTTTTCAAAAGAAATTTTTTTTTGTTTTTAAAAAACAAAATTTTTGCCTTGCAGGATTTAAGGTAATCTTGAATTTCTTCAATAAATCCTTATGATCCAAACGACATTGAAGATAACATCCGCATTATTCAATCAACATCATTGGTCATTGCATTTATTAAAAAAAATTATTTTATTTTTATTCCATTTATTTTTTTTATTTACCCCCTTTTTTTTTTAAGAAAACGCAAAAGGACAAACAAATAAACACAATTCTTCATGAACTAAAATAAACAAAGAACAAATAAGATTAAATATAAGCATCACAAAATCACTTTGAAACATTTTATTTTATTTTTAAACAATTTTCAGATTTTTTTTATTTTTTATTTTTATTACCTGCCCATTCTTATTTATCTACTTATATTATTATTATTTTATTTTATTTTTTTTTAACCTTATTTGTTTCACTGCCACACCACTTGCTTGTGTATTTAGTGTTTTTTTTTTTTTAAGGCCCACTAACGTGAAACAGGAAAAGCTCATTTTCAGGGGAAAGACTTAATCCCTACCCCCAACCAACTAACAAGAAAAACCCAAAAGAAAGCTAAACCACCAGACTTTTTAGTCCCTTTTTAGCATGCCTCTGCCTCCTTATTTCTTATTAGTAACTCATTTAACACACGGGTTCTTGGTCTTTGCATTCAAAAGGACAGAACAGAGAGAAAAATGGACATTACCTCTGGACTTGAACAAACCAGATCTGCACGGCGGCTGGAGGAGACGACGCCGGCCAGAGGTGCGGCAGCGACGACAGGTCCGCACGGACTGGAGCAGACCCGGTGCGGCGGCTGGACGACGGGTTCGCACGGACTGGAGCACGGCGGCTCTGGCGTGGCGTGGTCGGTGCTAGCGGCGGTCTGGCGACTGGGGTCGACCTCGACAGTCTGATCGGACGGAGCGCGACGGTTGGGCTCTGCTTGGGTGCGCGAACGCGGTTGGGTGGAGCGGGCTCGCGGCTCTGGCGGGTCTGGTCGGTGCGGGCGGCGGTCTGGCGACTGGTGGCTCCTGGTTCGGGCTGCCGGACGGAGCGCGGCGGCTCTGGCGGTTCTCGGAGGCCGAGGTGCGCGACCTGCGGTGGTGCTCCACGGTCGGTGTTCTTTTTTTTTTTGCTTGGGGGTTGTTGTTATTTGTTGATGGTATTTTGGGGCGGTTGTGGGGGTGATGAAGAAGATGGTGGTGAGTTTGGTTGTGGATGGGTGGAGGTTTATGATGTGAGTTGATGATGGAAGATGAAGAGATGTTGTTGGTGGAAGTGTTGGTTGTGCTGAAGATGAAACTTGTGCAATGGTGTCGGTGGAGGAAGGTGAATTGAAGATGATGAAAAGTGGTGAGAGTCAATGGTGAAAGATGAAAGGTGAAGAATACAGCTGCTGGTTAGATAAAGACTTGAAAAATTTTCGTTTTCCTCTCTTTTTCTTTCTCTCCGCCCTGCTATTCCTCCCCCTCCCCTGTGAAAATGATCTTCCCCTTGTAATAATGCCTCCCTTGCCGTAAGCAGATCACAATCTGCAGCCCAAAAAAATCAGCTCCCCTTGAGCTTTCTAATCAAACTTCCGTTTTGATGAATTTTCTCTGAAGTTGTCATTTTTTCTCTGCAATTTCCTTGCCAGTTTTTCCATTTTGGGCTGCCTTGAGCCATGGGATTCTTGCTGCCAGATAACGTGCTACCTTCATTTTCCTTTTCTTTTTTTTTTTTTTTATTATTTTTTTTAAAAACGAAATCGGACTTTTTCTTTTCTTTTCTTTTCTTTTTTTTTTTAGAATAATAAAAAGCGAAAATCAACATTTTTTTTTTTTGGTGAAAATAAAATTAAATAAATAAAATAAATAAAATACATGAGATAAAGAAATTAATTAAAAGATATACACAAAAATTTATTTATCATTTTTTGTTATTTTTAGTCCGGACAAAATTAGGTGTTCATGATTCTTGCTCTTTCTTACTTTCATTTCTTACTAGATAATGAGAAAAGTCGTGATTTTTCATGTTATCATCGTAAGAAAGGAGTAAAGATATGAACTTCAATTTTGTCCGGCAAAACAAAACAAAGCAAGAAAATAAAATGTATGGAGCCGATGCATTCAAAGATAAAAGGCAATGGGCAACTGCGTCCCGAAAATTAAAATGCAATGGGCAACTGCGTCCCGAAAATCTGAAATGCAATGCAATGGGCAACTGTGTCCCAAAATTAAATGACAATGGGCAACTGCGTCCCGAAAATTAAAAGGCAATGGGCAACCGCGTCCCGAAAATCTAAAAGGCAATGGGCAACTGCGTCCCGAAAATTAAAAGGCAATGGGCAACTGCGTCCCGAAAATTAAAATGCAATGCAATGGGCAACTGTGTCCCAAAATTAAAATGACAATGGGCAACTGCGTCCCGAAAATTAAAATGCAATGCAATGGGCAACTGTGTCCCAAAATTAAAATGACAATGGGCAACTGCGTCCCGAAAATTAAAAGGCAATGGGCAACTGTGTCCCAAAATTAAAATGACAATGGGCAACTGCGTCCCGAAAATTAAAAGGCAATGGGCAACTGCGTCCCGAAAATTAAAAGGCAATGGGCAACTGCGTCCCGAAAATCTAAAAGGCAATGGGCAACTGCGTCCCGAAAATTAAAAGGCAATGGGCAACTGCGTCCCGAAAATTAAAATGCAATGCAATGGGCAACTGTGTCCCAAAATTAAAATGACAATGGGCAACTGCGTCCCGAAAATTAAAATGCAATGCAATGGGCAACTGTGTCCCAAAATTAAAATGACAATGGGCAACTGCGTCCCGAAAATTAAAAGGCAATGGGCAACTGTGTCCCAAAATTAAAATGACAATGGGCAACTACGTCCCGAAAATTAAAAGGCAATGGGCAACTGGGCAACTGTGTCCCAAAATTAAAATGACAATGGGCAACTGCGTCCCGAAAATTAAAAGGCAATGGGCAACTGCGTCCGAAAATTAAAAGGCAATGGGCAACTGCGTCCCGAAAATTAAAAGGCAATGGGCAACTGCGTCCCGAAAATTAAAAGGCAATGGGCAACTGCGTCCCGAAAATCTAAAAGGCAATGGGCAACTGCGTCCCGGAATTTAAATGACAATGCATGGAGCCAATGCGCTCAACAGAAACATGGACTTGGAATTCTTTCTTTCTCTTTTCTCTCTCTCTCTCTCTCTTTTTGGTCATTTTTTTTTCATTTATTTATTCAAAGTCATCTTAATTAACGGCGATCCTGGAAAGCTTTGACCAATCAAACCCTTTGTCCAAGTGCTTTTCCTTCATCAGACCTTTTGTTAGCTTGGAAATCCCGAGATTTTCTCATTTCTCTTTTTTTTTTTTTTTTTTTTTTATTCGACCTCCTTAATCTCCTTGGCAACATATTACAACCCGTATCTCGAGTTCTTGAGATCCTTTAATCTAAATTAATCATTGAAGGATTCTTTGTACAATTGTCAAGTCAAATTGTCGACCCTAAGTTTATTTTATTTGAGACATAAATTAGTAAACATGCATTCATGAATAGAGAGAAATGTTGAATGAACAAACTTCCTTTTATTATTTTGGTAATATAATCATACATGAATTTTTGACAAGACACATACTTGAAAGACAAAAGAAAGATTGCAAGAAAAAATTTGCCCCAGTATTGGTTCCTTGTTCCTCATTCAATTGATTCACTGCAAGTGCTTGACAATTCAACCGTTGTCTCTATTGATACCTCTTTCAACACGAACCCTCTTCGATTTCTTCAGACATTCTGCCCCAGTATGGCCAATTCAATGCAAATGACTTGCCCCTCATGTAACTGATTGGACGCACATCAAAAATTGCCCCAGTTTGGCGAGTTCCTCGAAGAGTTTCAGGCCCACTTTCTTTGAGATTTTGCCTATTTATTTGTCCTAACTTTTGCTTAGACTGCCTTTTCAGGTTTTCAGCCTAACGGACTCTTTTTTTTTTTAACTTTTCAATTGCTCTAACTTTTGCTTAGGCCGCCCTTTCGGGTTTTCAACCTAACGAGCTCCTTTTTTTTTTTTTTTTTTTAGGCATAGAATCTCTTGACAGCATCAGTATTCACGGGTCTCGGCAATTCTTCTCCATCCATATTCTGCAAAACTAATGCTCCTCCTGAAAATGCCTGCTTGACTATGTACGGGCCTTCATAATTCGGGGCCCATTTTCCTCTGGCATCCTCTTGGTTAGGGAGAATCTTTTTCAAAACTAAATCCCCGAACGAATTCCCCTGGGATGAACTTTCTTGTTGAAGGCTCGGCCATTTACGCTTTGATACAATTGCCCATGACAAATAGCTTGTCAACCTCTTTTCTTCTATCATATTCAATTGCTCATACCGAGTCTTCACCATTCAGATTCCTCTAATTGCGCTTCCATCAAAACCCTTAGGAAGGGATCTCAATTTCTATTGGAGAGAATGACCTCCATCCCATACACCAAAGAGAAAGGCGTCGCCCCGGTGCTTGATCGTATATTGGTACGATATGCATGCGAGCATAGGGTAACATTTCATGCCGGTCCTTGTAGTTCACCACCATCTTAGCAACAATTTTCTTGACATTCTTATTTCTTTGCTTCAACCGCACGTTAGTTCATCCGAGGCCTGTAGGGAGCTGAATTATGATGCTTGATTTTAAAATTTTCACAAAACTTTTTAATCTCGGCACCATTGAGATTGGTACCATTATCGTGATTATCCTTTACGGAATTCCATATCTGCTGAGACAATATCCCTTTTGAGGAATCTCAAAAACACTTTTGAGTGATCTTTGGCATAAGAAGAAGCTTCTACCCACTTGGTGAAATAGTCAATCGCCACTAAGATGAAGCGATGGCCATTGGAAGCTTTGGGATTAATGGGCCGATGACATCTATTCCCCACATTGAGAAAGGCCAAGGAGATACCAAATTATGCAAAGGGAAAGGAGGTGTGTTGACTCGATCTGCATACATCCGGCATTTTTGACACTTCCGTACATAATCTATGCGATCTGTTTCCATTGTGGACCAATAATAACCACTTCTTAGAATTTTTCGAGCCATCATATGACCATTAGCATGGGTTCCCTGATTCCTTCATGGACCTCGGTCATGATTATACGAGCTTCGCAAGCATCCACGCATCTAAGTAAAGTTCCATCATGACTCCTTTTGTACAAAACCTCTCCATTCAAGAAAAGGTCATCGCCAACCGGCCGTGACGGTCTTCTTATTCACCTCACTTGCCCCCGTTGGGTATTCTCTATCTTTGAATATACCGCTTGATATCATGATACCAAGGTTTACCATCCGGCTCGCCCTCCACATTAGCACAATACGCGCAGGCTCTTTGTGTGTCTTCACTTGGATGGGTTGGACATTATTGTGAATGTCCAACTTGGTCATTACTGACCAAGGTGGCCAAGGCATCTCGCAACCGATTCTTGTCTCGGGTCAAATGGGAGAAGGTCACCTCCTCAAACTTCTCAACTAAGCTGGATCAAATACTTTTGATAAGGTACCAATTTCGGATCCCTGGTTTGCCATTCACCATTCACGATAAATGATGAGTCTTTGAGTCTCCAAATACTCTTAAGCTGCTTGATCCCTAAGTCAATTGCAACTTGTAAACCATTAGCACAGGCCTCATACTCCGCAACATTATTGGTGCACTCAAATTCCAGCTTGACAGCGACTGGGTATTGTTTTCCAGTTGGTGAAACAACCACGGCCCCTATGCCACTACCATGCATGTTAACCGCCCCATCAAAATACATCTTCCAGCCAGATTCTTCTTCTTCTTCTCCTTCCTCTGCCATCAGTATTTCTCCATCAGGGAATTCAGATGTCACTTGTTGTCCACCCTCAAGAGGGTTTTCAGCTAAATGATCAGCAATCGCACTTCCTTTGATGGATTTTCGAGTCATGTACTTGATATCGAATTCTGACAGCATCACTTGCCACTTTGAAACCCTTAATGAAACATGAGGGCTTTCAAATATGTACTTCAGAGGGTCTATTCGGGAGATCAACCACGTGGTGTAATAGAGCATGTACTGTCGTAGTCGCTTTGAGGTCCATACCAGCGCACAACAAGTCTTCTCAATAGCCATGTAACGAGTTTCACAGTCATTGAACTTCTTACTCAGGTAGTAAATTGCTTGTTCCCTTTTTCCCGATTCATCATGTTGTCCCAACATTGCCCCCATCGAGGTTGGCAACACAGTTAGGTACAAAATTAAAGGGCGACCCAGCGTAGGGGGTACCAAAACAGGAGGATTCATTAAATAGGCCTTTATCTTGTCGAAAGCTTCCTGACATTCTTCATCCCATTTCCCTGGTTGATGCTTCTTCAACAACTTGAATATAGGCTCACAGTCTTTGGTTAAGTTAGCAATGAATCTAGCGATGTAATTGAGTCTCCCGAGAAAACTTCGCACTTCACGCTCCGTCTTGGGGCGGACATCTCTTGTATTGCTTTCGTTTTATCCAGGATCCACCTTTATTCCTTCTCTGCTAACAATGAATCCGAGTAATTTCCCGGTAGATGCTCCAAAAACACATTTAGCGGGATTCAACCTCAACTTGTATTTTACGAGTCTTTCAAATAGCTTGCGCAAAACTGCCACATGACTTTCTCCTTCTTTAGACTTTGCTACTATATCATCCACGTACACCTCAATCTCCTTGTGCATCATGTCATGAAACAGTGCCACCATGGCACGTTGGTATGTAGCCCCAGCATTCCTTAATCCGAACGGCATCACTGTGTAACAAAATGTTCCCCAAGGAGTAATGAAAGTGGTCTTTTCTTTGTCATTGACATCCATGAGAATTTGATTGTATCCACGAGTATCCATCCATGAATGAGAACCTGTGATTCTTAGCGGTATTATCAACAAGAACATCGATATGAGGGAGTGGGAAATCATCCTTCGGATGGCCTTATTCAGATCTCTATAGTCCACACACATTCGACTTTTCCATCCTTCTTAGGCACGCGGCACGATATTAGCTACCCACTATGGGTGTCTGGACACTTCCACAAATCCTGCTTCCAATTTGCTTAGTCACCTCTTCCTTGATCTTCAGGGACATATCAGGATGCATCCTCCTTAACTTCTGCTTCTTTGCCTCAACATTCGGGTATAGTGGGATTTTGTGCGATGCTATCTCTGGGTCTAACCAGGCATATCCCGATAAGACCAAGCAAAAACATCCATATATTCTTTGAATAGTGTGATCATCTCTTCAAACTCCGGGTTTGCCACTACTTTCAATTCCTTTTTCTCTTCCTCTGTCCCCATGTTGACCACCTCTGCTTCCTCATCATTCAAGACAAATCCCTTCTCTGAGTATTCCAGTAACTTTGCAAAATTTTCAACAACATCTTCGTCTTCTCCAGATCCAGGGTCTTCTTCATCAAACATTGCAGGGGAATCAATTGATGGGTTTTTGAAGTCCTTTTCATGAGGCGAACTTTCTACGAAACTCGGATCCCTGGAAAGCAATTTTGTGCGGAGTTGGAAGAGCAGAATAAAGGAGGAATGACAAAGGAAGAACAAGATATGGTACAAAAATGTAAATCAAAAAAAAAAAATGGTAAGTGCAAAAGGATAAGTCAGAGAGTGCAACGAAGAGGAATGCTGAATATTCATGCAAGTTCATTTAATCAATGTCTCAAATAACATAAACCATAAGCTCAAGATAACTTCGACATTTGCTCAACACAATATGACTAGACAATTACTTTGAAACAATCACATCAATAATTGGTTCAGATTTCCGGTTCTTCACGGCTCCTCATCAAAGAACGGGACGGATTGCCTCGAGCTCTTCTTGGCTCTCTTCATGCAACGCATTGATGGTGAGGCGGTATCGAGGTGAATGACCTCGTCGGGCATAATCACCTCGGGTGGTCTTTGGGAATGTTTCCCTCGGTGGGGAATATGCTTCATCTTGCCCTTGTCACCCTTTCCTCCAAGCGTCATGCTCCTCATATGCTCCTCTAGAGATGCTTCGTACCCTATCCCAAACTTGTCGACTTTCTGGGAGTGACACGGCGACCGAGCACCTTGTAGCTTTGAGCCCAAACCCCTTCCCTCCGGTATCCACTATTAGCCATGATCAGGGCCACCACCGATTCACACTTGGTGCGAGAGATTCATCTTTACCAAGTCCGGTCTCAACTACTTGAAACGTGCCACGGGTTCTCCTCTTCCTTTCTCGCACTCTCCACATATAGTGCGAAACCGGTTTTGACAAAGCATAATCTCTTCCTCTCCATGTATGGTGATGACCAGACCCATTCTCAATATATTTAACACTTTGATGCGGGGTGGAAGGAACGACACCGGCGGCATGGATCCATGGTCTCCCCGGTAGCATGGTGTAGCCGGGCTCCATATCCATGACTTGAAACAACACACGAAAATTACTTGGACCAATCTCTAGCGTCAACATTATTTCTCCCATAATGCCTCTCCTATTTCCATCAAAGGCTCGCACCACCATCTCCCGTGGCGACAGTTCATCCTCACTTATTGATAACGAGACTAGAGTTGACCTGGGAATGATATTTAATGCAGACCCCGTCTATCAAAACTTTTGCAACTATGTACCCTTTGCATTTGAGGGTTATGTGCAAGGCCGCGGGTTCTTCTCGGATTGAGAAACGATCTCTTCATCAGTGAAGGTGATCATGTTAACACGTTTCACGGGGTCCACCATGTTAACCACACTTTCAGGAGTAACATCAGGCTTCACATAGGCTTCATCCAGAATTTTCAATAACGCCTTCCGATGCATCTCAGACGTCAAGATAAGTGACAAAAGAGATATCTGGCCGGAGTCTTTTTAAGCTTTGCTCCATCACATCATACTCGCTCTGCTTCATTATCTTCAAGAACTCCTCTTCACCTTCCATCTCTCTCTCCTCTTCTTTTGACATTTTCTCCCTACTTCCCTCTTTAACAATCTTCCTTTTTCTAACTCTTACGGGCCATAGCATCGCCCACTCACTGGTAATCCCCCCCTACCCCGACTATATTAGTCACCAACTCCTTATCCTTGTGCACTTGACAATTCGGGCCTTCGACGTCTCTTCCCCTACTCCCTTTGTTTCTACCTTGGTTTCGTAATTCCATGGCACCGAATGAGTGTCATTATAAACAAAAGGCACTGGTTTCTTGATTGTTACCACTACTTTCTCCGGTGTTGAGACTTGATTGAGAGGTGGCACCTTAAGCACAAAGCGTTCGACCACATTAACCTCTTCGGAGGAGGCTAACCCTTGTCTTGCATGTATCACTCCCAAAGTAAGCAACCCTTGGACTCGAACCTTGAAGTCCCAACAATTCTCAATATCATGTCCCATTTCCCCACAATGATAAGCACAATTTGACTCTGCATCACATTTTTCCTCTTCTTTCATCATGGCGTTGGTGCAGTGATATTATAGCTTGACTTTCTTCAACCCTTCGAATATCCTTGCCATTGGTGTACGCAAGCTCATGACCTTTCTTATGGATGACCCTTCCGCCTCTAAAGCATTCACCGCATTCCTTCCACCATGATTAGGAATTGGGTTGTTAACAATACTGGGTCTAGCTTCTTCTTGGATATCAAGCTTCCCGTAGGCAATTAACCTTCTTACTGCGGTCTTAAAAGCCTCGCAATCTTCAATCGAATGCCCTGGGATATCCATGTGATACTTGCAGGTTGAGTTCGAGTTGTACCATGATGGAAATGGTGGTTCTAAAGGACGCACGGAATTCCCGAAATAAGGTGAGCATCAAACAATCTTTGGAATAGGTACGCATTCGAAATGGATAACCTTGGGAAGGGGGAGGTTTTGAGGACGAAAGCGGCTTTGGTTTTGGAGGTTCGGGCGAGGTTGTGAGTGGTTTGGGTAATTTTGCGGAGGTGCGGTGGGTATCGGGCATAGGTTGGGCGAGTTGGTGTATATGACGGCGGCGAGGGACGTTGTTAACTTGGAATTGTGGTGTTGGGGTGAAATTTGTGGCCGGTATAATTTGGTGGGATGGATAATGAGGTAGTGGCGGTGTTTGGTATGAAAAGTGAGGGTTGGGGTTGTATGATGGTTGATGACTTGGGCTATATCGCGGTCGAACTTCGTTGAGGTCGGATATAATTCACCTCGGGTTCTTTTTCTTGGTGGAACCCTTTCTTGAAAGTAGTATTCTCTGTGCTACTCATTGGCAACTTCCCGATTTTGGCCAATATTTCAATTCTTTCTCCGAAGTTATCAAATCGCAAAATCCTTATAGGCCGCCCCACCATCGCCCCGATAAAAGGGTTTCCTAGGGTCCCCAAGAAATACGAGCACATCTCGGACAATGTTAATGGGGGCTGGACTTGAGCCGCCAAGGCTCTCCACCTCGTGCGTATTGCTTGAACGGTTCTTCGTTGCCTTTACGCATTGAACTCAAGCTGCTCTCGGGTTGGGGCTGCGTCAAGATTGAATTTGTCTTGGTCCATAAACAAATCAGCCAATTCGTCCAACGCAAGACCTTTGAGCGATCTAATTGAAGATACCATTCTAGGGCGGGACACAGTAAGACTCTCATGGAAGAAAGCGATGAGGAACTTATCATCCCTAGACCAAATGACCATCTTGGTTCCATGGGCGATCAAATGGAAACGAGGGTTGCCGCTCCCGTCATACTTCACAAAATTAGGAATCTTGAAGTTGTTGGGGATCACTACATCCGTGGTAGGACACAACTCCTCTATCCTCAGGGGTCCATAAGCATTTGGGCCCTTTATTGCCTTGATTTGTTCCTCCATTTTCTCCATCCAATCTTCTTTCATTTTATCCTTCTCAGTCGTGACGTGGTTATTCCCAGAACAAGGCATGGTCACATGTCCTGGAATAGACACGTGAGGTGGTTCCCAAGTAGGCCCCGCATAACCAGGGATTTCATTGTGGGCGCCTTCCAGAGCGCGATACCCCTCCCCAATGGGCATGACTATTGATGCTGTTTGAGGTGGTTGCTCGTGGATTCTGCAGCAATGCCTGAGGTTATGGTAGGAAAGATCGGAGCAATTATTGATGGTACGTTTGCATACGTTCCAACCCCACTTGCATTTCTATTTCCACTGATTAAGTGGAGAGACTCCCTTATATCTTGCAATATCGCTTCCAACCTCGCTTGGTTCTCTGACACCTCATTTATTCTTCCTGTTACTTCATCGACCTCCCTACTCAAGTTTCTTCCTGTCTCAAAATTATCAGCAGCCATCCGGTCCGAGATCTGGTATTGTGAACTCGGGTTAGATTGGTCTCTTCTTTCCTTGGTCGCGCAATGATTCCTGAACCAAATTGATTTATTAAAGCAAAAAGCACATTAGAGAAAGAAAAAAAAAACACTATTGTGAGGATGCTTGGCGATTGTGGAGAGATTCACATGGTCATTCAATAGCAAGGTAGGATCCAAGATTTGGGTATTAGCAGGTTAACCAATGGTGCCATCTTTAAACAATGCAATCATTCTTTCACCAAAAACCAAGATTCCGTATTTTCGCTAAAGGACAAATCGTCTCGGGCGAAAATATGGTTGACAACCTATTCAAGGGGAATTCACCCTCAATGAATAGTGCCTAAATGAAAAGCAATAACATCAATCATTCAAAGCAAAAAAAACTGCAACTAGTCATTCATTTCATTCCAAAATCAATACAAAGTCTCAGTCTCCTCGAAGTGTAACGTAAACTACATTACATCAACAACTTTGTTTGTTTCTTCCTAAGACCTTTAGCAAGACCTCGACAATACTTCATAAACTCGGCTATCTTCTGTGGTAGTCGTAGCAAAGGATTCATGCGAATCTGAAGGTCTGCCTCATCAAAACGATTAACCAGTTGCGTAGTGTGATACTGCAAGCTGTTAGACATGTCCTCATTTTTATTCATCCAATATTCCCTTTGAGCCCTTTCATTTTGAGCTGCCCATTGCCACGCGTTTTCACTTTCTTCTTTTTGCAGTCGTTTTCGCGCTTGAGTCTCCATTGCTCCTTTTCTTGCTCTAGTTCTTGAGCTTTCAACTCTAAACGCCTTGCTTTCTTGTTTGCTTCCTTGAGTGAACTATAATATTCTGCAGCCAAAACCTGCTTTTGATCGAGACGTCGTTTCACCTCAATCAGAGCTTCTTGTAAAGATCGCATCCTTTGGTCTTGTACTCTAGTATTCGCTTCCAATTCTTCTTTCTCTTGCAGAATCTTCTCTATCAATTCTTCTTGAGCACTTACTTTCACTCGTAGCTCTTGGATTTCTTAAGTGGTCTTATTTGATTCCACCTCTTTTCCTCTTCTTGCCCTTTTTACCCGGCTCGGGGCTTCAAAGCAGACGTCGGCTTGTGCATCCTTTAAGTCTTCAATCTTGTCGGCTAACCTCGGCAGACTTGAGTGAATGACGACTTTTAACTCAGCGGCTTCCTTCCCTTGTTCCAAAAGCGCATACGTGCTTTCATCCTCTCTATACGTGTGGTCATTTGAGATATAATCCGAGAGTGATTTTCATCACTTGACACCGCCTGAGGGTACTATTTTGAGCCCTCCTTGTTGCTCTCCATTGTAGGTACTCAGGAGTAGGAATTACCACACGTTTTCCCAGTTCTTTCCTTCCTACCCTATGGGTATTCTTCCAAGCGTCCCTGACCTCCTTTTCCTGCTTGGTAGTGCTTCCATCTTTCCCATATAAAAAGCTAAATCCTCTGAGTTGTGTCTCGTCAGGCACGTGCTGAGTCCATTGGAGCTGTCTAAGCACAAGGACCGATGAGAATGATACACAACCTCTTACGCCCATTAAAGGAATGTTAGAGAAGTCACCACAACTGAGCAATGTCTCTTCCCCATGATACCATGAGCAAACCCATTTGAAAGAGTCTGATCCCATCTTCATGAACTCATCTTTCCATTCATGGGCTTTCTGCTGCTTCACTGGAATACGGCTAAAATTTCTTAGCGGATCAGGTACGAGACCCAGGCGATTGTGTACATCCATGTGCGTCATGATCCAAACATACAACATGTGTGTGCAACATCGGATCATACCCCCTCCTTTTTTGTGGCAAATCTCCATGGTTAAGAAAGTATCAGCAAGAATAGCAGGGATTGGATTTGACCTATGATTCTCAAACTTGAAGAAAGCATCCATTGCCGCTTGGTCCACCACATCCGAGGTAAATGGGAATAACACCAATCCAAAGATGGTTAGTGTCAATGTCTTGTTAAAGAGATCCCACCTTCCTTGTTGCGCTAGTATCTCAAGATGCGCTTCCAGGTAACTCTTCTTCAATCCTTGTGTTCCTCCTCTCTTTTCCATTCCTAACTGATTTGCCTGAACTCCTATGAGTTCTGCTATTTTTCCTTCTGACACATAATATCCTCCGTAAAGGTAAACATTGGGGTACTTGCTCATTGGGAGTCTCAACATGATGGCATACTCTTCTATGGTCGGTGCAATATCCAAGTCGGGCAGCTCAAAACATCTCAGAGAACAATTCCAAAACTGGGCAAGGCCACTCAAGACAGGTTCTTCAACAGAATGCGCAACAAATCTAGGATCTGCCCATAACCGCTTGAAAACTCTGATCGAGCCTTAGGGGTCATGTGTTGAGTAATGTCCTTCACACGCCTCAGATCACTGCCATTTATTGTAATCTTCATATTCCTCTTGAGATCAACAAAGCATTGCTGGTGTTTTTCCTTTGGCCTATCTCTTCCATTCCTTGCTATTGAATGAGCACTAATCTTTCCACTTTACCAACTAAACTCACCCTACAAAAAGAGTAAAAGAAGAATGTAAACAAACTAACAAAAATGAAGAATGCATCCTAAGGGTACCCCTCATCGAGGTAACTCTAAAATGTATCCTAACATTCTACATGAAGAAATCCTTATAGGGTCGTGAACCCAAAGAATTATGCATGATTTGCTGATGCATGCCCTCTTTATTATTATTATTTTTTTTACGCAAAAAAAAAATTTGACATGAAACTGTAAGATGATACTCTTTTTTTTTTTGGAATGTGATGCAAATGCAAGATAATGCATGTCCTTTTTTTTATTTTTCTTTGGTTTGAGAAATGCTATGAATGTCATGCAAATGCAAGACGATGCATATCTTTTCTTTATGTCTCTTTTGTTTTAAAAAAGCTATGAATGCCATGCAGATGATATGAAAATGCAAGATGAAACATTCCCTTTTTTTTATTTTTTATTTTTTTTACAAAGAATGAATGATATGAGAAATGAACAGATAAAGAAGAAGTACGCTCCCTTTGTGTCTTAATCAGGTGAAACTTAAAGGTTGGATTTCCTCAAGGTCACGACTCTAATTTTGACAGCCACTATGTTCAATCTATCGGTGCAAGGTTTTTAGGACAGATCTAGACCTCTAAAAGTCATGGTCCCCAGATTGCCCTTATCTCGAAAGACAAGGATCCGACTCATGAATAAATCACAAGTAGGGATAAACCCTCTCAATATGACTAGTCCATGATACCGGTAACAATCGAGTGGTGTCCCAACCAATGTCAAGTGAGCATGAAGCCCTCAATAACAAAAGTCGAGACCCTCCTATTCCTCGGGTTTGCACTGGACTCGGGTGTAAAGCCCAAAAAGTGTGTGAGGTAAGTGATAGTGACGTGTGTGAGGGAGCATACAAACTGTACCAAAAATTTAAAAAGATCAAAAATTACCCCCAACCTGCGTGAATATATATACAATGACGAGGCAAAGAATCATCTACCCTATGGTTTAAACAATTAATCGCAAAATATATACAAGTAAAAAATATATACGAGAATAATGATATCAAATATTTACAAAATAAATAAAATAAAATCTATTTACAAACAAATAAGAAAACAAAAACAAGGACAAAACGGGTAAAATAAATAAATAGAGATCATTAACAATTTGCACAACTAATAATAACGAGGCTTGACTCTCTAAGTTTCCCAAATTGGAGTCGCCATCTGTCGCGACCGGGATCGCGGCGGATATAGCAGCTCGCGTATGATTTTAAAAATGATTAAAATATGGAGTCGCCACCAATTTTATTTGAATTTAGGAAAAATTGGAAAACCTTTTTAGAAAATGGTCTTTGGAACCAAATCGGATTCGGGAGTCGATTATGGATAGGGAAGGGTGGAAACTTAATCCCATTGCACCCCTATCACACCCGTCCTGAGACGGTACCTTAAGTTAATTGTGCAAAAATTTGATAATCTCAAATTTATTTATTTTACCCCTTTTAAAAAGACTTTGTAAATATTTTATTTTTTTATTATTTTTTTTTAAAAAGAGAAGAAAGAAAAGAAAGAAAAAAAAAAACCGAATTATGAAAATTTAATTTTGACTTGTGAATTGAAATTTGCTCTCCTACGCACTCAGGTGCAATGAGGAACTCAAAGTCACGTAGTTCTGTAAAAAATAATTGTGGGTTAATTAATTTAAATTAAAAAGATTTTTCAAAAGAAATTTTTTTTTTTGTTTTAAAAAAAAACAAAATTTTTGCACAGGATTTAAGGTAGTACTGGACTACTCAATAAATCCTTATGATCCAAACGACATTGAAGATAACATCTGCTATTCAATCAACATCATTGGTCATTGCATTTATTAAAAAAAAATTATTTTATTTTTATTCCATTTATTTTTTTTTATTTACCCCCTTTTTTTTTTAAGAAAAGCATAAAAGGACAAACAAATAAACACAATTCTTCATGAACTAAAATAAACAAAGAACAAATAAGATTAAATATAAGCATCACAAAATCACTTTGAAACATTTTATTTTATTTTTAAACAATTTTCAGATTTTTTTTATTTTTTATTTTTATTACCTGCCCATTCTTATTTATCTACTTATATTATTATTATTTTATTTTTTTTTAATCTTATTTGTTTCACTGCCACACCACTTGCTTGTGTATTTAGTGTTTTTTTTTTTTTTAAGGCCCACTAACGTGAAACAGGAAAAGCTCATTTTCAGGGGAAAGACTTAATCCCTACCCCCAACCAACTAACAAGAAAAACCCAAAAGAAAGCTAAACCACCAGACTTTTTAGTCCCTTTTTAGCATGCCTCTGCCTCCTTATTTCTTATTAGTAACTCATTTAACACACGGGTTCTTGGTCTTTGCATTCAAAAGGACATAACAGAGAGAAAAATGGACATTACCTCTGGACTTGAACAAACCAGATCTGCACGGCGGCTGGAGGAGACGACGCCGGCCAGAGGTGCGGCAGCGACGACAGGTCCGCACGGACTGGAGCAGACCCGGTGCGGCGGCGGCGTTGAGAGCCGATCTAGCACGAGCGGCGGCTGGACGACGGGTTCGCACGGACTGGAGCACGGCGGCTCTGGCGTGGCGTGGTCGGTGCTAGCGGCGGTCTGGCGACTGGGGTCGACCTCGACAGTCTGATCGGACGGAGCGCGACGGTTGGGCTCTGCTTGGGTGCGCGAACGCGGTTGGGTGGAGCGGGCTCGCGGCTCTGGCGGGTCTGGTCGGTGCGGGCGGCGGTCTGGCGACTGGTGGCTCCTGGTTCGGGCTGCCGGACGGAGCGCGGCGGCTCTGGCGGTTCTCGGAGCTGAGGTGCGCGACCTGCGGTGGTGCTCCAGCGGGTCGGTGTTCTTTTTTTTTTTGCTTGGGGGTTGTTGTTATTTGTTGATGGTATTTTGGGGCGGTTGTGGGGGTGATGAAGAAGATGGTGGTGAGTTTGGTTGTGGATGGGTGGAGGTTTATGATGTGAGTTGATGATGGAAGATGAAGAGATGTTGTTGGTGGAAGTGTTGGTTGTGCTGAAGATGAAACTTGTGCAATGGTGTCGGTGGAGGAAGGTGAATTGAAGATGATGAAAAGTGGTGAGAGTCAATGGTGAAAGATGAAAGGTGAAGAATACAGCTGCTGGTTAGATAGAGACTTCGAAAAATTTTCGTTTTCCTCTCTTTTTTCTTTCTCTCCGCCCTGCTATTCCTCTCCCTCCCCCTGTGAAAATGATCTTCCCCTTGTAATAATGCCTCCCTTGCCGTAAGCAGATCACAATCTGCAGCCAAAAAAAAATCAGCTCCCCTTGAGCTTTCTAATCAAACTTCCGTTTTGATGAATTTTCTCTGAAGTTGTCATTTTTTCTCTGCAATTTCCTTGCCAGTTTTTCCATTTTGGGCTGCCTTGAGCCATGGGATTACTGCCTACCAGATAACGTGCTACCTTCATTTTCCCTTTTTTTTTTTTTTTTTTTATTATTTTTTTTAAAAACGAAATCAGACCCTTTTTCTTTTCTTTTTCTTTTCTTTTTTTTTTTTTTAGAATAATAAAAACGAAAATCAACATTTTTTTTGGTGAAAATAAAATTAAATAAATAAAATAAATAAAATACATGAGATAAAGAAATTAATTAAAAGATATACACAAAAATTTATTTATCATTTTTTGTTATTTTTAGTCTGGACAAAATTAGGTGTTCATGATCGGTCATAATGTTTGCTCAAAAATAAATATACATATACTTCTAATAATTATATCCTTTTACTTTGGAACAATAATCTATGCTTAATTTGTAACATCCTAAAATTTTCGTATCTCTTAAATAATAATTTTGACAGTTAATAGAATTTTACTGTTTAGTAATTTCTGGATACTATAAAATTATTTTGAATATTCCGTCAGCGTATTTGATCGTTTTGAGTGATTTACTCCGTGTCAGAAAAATAATAATTTTTGGGTCGGAGAAAATCTTTAAATATTTATTTCTCTTGACTGTTAATTATTTTTAATAATCTGACATGATTTTCATACATTTTCTAATATTTGTGATTTTTGTAGATGATTATGAATTTTTTGACTGTATGTAGACCCAGGTGGTCCTATGTAGACCCAAAATAAAATTTTTTCTACGCATAAAAAAATTTGTACTGTTTAGACGGAGACAAGAGATCTTACTAAACCTGAATCCGGAGACAGTTTTAGAAAATTTCTTGTACTGTGTTTTGTATTGTATTTATTTATCGGCCGATAAAAATACAGTAAATATAATTATTCGTGGGGTTTTAGCAGATAAAAATAGAAATTATATTGTTTAAGTTAACATTGGTAGTTTGGATATCCACCATTGATTTAATTAACGATGGAGACTTGATCTTGGTTTAATCAACGGTAGAGATTTGATCTTAAAAGTGAATAAGATCATTTATAACCGTTAGATGGAGATTAAATCAAGGGTAGAGATTTAGTTTTATATAATGGCTATGACCATTTACAACCATTGGATTTAGAAGTGATCAAGGGTGGAGATTTGGTCTTGTAAAGTAACAAGGACCATTTATGACCATTGGATGAAGATTTAATCAATGATGAAGATTTAGTCTTAAAAAGTGACAAAGACTAATTATGACCCTGGGATTAAAAGTAAGAAGGAGTAATCTTGACCCTTAATTTTGGAGACACATCTAATGGCTAGAATTTTAAAGAGAAAAATCTAATGGCCTAGATTAAGTCTTCTAAATCAAAAGTCTACCTAAATCCTAACCATTGAATTAATCAATGGCTAGAAATGCTTCAAATAATGGCTTGAAAAATATGACAATATGATTGCATGCAAGGATGGAGGGGGGACAATTTTTGTAATGAATTTGGAGCTAGAAGAGACTTTGATGACTATTATTAATTGCTTTATGTCAATCATGCTTTGCTTTAGTCAATTATGCTACATGATTGCTTTGTTTTCTTCCTTAGGAAATTTCTTCGAGAGGGGCCAAAATTATTTCATTTCCTATCACACTTTATCATTCTTTTCTCTCTTCACTCTACGGCAATGCATAGGAGGAAGGGGCCAAAAAGCATTTCATTCATTTGCTATCATAATTCATCTTTGTCTCCTCCAAAAAGCCAAGACTTTATCAAAAGTTTCCTACCTTGTCTCTCCATGTGAATTTCGGCCATGCACTCCAAAGAGGACCAAAATTGTTGGTTTCTATCATTTGTATCATAATTGCTTTCTATTCATCATCTTCTCCAAAGCAAAATACAAAAACTCTATTTACTTCTCCAAGAAACACCATTCGGCCAACACCTAGAAATCATGTCTCCAAGCTTCTAAAATTTCATCTAAACACATTTTCTAAACCTAAACACCATTCTAAGAACATCTTTAGTTATGAGCTTTTCCAAAATCATTCATCTTGAGCTTCAAATCCAAGCTTCAAGTTTCTATCAAAAATCAAAAATTCTATCTTTGTGCTTCAAGAGAAACCATTCGGTCAAGACACTCAAAACCACCATCCAATCTCTTTTAATTTCATCCAACCATAGATCTTGAATCTATATGATATTCTAAGCAACTTACATGTTGGAGACTTTCTCTAAACTATTCATCTTCATGGACTTTCTTCAAGATCCATGTTATGGAGTAATTATGATGAAGTGTAAGGAAACTTCATTTCTTCTCTCTTTTCATGATCTAAGCCATGTTTGATCCATGGTTCCTCTTAATCAAGCTTAGTATACTAATTTTTACATATTTTATTTTGTATTTGAGAAGCCATTGGTGGTGAAGGACTTGGAAAAAGAAGCAAAACAAAGAGTTTTTGAGGATCTTCAAGAGGTAAGAGGGAGATCCATCTTACCAACCAAGCATGGTGGTGAGAGATGGTCTTATATTTGATGGATGTTGAATCCATGTGAGGATTCATATTCATGGTCATGTAATAATTTATATGTGTTTATGAGTTTTGATTAATTGCATATGCTTAATATGCTTTGCATGAGTTTATGATTTTGATGGTATGCTTATACTATGTATGATGATAATATGGCATACTTTTGATATGTATATATATATATATATATATATATATATATATATATATATATATATATATATATATATATATATATATATATATATATTGTGTATGTATGTGTATGCCATGTTTTGGTGATGGAAAGAAAATTAATCTTGGTCCCAATGGCCAAGGAAGGACTACGGTTTTGATACCCTTGATTAGGGTTCATATTGAAATTTTTCAAGAACAAGAGAATTAATTTTTGACCCCTAGAAACATGGTGAATTTCAGTTAAGACACCTCAAAATAGGTGTTCACAAATTAATATTTTCATGAATGATGAAAATGGATGTTTAGAAAAATAAGGAAAATAAACAAAGAGTTTATTTTTCAAAGAGTACAAGAATACGGATTTTGAGGAATTTTTATTGATTTATTTTGTGTAAAAAGTTTCTAAGTGTTTTACAAAACATGAGATTTAAATAAAAATAGCAATGATGATTTTAAAGGATTTGTAAAGAAAGTGAAAAAGGATTTGTAAAGGAAGTGAAAATGGATTTATAAAGAAAGTGAAAAACGAAAATGAACAAATGATTTTTAAAGACTATGAGTCTTACGTTTTTGTAAAGGATTTTTAATGGTTTTATTTGTGCAAAACCATATCAATTTAAAAAGAAAAATATTTGATGGTTCCAATAGTCATGTCTACATTTTTTTTAAAGGCTTGTAATGCTTTGATTTTATGAAACAAAGTGATTTTAAAGTAAAACAAAATGTTTGAACAAAATGTTTTAGTACAAGAATTTTGGAAAGGGAATCAAGGTATTTTACCACTTGAGAAAATAGAAATTTTCATAAACGGAAAAATAAAGAAAGGTTGAAAATGTTCGAACTTCAATTTATTTTGAAGAAGATTGATTGTAGAATTTATTTGAGAAAAATGGAGAATATAATGGTGATTTGAAAATTTACTAACGTATAACTTATTTTCAAGTTTTGAAATACGTTAGAAAATGTTAAGTTTTGAAACATTGATTTCATTCAATGGAATTGTGAATTTGTGAAATATATTTTGGAAAAAGATTTCTTAAGTAAAGAAATGTGAAAAAAGATTTTTCTTGAATGTGAAAAATGAAATACAAAGTCATATTATTTTGAGAAAAGTTGAAAAAGAATTTTTGAAGGTTTAGAAATATTTTTTGTAATAAAATTATGGTGAAAAATTATTTATGTATCTTAAAAACGTGATTTTAAGCTACGTGATTTGGAATACGTTAAAATATTTCTACGCGATTTGAATAACATTTAAATATTTTATGTGATTTGAACTACTATTGATAAATCACTACGTGATTGAACAACGATAAAATATTTTTACGCGATTGTGAAAATGGAGAAAAATTGTTATGAGATTTGGAAAGTGTTTTAAATATTTTGAGGATGATAAAAAAAATGATTTACGTAACGTAAAAGAATGATTTTTAAGATACGTGATTTTGAAACAGTGAAAAAATAATATGCGATTTGAGAAATGTATATTTTTATGCGATGGAGAAAAACGTTAGTACGTGATTTAAAAGTGCAACAAAAGAGTTGCGCCATTTTGAAAACGTAATGTAATGAAGTGTTACGGTATTGTGAAAATATATAACGTAAACGTTTAGAATTTTGAAAGCGTAATGAAGTGTTACGATATTTTGAAAAGCGTAACAAAACGTTTTGGAATTGTGAAAACGTAATGGAAATGTTGCGCAAATTTTGTAAAAACACGACGAAAGTGTTTTATAACTATGAAAATGTGATAACATAATTTTGCTGTTGAAAATACAATATAATTTGGTGCAATCTATATGCATTGGAAAGAGATGCCTGTGATTGGATTTGGTGCATTATACATGCATTGGAAAAATATGCGTTGAGGCATATGATACATTGAACAAATGAAATTGAAAAGATTTGGCCCTTTGGGGTTAGACTTGCATTGATATATTCGTGCATTGTATATGGCCCTTGTGGTTGAAGAGGGAATGAGAATTGATAATGAGGTCTATGATAGATCTTGGGGCGTCGGTGTGGTGGTCGACAAGTGGACGGTGGCGAGTACCCTGCTGTGCCACTTAGCGATGCAGTCCGTTAACGCATCGACGATACCCGACAAGAACACAATTCTTTTCAACGATTTGGGAGATTGTCTTTGAAATTAAGGTGACAATTAACAGAGCATTCTTCTCGAAATTGTAAAAACCTCCATAGAGTTATTTTTGAAAAACTGAGTCTTTGTGCACATGCATAATCTGACATTTATATCTATGTGATATATTAATTGAGGAATATTGGCTATGACAATTGTTTTGAATACTTGGATGATGATGATGATAATACTGAGGGCATTATCATAATTATTGTTTATGATAAATGAACTGATAAATGATTGGATGATGATAGTTGATTAAAGTTGATGGTATGATCATAATTCTGGTATGATCTATTTGTATGATATGTTATTTGTGTTATCTCTGTGCTACTATATTGGTATTGGCGTAGGTGATCTCACCTCTTTGTTATGTTGTTTTGCTGTGTCTGTACTGTTAAAATCAAATAATATAAGGATCGAGTTGTCTTAGACATATCGGGCGATGGATACTCTGAGATTGGTGACAACAATAAGGAGTGAACATTCAGGACTCGAAGGTGTGCAGTGTTGACAAAAGAACAGATGTATAATGCATCAAGATGGATAGAAAAAGGAATAAGTATGTTAAAGTTTTTCGTTAGTATTGCATCCGTCTTTATTAAGTAGACCCATTATAGGGTTTCTTCTTGTTAAAAAAAAAAGAGTCTGTTAATTTTATATTTCTCTTTAAATTGTAAAATATTAATTGGTGTCAATATTGCATAATGAATAGTTGAAATATGATTTTCAATATTACCTAATATTTTCAGTAAATTTACATTTCAGTAAAGAAGAAATTTTAAAACTCATATTTTATAACTCAAACTTTGTGCGAACTTCTTTTCAGATTTTGAGTCGGGAGTCAGACATGTGATACCCTAGGGAAGGTGTTACATAATTGATCTAAATGATGATAATTATAATGCATCATGTGCTAGTCTGAAAACACCATGAACACTGTGAGAATTGAAAATTCTCAATAGAAAATGAATAGTTATAAAAATGTTTGAAAATATATGGTGAATTTTAGCTGTGTAATTTACACAGAAAGTCTCATGACAACCTAAATATGACAAGAACAACACAATTATAGCATAACAGAACAATTGCTAAATAATTCATGCAATACAACCTTATATAATAACATCGGCAAGTTTCCTATATATAAGCAAATAAGTACCAATTATCAACAAATATCAACAAAAATTAGTAATTTTCTCAAATATCAGCAAACAAGTATCAATCATCAGCAATATTAGCAAACAAGTTCTTCATCACAGGGAATCTACCCTTTACTTTTTCTTTTCATATCTGTTTGTCTCACATTTTACTCGAAGGTCTTCACTTTCATTGGGAATCTACCATATCTTTAGTGTTACTTTAACATGGTAATAACAAAGTCAGACATATTCACACTAATCAGACAGGTAACACAAAAGGAATTTCATCCCTCTCTGTCTCTCAACGGTTAGGTGCAAACTTTTTCATGAATTTTTTACTTGTCATCACATACAAACATAAGCAATACAAGTCATCAATGTATAACAAATAAATTCATCATATACAAGTCTATAAATAAATCATGACAATAAAATAAAATTAACAAAACTTAAAATCATTAAATTTAAATGTCAATTCTTTAAGGGACCAACTATGGTTTAAAATTAATTTAATAATTTTTTTATAGTCCACATCACAGTCCATAATTTGTCAGATCTTTATCATAGTCCATATTTTGTCATGTCCTCATCATAATCCATAGTTTGTCCTGATCCTGATAATGCATTCATTGTACAAAAATTCTTTTGTTGCAAAGATCAAAGTAAATGTCATAAAATTACTCCAAATCAATGTAAATATAAGTCAGAATAAATATCAAAAAATTACTCGTAAGCCAAGATAAATAAAAAGTCCATGTAAATTAAGTATATATATTTATTACTTAATATAATTAAAATATTTATTTAACTTAAGTCTTGAGTGATATTTTAATTTATTATATTAGTCTCATAAAAGAGTCAACATTCAAATTATAATAACTTTAAATTTTATCAAATATCATAAATATTTCAATGCTAAGTAAATATCAAATTTTCATAACATTATATATACATAATAAATTTAACAAAAATAACAATATGTATAAAATATTAAAATAATAAATTAAATAATAAAATATATAAACATAAAAAAATCATAAAACTTTTTTTTTTAAAAAAACTTCATATCCTACTACGTATAAACTTTCTTCTTTTTCTTCTTTTATTTCTACTTCTTTTTTCTTTTCTTCTTTTTTTCTCTCCCCTTTTTCCTTCTTTCTTTCTTTGTTTCTTTTCTCATGTACCACTCACGCATGCCACTCTTTTCTCTTTCGTTCTCTCATTCTCTGCCTATTTATATTTCTTTTTCTCTTTCTCTCAGTAACATCTCACTTCTTTCTTTTCTCTCCATTCTTACGCTTTCTGTTTCCTAATCTACTTATTTATAGCCACTTCATGTGGCTGGGGTTGGTGCACGTTGCACCTTTTAGATAAGTGTACGTTGCATCTTGCCTTTTTTTTAATAAGATATTTATTTAAGTAATCATTATTTAGAAATATTTATATTAAAATAATATTATTTTATAAATAATTTTTTTATAAATTTCTAAATATATCGATTAAAATACTTATAATCTTTATTATTATTATTAAATTTTATTTTAATAAATTCAAAATCTTTATTCCATTCTAATTTATCTAAAAAGTCAATCTCAATAATTTTAATCTAATATCCTTTTATTAATAACATCTATTGTAAAATAAAATTAAATAGAATATTGAAGTTAAATTAAAATTTTCTTCTTTATAAAAATATTTTATAAAAAATATGATGTTACAAAATTATCCATAAGACCCATATGATGGAGGTTTTGTTTGGTATAATAAAAGGAAAAGAAAGAGACATAATAGAAAAGAAAAAAAATAAAATAAAGTAAAAGAAGAAAAAAATGAAAGAATTATCTCTTATCTTGTTTGGAATACTCAATAAAAAAAATAAAAATATATATAAATAAATATTAAATTACTTTATTGTTCTTAGTTTAATAAAATACATATAATGGATAAAGTGAGTAATATGGGTGAAGCAAGAATAATTTTTTTTCCCTCCCAATCCTTTCAAAAAAGAAGAGAATGAATAATGTGAGTCTCATGAATAGAAAAGTAAAAGAAATCACTTCTATGTTGTCAAAAACCCAACAAACTCTAATCGGCCCAATTTATGGCCCAAAATAGAACAGAAGGCTCTATGTCCAAACACAAGGCAACACGTAAATGATCTTTTGTGTAACCAATAGTCATTGAAAAAAGAAAATAAAAAAAAAAGTATATATGATGAATGATAGTGAGAGAAGTGTGAAAAGAAGTATATATACTATTTGTGGTAAGAATATAAGAGCTGACAGCCATTACCTCTGAACAGATATTCACTCCATCATTAATGACGCAATCAATACGCCTAATGATGGAACCGTTGAGCTGACCCAATATTAAAAGACACTGATGGTCCTCTTATCCCTGCTTGTAAGAATGGAGGGGTAGATATCAAAAGGCCTCACTCTATGCGTTCATGCCATATTCTTATTAACTTGAGCGTTAAAAGTGTTATTATTGATACACCCCCTGTGTCACCAACTAGATTTACGTCATCACCATGCTCAGGCCAGTATGATACCACAATCATCTAATCATTCGGAAGTTTGGTAAGAACAACTTCCTTTTCATCTTTAAGTTAATACTAAACAAGAGAAAATATATATCTTCCTTACCTTTCCATTCTAAAAAGGAATACGAAACAAAGCATGAGTGAGCTATTAGTCTTGCACCAAACACCACCAGCAGATTAAAGATCACAAAAATAGAAGCACATCTAAAGTTTATCTCCTCAAATTATTTTCTTCTCTTTTCTTTCCTTTGTTAAACTACAACTAAATAAGGGACAAAACACATCCTCTCAATCTTTTCCTTTATTTTACATTCTAAAAGGCATACCAAATAAAAATAGAAGATGATGCATCATTAATGACTAGAGTTCTTAGGCAAGAACCAATACTGTGGCATATCCTAAAATTTTATTTGGTATGTCTTTTAGGAGGTAAAAGAAGGAAAAAGATTGAGAAGATGTGTTTCGTCCCTTATTTAGTTGTGTCTTAACAAAGGAAAGAAAGAGAAAAAAAATAATTTGAGAAGATAAACTTTTTATAGATTCTATCATTTTGTTATTGTCCCACTCTTAGATGAAAAGAAGGAAAAATAAGGGGAGAAAAATAATTTTCTAAGTCTCATTATATATTTATATATATTTTTATATTTTGTATTTATAAAATCAAACAAAAATAAAAAAAAATATCCATTTTCTTTCATTAAATAATACCAAACAAGAAAAATAATACTTTTCTTATTTTTTCTTTATTTTCCCTCCTATTGTACTAAACAAAGGCTAAATTAATCACAATTTTAACTGCAACCTAGTACGTCAATCAGAATTATCGTATCGGATCATCGTGTCTATGTACCAATCAATCAGAATATTTAAACCGAAAAGAAAGAAAGGGAGTTCAAAGTGGGAAAAAGTGGCCTTATTCTACGGTGCACCGTTTAATTGACCTTCTATTAGAAGTGGCTGCATTGAGTAACCGATAACTTTTATTAAAAAAAAATATTATAGCTAAGTCGGTAATTTGATGACGAAAAGCCCGACAAGGAGTGCGCCCAACATTCTCATCTTCTTTTTCTTCATTGGTTCCACTACTCTTGAGTTGTCCAAATGATGTTTCTCTAGTTCATAAGTTTCGAGCATGACATCATGGGTCACCGATTCATGGTTGCCTGGAAAACGCTAGTCTTAGTGGTGAACTTGGCAGTAATGGGCTCTGTGGGGAAATAATTATATAAGTTGATGGACCCTTTGCAGCACAGTGGGGAGATATGGCAATTGGGAATAATCTCCTTCATGGGTTTGAAATTTTGGGACATGTTGACCCTGAGGAAGATGTTCTTGACTTCTTAGCATCAATACTTAACATTAATCAATACTTAACACTAATGGAGAACCTCTAACACCAACGGCAAGTACGTATCAAACAAGCTGACAGTTTCTCCAAATACGAGTTTCAGTACTTTTTTTTTGTTTTGTTTTGCCACAATCAGTATTGTTTTACCTTGGTCAACCAAGCCTATTTTGGTTTGATTCTAACTTTTGGTGCTTGTCTCTCTTGTTACCTGATTTTGGTTGGTGTAAACTCTAGTTATCATTAATGAAATTCTATTGTAAAACATGCACATTTTACATGTGGTGGATGACTACCTTAATTTGATAGTTATAACATTTGGTGTGAGAGGCTTCTTGAAGAAGTTAATGAAATGCTTCTTGAAGAAGCTAATGAAATGCTTCTTGAAGAAGCTAATAGGATGCTTCTTTAAGAAGTTAATGATGAATTTTTCTATATAAGGGCATAAGATCTCCTATGAAGATGTGAATGAGAATGATAAAATTTTGAATCCATATTTCTTTGTCTTGATCTCTCTATTTCTCTTCTTCTTTTATAACACGTTATTAGCACGATCAAGTCTCTACGGTGTAACTAAATCCTCCAAGTTTCTTTTTATATATCAAGGTAAGGAACTATATTCTTTAACATGTGTTATGCATATATCCTTTGTTGAATAATCAAAGTATTTTTATTGTTTAAATTCTTATTTATCCATCTAATTTTTATTTTCTTTAAGTGTCTCAAGAATGTCAAACCTCACGAAACTTGAATTCGTTGCTCTTGATATTTCTGGAAGAAATTATTTGTCATGGGTACTTGATGCTGAGATTCATCTTAATGCTATGAATCTTGGGAATACTATAAAAGAAGGAAACTAAGCATCCCTGCAGGATCGCGCAAAAGCAATGATTTTTCTTCGACACCATTTGCACAAAGAATTGAAAACGGAGTACCTTACTATTAAGGACCCATTAGCCCTTTGGAATAATTTGAAGGAGAGATACGAACACCAAAAAATGGTGGTTCTTCCAAAAGCTCGCTACGATTGGATTCATTTACGACTGCAAGATTTTAAAGCCGTAAGTGACTATAATTCAGCCTTGTTTAAGATTAGCTCTTAATTAAAATTATGTGGAGAAAAAATTATTGATGAAGATATGTTAGAAAAAACATATTCTACTTTTCATGTCTCGAATGTGCTCCTGCAGCAGCAGTATCGAGAGCGTAGATTTACAAAGTATCTTGTTTACTTGTGGCTGAACAAAACAATGAGCTTTTGATGAAAAACCATCAATCTCGTCCAACTGGCTCTACACCATTCCTTGAAGTGAATGTGACATTTTCTCAAGGTCGTGGACGAGGTCGTGATAGTAAAAGGGGTCGTGGTAGAAAAAATTATTGAACCCGTGCTAATCCTCCTCAAAGTTTTGAAAGCAAAGGTGCTGAAAGGAACCAAAAGAAATGGGTCAAAAATGAGAGAAATCTTGAAAAAGAGCAAAATAATGACAATATTTGTTACAGATGTGGAACAAAAGGTCATTGGTCTCGCATATGTCGCACTCCAAAACACCTAGTTGAACTTTACAAGGCATCACTAAAAGAAAAGGAGAAAAATGTTGAAGTAAATTTTTCTGAACCTGTTGGTCCTACTCATGATAATAAGTCTCCTATGAATGTTGATTTTGATGTTTCTGATTTTTTTGGAGACCATAGTGGCAAGATTGATCATTTGATTGAGGATGGAAATGTTTACTATTAAAAAATGTTTATGTTCATGTTTATATTAAGTTTATGTTATTTTGAAGTTTATCATTTGAGATTTTTCATTAAAGTTTTATTTATAATATGAATATCAATGATTTGCATATTTCTTGTTTGTTGTCTCTTTCTAATTCTTACAAATATATTTTTATTATAGATAATGCAAAATAAACTTGATATAATGGAGGATGACATATGTTTAGTGGACAGTGGCACAACTCATACAATTCTTCGTGATAAAAAATATTTCTTACAATTGACATTAGCTGAAATTAATGTTAATACCATATCTGGTTCTGCAAATGTAATTGAAGGCTCTGGAAGAGTCCAAATTATGTTCCCAAATGGGACAAAATTGTATATTGATGATGCGTTGTATTCTAGTAAATCCGGAAGAAATTTACTAAGTTTCAAAGATATACGTCGCAATGGCTATCATGTTGAAACAGAAAATGAGGGACATGTAGAGTATTTATATATTACCTCTACAATTTCGAACCAGAAGTTCATATTAGAGAAACTTCCAAGTTTCTCATCTGGATTATATTTTATAAAAATAAAGGTGGTTGAGTCAAATTATATGCACCGGAAGTGCTCAGATCCTAAAACTTTTATACTCTGGCATGATCATCTTAGTCATCCAGGTTCAACTATGATGCGACGTATTATTGAAAATACACATGGACATCCTTTAAATGATCAGAAAATTCTTCTGCCTGATCATTATTTTTGTACTCCTTGTGCTCAAGGTAAATTTACTGTTAGACCCTCCCCATCTAAATTATCTTTGGAGTTTCCTGATTTTCTACAAAGAATACAAGGTGACATTTGTGGCCCAATCCATCCATCTTGTGGACCATTTAGGTATTTCATGATTTTAATTGATGCTTCCACTCGATGGTCACATGTTTGTTTGCTTTCAACTCATAATGTTGCTTTTGCTAAATTTCTTGCCCAAATTATAAAATTAAGATCAAGTTTTCCTGATCATCCTATCAAGTCAGTTCGTTTAGATAATGCAGGTGAGTTTACTTCAAAAGCTTTTTCTGATTATTGCATATCAATAGGAATTAATGTTGAGTATTCCATTGCACATGTTCATACTCAAAATGGATTAGTTGAATCTTTTATTAAGCGTTTACAATTTATTACTAGACCTATGCTTATGAAATCAAAACTTCCTGCATCTGCTTGGGGACATGCTATAGTTCATGCTGCATCTTTGGTTCGTATCCGACCATCTGCATATCACAAGTTTTCACCTTTACAACTTGTGTTTGATCAACAACCTAATATATCTCATATTAGAATTTTTGGTTGTGCCGTTTATGTTTTTATTGCACCCCCTCAACGAACTAAGATGGACCCCCAACGCCACCTTGGTATTTATGTTGGTTTTGACTCCCCATCTATCATTAGATATCTTGAACCTTTAACCGGTGATCTTTTTAGAGCAAGATTCTTAGATTGTCAATTTGATGAGTTAATGTTGGTATAATTTTAAGATGTGCAAGTGTACACAGTCAACAAGTAATAAAGTGTAAGTCAAGATCGTTCCCACGAGGATTTAAATTGTATTAAATACCAATTCTAGAGTTAACTTCTTCTATTTAAATGCAAGAAATTAAAGAGAAATTTTTAAACATGTAAAATAAATGGAGAAATGAGATATCAAAGCAGAAAATAATAAATGCAAGAAATTAATGAAAGCAATAAATGAAGTGTTTTAAATTAGAAATGGGAACAGTTAGGATTCTAATTCTTTGTAATTCTTAACTTCAGGGTAAGATATGCTTCAGGATGCTACAACATTTAGCTCACGAAATAAATTTTTGCTTTCCAGCAATAAACACTGAGTTCATTAAAAACTTCTTATTCCCAAGTTCAATTTAATTTCCCTCAGTGGTCATAGAAGCACGTCCAGCTATTTAAAGACTTGAAGGCTATTCATAGCTCATTCAACACAATTAATTTTCCAATTAATTGTTTTATCTTTATCTTCTAATCAAGTCCACCAACTTGGTTTTTCCAAACGAAATCAGTTAGTAATTCAGATTAGATGATCAGACTAAACCGAAATTAAACATTAACACAAAAAAGAAGAAAATGCATAACATCCATCACATTGGATTACCCTTCAGTACAATTACAAATTCATAGAATCCTAACTAAAGGAATTTAGCTCATAATGAGCATGGAAATAAAATAAGCAAACGAAATGAAAATTAAAGGCATCCTTCGTAAAGCAAAGAAACTACGAGATGACCAGCAACTGACGGCTTCTGCGCAGTACTTTTTCTACCTCCTCCTCAGTACCAAAGTCCTTTCCCCTTTTGTACAAGCCCCTAAAAATAGGGTTTCTTCTCTCTCGTGCTTCACTTTTTGGGCCTTTTCAAGGTCAAATATTAAAATACTTCTTGGCCCAACTTTCGAGTATACTCAGCAGCTACATCATATTCTCTCTCTTCCTTTTAAGCACAGTACAGCAGGTATTTTGTCTTCTAGTAATCAAAAGCTGAGCTGGAATTGACTTTATCTTATAATGACTCTCTCCCCAATTTCATGCAAAGATTCCAAAACATCCCAAGTAGCATTCCCTTCAGCAATTTATACCTTTAAAACCTGCTAAAAATTAAATCATACCTTCATCAGAATTTGCAGCTTTTTGAAATTAATCAGATTATGCACATGTATTTGCTTAATTAATTAAAACTTGAGATTCTTCTCCTAAATTGATCAAATAAGAGAAAATGATTAAGTTAAAAGATAGTAATAACTCTTATTTCTAAGAGTTATCACACACCCCCAAACTTGAACCATTGCTTGCCCTCAAGTAATGACATTCAACAATAAAAAACAGAACAAAATCAAAATAGTATAAACAAAGTCCATGCCAATCCTCAGATGCAATTTTGAGAATTATGCTCAACACACCATACCATTTTCTTAATCCCTTTCCATAATGTGTGTGTGACTTCCCTAAACTCTCAACTTAGTTTTATCAAGGAACTCCAACCAAAACCACCCCTCAACAGAGTCTTAGGTGCAGTTTCCAAATATCCTTCGGATGAAAGGGTGAAGTCTCACCAGTTTATCTACCTAAGATCAGGAACTCAACACATTATTGGGTTTGTCATATTGCACAATTCACTCTATTTTATTCTCTCGTGTTAAGGTTTCACTCAATCATCCATCACATGCAACTCTTTCATAAGCTTGATGATTTCTATCAATCAAAAACACATACACCAATTGTACACAAAGAAAAGGACTTTAATGGGTTGTAATGAGGCTAAGGTTCGGGTGTGGAATTTTTGGGAAAGTAGCTACTTAGTTGGAGTTCAAGATCTTTGTCAAAATTTTCCACTCCCAAATTAAAACATTGATTTTTTTTTATCACTATTATTTTTTAAATTTTTTATTATTATTTTTTATATTTTTTTTATTTTATTTTTTAAAAAAAGAGAATCACTTTCTTTGATAAATTTGCTCTTTCCTCCCTTTTTATTACATAGGCAACCCAATCAAATCAAAATCACCCCCAAACTTAGACTGTTGGTTGTCCTCAACCAATGTGGTCAGAGCCGATCATGAAGTAACACTTTTGACAAAGTCTGAAACTCCAACTAACTGGGTAGTACATTGTTTTTCAAGGAATTGGAGCTTGTAATGTGGTTGATCACCAATCAAGAAAGTCTTAAGCTCGAAGGGGTTAACAAAGGATAATACTTATGGGTTAGCCTTTGAAGTTTCAAGATAGTTAACAAAAATAAGGCCTCAAGTCAAGTTGTGTGCAACAGTGAAATATGCAATCAATCACAGAAATAAGTCAAGTTCTGCAGAGAAAATACATGAATAGAATGCATGATGAACTGAATTTGTTGAAGTCCAAAGGCTCACAGGATTGATACTGTAGAATGCTACAATACCACATTCATTCTCACTCACCCCCAAACTTAGGTTGAAATCTGATTTAGACCTCACCATCTCTTCCTTAGGTAAGGGTTTGTGCAACCCAATTCCCCAAATTGAATGGTGACCTTGAAAGAAGTCCTTCTATTAAACCCAGTATGAGCCAGGGATTGAGTGTGGAGAAAAGAATTAATTCAAGATATGAATGTATTTCACATACAGTGAGGTAAAATGTGTCTTCATCAGATGCACATGGACAACAAATATCATTCATTCATTAATCATCCAGTCAAGGTCTATCCAAAAATAAATGGGGCCCCCACTGATCATGAAGCCTACTATATTCAAATAGTGGGGGCAGACAATACTTATAATTGAAAAACAGAAAGGAAACAAACGAAAAAAATGAAAACAAACTAAGAAAGATCAAGGGAACTCTCGGCATCGATCTTTGAAGACATCTTTGCAAAGCACCTTGGGTGTTTCTGCTCTCTCAAGGCTGAGCCAATCTAGCACTGGTCCTTCTGTTGCCAGATCTGGCTATTTGCTTCATTGTTTTCTTGTTGGTAGCTGGAATTTCCTTGGTAATTGCCAACTCAGCACTTCTTTCTTTTTCAGCTTCAATCTCCTCCTCTCCTCCACCAGCTCGTGGCTGAACTGTAGAGGCTGTGACGGGCTTGAGTTTCTCAATTCTTCCTATAATGGGCATGTTATCCTCAGAGTCCTCATTGGTTGCAGTGGGAATCTCCTTAGCAGGTACTGCAATTTTTTGCTTTTTCTTTCTAATCATTGGAGGAGCTCGGTGCTTGATTTTGCCCTTCTGTGATGGAGGGGGAGCTTTTGATGCTTCATCAATCATCTTTTCCTTTCCTTTCTTGGATCCTCTTGGTTGGATTGGAGGTGGTGGTGGTGGTGGATCTCTGGGTGGTGGTGGTGGTGTCCAGTCAGAAGTAACATCATTGTTATTGATGGAGTGCTCACTAGCAGTGGGATGAACAGAAGGAATTTCAGGTTCTTCTTGTGGTGCAAGAGGGTCAACAGGTGCAGAATCCTTTGCGAGGGTGGGTATGTGTCTTGGGTTCATGAGGAAAGATGGAATGGTTGAAGGATTTCTTCAGGAAACAAGGGAGGATAGCTACCTTGCCTCAGCTTGTTGATGCCAAGAGTCCTTTGTACCCATAGATGCTGCTCCTTAGCAAATTCCCAGAAGAGCTGCTGCTTCTTTAAACTATGCTGCAACATTTGATAACATTGGTCCACTTTTGTGTTCACTTCATGTGGCTATTCCTGCGGTTCAGAGGGAGGAACTGAACTTTGCACCTTTGATGCCGATGCCCCAAAACATTTGATAGCCATCAGATCTATGGCTCCCTTGTTGTCCATAATTTCATCCTCAGACAAAGCCTTGATTCCACATCTCAAACATAAAGAAGTGATTAAAGAAGGGAAAAACAACAATCCTTTCTTCTTGAATGCACAAGCAATAATTTCCCGCTCAATCAGTTGGCCTACATCCACCTTCTTTTTAGTCAAAATGCAATACAATAGGACTAACCTCTCCTTGTTTACTGTTTCCAAGTGCGCTGTGGGAAGAATCTTGGTTCTGATTACATGATACCAAACTTTAGCCAAGGGTGTGAGATCAGGCCTGGCTATTTTTCAATTTTCATCTGATTGAATCCAGTTGGCCCCTTCCACTGTAACTTCCCGCATCATGTCAGTCAGCTCTGTTTCCTCAGCATTCTTCAACAAGGTCAAGTATTCATCTTCAACATCCTTCAAACCCCACCTCCTGTTCAACGTGGCCGCAAAAAATGACACCTTTGAACCCCTCACTATGACATATTTTTGCTCTGGTGCAGTCAGATTAGCATAAAACTCGCGCACAAAAGGGACAATGGGTTCTCGTGGGTGAGATACGAACTGCTTCCAGTTGTGATTGTCTATGAGATCAGCAATATCCTCGGTGAACCCATAATGAGGGGAGTCCAGTATGAAGAAACCCTTCTCCAAATGAAAGTTCCGTTTCTTGATTTCCCTCTCAAATTTTAATCTTCCTTCCTCATCCACAAACCGCAAATTGATTTCCTCATCAGAAGAGGGTGGACTGGCAGCAACGAGGTGTTTGGAAGACTGAGCTGGAACTTTAACCATGGTATTTGGAATGGTATGAAAAGGAATGGTTTGATGGTGACAGAAGAAAATGGTGAGTGGGGTTGCGTGTGGGGCTAAAGTATAGAAGACAAGGACGTAAATAGAGAAAAAGAGATAGGCAGATGAAAGGTGAAGAATAAAGGTGAATGGTGGAAAATAAGAGACATTAAATGCGTAGTGGAGAAAAATGTACATTTCCACGCTGATTATGGAACTCAGAATACTAAGACAAGTGAATACTCTTGCACGCGGTTCTTGGGCTTGTTCACTGTCACCACTACTACACAGTTAACTGGGTCAGATGTGACCACACATCACCTTTCCATGATCAACCCTGGGCTTAGGATGGTCTAAACTGTAACAAACACTAGTCAAGACCGATATATATATATATATATATATATATATATATATATATATTTGTTTGTTTGTTTTGTTTTTTTTTTTTTTTTTTAGTCTAAACTATTATTTAAACCGAAATTTAAAAGATGAAGTAAAGGATATAAAGCTAGGCTAAATTTTGCCCAGATAGCGCTTGGTTTTATGTCTTCACCGACTTCACACCTTGGTGATTAAGGATCGAAAGATGAGTGGTGACCCTCATTCTTGCCCACCGCTCACCCCAATATTGCTTGATCTTTGTCCATTCACCTTGAACTCTCTTTCGAACTTTCCTCCAAAGCAAATCCACAACTTCATGAGGGTGTATTTTGACCAATTTAAATGGTCCGGACCACCTTGATTTCAACTTCCCAGGGAACAATTTTAATCTGGAATTAAACAAGAGCACGTGCATTCCTTCAACTAACTCCCTGGGTTGGATTTTCTGATCATGTCATGCCTTGATCTTGCTCTTATAGATTTCAGCATTTTCATAGGCAAAGAGCCTGAACTCTTCAAGTTCATTCAACTGTAGTAACCGTGCTTCACCAGCTGCTTGTGCATCAAAATTCAACTTCTTAATAGCCCAGAATGCCTTGTGTTTCAGCTTTATTGGTAAATGACAAGCCTTGCCATAAACCAATCTGTAAGGAAACATGCCAATGGGAGTCTTGAATCTTTGTTCTGTAGGCCCAGAGAGCATCATCTAAGTGCACGAGACCAATCCTTCCTAGAAGGATTCACCATTTTTTCAAGGATTATTTTGATCTCTCTGTTGGACACTTCACTTGTCCACTTGGTTTGAGGATGGTAGGCAGTAGCCACTTTATGTTTCACTCCATATTTTGCAAGCAAGTTAGCAAACAACTTGTTACAGAAATGTGTCCCTTCATCACTGATTATAGCCCGAGGAGTGCCAAATCTGGTGAATATGTTCTTGTGCAAAAATTTGGTAACTACCCTGGCATCATTGGAAGGCAATGCTACTGCTTCTACCCATTTAGAAACATAGTCTACTGCAACTAAGATGTAGGCATTTCTATAAGATATAGGGAATGGTCCCATAAAATCTATTTCCCATACATCAAACAACTCAATCTCCAAAATGGTGTTGAGTGGCAGTTCTTGTCTGTTGGAAATGTTCCCTACCCTCTGGCATCTATCCCAAAACTTGGCAAACTCATGAGCATCTCTGAACAAAGTGGGCCAAAAGTATCCTGATTGTAAGACCTTTGCAGCTGTCCTTTTTCCTCCAAAGTGACCACCATAAGGAGCAGCATGGCAATCATTAAGGATAGCTTGCATTTCTTCCTCAGCAGCACATCTTCTCATGATCTGGTCTTGACATCTTTTATACAGAAAAGGTTCATCCCAGTAGAAGTGTTTAACTTGATGCATAAACCTCCTTTTCTGTTGAGAGTTCATATCCACTGGAATTATCCCACTGACCAGGAAATTCACTATGTCTGCGTACCAAGGTGCTGCAGCATTTTCAATCAGTAAAAGATGTTTATCAAGAAAATTTTCTTTGATTTCTTCTTGAAGCTTGGATTCTCCTTTCTCAACAATTCTGGAAAGATGATCAGCTACCTGATTTTCAATTCCCTTCTTATCTCTGATCTCCAAATCAAATTCTTGAAGCAAAAGCACCCATCTGATAAGTCTTGGCTTTGCATCCTTCTTGTCAATGAGATACTTGATGGCTGCATGATCAGTGTATACCACTACTTTAGCTCCCACCAGATATGATCGGAACTTGTCAAATGCAAATACAACTACTAACAATTCTTTTTCTGTAGTGGTGTAGTTGATCTGAGCATCAATGAGAGTCTTGCTAGCATAATAGATAGTATGGAATATCTTATTATGCCTCTGACCTAGCACAGCTCCCACTGCAAATTCACTTGCGTCACACATTAGTTCAAATGGCTTCTCCCAATCTGGAGCTACTATCACGGGGGCAGTGATCAGGGCCTTCTTCAGAGTTTCAAAAGCTGATAAACATTCATCTGTGAAATGAAATGTACTATCATGCTCTAACAGTTTGCAAAATGGCTTGGATATTTTAGAAAAGTCCTTGATGAACCTTCTATAAAACCCTGCGTGTCCTAGAAAACTTCTGATGCCTTTAACAGAATTGGGTGGAGGGAGTTTTTCAATCATTTCAACCTTAGCTTTGTCCACCTCTAAGCCTTTCCTTGACACCTTATGGCTTAGCACAATACCTTCCTTAACCATGAAATGGCACTTCTCCCAATTTAGCACTAAATTGGTTTCTTCACATCTATCCAGCACCTTTTCTAAGTTGTCCAAGCATCCTATGAATGAATCTCTAAAAACTGAGAAATCATCCATGAAGATTTCCATAGTTTTCTCAATAAAGTCAGAAAAGATGGCCATCATGCACCTCTGGAAGGTTCTTTGGAGCGTTACAGAGCCCAAAAGGCATTCGTCTGAAAGCAAATGTACCATAAGGACAAGTGAACGTAGTCTTCTGCTGATCTTCAAGTGCTACTGTTATCTGATTATAACCAGAATAGCCATCTAGAAAACAATAAAACTCTCTTCCAAACAACCTATCAAGCATCTGATCAAGGAAAGGTAGTGGAAAATGGTCCTTCCTTGTGGCCTTGATCAACTTTCTATAATCCATGCATATCCTCCAACCTGTAACTGTTCTTGTGGGAATCAGCTCA
Organism: Ormosia emarginata; assembly: GCA_029884605.1. NCBI lineage: Eukaryota > Viridiplantae > Streptophyta > Magnoliopsida > Fabales > Fabaceae > Ormosia > Ormosia emarginata. Next base: position 75,050,046 of record JAQQTP010000082.1, read on the forward strand.
TTCTTCTCATTTTTCACTATAGTAACTCCTCCTTTCTTTGGAACGCACTGTACTGGATTTACCCACACACTATCTGAAATGGGGTAGATGATTCCTGCATCAAGCCATTTAATGATCTCCCTTTTTACCACCTCTTTCATAATTGGGTTCAATCTTCTCTGGCCTTCAAATATTCTTAGTATCTTTCTCTAACAGAATTCTGTGCATACAAAGACTAGGACTGATTCCTTTAATGTCTGTCATTTGCCATCCAATAGCCTTTTTGTGCTTCCTCAAAAGTGAAATAAGACTACTTTCTTGCTCAGAAGTTAAGAAGGAAGAGATGATGATAGGAAGAGTTTCCTTTTCTCCAAGATAAACATACTTCAGATGAGAAGGTAATTGCTTTAATTCAAGGATGGGAGGTCTTTCAACAAAGGGAACATTCTCTGTGAAAGTGTCTGCAGATATGTTTAAGGATTCATATTTTCTAATCCAAGATCTGTATGCCAAATTCCTTTCAACTGGCTGCTTTAACTGTTCATTTGCAAAATCAGGTTCTTTATTCAATTCAGACTCATGCTCCAAGTCTCGGCCTGATGCTATCAATTGCTCTTGCACCAGAGCGTTAATATCAGTAATGACAGAACAACTTTCCATATCTTCATCAGGATATTGTAATGCATTAAAAACATTGAAAGTTACTTGCTGATCATTCACCCTCATAAGCTCTCCTTTCTGCACATCTATCAATGTTCTTCCAGTTGCCAAGAAGGGTCTTCCAAGGATAATTGGAATTTCCTTGTCAACCTCAAAATCTAGAATAATGAAATCCACTGGAAATACAAACCTGTCCACTTTGATTAGGACATCCTCGATCTTTCCTTCTGGATAAGCAATAGACCTATCAGCAAGTTGCAAATTCACAGCAGTGGGCCTGGCTTCACCAATGTTCAATTGCTTGAAAATGGACATAGGCATTAGATTAATACTTGCTCCAAGATCACATAAGGCTTTTCCACAATAAGTATTTCCTATAGAACAAGGGATAGTAAAACTGTCTGGGTCCTTCATTTTCTGAGGAACTTTGTTCTGTAACAGTTAGCTGCTCTCCTTTGTCATTGCCACTGTTTCGAATTCTTCTAATCTCTTCCTTTTAGTAAGAACATCCTTCATAAATTTGGTGTAGTTGGGCATCTGCTGTAGAGCTTCAACTAAAGGTATATTAATATGCAGTTGCTTCAGAATATCCAGAAACTTATTAAATTACTTCTCTTCAGCTGCCTTCTTCAACCTCTGTGGAAATGGAGGAGGTGGTCTCTCTGGAACCATCTTGGGTTCAGTCCACTTAGGAATGGCTTGCTCTGTATCTTCAGGCCGTGGAACTGATTCATGTTTAGGTTCCTCGGTTTCAGCTGGTTCAGTTACCTTTGTCCCCTGCTGGTTAGATGTTGTAGCATCCTGTAGCACTTTACCACTCCTCAGGGTTACAGCTTTAACGTGTTTCTTCTCTTTATCATTTGAAGATGATGGAGACTCTGTGGAAGCAGGCAAAGTACCGGCCAACCGCTAGCTAATGCGTGTGGCTAACCGACCTACTTGGTTCTCCAAGTTCCTTACAGCAGCTCCTTGATTCTGGATTTGAGCTTTAGTTTCAGCCATGAAAGCTTTCAACATAGCTTCCAACGATGGCTCCTTTGAAGGAGCATGGTTCTGCTGCTGAATGTTCTGTTGTTGTTGTTGGTAATGTGGAGATGCATAACCAGAAGGAGGATTCAGAGTGTTGGAGTGATTACTGTAGCTGAAATTAGGATGTTGCTTCCAGCCAGGATTATAAGTATTGAAAAAAGAATTATTTCCTCTATTTCCCACATAATTCACTGACAGTGGATTGTCAGGGCATTCTTCAAACAGATGCCTTCCTCCACAGAAAACACAAGCTACTGAATTTACTGGAGCCATAGTAAGTTCAACCATGACAAGTTCCTTACTAGTGTTAGCCACAGTTAAGTTTTTCAGCATGTTGGTAATGGCAAAGAAGTCGAGCGGCAGACATAGCCATCTCTCCTTTACTTCATAAACACCAGCCCCACCTTTAGAAGAATTTGCTCTCACTGGTTAGCCATCGATAACTATTGGCACTATGCCCTCAATTAACTCATAAGCTTCATTATAAGACTTATTCAAAAGAGCTCCTCCGTAAGAGGCATCTAACATCAACCTTGAAGGTGGTAATAATCCATTGTAAAATGTTTCCATTTGAATGCACACGAGGAATGCCATGATGAGGGCACCTTCTTAATGCAGATCTTTAAACCTCTCCCAAGCTTCATACGGTGATTCATCCTCATTCTGCTTTGAAGGAAGTAATATCATTCCTCATTCGGCATTTTTAGTAGGAGGAAAATATTTTGTCAGAACCTTTCAACCATCCATTCCAAGTAGTAATTGAATTGGGTTCCAAGGAGTTCAACCAAGTCTTTGCTCTGTCTCTCAATGAATAAGGAAAGAGTCTCAATTTGAATGCATCATCACTTACCCAGGGATCTTGAAATTGCTAGCCACTTCAAGAAATTGCCTTAAATGCAAGTGAGGATCTTCAAGATAGGGCACCACCAAACCGCCCAACAGTTTGAAGCATTTGAAACATCATTGGCTTAAATTCGAATGCCGAGTAGTTATCATTGGCCTCACTATCCCAAGTATTCATCATTTGGGGATCGAAAACTGCATATTCCCGATGGACCTCTCTTTGTCATTTGCCATGTCTATCATATTAGGTTGCTCCTCATCAGTGGCTAGAAGATTAGCCATGAAGCCTAACTCAGAATGTTCTGTCAAAGCACGTTGTTCTTTAGTTCTCTTCCTTAAACTCTTAGCTGTTTTCTCTATCTCCAAATCAATTTGAAATTCTGGTTCACCCTTGTTGCGCATACAGATTGCAATACCTGACCTGTTGCTGAACACAGTACCCCAAACTTTTAGAAGTAACAAAATAAATTAAGTTAACAAAAGAATTTAAATATTCAACACCATTGTCAATCCCCGGCAACGGCGCCAAAAACTTGTTGGTATAATTTTAAGATGTGCAAGTATACACAGTCAACAAGTAATAAAGTGTAAGTCAAGATCGTTCCCACGAGGATTTAAATTGTATTAAATACCAATTCTAGAGTTAACTTCTTCTATTTAAATGCAAGAAATTAAAGAGAAATTTTTAAACATGTAAAATAAATGGAGAAATGAGATATCAAAGCAGAAAATAATAAATGCAAGAAATTAATGAAAGCAATAAATGAAGTGTTTTAAATCAGAAATGGGAACAGTTAGGATTCTAATTCTTTGTAATTCTTAACTTCAGGGTAAGATATGCTTCAGGATGCTACAGCATTTAGCTCACGGAATAAATTTTTGCTTTCCAGCAATAAACACTGAGTTCATTAAAAACTTCTTATTCCTAAGTTCAATTTAATTTCCCTCAGTGGTCATAGAAGCACGTCCAGCTATTTAAAGACTTGAAAGCTATTCTAGCTCATTCAACACAATTAATTTTCCAATTAATTGTTTTATCTTTATCTTCTAATCAAGTCCACCAACTTGGTTTTTCCAAACGAAATCAGTTAGTAATTCAGATTAGATGATCAGACTAAACCGAAATTAAACATTAACACAGAAAAGAAGAAAATGCATAACATCCATCACATTGGATTACCCTTCAGTACAATTACAAATTCATAGAATCTTAACTAAATGAATTTAGCTCATAATGAGCATGGAAATAAAATAAGCAAACGAAATGAAAATTAAAGGCATCCTTCGTAAAGCAAAGAAACTACGAGATGACCAGCAACTGACGGCTTCCTGCGCAGTACTTTTTCTACCTCCTCCTCAGTACCAAAGTCCTTTCCCCTTTTGTACTAGCCCCTAAAAATAGGGTTTCCTCTCTCTCATGCTTCACTTTTTGGGCCTTTTCAAGCTCAAATATTAAAATACTTCTTGGCCCAACTTTCGAGTATACTCAGCAGCTACATCATATTCTCTCTCTTCCTTTTAAGCACAGTACAGTAGGTATTTTATCTTCTAGTGATCAAAAGCTGAGCTGGAATTGACTTTATCTTATAATGACTCTTTCCCCCAAGGCTGCAGCATTCCAAAACATCCCAACGCATTCCCTTAAGCAATTTACACCTTTAAAACCTACTAAAAATTAAATCAAACCTTCATCAGAATTTGCAGCTTTTTGAAATTAATCAGATTATGCACAAGTATTTGCTTAATCAATTAAAACTTGAGATTCTTCTCCTAAATTGATCAAACAAGAGAAAATGATTAAGTTAAAAGATAGTAATAACTCTTATTTCTAAGAGTTATCAGTTAACTTTCCCGTCATTAGGGGAAGAAAAAGGTAAAAGGTCCAAAGCACAAGAAATTTGTTGGAACACACTAACATTGTCCAATCTTGATACACGTACAAATCAATGTGAACTTGAAGTTCAAAGAATAATTCATTTGCAGAATACCACAAATCAATTGTTAGATATTTTTGTTGACACCCAAAAGGTCACTACATCACATGTGTCAACTGCAAATACTCCTGCACGATTAATTGTCCATGTAGGACATCCTGTGGGTGTGACAGCTAATGAATCTAAAACACGTCAGAAACGTGGTAGACCTATTGGTGCAAAGGATACTGTTTCTCGAAAAAGGAAGGAAATAAAAAATCTTCAAAATAACACTCTAGAAGAGGTCATTGACACTCTTGAAGAGGTCAAAAGCAATATAGATCAACAACCTCATATTTTTAGGGAAGTAACCCCTGAAGTGGTTCTGGTACCGGCAAATTATGAGATCTCATTAAAATCTAGAAATATGAGGGGAAGAAATGAAATTGTTGTTGATAATGTTTTTGCATATGCAATTGCATCTGAAATTATCAATGATAATGAGCTTGAGCTTCAAAGTGTAGACGAATGTTGACATCGAAGTGATTGGCCAAAATGAAAAGAAGCAATACAAACTGAGTTAAATTCTTTAGCCAAACGTAATGTATTTGGACCAATAGTCCAGACACCTGAAAATGTCAAACCCGTTGGGTATAAATGGGTCTTTGTACGAAAAAGAAATGATTTAAATGAAATTGTGAGATACAAGGCACGACTTGTAGCACAAGGTTTCTCACAAAGGCCTGGTATAGATTTTGAAGAAACTTACTCCCCTTGATTAGTTTGACAGTCTCTGAAGGACTTGACATACGTCTAATTAATGGACGTTGTAATGATATTTATTTATATGGATCATTGGATAATGATATATATATATATATATATATATATATATATATATATGAAAATCCTGAAGGATTTAAGATGTCTGAAGCATATAATTCAAAATCTCAACACATGTACTCTGTTAAACTTCAAAGATCCTTATATGGGTTAAAGCAATCTGGACACATGTGTTATAATCGTTTAAGTGAATATTTATTGAAAAATGGATATGAAAATAATCCTGTTTGTCCTTGTGTTTTCATCAAGAAAATGAATTCTGGATTTGCTATAGTCGCAGTTTATGTTGATGATTTAAACATAGTAGGGACTCCAAAAGAGATCTCTGAGACTGCAGACTACCTAAAGAAGGAATTTGAAATGAAGGATCTTGGAAAGACAAAGTTTTGTCTTGGGTTTCAAGTTGAACATTTGGCAAGTGGAATTCTTGTGCATCAATCATCTTATATAGAAAAAATCTTGAAACAATTTTATATGGATGAATCTTATCCATTAAGCTCCCCAATGGTTGTTCGTTCACTTGATGTAAAAAAGGATCTCTTTCGCCCACAAGAAGATGATGAAGAAATTCTTGGTCATGAAGTATCATATCTTAGTGCAATAGGAACACTTTTGTACCTTACAAACAACACTAGACCAGATATAGCTTTTGCAGTTAATTTGCTAGCAAGGTTTAGTTTTGCACCAACTCGAAGACATTGGAATGGAGTAAAACATGTTCTTCGTTATCTACGTGGCACATATGATATGAATTTGTTTTACCCAAAGAGAGAAAAGTCAAAATTGGTAGGATATGCTGATGCTGGTTATCTTTCTGATCCACATAAAGCTCGGTCACAAACATGTTATATGTTCACATATGGAAATACGGCTATCTCATGGCGATTTGTAAAGCAAACAATCATCTACTTTCATCAAACCATTCGAAATATTGGCATTCATGAAGAAGTCGTGAGTGTATGTGGTTGAGAACTATGATCCAACACATTAAAGGAGCATGTGGCTTATTGAAGGAAAATGATGAGCCAACAATGTTGCACGAGGATAATGTAGCATGTATTGCACAAATCAAAGGAGGCTACATAAAAGGTGATAGAACTAAACACATTTTACCAAAAAAAATTTTACACTCATGAACTCCTGAAGAAAGGTGATGTTGATATTTACAAAATTTCAGTGACAACCCAATTTGATCTATTCACAAAAGCATTACCAACTTCAATTTTCAAGAAGATGCGCATAACATTGGAATGCGTCTAACTTAAGCGACCTTTCATAATGAATTATATTTTGAGGAAAGTATTGTAATACATGTGAATATTGTACTCTCTTTTCCTTCGCTAAGTTTTTATCTCACCTGGATTTTTCTTAGCAGAAGGTTTTAACTATGGCGTGTTCATAGTGATAATCATCCGAGGAGAAGATTGTAAAAATACGCATTTTTTACGTGCATGGATGATACCTTAATTTGATAGTTATAACATTTAGTGTGAGAGGCTTGTTGAAGAAGTTAATGAAATGCTTCTTGAAAAAGTTAATAAAATACTTCTTGAAGAAGCATAGCTTCTTAAAGAAGCTAATGATGAATTTTTCTATATAAGGGGCATAAGATTCCCTATGAAGATGTGAATAAGAATGATAAAATTTTAAATCCATATTTTTTTGTCTTGATTTCTCTATTTATCTTCTTCTTTTATAACAAATTCAGTATTTTCTAAATAAATTTATGGAGCAAAATTTATTTATTTGATAGAAAGGGAGAAAAAGAAACTTCAATCCAATCGAAACTTATGATTAAAAGCATAAAAATGAAAATGAATGAAGACTGTGATTCATATGGCCGTATCCGTTAATAATAGGGAAATGTAATTGACTCTCAAAATACTGACAGATGTTTGTGGCATATACCGGCATTAGAAATTTTTAAAATGGAGTAGTCTTTCTCTTCTGTTCAGTCTGTCTCACCGGTCACCATCCAGCGCCATACAAAAGCGTCAGCCAGCTCACTACAATAAATATTTTATTAACATGTCTTGTTTTTTTGTCTGACTAATGCAGGACTCAGGACCCGCCAAGTCCAGCAGACCCGCTACAGATTTGACTACCGCCACCGCCATCCAATCCATTCCCAAAGCATTAATGATGCCAACAATCCATGTTTGAACTTTGAACCTATCCACAATTCAGACTTATTTTCAAGGTCATTTATTTCAAGACGAAAAATGATAGCTTTTTAATTAAGTAATATTTTTAAGAATTTTTTTAATTACTTAATTTAATATATTAAATAATTTTAATTTACTAAGACATTAATTATTATTTTTATTTAATATTTACTATCTTAAATAATTAGAAAGATATAAAATTTTATTTTGATTTTGGTACAAAGATATAAAAAAATTGTCAAAAATATATAACATTACTTAATTTTTTTAATGAGTCTGCTTTAAATAATGATATATTTAGTTATTTACACACCATTAAATATACTTTTAAATTTGCAATGATACGGGTCTTATAATGGTAAAATTACATATGTGCATAAATGTCACAACTCTATTAAAAGATTAATGTTACAGCATTTTAAGATCTTAATTATTTATTTTATTATTTTAAAAATATTAAATATTATTTTTTTAAATAATTTAAAAATTATTAAATATACATATTATATAACAACAATAACCAAACTTTTTTTACTAAATGACATGAACTATATAAATCAAACAATATCATCGTTATAAATCATAAATAAATATACATATTATGAAGATATAAAATTATTCCTTTTCAAATGCACGAGGCAAAGAACTGCAGCAAGCTCACAACACAACAATTTGCAATTCCTAGCGTGCAGCATCTTTTGCTAATATTTACAACTAGTGTAGTTTCTGTAGACCCCTGGTCACATTCTCATTTTTCAACAATTTAATTGTTCTTTGATCTTCCCTCGAACAACAGAGAAGGCAACAGCACACTTATTACAGAAAAGACAAAGGTGAAAAAAACATTTAGACATAGATAAAAGTATTAAAAAAGTGGTTTTATAATAGCTGTGATTTCGTCCTATCATTTTCTGACTAGCAAACTCAAGTGATGCCAAGAATATACAACACCGTCACAAAAATTCCGGGGGCCAAGATAAACTGAACCACTACAGGAAGGCTGGCTCATGGCGCTTTGTTTCTGATGTAACTTGCCAGTTCTCTAGTTGGGAACTCCTCGATCCCTCCCCGCCGGATGAATCGAAGTTGCCTCCAAAAGAGGTAAGTAAAGCAGAAAGACCACCCCTGCTAGCCCCGCCACCACCGATGCTTAGACCAAGAAGATCACGGGTCATGGGCTGGCCACCAACTGGACCACAGGAGCCCATCATCAAACCTGCAAGATCCGCATTCCCACAGGGAAGTCCAAGCCCCAGGTTATCTGCCACCATGTGATTCTCTTGTTTTACATGATGCCTATTCCATTGCATTGGTGTGGTACTCATACTGTCATATTTTGCTGCTAAGCCTAAACCCCGAAGCAAGGATGCATTGGATGCAGCGTCACACACTTGAGCTGCCTTTTGGAGTAATGCAGTGGCAGACAATGCAGGTTGTGGAGATGCAGTGTAGTGTTGATCAGGGAATAGGGATGGGTCATTGTTGGAGAGATAGAGGGATGATGTGGAGAGAGAGAGGGATGTGGGTTCTATGACGGAGATGGTTGAGATAGCAGTGGGGCAATCGGAGCGGGCCAAGCTTGACATAAGATTGGAGAATGAGGATGTTGATGGTGATTGGGAAGGAGCAGCGTTTGAGGATGCCAACACACTTGCAAAAACACTGCTACTAGTAGAATTGGGAGGAGTGCCGGTTGGGACAGCGTTCCCTGAACACGTTGCGTTCGAAGACGGTGGTGACAGCCTCGTTGGGTTTTCCGGAATTTCTGATGCCAATGAAAAAGAAAAATTAAAAAAGCAAAAAGACGACAGCATAAAAGCAGAAAAATAATTTCAGAAAAATAATTTTCTTAATAATCCTTCTAATTATTAAATAAAAAAACATTGAATGATTTTTTTAAAAAAAGATTATTAAGATGTTAGGATGCAGCGAAACTAAATAAGAGTTACTAACAAAAGTTGCACTTAAATAAATTAACCTAAAACAGAGAGAGTAAAAAAAAAGCCTTCAATAAATTATTTATTATTATATTTGGAGACAATGGCCCAAGTCCTGACCGGCAAAGATTGAAATTGAATGCATAATATAGAGCAACAGGGAAGCAATTATAGTGCCTTTCCTGTTATTCTCTCCTATTCTTATCTTTCATCTCTAAGTTCAGTCTCTCTTTCAGAACAACTCCACTCTATTAAAAACGAGCCAAACCCCTTGGCCCTTATCATACACTCACAGATACAACTTTAATTAGTCTCTTCCATCTCACAGCGTACATCACACCGACCTATTACTGGGTTTGTTACTACTTAACACTGCTAAAGTTGTCGAGTTTCTAAACGACAGAGTAAAACGACAACTGAACATAAAAATGAAAGGAAAAAAAAAAAACAGCATGGTACGAGACAAAAACACATCCTTCAAGTTTAAATCATGTCTGCGTCATGCGTCTAAGACTCTAAAATCCATTAAAAATATTATATTTATTTAAAAATCTTGCAAGTTGAATTGAATGATGACAAAAAACGTTTCCAAAAAAATTCACAATGTTTTGACCTATGCGAAACGGAAGAGGAAATAGGAAATGAACTAGTACTACTAATGAACTTAATTACTACCTGAGCTCTGAATGGACAAAGTCGGAGAGACCACAGACGTAGACGGAGTAAGAGGAGGCGACGGCGGTGAAGAAGCCACACCAACCTTGTCAATGGCTAGGGTTTGAGCCCTGGCGCTCTCTTCCGCTAAAGCATCACAAAACGCTCTATGCGTAATGAAGCTATCCCTCCTTTTCACAATCCAATGTATCAACCAAGAAGATATAAGGAGCATTACAAAAGAAAAGAAAAGAAGTAAGGAATGATTTTGAGAAAAGAGACATATATATAGAGAGAGAGAGAGAGAGAGGGAGGAAAACCTAGAGAACAAGGTGCCGCAGTCACATCTGTACTCTCTGGTTCCGCAAGTCTTCATATGAGCCTTCCAATCAGATTGTACGGCGTATTTCTTGGAGCAACGCTCGCATTTCCACTTCTTCTCGCCGTGTTTTCTGCAAAAGTGCTTCTTTATTCCAGTGAGGTCACCCAGCGCTCTCGCTGGGTTGTGGTGGACGCAGGAAGGCACCGGGCACACGTACACCTTCTTGCGAACCTCCTTCGTGGTTCGCTGCCGGAGCTTCCACGGCAGGTTGTGGCCTCGCCGGTGAAGCTGCAGGTTCTGGTCGCGTTGGAACCCCTTGTTGCAGATCTCGCACACGAAACGGTTCGTCGCCATCAGTGACTTTGGCGATAAAGCAACCACCTCAGCATCTGGATCTGAAAAAAGGCAAAAATCCAAAATTACATTATTCAATATTCATAGAAGTGACACAAACTGGAGTTAGTTTTTAAATAAGAAATCTTACTTGAAAAGTAAAAGCAATCGAGATATATATAATTTATAATAATAATAATAATGGATGAAATTGAAAGAGTGTATACCTGGCATTCCAGGTAGGCTTCGCTTCTTTTTGGGCGGTGGCAGTGGTTGAGGCGCGCTTTCTAAGGCAGAGGATGAGAAGGTAGCTTCAGCTTCTGCTGAAGATGTAGAAAGTGGCATTGGTGAAGGATTCTCAGGCTCTGTCATAGCTGCTGGATCAATCTATTCAATGACAATCCTATACTCTCTCTTCTGCTAGGAAACTGAAAGCTCACCTATTGTTTTGTTGTTCTATTGAAACACAAGGATCACCTACGTTATAGTCACCGATCATCTGCGAGCATACAAAATTTAATTATTTTTCCCTTTTCTTAAACTTTGTTAAACTAGGGATTTTGGAGAAATGATTTGGGTTTATTTAGGTTGAAAGAGGATAGTTGTTGCACCTCCCAATGAGACGGCGATTCAACATTCTCGGCGAGGCTCTGTGTGTGTGTGTACGACGGTCCTATAAGGCGGCTGGGGTGGCGGGGAGAGAGAGAGAGAAAGAGACAGAAAGAGAGTAACTATTTGAAATGAGTAAGATTTTGATTAAAAAATGGGCTAAAGCGGCGCCATTTAACCATGGTTAAGTTATGAAGGAGAATGTGTGGTTTATCTTTTTAACTAGAGTCAGGAGATAACCCGGGGGCCAAGTTTCTCTTGCGAATCCTACCGTCCACGTGTTACGAAAACCGGGTTGATGACCTTTGTAGGGAACAAGACGATCGAGCGGTGCTTGTCCTGTAGTAAAACCCACAAAGAGAAAAATGCTACAAAAATGCTATTTATTCTGTCAACTATTTTATGTTTTTTTAACTTAAAAAGTTTTGGCTTCTCAAGATATATCTTTCTAACTACTTTTTTTTTTAAAACTTATTTTTGCTACAATTTTTTTGTGCAACTTCTAAAAGGCTAGTTGTATTAAAACAGATGGATAGTTTTTTTAATTTCTTATAAAATATTTATTTAATAAATAATAGATTAATTTTTTAAAATATTATTAAACGTCTAAATAAAAATTTTTCTAATGACATCATTTATATATATATTTTATATATATATATAAATTTTAAAATTGAGTTTAATATCATATGTTTTTAAATAATATTAACATATTTACATCTAAAAAGAATGGTTAATTTTTTTTGTCATAAATAGTTAATTTGGGAAATTTTAAGATTTTAATTGAAAGTATTTTTTATACACATATGTAAAAAGGAAAAAGGGTGAAAGTGAAATTTAATTTCATGTCTTTGTATCCAGTTGTAAAGTATTTTATTAGTTGAAATAATTGACACATTAAAAAAATAGTTAAATTAAAATTTTAGTCTTATTACTTTTATTTATTTTTAATTTAATTTTTATATTTTTTTTAAAATTAATTCTCATATTTATAAAAAAATTAAAATAATTTTCATTGTTAACTTCCGTTATAACTCTATTATGAATGTTTTTCTGTCTAATAAATATTCTTTTAATTTTTTTAAAGTGTGTAATAGGTGTTTTTCGTTTTAGTTAATGTTCATTTTTTTAGTATATGTTTTTTTTTTCAATTGTTAATCCTTTAAATGTTCTTTTCTTTATTTTAGGAACTAAAATTGATGATGTTATTAACAGAAATTGATGATAAAATTATTTTAAAAATATTTATAAGTGGAAAGAATAATTTTTAAAAAATATATAGGTGTGAAATTGAAAATAAGTAAAAGTATAGAGTCTTAAGTTTTAATTTTAAAAAAATATGTAATTCACATAATTTTCTCATTATCATTCTTCATATTTTTTATTTATTAATATCATTGTGCACAATTTTTTATGTAAAATATGTGTATTATATATTATGTAGAATTATATATATATATATATATATATATATATATATATATATATATATATATATATATATATATATATATATTATCATTAAGTATAGAGAAAAGTTACTTTCAAAAAATTTTAAACACGCATTCCAGAAAGACTTATTGCAAGTGTAGATGAGAAGAAGGAAAAGAGTAAGAGAAAAAAAAAAAAAAAGTAAGGGTGATGGTGTATATTGTGAGGTTTCTGTGTTATACATTTTTTTTTTTAATATTACTATTCTTAAATATATCTTTATATTTAGGTGAGATGATAAAGTTAAAATATAAGTATATAAAAAAAAAAAATAAAAAATAAAATCAATTGTAATCAAAATACAAAAACTATATTAATTAAAAAAAACTGTATAAAATTGAAATTAAGTTTATGAGAGTAGTATTATGCAACTAATATCATTATTTGAGTGAATGTTTAGTTGGTGACTTTTACATTCTCACGCACAATAGTCCGGAAAAATAACGAGCATGCCACCATGCTGATAAAAACAACGAAAAATGCAACATCCTTCTCTAATTTAGTATATAAATTAAAAATAAACAATTAGTTGACAATTATCTCATTTTTAGCTATAATTATTTAATCATCTCGCTTTTTGGTGATTACGTGCGAAATTTTACAATGAAAGGAGAACCACCTAACCTGAACGTGCTATATACTCCATAACAGCAGTTTCGCAAAGTCATCCTTGGATCGGCTTATTTTCATATTGGCTTTTTCGGCTTTCACACCTCGCTATATACTAACAGTAGCACGATTGCCAATTCCAATCCAGTCCTCTATTTTATTTTATTTTTTATTTTTCTGATAGAATCTAGTCCTCTTATTTATTCTTGCGTGAAAATGTTTTGGAGCACTTGCTTCGATTATTATTATTATTATTATTATACGGTACAATTCTTTCTTTTTATTTTTTATTTTTTTATATTTAGAAACTAATCTAATTTGTAAAATATATTAGATAGTTTATTTGGTTAAATGTATTTATAGAGTGAATTTATTTTGATTAAATTAATTTTTTAGATCTTAGTCTCATTCGATTATAACCTTATAAATGATTGAGATAAATCGAAGTTAATACAATAATTAATTAAAATTTATAAATTTATATTTTATATATAATTAAGTCATAAAATTTTAAAAATAAAAGATTAAAAATAAGAGATATTTTATAATATATATTTTAAAATAAATTATATTAATATAAATATATTATTATATTATATAAAAGATATTAATTTAAATCAAACATATTTATTATTTGTCACTCATTATCAAATAAATAATGTTTTAATATTATGTAACATTCAGACAAATTAAGATAAACTAAAACGGAATTCAAATTTGATCTAAAAATATACTAAATTTAATTTCTAAAATTTAAATTTATTTCAATTAACTTTAAATTAAACTGGATAGGTTATTAAATTGGGTCAGTTCTTCAATATCCCGAGCCACAGCAAAACCGTAAAACAAACGGCTCTATATATAACAATTTAAAGAATCTTACTATAAATTATTTATTTCTGAAATAACATAAAATATTCAAATATAAAGTGACGTATAAAAAATAATTTTCTTACTTAAAAAGGAAAATGAAACTTTTTGTCCTTTTTGTGTGAAGTGAAATGATACGGGGTTATAACATACAACCCCAAATGTGGATTTTAAATAGGGGAGAGAAAGAACGGGCCACGATGCGTATGTGCAAATTGCAAAGGCCAACACCCTTTTTATTTCAAAGGGTGCCATGATGATGGTGATAAAGGTAAAGGGCGTTTTAGTCTTTTGGGATGCATATGTATAATTAAGCTTCACTGGCCAGCACTGCATCACACTACAGATTTCAGAATTAAATCCTGTCCACGGGACCAGCCAACTGGAAAGTCCAGCTTCTGACGTGGAATAAGTACTATATTAAGAAAAGAAAAACGGGTCAGGCATGCAATTGCAAGTAATATCCATCACGCGTGAAACGGATTTCAGGATGAGATCGCTTGCTCCACCACGTCACTGTTTCAGTATCTTTTTCTTCTCTTTATTGTTCGTGCTTCGAATTCGAACTTTAGACGTAAACCAAAGTCATCGTTTTTATATGGTTATAATTATTACAATCATAATGTAGCGACTAGAGATTACTGTGTGCAAGTATGAACACGATTCGCTTTTTAAGGTTAGCCACTTAATCAAATGACACTCAACCCCATCTTAAAATAATACACTAATCATTTTACGTTCTGCAAACTTTATAAGTAGCTACTCTTCCTCTGTCTGCAGGAATGGGACAATTGTCAATTGATTCTCCGCTGAAGACACACTTGATGATTGTGGAGCTCACGTTTGACCGTATTGCGCATTTGAGTTTTCACTAGGGGCAATATTTTTAAAATCACTCCAGTCACTCAATTAGTGAAAAAAATTATATAATTATTTTATTTTATATTATTTTATATTATTAATTATATTATTTTTTATTTATTTCTCTTATTTAATCATAATCATTTAAAAATAATATAAAAAATAATATTTTATAAAAAATAATATAAAAACATCATTTTTATTAATAAAAATATTAGATTCATGATTTATTGATTTTACTCGGATGGTAATAATTAAATATTTTTTAATATTATATTATATATTAAATAATAAATTAATATTTTATATTATATTAGTTAATATTTTAGAGTTTCACATTATACAATAAATAAAATATTTAAGCATATAATATATATAAAAGTTAAAATGAGATCATATTTATAAGTCTTACATAAAATAATGAGTAGAACATTTACACATATAACCTATATAAAATCTAAGAAACAAACAATATTTTAAATAATAAATAATAAATTAATATTTTATATTATGTTACTTAATATTTTAGAGTTTCACATTATACAATAAATAAAACATTCAAGCATATAATATATATAAAAGTTAAGATAAGATTATATTTACAAGTCTTACATAGAATAGTGAGTAGAACATTCAAACATATAACATATATAAAAGCTAAGAGATAGACAAACCTTCTAATGTCTTTTTTGAGTATTATATGTAGGCCTTTGTAACTTAACATTAGATCTTTATTTGATTCAAAAATTATTTTTTAATGAGTTAAAAACTCATTGATTGAAAAAAGAGTTTAATTTTTTTTAAAAAAAATGGTTCAAACTAGTTCACTACCAATTTTAATGGTTTTTAATTGATTCAGTTGGTTCTTAATAAGTTTTGACCGATTCTTGAACTGGCTGATTTTGTGGTTTAATTGGACCAAGCTTGTGATCGTGGTCAATAAGGTCAGATTTTTTCAACATTAATTAGGGATGGAAATAAGTTAAGTCGGGTTAGATTTTTTCAAAATAGGTATATGCTTGTTTTATAAAATGTTAGCTAGCTTGAGCATAGTCTATTATTTGTCATAGTTTTTTTTTTCAGCTCTTGACTTGACTTATTTATAAAAAATATAAAAGTCTAACCTAACTCAAAAATTTATTAAAAAGTCTACATTATTTAAAAGTCTGGACTAACTTGAAAATTTATTTAAAAACTTATTTTAATTTATTCTCGTCCTTAGTTTTCACAAAAGAAAATATTAAATAGTTTTTAAAAATAATTTAGTATTATTATTATTACTTACTATTATATAAATAAGTAATAATGTAACAAATAGTAATATATATATATATATATATATATATATATATATATATATATATATATATATATAACATTTTTAAAAAGTTTTGATGAGATTTCATAAGTTTCTCCACTCTCTTATTTTCATTACTTGAAGTGATAGTTTTGAGAATCTCTATTACTATTCTTTTGTGTTTATTGTTTATTAATTTTTTATTAAATAACTTTTAATTTATTTTAATCCAATAGTTTAAATTAACTTATTTAATAAAAGTTAATAGAATTAGAATGACAATAGATATAAAGGAAATACAATAGATCTATACTCTGGATAGTTTCACTCTCTTGTTTCTTGTTTGGTTCACCAATCAACAGTTAAAATCTAAAAATGTAGATGGGATTGAACAAATTTTCGCGTTACATTATAATCATTAATCATGCCAAACATTACCCCGACACTTCTTACTTTAAAAAAAAACCTCGACGGGGTAAGTTAGAAATCGAAAGTTGGATAGAAAAAGGTGAAAACCCAATTCATCCTTTATAATAAATTAAAATATATTTTTTGAACATAAATTATTATTTTTTTTAAAAAAAATAACATGTTATTTTTAATATTTTTTAAAATTTTAAATTTAAATTATTTTTTAATTAATTATATATATCTTCTTTAAAATTTTGATAATTTTAAATATTTTTTCTTTTGATTTATATATTTTTTATATTCTATTTGATTAAATTAATTATGTATATATATTTTTATAATTTTAAATATTTTTTAATCTATATTTATTTAAATTTTATCTAAATTTAAAAAATCCATATAATGTATAGAATACTTGTTAGTTAATCATAAAAAATATTTACATTACCCTCTAATGAAATGCACTCTTTACATTTTCTGTTTGATGGTACCCTAAAAGGATAATGCCCTCCAATTAAGAAATCAACACAAAATAAAGTAGATTAATATATCATGGTTGTAAATATGATGCAATCAATCATAAAACTCACAAAGGGTGAGTCAAGGTGTTAAGTAATCTTGACCTCCTAAGATAAGAATGCAATTTAAATTTAAGATAAGCAACTCTTGTTAAGAAACTGCATAACACTCGCGTTCTTGTGATTGAATGTGGATTAATCTAATGAGCAATTCAAATAGATCAAACTTGTAAGAATATTTCGTGATTTAAAAAAAAGCTAATCATAAATATTTTTTTTAGATCTATACATATTATTTTTATCGATAAACATAATTTTATTCTTATTACTTTTACACCATTAAAATAAGAATTAGCTCAATCTTACACAAAGTGATCCATAAACAATATTATAGCTGAATTTTTTTTTAATTAAACATGCAAATCCACATCCAACAAAGAAACAATAAAAGAGGATGGATTTACACATCAAGAGTTAAAGGCCACCATTATTAGCAAAATGCGCAAAATAGTTAGTCACCATATTATAAATACGAGAAATTTTTATCTAAACATAGTGCATTCAGTTTGGTGTATTAAACTAATCAGAACTTAATATCATAGAGCACCGTAAAATTAATTGTAAGACACAAAAATTCATAAAAATATTAAGTCCTGATTAACTTAGTACACCCAAGTATAATACACCATGTTTATAAAAGAATTTCTCTATAAATACATGGTATGTATCCACACCTAAAGCAAGAAAACCAAGAAGCAAAAAGGTTTATATCTCTAACTATGGATCCATTATAGGAGTAGTCTTCTAAACTTCCATTAATACCATCGAAAACATTACTAGCATCTCCTTTCAAGTAAACCTTCGGTATGCCAAGCTCCCATGAAATTGGAGACCTTCCTTTACAGTTAGTAGCTCTGCTAGATATGCATAGTGTACACCACAAGTATCCTCACTGCCTTTGCAGCATAGAAGCTTTCGTTACTATCACGAATGATGATGATCCCACAGGCATTATTCTCTAAGAATAAAGCAACATCAACATTCACTTTCATAAATAATATCTCTAGCCTCATCCACCGGATAACTTAGCAATGATAAACCCCTATCCATGGATCAGCTGCATGAAGCACTCTAAAATGCTTAGAGCCTCAGCTTTGCTCTCCTTGCAATCTCTTGTGCGTCGTTCACAACATTATAGAAATTCAATAGAAATCCACCTATCTTACCCAAGCAAGACTTCCAAATTCCTCAGTAAAAGATTTTATAAACAGAGTACTTGCAATTTACTCATAACTATTATTGTTCGTTTTACGCATGGGAAAAATGTTTTTTTTTTTCTCAATTTTGTGAAATTAGTATTTAAAATATATTAAAAAAAGCCATATGTTTATTTTAAATAACTTAAAAGAATACAAAAAATTATATATAAAAAAAAAAGTAACACTGCTCTAACACTTGTTACGATATAGAGTTGATGGTAAGAAGAAACACAGCTGTAAGGTGTTGTGACCCTACGCTTGCTTGCAATTTGCATAATGTCAAAAAGAAAATAAAAAGGGAAAGAAATGTCCATGAGTAATCATTTCTAATTTGATTATCTTTTTGCTGCTTTTCAAGTTCAACCCTTTCCTCATTTGATGCGAAGGCCCACCTCCATCATGATGGCTACTAAAATTAATTAATAGAATTAGCATTTAATTGGTTAATTATAAATTTGAATTTAATAATTACCATCAGTAATATAGTTTATATATATATATATATATATGATTAACTTGTATCAATATAAATTTTTTTACACTTATTTTTTAACTATTAAATCTACTTTCATCTAATAATTATATTTAATAAAATAATTTTAATCATTAGATGAAAGTAAACTAACGATTAAAAATAAATATAAAAAAAATTATAAGTATAAACTAATCTCATATATATATATATATATATATATATATATATATATATTGCAATTACAATGCATACTATAAATTGTTTATACAAAAAACTAAATCCCATAACCGGTATTTATTGCAAATAGTTAAATGAATTTCGCACATAAATAAATATTGTGCAAAAGAATTTGAATTATTTTATGAAATCTTAAATAATTCAAGTTAATATTTCGATAAACTTAATTAAACTTAAACATTAACATATCAGTTATATTAATTACCGAAAGAGGAAATTGAAAACATTAATTATTATTAAAAGAATAATTTGATATCACCAATAGATATAGGATCAATGTTGTGTATATTTTTAGAAAACTAAAATGAATATTTACTAAAAAAATATCACAATAATCGTAATGTATAGCAACTTGATAATTACATTGAAATAAGAAAGTAATTGCTCTACTTAATCAAAGTAGAATATTTCATTAGGTCAATCATCGCTATTAATATTGTATACTAGTTTCAAGGCTTATTTCATAAAGTCAAAAACACATGCATGTTTCTTTTATGAAAAAAAGCTAGTATTAACTTTGCTCATCTTCGGTGAGGGGGCCACAAAGGGGTGAGCGCAAAATTCCTTCCGGAATCCATGTAACTTCCTATAAGCTTGACCTTGTTCTTGACCTGATATCCTGATAACCTTTCTCAGACCCATTTAAAATTAAACCACAGGATTTCTTAAATCCAACCGCTGTTAAATTTAGGAGTTTAAGTAATTTCCCATAAGCCCGTAACGTTTCTTCTTCTGAGAGGCATCTCTAACTTAGTTAGGCCAGGGAACTATAACTATCTTTGGAAGTTTTAAAAGAGAATCAAAATGAGTAGTTCAAAATAACTTCCAAACACTCTTTCATTAAGTTTTTCTATTACATTCCAGATCATTCATCCTCTCAAACATAACCTATGTTTCTGAACATTTTTTCAGGGGTCTTTTTACCGTACTTGTTATATCCATTGATTTTTAAGAAAAATCGATCGACAGCTAACATGTGTTACCTGCAACCTGGTGATACGGTAAGTTATGAACAAAGTTTTTTCACACTGGTCCCTCCCCATTGTCATCCTGTCCCCATTGCAGAGAACAATTGCGCATTAGTAAGAAATCGATTATCTCTTATTACCAATAAAGAAAATTCCACGAACATTAACAAATCAACCCAAAGAAAATAAACCAAAAAATAAATCAAGATAACATAAATATGAATTTTACCAGGAACAGAAAGGAAAACCTGGAGCTTATGAAGCTTTATTTCTGCAACCATAAAAAGAAACTTGGGTGAAACTTCCTTAAACTCCTTGCTCCATTGCCTCTAAACTAGGTGTTGTGCCACCATTGGGCTTCCTTATTCAAGTGAATCTGGCAGTGGTACTGGGGATTCAATGGGAACTTATGGCTTGTTGTTGCAATGTGGCTCGCGGTGGTACGATGGCTTAGGATGCGATTTTTTATTTTTATTTTTGGGTTGAGGACTATGGGTTATAACAGAAGTTGTTGGAAATTCCGACAAAGAACTATGGTGTTGATTTGTTCTGTTATGGTGTACGAATGTTGGTTCCGATCTGCGAGGATGCTTGGTGCTTCAATCTAGGTTCGTGGGGTTGCTATCTTGGAGGTGAGGTAGCTCCTTGGGAACAGATTCCCATAAGGTGGAACACGCTGGCACTGCCATGTTATCGGATTTGCGACTGTCACTGCCATTTGCGCTCAGAGCTTGGCCGACACCTCGTATTGCCGCATTTGCAACCGTGTCATTGCTGACATTTGGTCTTAGGAGCAGTGGAACTGATACTATGAAATTTTGGTTTTTATTTTGGTTTTTTGGATGACAACAGATGACACTTGCTCGTCGCCAAGCAACTGCATAGAATGTCTGCTCTTCAATTTAAAATGTGCAAATTAATTTGCGTTAATCAATTGTGTAATTTTGCACACCCATTTAAGTTGATTAAAACCATATTTTATCTAAATCAATTCAGAGTTAAGCACCATCTCTCTTACTCGCTTGAAATTGAAATAAATAGAGCAAAACTGATGGGGTGATGAAAATTGCCGGAAATTTTTTCATCGCCATAGAAGCTAGTGGCGCCGCCGTTACTGGCCAGGGTGAGCTCTCCGTTTTAGAAGGATTACTGAAAATATGGGTGAAGGACTATAATAATAATAACAATACATTAGGGGCTAAAATTAAAATATAACAAAGTACTTTAACAACTTGTGATATCATATAAGGTCAGGGAAACATAGATGCTCCATTGACTAGAGTGAGTATTCTAAAAGGACCCTTTTTGCAGACCAAGCATTGTACGGATGTCTCTTTCGTCATTGTTTACAATGCAAGCCATTATTCTTGACTCCACTGCCAATTTGCCACCCCCAAATAAATCTTCTATGAGCCCAATTAATTTATCTTCTTTCTCATGGAAAAACCCTTTTTTCCCCTCTCTTTCATAACTAACCATAATGTCACATGAAGGCATCCAAATTTAAAATTAATTAACAATGAATGAACCAACAATAAGCAAACTTTATTCAGGTCAGCTAATTTTTTTTTTCCCGTGTATGAAGCATGCTAAGGTTCTAAAAGCTAACATTATTATATACTACCGATCATCACATTGCAACATAACTGTAATTTGTGAAAATACACATAGGCCTAACTGCTAGTAAATCTGCCTAAACTGTAATTGATCATCGATTCTATGTACTGTTGAGGGGAACATTTCAGCAGTGAACAAAGGATCTCTCATCTAACTATGTTCCAAATGTATAGTCACATTCCGTATCAACAAAGTTCAAATTAATAAGTGTAAAAAAAGAATATAGAAGCAAATGAAACAGAGGGGAAGATGAGAAGCCATAGCAGCACATGCTAACTATTTAATCACCCAAGGATCTTACTTCGCACTATGTCAATTGGCGTATCTGAGATACTGAAGCATGAAGCCTGAATTTTTCAGCAGCCGCCAGATAAACCATTTGAACCATACAGTATCATTAACATAAAAATTCATGAACGGCAGGCATTAAAAATTTGTCCCCTCATTGCATCAATTGGCATGTGCTCAAATGTGTAACGCTCAGGACCAAAGTACACTCCTGTCCTCTCCAAAAGCGCAATTCCTTCGTCCCTACCATATCTTGAAGCATATAGTCTCAGGTATTCAATGTCCTAAATAAAGGCACAAAACATGGAATCTAAGATCAGAATGCAAAAGAGAGACTACTTACAACTTATGCCAGCACATGCATATAGATTTAGAAACAGAGATGGGCAAACGATGTAAATATGAATATTGGGCTGTATCTATCGCATTTATAGAAAGGTAAGTATTTCAGCAAAATACATATACGTTGAAAATAATTTGCAAAATTATGAGGAAACAATAAATATTGTACCTGCAAGCCACTCAGTATGCGCTCTAGTCTAAGAGAAGCCACTGGTTGATGAGAAGCTGAGAACACCTCACCAGGGTAGTATAGAACTCCATCCCCAGGAGGAAGGCCGTGCCTGAATCTTATCTATTCCACAAAAATATATAGGTCATCAGGAAAATAACAATACAGTATAACAAGTTCTAAAAGTTCCAATCTTTTCCACAGTGATACGACAAAAACAAGCTAGACAAACACCTCTGCGCTGGCTGCAGTTGCCTTCTCATAGCAGTTGGCACCCCAGTATAAAAATCCTGTGCCACCCTCTTTCCACACACGCCACATGACAGCACGGTGTTGAGTGCCTCGCATTCCGAGGTGCCAATTTGGATGAGGATCTGATGGTCCCATGCAAACATATGTCCACCATTCCTGTAACAAAATCACCTCCCTCTAATGAGCAAGTAAGGATATATGCACTAGCACAACAATAATATGCCTCACTCGATGTTAGTCCTCTGGTCTAGAATTTTTGCATTATGTATGACATCATGCATAGAAACATCAAACATGGAATTCTTGCATTCAGCTCTCATATATTTTTAAACAGAAATGCTGAATAAATTTTTGCAATGCAACTGACCAATTACTTCAGTAACAAGTAAACCTACTTAAAATGATTATCAATTTTAACCCATTGTTGGTGCGTGTCACCAAGGTCTTGACCAACAGATATATATGGAAGGAAATATGTTAGAATTGCATCAATGTAATCATGTTGGCGGTTCATAATCAAAGAAAATGGGAGTTCAAACTCAACTGAAAAATTCAAATCCTCCCAGGCTTTGCTAGGCACCTGACATCTTTCACAAATATTTAATTTGTACATCGCAATTAACATGGGAGAAAAATACTAGATACATTGTGCACATGTGTCTGTATACATGTGAGAGGTAGAGGGAACTAAATATCCAATAATACATAAGAAACCACAATGAGTTCCTTAAATAAGCCAACCTCAGCCTTGATTTTAATGATTAATACTCTGAAATTTCAAAGGAAAGAATCTTGGTAGCAGGTCCAGGTCATAATAAGTATATAAGAATCCCTAGCGTAAAATGCTGATGCTAGTGCGGTTTCCAAAAGCCAGAGCATATGGCAGAGACAGGGAAAAAGCAATCAAGAAAGGAACAGAATGTGAGCCTCAGAGCAAACAGGTAAACAGGGAAAATGACCAGATGCTTGGCTCAAGAACTAGACAAATCATATACCCTACAAATATACCCTATAAGAGTGCTTACTGCTTACTATATGTTAAGAGATTTTGTTCAACAAGCATTGATGAGGAAAAATAAATATCAACCAACTTGGCAGAAATTTAGCGTACAAACCAAATTACAGAACTAAGGAAAAAAACAATGAAATTATAATATTACCTCACCATTCTCTGGTTGTAATTCAGAAACAATATCCTTCACCAGGTCCTCTCGATTGCCAAGAACCCATTCACTGCAAAGACACATTTAATTTCTTAGCATACTTAATGATAGGAGACTTCTGTCTTTCTTCCTTCCCTCTTTTATTTTCACCATTGTAAAATTAATTTCTTCCACAGGTACAAAAAATGAGACTGAGAAATAAGCCCGTCTAGGTTTCCAGAATAACACAATAATTCAGTAACCTAAATGAAGTTCAAGTTACACTTTTCACTGATGGTATGGGTAGAAAACGACCCACAGCATGAAAGCTTTAGAAATAGGATGTGATCAAGGAAGTTGGAGAAGGGGCACATTTGGTCCTGTGGGAGACACAAAACCTCTCACCAAAACAACACAACCAATTTACACGACAGTCCTTCAACAAAATTGAGCATGGTATGGTATCTAACTGTTTTTTAAGGAAGAAAAAAAATGGAGTGTCACTGACTATAAACTGAGATCCTGAAAATTGCTTAACCAAACCAATCACATAAATTGAGATCCTGAAAATTGTTTCACCATATATGGAGTCTCACTGCATAAGTAAATTTCAGGAACATCCAGCCATAACTTGAAATTGCTTCACCAAAGATTTTAGGAAGGGAAAGAGAGGAGAGAAAAGACTATAAATTTTGAGCTACTGAAAATTGTATTTGATATCCATACCAAGTTTGGATCACAAATGTATTCAGTTTAAATTTCAAAAGGACCTTAAAATATGAGAGTCCTAAAGTATAAAAAAAAACCAATAATAATAAAAATCCTTATAATTAAATCATGACAAGAAATCACAAAAATCATGATGAAACACTGAACAACAATATACCAAAATATATGTCAATGGCAAGAGTATTTCTCTTGAAAGGAAGAAAAGGAAAAAGATAACTTCCAATCTCTCTTTTGCTATATCCTTGGTAAAAATAGGCATAGCCAAGCAAACAGCAAATAGCCGCAACTCACATGATAACATAAACTGTACTGAACCCTTGATAGAGATACAGTCAATATAGAGAAGTACCTTGTACAATAAATTTGATTATGAGGACGCAGAAAATTTGGAACTTTTACAAAAGCCTCAAATGGAGTAGGTGCAAGAGGTGCATCATTTGGCCCTTCAGAACACAAGAATCATAGAATAAGATACTTACATTCAGAAAAAAGAAGAATCAACTACAGAAGTTAAAATGAAAGGAATAGGTGGAGAAACCTGAGATAATTTCTGAATAACTGGAGTTTTCAAATATATGAATTAATTGTAGAAGCATGTCCCACAATTATCAGAAATATACAGCAAAAGCAATCATCAACAAAGCCAATTTGGGATTGAGTATCATATAAACACATAAAGATTGCGATACTTTATATTGTCAATAATATAACTCACATGAATTACTGTTAAGTACAATCTGAAGTCAGATTTTGCAAACGAAGATTTAGTGACAGGTAAGATATTAAATCCCAAGGATGTGCCAGTAAACAATGTATACCGTTCTACCCAAAATCTTATTCTAAGGTTCAATTTGTTATCAATGAGAAAATATGTTTTTTCATATACTAATATATAAGATCAAAGATGGGACACGTTCAGTAGAAAGAAACTGCAGAATCACATCCACGGCAAAACTATTCTTATATCAGATAGCTTCCAATATTAATGAAAGAACACCTGGATTATACCAGTTTCAGCTATCCAATCAACTAATTTAGGATATAAAGTCAACTGTTACAATCATGTGAAATATTTGCACTCATTCCAAAAGGTCCTTATACTACATAAACCAAAGCCATTGCCAAGATGAGAAACAACCTAAATGACAACAGAAGAGAAAAACTATCATGTAGTCTATGCATAAGACTGTAGAGGTTAGGTTACAATAATTTAAGGTAGATAACACATACCACAATAATAAGTAGTTAAAATACGAGCATCTGGAGCATAAGCATGAATCTCACTGGCCATGTTGCGAACAGAATCATATTGTTCCAAATTCAATGGCTGGAAAAAATATGAAAGCATATCAGTTTATCAAGATCATAGTAAACTGCATCAGGTTTGTAGTTATACCACATAGGACAATTAAAATATAATGAAGCTATTAAAAATTTTAATTCAGCAGGAAAGCAAGAAAACAATTAACCCATGACTACTGCCAAAGTCACTTGCCTGATTTTTTTTAGCAGCACTATCCAATCTAGAGAAAGGATAAAGGCAGATAACAAAAACTAATATGTAATCCTAGGACAGAGTTCTTATTATATTGTAAATGGCAACACACATTGTTTATACCTCATCCCACAAGTAAAAGTAAGCTTTTCTCCAGTGGGTCTTGGTTCTCAATATCTCAACTTGTTTCTGCAAGTAATCCTTCGCCGCATCATTACTGTGGCACATCAACAGGTGGATTGAATCCCATCAGTTCTCATCGCAAATATACCTTACAGAAGCGAACGGGGACAACTGACTGTATACCCGGAGACTACTTGACTATATGGCACAGCATATGCTGCCAACTGTGGGTCTGAAAAATATTCATCTGATTTTGGATGATCCGCTATAATGGCAAGAGGGAAATATTCAGCTATGCTATTATTTCTTCTTTTGCGATTGATTCTATCAAGCTTATTGCCCGAAAAATATACCTGGCCATGGACATGTGTATGTCAAAACACGCATACCATCAGCCCATCTGCAAAAATAGGGGCTGATTCTATATTGAAGAAGCCATTTGAAATGCTGATCCAATGCCTCATACCACTCAGTTGTCCCATGTTGAACACCAAGTCGATCCTCAATTACAGTATCAGATATCTAGTGTAGAGTAAAGGGAACAATAAACTGTGCAACATATTAACTTTCCTAATTTCACAAAGATATAGACCCCAAGTGCATCATTGAATGGAAAATGCTAAATAAGCAGTACTAATTAAACAACAAGAGGCAATATCATACTTCACTCGCAGAGTTTGTTTGTAGTAACTAGTAAGCAATAAGTATTTAGCATCTAATAACCCAACTGAGACAATATAAATCCCAGTTACATTTTCTACAAGCGTTTTAAAAAAATAACAAATAAAACAGGTTTGCATGTCTGACATTTAATAAGGGTAGAGGATACACCAAATACAGCAGGGAGTGAAGGAGTTTCAGGAAGTACAAATTCCCAAACAGTCAGATTTAATTTCACCCGTAAAGAGAGGCTTGAAATGGTATCCTCATCCATTATATCTACTGGTCCATTATCTGAAAAGAATGCAGAAAATGATGGAGACACAAGAATCCTTCTTAAAGATGTAGTTGCAGATTTCACCCTTTCAACCTAAAAAATAGATGCTCACATGAAAGCCCATAATAACACCAAGGTTAAAAAGAGTAATAGAGAGACAAGCAGAGATTAAAAAAAAAAAAAACCCCACCACTTCATCTAATGATTTTCCTTCAATGGGCTCAACAATGTCAAGGCAGTCCTTAAGCTCCCTATACAATTGATGTTTCTCAACCTTGCTTAAACTTTGAACAGGAGAACTGTGCAACAGTTAAAATTGACAAAGTTGACAAAGAAAGTAATAAATTAAAATGTGTAACACAAAATCCGAAGTAACAGAATTATTAAAAGAAAGAGGCTCACTCCGCATCCGCCTTTATAGCAGTAATAAGAATCTCTCCTTCATATTGTCCTGGGGGTTGAGCACTTGGAACATTAATGGATATCCAAAGAGCAGTAGTCTCTCTGAAGAAGCAAAATAATGCCAAAAAAACAGAGTGAAAAGTAGTAAATCATCCTGCATCTTCTGCACACAGAACTAGAAGAAAAACTCAACAAAATATTAATCAGACAAGTACCCTGGAAATAGGTTTATTTGACTAACTGGAAGATCAAGGGGCACAAGAGCATCAGGTACACCTAAAATGGGCACCACCCGCCGCAACAGTAATGACTGCCCAACAATCAGTCTGCCAACATTGATATGTCAGCATAAAATCAAAGTAAATCATATTTCTTCCATATAGCATAAAAAAACCCCAACCTGTCTCCAGATGTGGAGCATAGGTCACTGCACTGAACCTGCACAGTCCCTGCAACACCAGAACCACCCCATGAAACCTTTGGTCGGATAGCTATTTGAACACTCTCCCTCTCATTTCTGGCTGCCAGCAGGTTTATCTTCAAGATGAAGCAAAAACTCAAGTATCAGAAGCAAAATAGTAAATGATATAGAATTTTATAGTGTCTTTAGTCCAATATGATTCTACAACTTCTATATGCATAAACTCCAACCTCCAATCTAAGTTAAAGAACTTAAATGTTCCAAAAGTGAAAGTCATAAGTGCATCTACAGAGAAATATTCCACCCATCTTTGAATTAAAAATTGAAGTACCAAACTCATGCATTAATTAACCATATAATACTTTAGTAATAGGCATAGCTGCTGAAGCATGCATCAGGTGTAGTTAAGCGTGTAACTGTGCAATTGTAAAGGCAGAAAACAATTTATAAGTAATTACGCATGTGATAAATTGTGAAAGAAACCACATTCATTGATCACTCATGCAGTTCCTATGCATAAACAACAAGTACTGGTAGGGTCATGCTTACAGAAAATATGTAATTATGTATATATTGCATGGTTCAAATTTTAAAATAAAACAACATAAAATTAACAGATGGTTATGAATATATAAGTGACCACTATAAGATCAAAAATTAAAAAATACTAACAGGCTCCAAATGTCTAGGCATATCTTGTGGTCCAACATTCGCTGTGCTTGGCATGCACCATACATGCACTAAATCCCTAGTTGGAATTTCTGTAGGGTCAACTGATCCCTTGAGATGATTCAAACCATGTGTGCCACCATCATTCCAACCATAAGCTGTACCGCCTCCGGCAACACCTTCAACTGGTGGCACAACCACATCTTGAGGATTTCCTGCCAGATGCATCAACATATGATGGAGCAATTAAATTAATACACCTTAGTACAGAGTCATTTCAAGATCAATGTACTACTCGCAATTTGTTTTTTTTTTTTTTTTAAAGGAACAGTCTCCTACAATCCACTGGATCTATTCCTCAAAAGAAAGTCAAAATGATACAAATTTTAAATACGTCTTACTTTTAGACTTTATTTCAATAATATCTCATTGAACTAGATGGAGCACAGCAACTAGCCATTTGACATAAGATACATGATGTAGAACTCATTAAGATATTGTACAGTAATACTCATGTCCGATCGAGATCAAAATAAAAAGAAAAGTAAATGAAAATTTGAACGACAAAAAGAAAGTTGCAGACAGACAAAACTTTCATGGATATAAAAGCCATTAAATCTCACAGCATTCATATACAAAGCTTCTCACTCACATCTCACAAATTTAGTTAAATTTATTTTCAGAACAATGTAATTTCAAATATAACTAGACACTTTAATTTCGAGTAAGCTCAAGGATCATGTATATTCTCCATACATAAGCCCTTTCAAACTCATTGTATACAGCTCCCATAGTTAATAACCGCCATAGATCGGTTCGGTTTCTAAGGCCATAATACAATAAGAAATCTAATCAGGAGGGAAAACGAAAGCAAAAAAGGAGCTGCGACAATTGTAGTCACACGAAACGGCGAATCCGTATGATTGCACCCAAATTGAAGCATAGGAAACGAAAATTTTCAATAACTCACAACAGGTGAAACCAGAAAACTTTTGTTGTTAGATTCCAATTCTAAACACAAAGATTTGCAAAGTAACTGTGTATTGAGAAAATGAAAGAGAAGAAAAGCGCCATGGACGTAAGCGTAACTCAGAGAAAAGAGTAGAGAGTGAAAGGAGGACTAACCGGAGTTGTCCATATCGGAGTCGGTGGAGGTTATTGGACTGCTGCAGTGGCCAGAAAGGAGAGAAATGATCGCGTTTTGTTTGAGAGTGCACAAGATTTTTTTTTTTTTTGGGAATTCCAATTCCAATATAGGAAGGATTGGAAGGCAAAGGCAGGGAAGCAAAGCAATGTTAATAGTAACTAGTATCTGCTACAAGCTTTGTTTTACGCACTCTTCCTTTTCCACTTTCCCAACGCTTCGCTTTCTATAAAATTATCAAATTATCAATACCATTACGATACAACTTCAGCTAAGTTTTTCTTTTTTTTTTTCTCCAAAAAAAATGAGGTCATGTGTACTACATTGGTATTTTATATTTGAGTAATTTTATCCATACTTATCTATATATTATCTTAAATTTTATAAATTTTATTATTTAATTAAAAAATTTAAACCACACTACAAATTTTACACGAACAATCTATAAATTGTACATATCATAATTTTTATGTTTTCTTCCTCACCTATTCATGAGTAGTTTCTCATTCATAAATGTCATGTTCGAGACGAATTACAATTTGTAAGAATAGCAATCTTTTATTTAATTATAGTTCATTCTACTTCCTTTCTTTAGACATCTAATACATACAAATGGTGTAAGTCTTATTATTATTATTATTATGCATCAAATATCTTCCTTCTTATTTTGCATTTAAGTTTGGAATTTCTTTTGCTTTCTTCAGCAAATATTGAAGTTTTTTTAAAAAAATTATTGGTTTCATTCTTTCAGATACCCTTCATTCCAACTTTCAGCCAGGTGTTGGTTTCGGAATTTGCATGTACGTAACCGTGGATAGTCTTCATAACATATCTGAAATAATAAAGTATTAAAGATTTTAAAAAACAATGATATTGGTCCTCTCAATTCTCAATGAGATTCCAACTTTGTCGCTCTTTAAATCAAACTCAAAGCATACATTATACAATGGCAAGGGGATTTTTTGTATGGTTGAAAAAGTGCGTTCTTTTATCTTACTTTTAGGGTTTCAATTTTATGATTAGTACTTAGAAAAATTTATTATCCTAAAATATACTAAATTAATGTAGGTTTACTTTTTTTTTTTAAGGAACTTAATCTAAATTAATGCATAAACGAATCCCAAAATCTTTCTTTCAGTATAAAACATCATTTTATTTTGTAAACAGAAAAAAAGGATGTATTATAACTTAGATATTCCTAAAATACGAGGTAAGAAACAGCTATTGTTTAATTTGATTATAAAATATGAATTAATGTGAAAGTTTGCATTCATTTATATTATTCACATGACTAGCTTGTTGGTACTAATAGCGTATTGACGACAAATCCCTTCCATTAATTGCTAACCTCCGGAAGCATTAAAAAAGGTGGGAACATGGTACAAGGGGGAAAAAAAAGTTGGCAGCAGTAAATTCCATCATGGAAATGTGATCTTCTAAGATCCAGCCACTGAGGTTATCCCCCTCATCGCATCAAAGGAGAAACTTCGAGTTGAAACTCAAAATTGAATAATGGAATAAATCAGCATTAGTAAGGGGCCTTATTGTTACTTGTAAGGAGATTAAGAAATCCTTAAAGTGAGACATTAAATTTATAAATCTTTCCTCTTATATAGTTATCATTAGTCCATTTTTTATCAATGTAAAACGTTCATCACCTTTAATTGAAGCATTATTTGATTTAGTTCATTTTTTTCCTGCAATTTTATTTGTTTTAAAATATTAATAGAATTTATTTGACTAAAGAGTATAATCTTTGCCGTATCCACAAAAGTGAACAGGCCAACGAATTAATTTAGGAAATCTAAACCAATCAAATGATAATGATAAAGGTTTAACCATAAGAATACAACCAAAATTTCCCATTAGACATCAAACTCTTGCCTCTGTCTTAATTGGCTTCTTTGCTAATTTAAATGCATCGAATACTGATTCCTTTTGCTGAATTTCGGCATGCTGGACACAATGTTCTGCATGTAGTGAAGACCTCTTTAATATCTCCAAAAGCGATACACTTGACTTTTGTGATGCAGAATTCAAGGTGGTATATTTGTTCTGTGTATTTCTTTGGAACTTGGCAGAAACAGCTTTCGGTTGTTCAGTCTCCCTTTGAATCTGCAAGTTAGATCGAAACAAAAACGCATTACCGGCATTGGCAAATTGACAAAGAAGCTGTAGGTCAACTATAATAAGGGAATAAATAACGCAGTCAATATTGCATATTTGCAATGAACAAGGGGAGGACGATTTAAACTAGCATATTTGTTGTCATTAGTATCAACAGCACTCCTATTATTATACTAAACATAGATGCAGATACGTTCTTTTAAAATATTTTATTCATATGATGAATTGTCAGTTAAAGATGGAATGTTGGGCTTCATAGTAAAGATATTTGAAATAGAGTATTTGATACGCGACATAAAAAAAAAAATTACACTTTCATTCAACTATGTGTTTCCACATCTTTCCGGTAGAGATTATCAGTCAAACTTTTTTATGATACGACAATACGTGATAAAATAATGACAAAAAGAATTACAATGATAGTGCAAAATTAAACTCTTTGAAGTAATGACAAAAAATTTTCAAAAGCAAAAAACAAAGTTTGGTTTATGGTATACTACGCTACTTTTCTAATTTCTGATAGTCATTACCGTATCTGAAGAATCATCTGACATCGAGACTGAAGTCCTGCTATTGCTGTCATCTCGCCCAAATATAAAAGATCGGACCTTGCTTGATCCATGCTTTTGAGATGAGGGCATAAAATGATTTGAAGCCCGACCGACAAATGATGACTGCAATATTTACAATAAGAGAACTCAGATATAGCACCTTAAATATAGCTTATCACACTTATATTACCGATGGAAACACATTCCTGTTATTCAAGTATATCCTTAAAATTGATTTGATAAGCATCTAGACAAATAGACTCATACATAGCAATTATTTAACGACTTTGCGGGGAAAAAGGGCGCGTAACATAAGTTCAGTTGTTCCACATCTAGCAGTTCCCTACCTTTGATGATATATTTATGTTCTGTCCAATGCGCGGCATATCAAAGAAGGCTACAGTGTAAATTAATAGCAGAAACAATTAGTATACTCAAAATCTAGAAGCCTGATTGATATAAATTGCATAGGTTTTGCTAACTGCGCAATTTGGTGAAATCAATAGATCTTACAAGGAGTTCTTCCTTTTCTCTTGGTATCGGGTACAATATTTAGTTTCTTTATGAGACTGAAAACTTCCCTGCTACTTTCATCCTCAGCCGGTGACAAGAATATAGCTTTATCTTCCTGTTCCACATTACAATATTTAGAAAAAGCCAAAGTCAATTCTTATTTGATTACTTAAGTACGTCAATACATGCAAAGATAGAGATGCAATAGTCACCATAACAAGATCAAATATTCCAAAAGAAACAAAATGACAATTAACTTCAGTAGGCATTTACTAAGGTTGCTGAAAAGTGAGAACTCACAGCTTTAACAAAGAGGCACTGTTTAGCTAGCCTCTTCTCAGTTTCCTCATCATCAGATGATACATATGCATCATCTTTATCTGAAAACATCTGTGGGATCATCTGCTTCACCTTTTTCAGATTAATCTTCACAGCATCTGATGGAGCAATATATTCTTCTGCTTCATCATCAGATTCATTTTCAGTTCCTTTGCTTTCCTCATTTTCTTCATCTTCAATTGATGTTGATTCTTTCAATTTTGAACCACAATTAAGTTTCTGAAGTAGATTATCCATTCCAGCAGTATCCTGTTGCTCAAGCCACTGCTGGTGGAGTTGGTCACGCTTTTCTCTATCAATTGGCTTTTCTTCATATTCAGTTGCTATCATATCATTAAGTTCCTCAATATCATCATCATCTTCACCTTCTTCTTCATTATCTTGGAAACGCTGTAGGTCATTATCGCTGTCATCTTCCTCTACCGCTTCCTCATCAACAAAAGCCTTAACAGGGTCACCGCTTGCTGGGAAAGGCAAGTCAACTGATCCATGTAAATATGGATCGATGTTCTCCTTGTCATTGTCCTCATCATCAGAAGAGCTGGAGAAAAAAAGCACTTGTCATTTTTTACCTTCAGAACAAGAGGGAAGCAAAAGTAGCCAGTCCTCCACTATGGCAAATTTTAAAAGGTCATGATTTGTCAAAGAAAAGGATACACTGGTCATCACTGCATTATCCATTAGTTGCTATCGCATCATCACAAGAGTTTTCCAACATAAAAATACCATCCATGCTATTTCCATATACATGTATTTAACTGTCTGAAAGTAACGACCATATAGTTGAGTTCATAGATCCCAAAGTAGGAATCCTAGTTTCGTAATAGCACTAGCAACATTGTCACAGGTGGTTTACTAAAGTAATGAAATTATTATGTGATGAAAAGTCGGTGGCACTAAATCTGAAGACAACAAAGGAAGAAACTTTTAAACACTTACACATCATCATCAGGGGGAGCAGAATCAAGTTTCAAGCTCATTGCAAGCATAGATGGCACAAACACATCTTCTGAAGGGTTATTGGGCTTCTCATTTACAGCCTCGTCTTTAGTATCACTTCTTTGGGAATCAGGAAAGAGCTCCTAGAAATTGCAGACAAACAAGCAATTAGTATACAAAATCTACAGTTAAAGGCAAGCATCTTCTTAAATAGCTGATAGAAAACCTGAGTATCACCAATAGGAGCTCGAAATGCATGATCAGATTCTGAACCCGTAGCCTGAAACTCAAAAGGAGACAATGATTCAGATTGCATTTGCATCTCAACATGATGGAAGCACAATTAGATGTATCTTCAATATATGAACACTTCTCAATTAATACACTATCATCACATTTCTTAAAGCAATAAAAAAAAAATAGTGATGACAGTTAGTACAAATACCGCAATCCAAGTGCATAACCAAAACTGCCGCATCAGATTTTTCTAATTTTTTGGGCTGAAGAAATATATAATGGCATTGTATAAACAAACTGGAATTTAATTTTCCAATAAAATGCATATTTTGACTAACCACGGGGGAAGGAATGCTTTCACAGCTTGAGTAATCGACTGCATCGTTAGATCCATCAATATGCGATGTATTTAAATTGCTGTTGGTGGCTACAGGGCAAGTAGGTGTTTCTTCCAGTTCGGGTTTTTCAACCTTGTCAGTTATCTCCTCATCCGGACAGGCACGTTCAGAACCATCATCCACTGGGACTGGGAAGCCATCATTATCATCAAAAGAAGCACTAGATCTGCAACCCAAGTATGCTGCCTAAGGTCAAAAGCCAACTAAAGTGCATGCTAAAACAAAATGTCAATGCAAATCCACCTACTTCTTTAAAATCTCTAATTTTCTCTGCCGAATCTTATCCAATATCGAAGAAATGGGCTTCTGAACCAGAGGAATAGGTTTAAAAGCCGCATCTCTAGTTTCTAGCAAAAGCATGATGAACTATGTGAGTTAGCAAAAAATTTAATTAAAAACACAGCTTCCAATAATGTTGATACCTCGAAGAAGTCTCTGGGACTCAGCTCGAAGCTGTTTGAGATTTTCCCGTCTTTCCTGTTAAATCACAGAAACTACATTAAAAATTAATAAATCAAGCACGAAATGCATCAGAGTGGCTGGTTAAATCGGAAAACGCATATGGACCTTCTCAGCCTTTCTTTTATTGGAGGTAGATTCTTTAAGCTTCTTCTCACCGCCATCACCATCGATTCCTTCTTCTTCTTCTCCTTCTTCTCTGCAAAGCTATCTGAGCTAGGTCGTTTTCTGTCTAGTTCCTCGGTCTTCAGATCCCCAGCTTCTTCCCCCTTCTCCAACTTCATAGAGCAAGCCTCAACCTTTCCGTCAAGTTCCTCACCCACAGAATCAAACTCCAAAACTCTCATCGCACCTAAACCATCTTCCTTGACACTTTTTGAAGCGTCAAGTTTAGTGTCGTCGCCCAAACTTTCAGGTTCGGGGCCAGATCCCTCATTTGAATCTTCCATGCGTTCGCCGTTAGGGCTATCGGAGCGAAGGATTCCCAATTCAAAAGAATTGGAAGGAGACGTAGAACTAGAAGGGCCATCATCGGGGGATTTAGGGGGAGGAACCCTAACTGCTTTCTTCAGACGTTTCAGCTTTCGTTCGTGGATATGGACGGGAGAGGAAGGCAATAGCTCATAATCGTCGTCGCTCTCCATATCTGATCTGATTTTCTTTCTGGGTTTGATTGACCAAACAATTTTGGCTTCGAAAACAAATGCCCTCAAACCTCAACAATTAACCTAAAGAAATGGCGGTAAATGCTTTTGAAATTTGTGTAAACGCGCCCACGGAAATTGCTCTCATAATAAAATTCTTTTTTCTAAATTTCTTTCCTTTTGCCGGGTATGATTTTCGAATTTCGTGTGTTTACACTTTTGCCCTTTTGTTTTGTTCAAATTTGATTTCTTTCTTTTTTTTTCATGTATTTTATATTTTAATGTTAGATTTGACTCTTCTAAATGCACTATATATTTTAAAAAGCAAAGCGTGAGATTCTAATCATTGATAAGAAAATTAAAGGTATAAAATTTTATAAGATATATATATATATATATATATACTTACATTTCACATCATATATATACGATAATCTATTCTTTAATTTTTTCATTAATTATTAATATTTTTCATTTTA
Organism: Ormosia emarginata; assembly: GCA_029884605.1. Taxonomy (NCBI): domain Eukaryota; kingdom Viridiplantae; phylum Streptophyta; class Magnoliopsida; order Fabales; family Fabaceae; genus Ormosia; species Ormosia emarginata. The sequence goes on from JAQQTP010000082.1 coordinate 75,086,745, forward strand.
TTCTCTAAAATACACTCTATTTTTTGATTTGATTTGATTTTATTATTTTATATTTTAATTTTTATGAAAAGTAGTTAGAAATAGTTATTAAGTGTAAAATAGTTTATTTATTTTAAATTAAATTAAATCTTAACAAATCTAAAACAAAATGAATGAAATCTATGAAATTTTAAAAATCAAATCATTTCTTATTTTTTTTACATTTCAAACACACTCTTAATGTTTATTACATAAATCCTTTTCACAAAACCTTCATGTATTTTTTTTAAAAAAAAACTACAAGACAACTCAATTAATAAGAATAGGTTAGGCAGACCGTTAGGGGTTTACGACTTAGTCTATTTTCGGTTTGCATAGCTTGACTTATTTAACAAACAATTCAAACTTAAGTTTCTTAAAAGATCTATTAAACTATGCAAGTTAACACTTTGACTTTTGAAAAAAACTTATTTGGCCTAACAAATTAGTCTATTTCTTTAATATTTTTATATATAATTAATAATTTATAATACTTACATAATTTACTAATTATATATTAGTATAATATATTTACTTTTATGTAAAATATAATAATTTTGTCTATGATTATATTTATTTAAAAATTAAAAAAAAATTTGCTTGTATGAAGACTTCATGTAGTGTAAACCTTTAAACAGGCTTTCGAGCTGGGTCAAGTTTCTATATTTTTATAAATAAGTCAGACTAAGTTTCAAAAAATGTCAAACTCAAGTCAATACATTACAAAATAGGTTATTTAAGCAAAACCTAACCTAATTCAGTCTATTTCCACCCTTATTGATAAGAATTGAAAACTTGTAGGGAGTAGTGGGATTTTATTGACACCTGTGCTACCATCTTTATAGAGGCATCATGACAAAAGCTTCATCTCTAAGAGCTATGCAATGGAGACATGTCTAAGAGCTTCATCTTTAACGCTCAAGTTAGACCGTGCACAAAAAAAGATAGTTTATATATCAGATTAGATGCATACATTTGAGACTTGATAGGACATTTATAAGAGTGTTTTAGAATGGAATGTAATCTGTATTGAATGTAGTTATTTAGGATTAAAATCCGTTAGGGATTGCGATCTCTTTTAACTAATTTCTCTATTTATGTGGGATGTAATTAGTTTTCATATCTATCAAGGATACTTTGAGAGATTTATGTCTGATAAATAGGCATATGTATTTATCAAAATAGCGTGTAATAACATATGGGTATTATTCTGGTGGGTCGAGTTGCTTTTGAACTGCTGACATAAAATCTGGTCCAGAACAGTTACTCTCAGCTTGACATTTAGATGAGACAGCTAAGTGTCAACGTACCCACGTTTAGCAAGAGCACACGACACACAATGAATAAATGGATCCAAATCAGAGTTAACGTCGGATCTCACGATGTTTTCCAAAAGGCTGAGGTCCGTGATATATCATAGTATGCCTCAGGGATTAATAAGGTTGGGATCCGTGGTGGATCGCTCTGCTTACATCGTCATTCTGTCATCTAATGTATGTCATATGTTGCCCCAATGTATAGTTCAAGGGATCTCAACTACACGTCATGAGTGAATTCCTACTGGGGTGTCAACAATGGATTCCAGCCGGATGCGTGTCGGGTTGACCAATGGGACAAAATATAAAATATGATCATAATAAAAAACAGTTGTAATTTTTTTTTAATACTTAGCATAACTTAGTATCAAAGTAAGTCTCAATGCCCCCGGGTCATGAGATCCATGTTTTACACGAAGCCGGAGTCCGCAAATTCCCCCAAGAGATCAAGAGCTTTAATTGAGCCGCTAACATGTCAATTACTTAACACTTGTGGATGTGTCGTGGTCCAGCCATGGTCCAAGCGTCAGATGATTTGAGGTTGACATTCTAGTGTGCAACTGGGGTCCGTAAAAATGAACTAGAATTGTTGTCGTGTTTACTTATTTTTCTATGGTTCGTACTGGATCCAACACCCAAATTTCTAAGCACTCAGAATTCCTTTGAGAACTTAGGCAAAATTTGAGGTGATCCATAATTGAGGTCTTTAATGTTTATGGTCTAATGCGGAAAATCGCCTAATACTTAGGAATTGTATTAGGCGATTTTCGACTTCAGAACTAGTTTAACAGAAGACATTCAAGGTAGGTACCTGATGGCGGACCACGAATGTCGTAACCCGCGCTATCAATTAATTTCACAACCACAGAATGATTATAGCCAAGTGTTAAGGATTTGGGCATGGGCCTATAACTCGCGACCAAAACACAGAAATAAGTTTTGTGAGTTATTCCTCTTAACTTGGAATCTAAGAGACCTCATTTCCTATAAGAAATGAGCTCTAGACATTCTAAAGGTGTTTTCAGGCTTGAGGGTCTTTGAATCGTTAAAAGAAATTCTAGATTCCATAAGAAACGAGCCCAGTAGACATTGTGGATTACGACTTGAGGGTCTTTTGATAATTTTAAGGAATTCCCATATCCCTTAGGTTGTGTTTGGATAAGGTATTTTGAAATTTCAAGGTATTTAAAATTCAAAGAATTTTAATTGCATCAATTCAATTCTCTTCATTTGTAAAATATTTTGTTTGGATAAAACAATTAAATTCCCTTAAATTTCAAATTCTTTGTTTGGATAAAACAATTCAATTGTCTTCATTTGAAAAATCTCTTTTTAAGATATTTTTGTAAAATTTGGATTTCAATACAAAATTTTATGAAACAAAATAAACATCATATAATATTATTTTTTATTCGTGATAAAAATAAAAATAAATAAAATAAAATAAATTTAAAAAATTTGCATAAAATGAAAAGATTAATATACCATTTTTATAAAATGAAATGATTAATATGCCATTTTTTATAAAATGAAAATATTAATATACCATTTTTATAAAATGAAAATATTAATATACCATTTTTATAAATTCTCATTAAGATGAACTTCCTTGACAACAATTTACAATATTTGCTTCATGATAGGTCTATGCTAAGTTTTATAAATTAACAAATCACACAATTTAATTACAATGTAAACAAAATGAGATGATATGAACTTAAATATAATACCATCTAATATAAATTGGACTAGGCAAAAAAAATAGTAACAAATATTGAAAAAATACCTCAAAACTAAGTCTAGCAGAATCGATATAATTGTGATATAAATTGAACCCAATATAAAAAACAAAATAGAGACTAAGTCTGTAATTTAATATCTCAACTAATGGTATTTTTAAATTTGTAATTCCATATATATAACTAGTAACAGACATTTAAATCACACTAATAAATTTTCAACATGTTTCCAACTCCACATCTAATAACTAGAAACAAAGATTGAAATGACACAAAGTAATATCAACTCTCTAAGATGTTTTCAACTTGGCATTAAGACATAAAAGCCAAGATGTAATCATTCTTCTTCTCCAATGACACAGCTCCATCGCTCTTGTTGCCCAAATTCCTTTGATCTCTAAGTACATAAGTCAGTATGCGTTCCATCTCCAAATTCCATGCAAAGTAACTTCTCATATCCTCTTTCTTGTCTTCAATGTTATTTTTTGTCATCTTTCTTTTCTCTTTTATCTTGCCTCTTCCTTTGGATGACTCCATAATAGTTACCAAATCGAAAATGCACAACCTGAAATACTTGCCAGCGATAACCACAAAGAAAACAACAAACTAAATTTGTGAACTAAAATAATTTCCACGCATCTCCTTGTTTGTAAGAGATATTAGTAAACTAAAATTTTCAAATTCAAGGTTCACCCATCAGTCTATCACTAGAAAAGTCATGATGACATATCTTAAACTTATTTAACTCAAGACAAATCAAAATGTGAACAAAAACAAGAAACCAAAAGGCAAAAACTACAGTAAGTACAAGACTTACCATTACCTGGAAAAATCAATTTTCTTGTTCAAGAATCAGCATTAATCGCCATGAGAAACAAACTTCAAACATGTTTGTTATCATTAGTATATGCTAATATGTCTCTACAAGTACAATTACCATTCAGAAATCTGTGTTATCTATTGACATCCCTTACATTAATTTCCTTTTCAGAATTAAATCCTCAATGGCTTACCTGGTGGTGCAGATCCACACAACACTCCAAATGCGGCAGCCAACTTCTCACTGTGATACCAAAGAGCTTCCTTTCTCTTTTCTTCCCCAACATTATGCAACAACTCATCCCAAACAGGAACAAATCCTAATTTCTCAACAATTAGCAAATTTGATCTCCATTTCAATAACACTAACTTTCCTTTTTCCTATAAACTAAAGCACCTTTGGACCTTTTTTTTTGTATGATAAAATATAACTGTACAAGTCAAACTCAGTAACTTATCATAAAACATACATAACCTTAAAATATAATTAAGGTCTTGAAAATGAAGCAGTGACTTATCTACGCATAATGGTACAGAAAGATGCGTAGTTCACAGAGACATCAAGCCTTCAAACATTCTGCTTTCCTCTAAGAAAACTCCATAAAAATTGCACAACCCGACCACAACATAGTACACACTTAAGAACCAAAAATATTAATTATAATAAGTATTGTAATTGTGCTATGCCAAGTGCTGTGATGTTGAAGGACCTATTGAACAAATACTTGAAAAATGGTTAAAAAAAATTATCACATTGCATGGCCACCAACATTAACAAATAATTGATCCACTTTATTTCATTAAAGATAGCTTATTGACAAAGGATAAACAACCATACCGCCTCTCAGTCCATATGAAACAAAACACCAAATCATGCACAGATCATCATTCGGAAGAAAAATAAAGGATATATATGTGTGAAGTGCTAGGGTGTAAGTAAAAAGTGATGGAGGAGTGAGTTGAGGTGTCAATGAGCGTGATTTTTGGGTGCAAAGTGAATGATATATATGGAGTGCAACGTGCAGTGTTGTGCAGAGATTCTGTGAGTGAGTGATCATTTGAGTTTCAGTGATAAGTGAACTTCTGGTGTATATTTGAAGGTAAGGACCAAGGCTTAAGGGTGTAAGTATGGTTGCTGTGTTGATGATTTTAGTGTAGAAGAGAGGAAGCCTACGACCCATTTTACATGATAACACATCTCTAGCTCATGAAACTCAGTCAGAATGCATTCAAATATTTTTCATATTGTCATTCACAACAGCAACAGAAATCAATGGCACAAAGCATCAAACAAAAACCACGAACAACAATGCCAAATAGCAGCCAAGAATATCATCTTCACAAGCATCTCATGAAATCAAAAATCTCAAAGTAAAAGAGAGCATTAGAAACCTTATTTGAATGTGATACTGAAAGATTTGAAGCCAACCTTTCTTTTCTTTCCTCTTCCTTGGAGCTTCGTTTCTTTCTTATCTATGTATTCCTTTTATTCTTACAGTCCACCCCTATCTCCTCATTTATTGCCTTGCGGTCAATTAAACCTTTTTTTCATTCAATCAAATCCCACTAATTATGTCATTCCTCTTAATTCAAAACAAAAAAACAATTATTTGTGTGCATCTTTTACAATATTTTCAAAATGCAAACAAGAAATAATGGTTGAAACATACAGAAAGTAAAGATTTAAGACATTAACTTGGAGTTAATATAAATGATGTCATGTCAATAATCCACTAGTGAAGTTATGAGAGTCAAATCTTGGAAAGTAATGAGATGCAATGCAATGGCAAGTATAAATTTTTGTATCAGCCACTACTCTGTCCTGAGGTAATTCGAGAGATACTCTTGTATTTAGTAAAGCGATTGTCATTCTTCAAAACTCAAAAGCACATTATCACCTTCTCCAAACTATTGAAATTAAGAACATGAAGAATCACCACCACGAAGGAGGGGGCAATGGGCAAGGGCTATAGGGGAGCAATAGTCATTATAAATTAAGATGCCAAAAGGCAATAGAGAGAAGCATTGACGAATTGCTATATTGACTGCAAAAGCAAAACCAAATTCTATTCATATTAAATAAAACAAAAAGTAGCTCAACCTGCAAAGTGTTGTCTCAGTAGAAGGCAATGATTCTAAAATATTAACACTATCAGTCCTAAATTCTCTTCCACAAAACAGATTGAAGAATGCCCCATTAGTGCCAAATCTGTTTAAGCCCATTCATGAACTTGGAGGAAAACAACATACAATCTGCTTCTTACACTTGTGCTTACACTTACACAATATGTGAAGCTAAAACAAGAACCACCAAATTGAGAGTTGTTGCAAATACAATGTGATGGAAGCAAAATCTGAGCACAAAAGCATAAACATTCTTTCTAGCTCGAAGGATATAGTAAATAATATAACAAAGTATTTCTATTTTTCTTAAATTTTAGGTAGCCATTAACATTATGTAGAGTTTAAATTTAGTATGTGGCCTTCCACTATTTATCAATTTATTGTGGAATAGCAAAATGATTCATATTAGTGTATCAAAGATGAAAAATGCAAATGAACAACAGAACCTAATGACACCTCCATGTCTAAAATTCAAATACTTCAATTTGAGTCAAAAAGCGCAACATAAGCAACATCACAATTCACAAATCTACCAATGACTCCATTGGCCAATATACTGTTATAGAAAAATCTCCTAAACAAAGAACCACAAGTTATAGCAATTACAACATTGCTTATCGAGAAGAAGATGATAAACACCAAACAAGAAACAAATTGTGACGGTTTTTTCGAACAAAAGCCAAATAAAAAAATCAAATAAAAAATATAATACCCAAAATCATAGAACAAAATCAACAAAATCAAGAATAGAAACAAATACCTATAATAGATCTTAGATGAAGTCCTCAAATCATTGAGCTAGAGTTATAGAGGAGAAACCACAAGCCTTGCGAAGAGGATGATAGGCAAAGCCATGGCAGAGAAGATATATAAGGTCGGGGTTATCGGGGATGAGACGGAGAGAAGAAAGAGCAAGGGATTTCGAAAATCCCACCTCAGAAGGTGTAATTCTAAATTCCTTGATTTTGGGTTAAAAAATACCCGATCAAAATGTTGAGAATTTCAAAATATTTCTTACCAAGTATCCAAACGAAACATTTTAATGTGTGGCATTTTAAATACTCTAAAAAATTACTTTCCTCTTCTAAAATACTTTATCCAAACGTATAATTAAGGAATTCCCATATCCCATAAGGAATGGGCTTCTATACTTGTGGGCTCACGACGGAGGTACTGGCTCAAATGATGTCGGGCCAAAGTACTCGAGGTCACGACCGAAGTACTGGCTTAGATGATGTCGGGACAAGGTACTCGTGGACTCAAGGTCAGGGCAGAAGTACTAGCTTAGATGATGTCGGGCCAAGGTACTCGTGGACTCGAGGTCACTGCCGAGGTATTGGCATCTACTGTTATTATCCAAGGTGTAAAATTTAAGACAGTTCTTGGTACTGGTCCAGAATTTCCTTGTAAGTAGCAACCCATGCTTTAGGAGAACCACCTCTAGCAGTTCCATTGGCCAAGCCAAAAACATTTGCACCATGAACAAAGTTCCCACCTAATGTTCATAGCATGTGAGGACCATGACTGTCATAGTCCCTTGTTGTGTTCAGCGTATTATTTTTCTATCTTTGGACCTGCAGAGGCAGCATACCCTTTGTTGAAGTAAATGTTCTTATGAGCTTCCAGTTAAAACAGAAGCCATTGATATCACTCTGACAGGTTTCTTTCCACCTTAAAGGAATGGGTCCAATCCCCTCATCACTAAAACTCAAAGATTCTGGTCATGCACCAATGTCAATATGTCCTATAATAGTAGCTTCACCAAATTTGGCCTTTTCAAACAGGGAACTGGGGCGAGTTAAACTATTATCTTCCATTGACATGAATCTCCACGAATGTGTAGTGTGTAATTTTCTTCTTTTGTTTAAGAATACTGATAGAATGCTTGGATGCTTTGTAATGTTAGTAACCTCTTCTTCTTCAAGGACGACAGCAAAACCATTGATGTGCCTTGTGTAAGAATAACTCATTGCTTCTTTTGCTTTCTTAGAACTTCCCAAATAAGATCAAGTAATTCATGTCGAGTTTCTGTTTCTGTAACTCGATCAAAATCAGCTTCTATGTCTCTTGGACCATACTCACGCGATCCCAAGTATGTTATGCAATACTAAAGCTCTGTCCTGCCTTCCAAGTGTTTTATGGGAGGTGTTGCCAAAGGAATTGCAGAGTATAAGAGATCTTAGAATTTTGCGTATACTTACTATTGATCCTTCAACTGCCTCAAATCTGGATGATGCATTGAGTTGGTGATTGAGCCACTCGCGGTGGAGCCTGAATTCCTCCTTGGGGAATACAATCTACGTTAGATCTGGATGACACACCTTGAAATACGTTCTGTTGCAAGTTGGTGTATCATCTGAATGGCCGCTGAGCCTGGTCACGGTGGTCACGAACTCGGATCTTACCGTGATCAGGAACTCGAAGTGGTTGCCTGAGCCGCTGATCCTAGTCGTTGATCCATCAAGGCGCCAATGTTATGAACTGGATTCAAAGTGTTACCTGAAAAGGTTATTGAAGGTGGACTCCTCCGTGACACGACTATTCCAGCAGTGGTGCGAGGGAGTGGGTACCTGTAAAAGGCACTCCGACGTTCAAGTTAGATCATGCACAAGGAAAGTAGTCTGTATATCAGATTAGATACATACCTTTGAGACCTGACATGATATTTATAAGAGCATTTTAGAATAAAATGCAATCTGTATTAAATGCAATTATTTAATATCAGAATCCGTTAGAGATTGTGATATCTTTTAACTAATTTTTCTATTTATATAAGATGTAATTACCTTTTATATTCATCAAGTATATTTTGAGAGATTTAGACTTAATAAATAGATAGATATACTTATAAAGATAACGCGTAATAACATCTGAATATTATTCTAGTAGACCGGATTACGCCTGAGTTGTTAACACAATCCAATCAAGAACAATTATAAATATTTATGTTATTATTAAGTAATACTAGAAAGTAATTAAGTATGTATTTGGATGAAGAATTTTGAAGAAAGAATGTATGTTTTAGAAGAATTTTTAATTTTTAATAATAAAATGTTTTATTTGAATATTTAATAAGATCATTTTTAAAATTTCAAGAAATTTTAATAGGGTGTTTCATTAATCAAAAATAAGAAATTTAAAATTCCTTCTCAAAGCGTAGAATTCTGAAAAAACCCCTCACTCTTCTCCACTGTCAACCCATTCACGGCAACAGTGACGGTGACAGTGTCGGTGCCAATGACGGTAGATCACCGATGCAACGGCGACGACATAGACGATGGCTGATCACGGGCGACGGAGGGCACAGCAAGACCAGTAACCTCCTCTCTACTCTCTCCTGAATATGGCCCCAGAAATTTCTTGCTCAAAACGTGTTCATTGAACCACCATCGATGGTGACAGCGATTTCTCAGCCGCCTACTACAGCGGTTTCCAACAAGCCAAGGAAGATTGTTGCCACGTCTCAGGCGAAGAAGCTTGCGAAGCTGCACAAGGTGGACATTGCATCAATACCGGTCCGTTTGGCCGACTTATTCCGGCAGATGTGGAGGCCGTTGCCGGACTCACGCCGTCGAAGCTTAATGTGCATTCGGCGGCGGGCGGCAACTTCAGCACCACTAAGAGCTGCTGCTGCTACTCCGGCGGTTACTCAGCAACTGCACCGCCTATGATTCTGGGTTTGAGTGTTGTTTCGTTCACTACAATGCAATCTGCATTGTTCATATGTATTCAAAATTTTGGGGATTGTAAATTGCACATATTCATCAAAATTCTAACAAAATAAAGGAAATAAAGATTAACCAGCCACTAATAATATTTTTTCCCAGACAGTTTGGAACAAAGAAGCACTAAAAAGGTTTAGAACGCAAGAAATAACAAGAGAGAAGGAGAGATATTTACCTTGAAGCATCTATTAAGCATTGAATTGCGCGACCACTCCAGCTCCAACATCTCGGTTGATGTGTGGTAAGAAGTCCTCAAAGAGTCATCACCGTAAACTCTCCTTGAAAGTGCGAAGTCCCAGGAATTCTTAGCGACGTCGTAGCAGGGCTCAAACGTAGTTTCCCCCTTATAAACATAAGTATACTTTAACTTGCAATTTTCTTCAACCAAGCATGTAATTAGCGGAAACCTTGTTAGCAGGATCCAACACCAAAGTTCCATCCAAAATGGTCCTGTTGTCGCCCCTGCTATAAATGTAAGTCAAATTCAACGGCTTCTCCGCAACCCTAACCGTGTTCATAAAGTGAAACCGAAATTCCTGCAATGCCAAACATAACAACAACCAATAAACATAATCCAAGTGTGAGCAAGTGGTTCAAAATTACAAAAACAAGTTCTAATTACCAATTTGCGATTAATTCGAGTGAAAATGAAATAACGTGAAACTTAGTAGCACACAATTTGGGAGGAGTGGTGAGCACCTTGTTTGGAACATTATAATCGACTATGAAGAAGCCAGGTTTCTCGAGGGTTAGAACCAAGCCGGTTAAGGTGGGACCATTGACGAATGTGGCGTCTGTGATAGAAGCTCGAATCCTGCCATCGCCGGCGTTGACGGCGACAGATGCAGCAGCATCGCCGTTCTTGTCAACGTCATACCTACCCTTTAAAGATGCCTTCATTGCAAACAAACAAGTTTCAACACTGAATTGTGAACTAAACGGGCTCCCTCCGAAAGCAAAATAAATAAATAAATACTGAATGTCAGTTGCCCAGTGTTTTGTATCCGCACATGAGTGCTGGCTTTGGTGCTTTTAGTTTTAGCAATTGACCGAACCCATTGCGAATTGCGACATATAGGACTTCCTCGAAATTTGCATTTAGCAATTAATCCCCATTTCTTCTTTCTTCTCCACCCCCCTCCCCCACATAAAAGATACATATACAATGTGATTGAAATCATTAACATTGGACTTAATTTAAATTTAATTGATTTGATATGCTTTATAAATCAATTCTCATGTTTAAATTCATTTGTAAAAACATGATTTGAATTGATTTTTAAAGTAATTTTTGTTTTGAAAACATTAAAAATAAATGTAATTCATTTTATTTTAATGATTTTACTTTCTTATCCTTAATATAATAATTAGAATGGATAATTAAATAAGGATAAAATTGTCAATTTGAATATTTTAAAACTAAATTCAATGATCAAATTTGAGTAAATTTTTAAATACACACAATTTAAATTAAACTGATTTCAAAATCAAATAAATTCTTTTGTTTTAAGGCCTATTGATCCACATTGTGAGCCAAACCGAAGTACTTTCTAGTAGGGCTCTTGAGTAGGCCTAAAGGACGAGGTGAAAGTAGGGATGGTAATTTTATTCTTTACCCGATTAATATTCTCGATGACGGGTAATTCATTTTAATTTCTTCCGCGAATATAAATACCGTTTAAGTTATTTTGTTTTAATAAATTAAAAATGCGGTATTCATTTGCGGCACCGCGATAAAAAATACTTTTTTTTATATAAAATTATTAAAATCTTATTATATAAATTAAAATATTATTATATTATACTTTTTTTAATTTATTTTATTTTATTTATTAATTTATTAATTTTATTTATAATTTATTTAATACACACGGATATCCGCAAAATTAACGTTACCCATGAAAAATAATAAATAAATTCGACGGATATGGAAGGGATGGACGGGCGGATATTATCACATGTGAGGGACGGCTACTACTTTCTAGTAGCGCCCGCTTGAGTATCCCTAGGTGAAAGATAAGAGAAGGAAAAGTGAGATGGAGAATATTTGTAGTAATCAAACATCGTTATTTTCCATGCATATCATTAATTCTTATCAATTGAGTTACTAATACGAGATAACAAATTTCTTTTAAAAAACATATCAAATGAATAATTTAATTTATAAATCAAATTAATTCATACAATTACTGATTTCAATTGGTCAATAAAACCTCCCTCATAAAAGGAATTACAACATACTAATTCTTTATAGGGAAAAGTCTTATTTACCTATTTTAGGTTGACATACATTTTGATCTTTTTTTTATATATATATATAAGCTAATTTTAAGGTAAAAGTAGTTGTGGTGGTCATACACCTATGTCATTGTATGAGCATGGGCTACTCCTAAATCCTAATTCCCTTTAAACAATGAAATGATATAGTCTTCCTTCCTCAAAGTTTACTAAGAAATTGAACAAGTTCTCTATATAGAGAAATTTTTGTCTAAATTTAAAGTACTCAATTTGGTACACTAAATCTTGATATACGTGATACATTCAACTGTAATGTTCTAAATTTAGACAAGTATTTCTCTCTTTATATAAGAGATGCAACTTGCTTCCATTGTATCACCTATGTGGGTACACTTATATCTTTAAACATAGAAAGCCTGCAAGTTAATTATTCCTAAACTTTTTTATTTGTGTTGTAATTAGTAATCTAATCTAACAAACAAATTCTTACTATCACTATTTTTCTTGTCTTTTTTAAACGAATCGTTCTCACACAAATTATATAAGATTGTCTTGTGTTTTTAAAGAAATAAAGAGAACATCATCCTGTTACATGATTTATGTTTTTTCTTAGAAAATCCTAATGAAACTTTTAGAAATAGTCTAATATACTACGTATACATACACATGTGGGTCTCACATATAATCATATATGTATGGTATTAAAAAGAAAACAAATCGAAGTCCAAGATTCTATCAGTCACAGATAAGATAAATTAAGCAGCCAAAAACAAACATATTCTACTCTTCCAGATCAATTTTAATATCAGTAAGTAGATTTTTCCTGGACTCAGGGTTCCAAATGAACATTTGTTGCCAGATCTCCATGAAAGCTCGCACAATAACTTCATGATAAGTCCGTGAGTTCAGAGCCAGGAAACACTGCAGAAGTTGCTCCAAGTCCTCGGCCTCAAGCATCTCCATCTCCGTTATCATCTCCAGCATGGATCTCTTGAAGTCTTCGTACGGATCCTTGGACTTCTTCACCACCGCAAAGCTCTCTTTCACCTTCCCCTCCACAGTGCCGCGTGTCATCGATGCCCTTGACATCACCGTGGTTTTCTTCACCTGCCTCGTTTCTGATCCACTTCGATTTTCCAGAGTGTGAAACCTCAGCCTCTGAACCTTCTTTACGCTGCTTATCTTCCTTCTGTGCCTGCTAATCAACTCTTTCTCCGGTTTGGTACCGGGAGAATATTTGACCATCTCATCTTGACAAAACTCGTCGGAGAAACTTGTCATGCAAGAAATCAGAGTTTCACTTTCTTCATCGTCATGGTTGTTGATTTTATCAATTGAAAAATCACTTCTCCTTGATGGAATGCTTGACGTGCTTTTTCGGCCTGTGGCTTTCACTTTCTTCTCCATGTCACAGCACATTTGGCATCCATGGCGGATGGACATGATCTTTGAGGACAACTTGGAGCGGTGTTCTGGTGTTGAGGGTGGCGGGGCAGATAGATTTGGATATGGATACCCAATATCATGTGCTTTGGGGTTCACAGGAGAAAGACGGTATATGGCTGGAACTGGATTTCCTGGGAAAGTGGAAAGGTCTTTTGAGCGACACATTTGAAATGAAGGGATCGTGAATTTCAGCTTGAAGCGTTTAGCCATACTGCTAGTGGGAAACTTATGTTTGAACCCTCAACCCTGAGACTGAGAGAAAATGCCTCAAACACTCCCCAAGGTCAAGAATATTTATAAGGATAAATAAATTAGAAGAAAGGCCGGCATGTAATGTAAGGCATAAGGAGAAAATAAAGTAGGACCCAGTCCTGACACCTGGGTGATAGTCTGACTGAACCCGAGTGAGGATGTGGTTCATACTAGAAAGGCTCTTTGGCCCCTATAATAGAAATTTACTTAAATATAAAGTATTTAAATTAAGTGTATTAAGTTATTTAATATTAATTTTTTTTATAAATTTATATATTTTTAATTTAGAATCTCTCTCTTGTAAAATGTACTGTTCGAAAATGGCTGTGAATTAGGTGGTCCACTTGCACGATGAAGACACGCACATAATTGCTAGAAACACAGGTTCGCAGAAGAGAAGGGGTTACAGACCTTCTCGTCAGCAATTGAAAACTTACCGCGAAGTGTTATGCGAAAGGAGTTCAAACATGGTATAATCAACGCCGAACAGCTAGACAATTTTAAATTTTAAATGAATTAACTATTAAGGCTTAATCAAGTTTTCTGTTGTGTTAGTTTAATTCTTTCTTGGTTTTAATTTTTCCATTTAAGTATGTTAATTCGTCATTTGTATTTGATATAGTCTTAGTCGTAAAAAACAACTAAATTAAATTATCGAGTAATTAATTGTGTAGCTAATGTGTGATGTGTTAAGTTTAAACTTATAAATATGAGTCCATAAAAAACATAAGCTTTAAATTTAAAACGATTAAGTACATTCAGATATAACTGAGACTCGTATATTTACCAAATCACACCGTATACATCATTAGATGTTAGTAAGGCAAATATTTAACAGTCTAATTTAGATGATATAGTTGAAATTTTTTAAAAACATGAACTAAAATGAACACAACATACTAGTACTAAAAATTTAATTGAGTCATGAATTAATTACGAAATTCACTAATTCTGTCTAATCGTCTGGTAATCAGATAGAAAATTAAATATTTTGATATGCAGGTTCAGAATAAGTCTTGAGAGTTGATACCCATTAATTATCCAATATCAGCCATCATCTCCTTAATTAAAAGCACGTCTCTCTCAGTTGAGTTAATTATTACATAGCAATTTTTGCAGTCCCATCGAATACCGATTGTTGTGACTTTCTTTCAACTATCAAGACAATAAGGGGGGGGGTCACTAGGTGGAACTCGACAACAGGTATATATATTGGGAAACTAAATTAAAAATGTTGAAAGAGAAATGATTTATCTTTTAATTTAATTTTTTTATTTTTTTAATTATTAAATGAAGAAAATATTGAATATTTTTTATATTTTTAAAATATTAAATATATTTATTTTTTTATTTAATATTAAAATAATTATTAAAATAATTAGATAAAAAAATATAGTATTACTTATGTTGAAAACAACCTTCCACGGAAAAATACTTGTGTAAATTCTTCACGTAAACAAAAAAACGCTTTAAAGCATTATTTAAATTATTTCTGTCTCCAATATTATGTGGTAGGTAATAGCTCAACTCATATACCTTCGGAGCGGATTATTTTCAATCAAAAATGTAGAGAGCTTAAAAAATATTTATCTGATTGAGATTAAGAGGAAAAACAAGGTGTGTCCAGCAATACGTTGACAAGTTCAACGTAGCATATCCTCCATCCGCAAAAAGAATGAATCTGTCCCCGTCCTCCAATCAATTTTCAATTTTTCATCCCTAATTTTTAATGAATCAAATACATTTCAATGTACTGGGATCGCCTTATGTTTTGGCACCAGGGCTCCCAGAGAAGCACAATGGGACAAAGTTCATACCGAGACTTAGCAACCAGATAGGTTGGACGTATTATACGTGGACAAAAAGACAAGTATTTCCAAACAACAGTGAAAAATCATGCTATCATTAAAGTTTAGTTGATTCAAATGATTGGGACACTTGTTCGCGTTTTAATAAGATATTAAGTTTAAATTTTATGAATGCAAAAAATAATATTAATTTTTTTTTACATTTTTATAATTCAACCAAATTCAACTTAACTGCATTCTAATACAACTTCTAAATAATGGAGAGTTTATAAAAATAAAAAATAAAAAAAAAAATCATACTATCCGGAATTTTGACTCAGTCAAAACCTTCTGGCCTTTGCGCTGCCTGTTATCCACATTATCGGATTCTTATTGCCTATGCCTGCCCTTGATTGCCAAGCCGCTACAACATAACGGAGACCGAGTTTTCCATTCTATATCTCTATGTATGTGAATTTAAGTAACCACTCTTATTTGAACTCTTTTTTTGTTTTTCCAACTGAGATAAAGAACATTTGTAGATTTGTGCATAATCTTGCAACTAAGTGCATTATTCAATTTTGTGAAACTATATTTTTCTAACTAAATCATGCTTTTGACCAGTTTTTTTATGTTATTTTCATAAAAAAATTATTATAAAAGTGGTAAAAGGTTTTTTCTGTAAAGTTAAAATAAACCTTAATTATTACAACGGTGTGACACTCACTTATTCATTGATAATGTAAATGGTTTTATACTGATAATAAATAATAAATTAAATTTAAACTTCATTACAATAATACATTGCGGTGAAGAAAAATAATTATAATATTATGAGTTTAATTTTGATATATTATTAATTAATAAATTTAACATCTAGAAGAATCAAAATGGGCAAAGTTCATTGAGTATGCTCAAATAGTCCAATAAAATATGAGAATTTAGTTGACAAAATTTAAGCCTAGATATAATTTGGCTCAATGTGGGCTAGGTTGTGCCAATAGCTCGATGTCTAATTTTTTTTTATTAAAATATTACCAAGTAATTTATATAATATGTAAATGATTTTACCTTAACATTTAACAATTGTTGTGAAAGTCTCTTAGTTGTAACAACATTTGATGGTTAGTATCATAATAATGTCTATGAAGATATCTAGTAAAAGACTAAAAATGATTTTACCTTTACTGTCTTTTGATGTAAATTAATATTTATATCACATAAACTCTTTTACTTAATGTTTGTTGGGATTCAAATTATGCAAATGAGAAAAAAAGATAAAAAATAAAAAAAATTAGTGTTGAAAAGAATAAAAAAATTCAATAATTCATACTAACAGACTAGTTTGCCCAACCCATGACCCGTAGAAGGCCGAGCTAGACTTGGCTAGCAATTTGTTAGTTCTTATGGCTTTGCCCGGTCTAGTCCAAAATGACATTTCTACATCTCATTTAGTTATTAGTATAATTAAATTTATTAAATGAATTATTTAAACACATGACACTGTAAAAAAAAAAAAGAAGCTTTACACAAAACGAGAGTAAAATTTTAATAAGTATATAAAATCCCTTTTTTATATATATATTGTTCAATTGTAAACTAGTTTTTTGACGGTTCTTCAAATACAAACCTGTTTGCTTGCCAAAGAATAAAAAATTAAAAAACCTAACCTTCTTGTTGTTGAAGGCTTGAAGCTGTTTAAATACTAATAAACAGGCCCTCTAATTATGTTCCGAAAAAAGGGGCCCTCTAATTTGCTATGTGGGCTTTACATGCTTCGGATTAGACGGACCGTCAAGTCTGTGTGGTATGACATGTTACACAAGATACATGTTGTTAATGGAGACGTTTGGTGGGTGTACGGGTTGACCAAGTAAATCTATTTGGTATAGCAAAGCAGGTTATCCAGTTATCTTTTTCTTCTTTTTAAAATTGTGTGATAATTACTTTATAAACTTAAAATTTTTATTTGTGAGTCTAGGGGTTTGTGATTACTTGGTATAGCAGTTATCGGGTTATTATTTTTTTCTTCTTCTTTTTAAAAATGTGTCATAATTACTTTTTAAATTTAAAACTTTTATTTATGAGTCTAAGTGTATATATAAATATTGCTAGTTAAAATTTATAATATTTTTTATATATACAAATAATTATTTGTAACAAAAAAAGTGTTTATAAAAATTATTAATTAAAATTTGTAAACTTTTTTATATAAATAATTATTTATGACAAAAAAAATAAAGTGATTTAAATTTTTTATATGTAAATTTATGTATATGTAAATATTATTAATTAAAATATATAAAAATTTATATATATAATTATTTATGATAATAAGTAAATAAATAAATATAACCTATACTTTCAAGTTACATGTCATTAATATCAACTATTAATTTAATTTTATATCAGATCAACAATTTTTAGTGTTTGGTGCAGTCGTACGGCGTATGTTAAACGTTTCTGTTGTCAATCACTAACTTGTAGCCCCAAAAAGTAAAAGAATAATGTTGGCAATAAGAGTTAACTCAATTAGTAAAATAAGAATAATTTAGGCTACGTTTCGTTTCACCTTATTTGGAAGGGCAAATGTACTTTGCAGCCATGCAAGAGAGATGAATGTTGTTCAGTTATTTTTCTTTCCACTCAATTTTAGTGAAAAATGGTTTTTAAATCTTAATTAAAGTGAAAGTAAGAATTTTTTATTTTTTTATTAAACAAAAATTTGTTAGAGAATATTTATCTTTTCAATCTTATTTTAAAAGTTATTTTAATTTTTTATTCAAATAATATTTATTTTTTCAATTTACTTTTGAAATAAAAATTTTTAAATATAAATTACATTCTTGTAAATTTATTTTTAACTAAATTTAAGTTTATAAACACGCTTTTAACTAAATTTAAATTTATCAACTCTAATTTAAACACACATTAAAATTTTAAGTAATTAATCTTCATACTAATCTTCTTAATTATTAAATAAAAATTTATTAAATATTTTTTATATTCTCAAAACATTAAATGTATTTATTTTTTTATTTAATATTTTTTAATATTATAAGAGTTATTAAAAATATATTTTAAAAGATATAATAAAACTCATAAAATAAACAATAATTGACAAAAAAATATTTTTTTGATGATTTTTTTATTAATAGATCATTTATAAGTTTTATTATAAGTGTAAGTATTATTATAAATTATCGTTAAAGTGTGTGGCATGTATTAGCTTTATAATGGAAGTCTATAATAACTTATCCTCCCTTAAACTTTTTTATTATTTAAAAAAATAAAAATATTAATCAAACATGCATATTGCATACGAGCAGAGTAGGACAAACACATGCATCTAATATTGACAATTAGTTGAAACCTATACGTAGTTAAACACACGTTGGTTTAAATGTTTACATATAAAAATAATTCGTTATATTGACTTTTTTTTTTGTTATAAAATAGATATTCAACATTGATATAAACACAAACATTAGAGGTCGCCAAAAAAACACAAACATTAGAGACATAATAATACTAAAATAGTAGCTTCTATGCTATCCTTTCTTCCATGCGCATGGTTACATTATTTTGAAATAATAATAAATTAATAGTGTATTTATATTTAATTTATCAATTTTTAAAAATATACGAATGATTGTGATAATTTAACTTGTTATTTTTAAATAATTAGTGTTTTGTATCAATGTAATGCATATGGTAAATTGAAAAATATTAAAATAAATAAGAAAAAATATATTTAGTCCAGAGATATGATATCTCAGATGATTCAGATATATTTGACTAAGTTATAATTAGTGTAATCTACAGTGAGACCTACTCAAAATTATTTTTTTTGTTTTCGTTAATCAACTTTGCTCGTGCAATAATAATTGAGATATGTAACTCCTTTCAATAAATATTTTTTATATGACCATCTAATAAATAATTAGTTTATATAGTTTTAGATAATTTTAGTTTTTTATTTTATAATTTTTTTAATATTAATTTTTATGTGTTTATTTATTTAGATGTTTTATCAACTTATTATTAAAAGTATACCAAGTTGATCCCTAATATCAAATTATACTAACAAAATAATCTTAAATGGATAGATATTACAATGACAAATAAAAAGAAAACCTACTAAAAATTGAAATGGTCAATAACAATATAATTAAATGATACTTAATGCATTCAAATATCTTAATATTTTATAATGTAACAAGAGATCGCAGATGACTCATAATTTGAAATCAATTAAGTAAAAGGTTTGAATTATGAAAATATGAGTTTCAAAATTTCTTCTTTTTGAAACGTAATTTTAGTGAAAATATTAGGTAATATTGAAAATCATATTTAACTATTCATTATCGCAATATTGACATCAATTAATATTTTACAATTTAAAGAGAAATATAAAATTAACAGACTCTTTTTTTAATAAGTAATAAACCCTATGATGGTCCTACTTAATAATTTGTTAAGAAAAAACTTAACATACTTATTTCTTTTTTTCATCTTGATGCATCGAGAATCCTTTTACACCTTTTAAATGTCCACTCCTTATTTGTCACCAATTTGAGTATTATCGCGGTTAACTAAACAACTCATTCTTTCTACTATTTAATTTTAACAATACAAACACAAAACATAATAAAAGGTGAGATCACCTACACCAATACCAATATAGAATAACACAAGCAAAGATATCATACAGATAGATCATACCGCAATTATGATCATGTCATCAACATTAATTATCATCATCCAATCATTTATCGGTTCAATTATCATAAACAACAATTACGATAATTCAAAGCATTATCATCATCATCACTCAAGTATTCAAAATAATTGTCATAGCCAATATTCCTCAATTAATATATCACACATATATAAATGTATTCATATAATGCATGTGCATTTAAACTCAATGTTCCTACTCCATGGAGCTAAACTCAAGTCGGAGAAATGATCGAAAAGATCTATTTTTGCACCACATGCCTCAGAATACGTGCTTTATAATCCTCATTTTGATTTTGCACATCTAAAGCATATACGACGGTCTTTATCGGATCTTGAATAAGAATTTATTAAGGATCATCGGTGTGTTGTATAATACGGGAAGAAGCGCGACCAACCACGCGTGTAAGCAACCAAGACTCGATGCCCCCAAAGTCAACAAGTGACTTACACTATATCGCACCCATTTCAAGATGTGTTTTTAATATATCAAGTCTCATCGGGACCATTCTAATGCATGTATAATGCACCAAATAGAGGTATAATACTAATAGATATAGTTTATACAATGCATGAATATATCAAACAAGTGAAGTCAACCACAAGGTCATTCTTATTTCAAATTCGTTTGTTCAATTAAATCATATGCCTCAAATATTTTTTTTTTTCAATGCATCTAAAAACCACGTACAATAACAGGCAAAACTCGTTGTTTTTCACAAACAAAATATTTTTTGAATCATCTTGTATTTTTCAATAACAAAATCAGCTATCATGTTTTCATAGTTATAAAACACCGTTGTCGTGTTTTTCCCGCAATATTTATAACAATTCTAAAACATTTCTATTACGTTTTCACAACATCGTAACACTTATTAAAATACCGCAACATTACATTTACTTTTAAAACGTATTAATCAATTAAAAATATCGTTTCTGTGTAGCAATTTCCACCGTTTTCAAAATCGCGTAACTTAAAAATCATTCTTTTAAGTTGGTAAATCATTTTCCATCATTCTCGAAATATTTAAAATACTTTCCAAATCACATAACGATTTTTCGTCATTTTTACAATCATGTAAAAATATTCTATCACTTTTAAATCACATATTGATTTTTCAATAGTAGTTCAAATTACGTAAAATATTTAAACGTAATTCAAATCAATAGAAATATTTCACGTATTTGCGTAAATATTTTTTTTTCGTATTTCAAATCGCGTAGCTTAAAAATCACGTTTTTAAGATACGTAAATAATTTTTCACCACAATTTCATTATAGAAAATACTTCTTGACCTTCAAAAATTTCATAGTTTTTAGAACCAAGGAAATTTATTTTCTCCACTTCATAATTTTTATTTAAACAAATCAATTTTCTTGTTCTTGAAAAATTTCAACATGAAACTCTAATTTGGGCATCAAAATATAGCCCTTCCTTGGCTTTTGGAGCCAAAAATTGATTTTTTTTTCCATCAACACATCGTTATACACATACATATTTTATCATATATACTATAAGATGTCATATCTCATCATGCATAATATAAAACATCAAATACATTAGACATCAAGCATAGGCAAATAATTAAAACACATAAACACCCACAAATAAATTACAAGACCATGGATATGACATGGATTCACCATAATCTCACCACCATATGAGGTGGATCTCTCTCTTACCTCTTGAAGATCCTAAAAACTCCTTTTTTCCTTCACCACTGAGGGCTTCTCAAATACAAGACAAAATACATAAAAAATAGCTAAGCTTGATTAAGAGGAACATGGATATGGTTTAGATCATGAAAAAGAGAAGAAATGAAGTTTCCTTAAATCACCACAAATACCCTATAACTTTGATTGAAGAAAGTGTGAAGATGAATGATTTAGAGGAAATCTCCAAAATGAAATCTTAGAATATATGTAGATTCAAATATGGTTGGATGAAATTAAAGAGTGATGGAAGTTATTCTTGATGGTCATGGCGAAACATAGAGGAGAAAAGAAAGGAGAGAAAATTTGTTTTGGAGAGCTTTGGCTTTTGGAGGAGACAAAGGTGATCAATGATATCAATAATGACCAAAATGGAGTAATAATGGTCATAGACTTGTTGCTATGGCCTTAAGGCCTCAAAATAATCCCCCCTCCAAACACTCTCCTAAGGATGCAAACAAATCAATAATAATGCATGTTGACCAAGACAAGTTGATAGAAAGTGATAGGAATTGATTTGTAATAATTGCCTCACAAATGGATGCATTGTCGTAGCTTTCTTGAAGCAAGTCTCCATTATTATATTTCTTTGTTGTGTAATACAAATAATAGAACATGAATTTATTGAATCAAATTGGCCCCCTTTTAGCTTTGCATGGCCATAGCTATGCTTGGAGAGAAAAAAGAAAATATTTTTGCTTTAGGAAAATGATCAATAATGATGTATAATTGACCAAGACATCTAATAATGACGTAAAGCTTTTCTTTAGCTCCAAAATGAAGCACAAAACCGTCCCCCACCTTGCATTATGCACTTAATAATTTGTCATCTTTTCATGCCATTATTTAGAGATTTAAGCCATTGATTAATTCAATTGGTTAGGATTAAGATAACTTTTGATTTTAGAAGACTTAATAAGCCATTGGATCTTTCTCTTTAAATAACCATTAGATTTCTCCAAAATGACAAGATCTTACTTTTAATAAATAAATCTACTTTTTAATAATCCTCCACCATTGATTAAATCCAAATCCAATTCATAAATGATTAATTTTAGACCAAATCTTTTTGATCAATTCTAAATCCAATGGTTGTAAATGGTCATAGCCATTATATAAAACTAAATCTACCCTTGATTTAATCTCCATCTAACGGTTATAAATAATCCTATTTACTTTTAATATCAAATCTCCACCATTGATTAAATCAAGATCAAGTCTCCATCGTTAATTAAATCAATGGTGGATATCCAAGCCACCAATGTTGACTTAAGCAATATAATTTCTATTTTTATCTGCTAAAACCCCATGAAGATTATATTTATCGTATTTTTATCGTTGATAAATAAATATCAAATTAAAAACAAAAAATTTTCTAAAGCTGTTTTCAAATTCGGGTTTAGTAAGATCCCTTATCTCTATACAATGATAAATTTTTCTAAAGAAAATTTTTTACTTTGTGGGACCCAATTGAAATGGTCACCTGGGCCCACATAGGACTATCTCGGGCCCACATACGATAAAAAAATCATAATCATCCACAAAAATCACAAATATTAGAAAACGTGTGAAAATCAAGTCGATTATTAAAAATAATTAACGATCATTGGAATAATCAAAATAATTTTACAACAAGACAAAAATTACTAAACAAGTAAAATTTTATTTCAAAATTATTGTTTAAGAGATCTTAAAATTCAGGGTGTTACATATAACATATACATTTAATTTATACAATTTAAGTAAACTAAATAAAATAACATATTAGTTAAACCAATTAATTGACATATGACTTTTTAGGTTCTTTAATTTTATTCTCTTTCTCAAATCTAATCTATTTCAATATGACACATAATTATAACTTGCCTATAACATATGCTCCATCAATGCTTCCGTTAAGGTTAATTTCTTTCATTTTTTGTCCACATATACTATTTTAACTCCTGCAAATAATTTTACTCAAAACATCAATGAAACCTCAATGTTATATGATATGTGTTTTCAATTGTATTTAAACGATTTTACTAAACAAACTTTATTATAAATTTGAACATTTTAATTAATTTTATCATGTCTTCTAATAAAATTTGTATTTAATATACGTAAATATTAATATATTTTATTTAAAGTTTTCAATGCCATAAAATATAAATATATAATATTTAAATATTATATATTATATATATGAACAAAAAATTTTAAAAAATATTTTATAACTTTTTAAGTTTCCTTATAATAAATTATATTTAATTAATTTTAATATATTTTCACATAAATTTTGTTACTCCCGTGTGATGTATATATTGGAGTTTTCTAAATAATATAAAATAAATATATATGAATAAATATAGTAATTGAAAATATAATTAATTAATTTATGGTGAAAGTACATATAGAAT
Organism: Ormosia emarginata; assembly: GCA_029884605.1. Taxonomy (NCBI): domain Eukaryota; kingdom Viridiplantae; phylum Streptophyta; class Magnoliopsida; order Fabales; family Fabaceae; genus Ormosia; species Ormosia emarginata. Next base: position 75,111,061 of record JAQQTP010000082.1, read on the forward strand.
AGAGATAGTATCAGACACCTACAAAAATTTTGAGATTTTAAGATCAATCATCAATGAAAATAATTAATAATGTAGTCAACTAAAGATAGGTGAGAATTGAAATTTTTTAAATTTTTTTAATATGAATTAAAATATAAAAGTATATATGTTAATGTAATTAATATGTAATTATAAATTTCTATATTTGTATATTTGGACAATAAATTTAATTTAGACACGATGACACATATATACCTTTTCTTTTAAAATACAATATGAGATGTCACATACTTGATTATTAGAATCATGTATTTGTTATATGATAGATTTTTAAATATATTATTCTATATCAAAATGACACATATTAAAATATAAAGACATATATATTCTCTTTATATGATATGCAGTATAGAAGTAATTTATAAAAATATACACATTAAACAATTAGGAGAAAAGATGTAATATTATACACTTGGAAAGATTATTTCTTTTGTTTTTTCTTTAATTTTACTTTTTCAAAATAAGAAAACTAAAATCCTTACCTAATGCCTTATCCTCATTTCCAAAAGGCCAAGTCGCATAATATGGCAAGTGAGCCTTTCTTCCGTGCTCTAGGAGGAAGACATTTTTCTTTTATGAAACATCTCATTCATTAATTATTATCATACTCTCTTTCTCTCTCCTTCACTTTCTAAAAATCAATGGTATAGATCAATATGAAGGAAGAAAAAGTTCTTCCTCCTAGTGGAGATACGAATTTTTCATGGCAAGCAACTTCACATTCCAACTTCGTTACCTCACTTGCCATCTCATCTCGGGGTCATTTTAATATGGATCTTCTTATTTAAGGTCCATTGATGGACCTTGTTGTCTGAGACGTTAGATGCTTTGAAAATTAAATAGACAATTGTCATGCGTTACTCGTTAACTGTTAATCAGGTTGAAAAAGAAGTGATAAATTTCTAAAAGACCCTTAACAAAAACAAAATTGTTTGTGTCAAATTATTGCAAGGAACACCCTAAAAGATCCAAAAAGAAAAAAAAAACTCAATCCTTTGTTAGGTCCTCATCATGGTGCTGAGTAGACAATCCAAAGGCGAGCTCCAGCAGTAGGGTTTAGCAACAACAACAAGCTAGATTGTTGGTCACTGCAACACTAGATCATAGGTCAATCACCACCTTCTTAAGGCCATCAAGACGGTGGTCTGTTATTCTGATTCAAAGCTCCACCTCGTTATCCAATTGCTGAGTAAACGAAGTTGTGGTAGTTGCTCCTCGAATTTTTTTGCTAACAACACCTATTTATGTGATTCCTCTACCCAATACCCATTCGCAGTCGTGGTTCCTAGTGGAGGAGAAGAAGACGAATAGCTCGTTAGTCGATGATGTGAAGAACATGTCCAAGATGTCAAGCTTGACCAGCAACGATTTTGAATAACTAATCCGCGTTGTTTGGTGGGTAAATCGTTAAACTCCCATAGATGTGAATCTACAATTTTATAACTTTGATTATTGAAAGAATTATATATTTGTTTGTTTTTTTATCTAGAAATCTAAAATGCAGACTTGTAGTTAGCATTTTTTGAAATGTATGATTTGGTAATAATTTGTTTTATTGCCTTGAACTAGTTTTTTGACTAAATTTTGTTCCCCACGAAAACATGTTAATACTTATTAAGTTCTGGATAATTATCCAAGTAATTGGCTCTGTATGTGGTGTATGTTGATCATTAAATTGAAAGGCTTTGTATGTTGTGAATGAGTGAATAAGTGAAGGTGTTAATTACAAGATAACCATTAAGTGTGTTATCCATCTTTCTATTTGATTTGATGCCGATCATTGTGATAGAACACCATATATGGGTCATTATAGTCATTGTGATAGAACATTGTTATCCTCATGTTTGTATATCTATACTAATTGACCCATATTTGTATCTGGAAACTAATTATCCTCTAAGTGATGTTCACCTATGGAATAGTATGATTAGTCTGTCATTAATTTTCTATTTTACCTATAGTTGTGACTGACATTGTTACTTTTCTTGCTTAAACTAAGCTTGGTTGGTATGAAGTGAAATTTGATAATGTATCGAGACAAGTCATGCCTTGGCGGTTTCCTTTAGTTTTCACATGTAACAGGTAAGGTTGTTTCTGCAGTAAAATTGAATCTCAGTAATCTATATAAAGCAAATACACTTGTAGCTTTGGAACACATGTGTTGTCAAAGTTCATTCTTATACCACTAATGAACATGGTACAAAAAAATAAAACCAATTCAAAGGTACAAACTTTCATGTGTTTCTATTGCATCCATCATTTCTTAATTCTTACTTATAGTAGCTTGGCGAATCTAGTTCACAGATCAATTTTTGTAATTTAGTCTCTCACTTGTCAAAATCTGTATCAAGTTAATTCCTTATTATAAGAGTATATTTTAATTAGTGGAGGCTAAATTATAAAAATTGATAGGGACTAAATTAAGAATGAACACATTAGTAATGGACCAAAATAGAATTTTTGACATCTAGTTTATTACCAAAAACCAAAAATTCCATTTTTTCCCTTGAATTAGGTACATTACGTTAACATTCAACTGAATTTGCAAATGGGTTCCTATGAATGGCTCACATATCAAGAGGCTTACGATGTTGTCATCTGAATGGGTTCTGCCATGAGGAGTTGTGGTGTCAATCTTGTAAGTATAACCCATCTTGCTCTATCAACATACTTTGTATTGGGGAATATATGTAATTAATCTAAGTAGTGCTTTTATGTCACAAGGGTGACCGTTGTGGCATATATGGGTCCAACTGCCCCTAATGGATAATTTTAATGGAGGTAAAGCTCATTGTTTGTTTTGTAAGGGAAATTGCACTTAAGCAACTCTTTGGTATATTAATCACAGTTAGGGACCAAATAACCACTTAATGGATTGAACTGAATGGTTATTTGGTTCCTAGTTATAATTATGCAATTAAAAAGTTCATTGACCTTGCTTGTAGTTGTATCATTATTCTTCACTCGACATCAGAAGGGATAATACCTTATTATTATATGATTAGCCTTATTAATTATTCCAATGGGACTTGAGTGACTTGATTCATACTTGCTGTTTGCAGGCTTGTATTAGCTATGCAGGCTTTTATTCTTTTTTTTTTCATTTCCACTGAAGTAATGATTGTTTTTACAGATTTTGTCATGTCTTGGTCTGTGTTCTTCAAATCCTAAAAGTAGGTCAGATGTTTTTAATTTTTTTTCTTTGTTACTACTAGATTAAGGGTCTTTCCTTCTTTTAATTGTAACCAACCTCTGCAATTTAATGGTGTAGCTATTGTGAGTTTTGGTAATCTTTCAACCACACAAAAGAAGGAAGTTGAGGAACTTGGTGCATCCTACTTCTCGTGGGGAGAGTTCCTCCAATTGGTAGGATATTAAGCCAGATTTTCAATTGCCTATTGAGTTTAAAATTTTACTACTTTAACCATTTTGACTGAGTATTATCAATTTTTTTAAACATTAAATCCTGTATCTTCCTTTTTCCAGGGAAATCTGGATTGAGATCTACCATAAAAAAGAAGACTAACATTTGCACAATCATGTACACAAGTGGAACAATAGGTGACAAGTTATTGGTGTCATTATCAAGAATAAGGCTTTCATGGTTGAAGTGTTGTCTATTGACCAAATACTTCTTTTAACTGACAAAGTGGTAAGATAACTATTTTTCTTGAAGGTTCACTAGTTTCATGTAATACTTTTTCAAGCTTGGGCAAACTCTTAAGTTTTGTCATTTTTGTTACTTTTTCCAGCTTGTGTTATACTTGTCCTATTCTGTTTTTTCTTTATCTATAACTATGTGAGAGTTATACTAGGTGATGATAATCTTTTGGTTTCAATTCCTATAGCTACTTGTATATTCAAGGAAGTTTTTGCGAACATGTATATTGTCATTCTCACAATAACATGGTGCTGAGGATGATGTTTATCTTCTAAGTCTAGGACAAAACATATGTGCTATATCTTTTTTTCCATGTATTAGACAAATGCACGATTAGACTTAATGAATTTTCCTTTTATTATGCTATTGAAAGTAATACCCATCAGTCCCCTTGGGATACATGTTAAATTTGTTAATCATATTCCAATATAAGATGACGAGTAAAAAGACAAAGTTTGATTTATATGTGCAGGGGATTATTTAACATCATCGTATGGTATGGTTTTTGAATCTTTCACTAAAAAAGTGCAGGGGATTATTTTACATCATCATGATGGCAACTCTTCAATAAAGGATTTTATAAGAAATGGTGCCATCATATAAAACAGTTGTAGCATGATTTTGCATTATTTTATTTTATTTGATTCTTGAGGAGTTCATTCCATTTAATTATGCCATATTAATTTATTATCATGTTAATGTGACAGGTCTTACCGAAAAACTGATAATATAAAATAAAGCGAATATAGAAGGAACAAACGTGATCTAGAAAAATTGAATACTACTAAGTAATAATAAATTCTTTTACAATAAATTGTGGCTTACACAAGATAATGACACTTCCCTAAACTTATGCCACCAAGATGTAAATGACACCTGATGGAAATTAAACACATAAAAACAAACAACAATAGAATAAGGGAGAGGGTGTCAAACAGTAGGGAATATGTGACAACAATGTAATATCTTCCAATGTTGCATTGTTTTAAAAATTGATGTATCAGAAAAACACGGATATCACAATGCAATCCCTTTAGTTTTCCTCCTAAAGAAATAAAATTTAACTTTTCTGCTCTATGGGGGCTGTTAAAGTTGTGCTAATGGTTGTTGCCACATATTTCTACCATCCACTTGCTAGCAAGCATGGATTGGTTGGATTCTGATAAAAAAGATTAAACTAAAAAATAATATCACATCTTATTACTTTATATTATATTTTTTTTATTTCTTTGGCCAAAGATATTATTTTTTGGCCTCTTTGGTCAACATGAATGTGGATTAACACATAGTTATCATTTATTGTTATTCAGGTTAGCAGAGGGGAAATCAATGATAAAGTTAGGTGCTTACAGAACATTGTCCCAGATTCTATATTCCAGTTCAAGGTAAGCCAAAATATCTCAATATAGTCTGGTTTCATTCTCTATTTATTCATATGAATCCACAACTATGAATATTGTTATTGATTCTCATGTGAAATCAGTACACGACTGAACTGATTTCACATGACACTCTATCATTTCTTCATGCATGTATCGCTTAGGGACTATTAGATTCCTACATGGTTCTTACTGATGACTGATTAACAATATAGAATGGACCATCATTGGTCCCATATATGCCTTACCCATTATGGTAGACTGTCATGGGTCCAATATAAAATGGACCCATTTAGGTCCTGAACCCATTATGATCGAAATCCATCAATTGTCACATTGAGCTTAATGGGCATGTGTGATCAGTCAAAATCGGTAGTAAATAGAATTGTACACATTAAGTTAATATATAAAAATGTTTACATTACAAACCCACTACATCCTCATAGGGCCTAAAAAATAATCATACTAATATTATCAAAAGACCTAATCCAATTACATATGAAAGTACAACATATCAAAAGGCCCATTGTTATAACTGTGCATGTGGGCCATCATGTTGTGGGGTCGGAGGTGCCTCCTTCAAAGCTTTGGTCGCATTCAGCTCCATCAGTTTCTTCTCTTCAATCAATGGAGCCATAACTAAGGTCACTGTCGTCTTCATCCTCACAACATTCTCCTACAACTGCATTTCAATGTTGTGATGCAGAATTGTGAACAAAAAACACATTAAGGGGCTAATTGTGTTAGTTATTTGCATAAAGTAGCATAAATTGAATTACAAGTTTGTATGTGTGCTAGTTTGACTTACAAAGCCTATGAGATTTGCGTGGAATCCCATCTCCATATCCAACCAGTCAAGGACCCAAATTGCAGAGTTGGCACTGTAAATCCATAATAAACATATTGGTTATTATTAATTAATGACATTAAACTAACACAAACGGCGCATCCAATCGAAAGATATACAGGGACATCTTGCACCTCTGGCCACAGTTGGGGATCCCCTTTGCATCTGTCAGCTCCCAATTGTAAAAGTCATGGAATTTGTCTAGGATGTTCACAACAAAGTAGTCGGATTGGGTGATCTCATTGAGCATCTGACACTGTGTTATCTGTTGTCGATGTCAGTTAAATGAGCAAGGTGGTAGACGTTAAATTGAATAATGAGATTATGCAACATATTTTTTGTTGTTTACCACTTTCGTAATTGTTTCCCGATTACCAAGCATGTAACCGTCAAGAGGAAAGGAATCGAGAAGATAAACTTTGTAATCATCGAATGAGATGACAGTAAGATACCAGTGGCCCCCATCCTTTATTGGTATGTATATCTGCACGGATTAGATTTGTGTTAGTAACTGCTTGGGGTAAGGGGTTGTGCGATAGAAAATAAACTACATGACTAACATATTTCAACAATGGGGTAGGTATCATCCAATCTTTCATATACTTGTCCTTAATCGCATCCAATGTAAGCCCAGTAAGCACATCATCCTGAACCCAATTAATTCAATGAGAGAGTGAATTAAATTAATATATCCTCATCATGTCCATATGCTCAAAAAGGTATTTAGGAATGACACAATTATACCGAAAAGGAAGGGGGAAGAGCCCATGTGGTGATGCTTGTTGTCAATTGCCTCTGTATCCATGTTGTTTTTAGTTGCCGAAGTTTAATAATCTACAACATATTAGATATAGTTAGTAGTAGTGTATTGTGGTAATAGTATTAAAATTTTGGAACTCAGTCAAAAAATGAGATGTAAACACACCTCAGAATGTACTTATCTTCCTGGGCACAAGCACATAAAGTCCCTTCTCAATGCAATGGTATCACCGTAGCTAAACATAGTCTCACTGTGGGTTTGCAAATAGTATTGCTCTATGAGTATGGCTTTAATTAAGCAAGTATTAGGCAAGTGGAGCATGTCTTATACATTACCTTGGATCCAAACCTATACCAAATATGTAGTAGGAAACTTCCACCTCTTCAGGCTTGAGACGCATGTCAACGGTGGGTCGAAAGTTAGTTTTCAGCCCCAACCCCTGGAGTTGAGTTTGTGTTAGTATGAATTAATTATCTGTACAATGGCAACCATGATAATAAGTGGTTATGAAATACTCTTTTTTTAAACCACAACATATAACCGTTGCAAAAATGACTATCAAGTTTTACTAACCTTGGACAGTAGATGAGGGTTTGTTCTTGGAGGTGCACTTTTACTTTTTTTTTTTCCACTGGATGTCTGTGCAAAATCATTTAGTCCACTAGTTGGCTTGGTCATTGTGGTAGAATGCCTAGCTCCATTAGGCCGTTTGGCAGGTACACCATGCTGGCCTGGTGAAGAGAATAACCATCGTCCAATCATTCCATCAAATCACTCGGGTCCTCTAATAATTGGCTGATAAGACACATATGAAGGAAAACAAAATTTGTATTAGGACCAACCCATAAAACTTCAAAGAAAAAGTAATCATTTAACTAATTATATTTCTACATGTTTATCAAATTTATAGCGAGAAGACTGAAAGGGTTTATTTGGATGAATTTGTTTAACCATTAAAAATCGATTATATTATCAAGCTGCACAAGAAAGTTCTACAAAAAAAAAATAGATAAAATAGATTGGGCTAAGACAACCTAGGCAACAAATGGCAAGTCTCTGGGTATACCTAGTTTTTGGCTAATACATAAAATATATTGGGCTAAGGCAACCCAGACCACTACACTATTGCAAGCCAGGAATACCTAGTGTATGGGTTACTACAGGCCTAGTCTCTACAGTTCTAGAATTGAATGAACTTATGGCCTTGACCACAAATACATAATTTGAATTTTTTTAAACTTACTGGAATGAAACTAAATAAAAAAGCCCTTTATAGTCTGGAAGAATGGTCTCATAAATGTTTTGAGGTGCGTTCCGGAAGTTGTTTGTCCTACTGCATCCTTTCCTTTTTTTTTTCAAAGGACGAAAAAATTAGACAAGTATTGATTAGAGTGGTTTAGATGTATTATGTTATTGATTTTTTATTTCAAGACAAGACCTACTCAAGGACGGGGAAAGAATGGTTTAGATCACACAACATTCATATAGTATTAAAGTGATTGTCGTTTATGTGCTGATATAATAATGATAATAATAATAGTAATAATAATAATAACCTGTGAATGAGCCATTCTTTTTGGAGATGGGGGAGGGTTTTGGGATGCAGATAATGCTCCAACCATGGGAGTATACGTCATTGGATCAATCAGGTTGGGATGGTCTTGCACCATATCTGTAGTGTTAAGCACCACATCAGTGTTGTGTAACAACAAATTGTTATTGTCATTGACATGTTTAAACTTGCATAAATTTCGAGGGTCCATTGATGGTTGGTGATTTTCACCATCGTTGGAGACCTCTTGATTTGTTCATGTCTCCCCATCCAAGCCATGTATTTCTTAGAATCTTCAATAGACTGCTCAATCCTTTCAACCCGATTAACCAACATCTACAGAAAAAAAATAAACATTAAAAATGAGGTTGTTCACGACAGTGTTGTTGATTTTTGTCTTGATTTGTTTTCACATTATCTAATAATGATATTATTTAAAGAACTCATTTATGTCATGGCAACAGTGGCTTTACACGGAATGTACCTATATGCATAAGAGGATTTGTTTCATTGTGCATGCATTGTCAACCACACTTTGTGTTAACACGTGTGGTTCTTTGTCCAAATTTATTCCCTGCATAAACAGAGGCTACAACAATAAGGAGAATAGCACTAGTAAAGTTCTACATAAAATGTAATGAATGCGTGAAACAAGAACCTGGCTGAGTGATGGGTGGACTTCATTATTGTCTTTAGTGGCTATAAGTGAGTCTATGACAACCTCATCACCATCAATGTTAACCACCACGTTAGCCATTGAATGCACTCAGCAACCCTTACCTGCTACCACACATTGGGCTTTAAATAACAAATGTAATGACTTTAAATACTCTGTAAGGGCTTTAAATAACAAATGTGATAAGCTTGTGATTTGGGGTGGGGGGAACCGTAATTGATTTGAACTTCAGAAAGTAATAGATTGAGCATCAGTTGTAAAAGATAAATGTAATGAGCTTCTGGTTTTTTTTGGGGGAGGGGGGGAAACCGTAATTAAGAATCAACCTATAGTCTCACTATTTTTTGTTTGTGCCGTGATATAATAATACAATGTTATCTTTCATATATTTTGATCCTTTTTGGACAGTGCAGCTTTCCTGATGCACTGGATCCAGTTACTCATGGGTAATTGCATTTTAACTTGGCAATGTAATACTTTCTATTTTTCAGAGGAAAAGGTGTCATGACTAAGTGGTATAACAAGTATTAAATTCATGGTACATTGTGAACGTTTGTCTGATGCATCTCAGTTCTTGTATCAATATCCATTCACAAATGTGGCAAATTCTGTGATAGCACTACCAAAGGTGCATTTAAAACCCTTCCCCACTGGTGATATGGTTTCATATGGCAAACAACACAGGGTCAAACACGTTCTGCATGATGTAGTTGTTATAATGTATTTTTTATTGTATGTGCGTTATTACGTTTGCAGGAGGTAGTTGTTTCGTTGTATTTTTTATTTTGATATACGAAATAAAAAATAATGTTAAAGAAAAATATTTTTTATTGTATGTGTGTTATTACGTTTACAAATAACATTTTTTTATTGATTATGGTAGAGAAAAATCTACAACTTCTTTTTAAGAAATAAGTATGTACACAGTTAGTTTATAATTTAAAAGTTTATAAAAAACCAAAAGAATTATTTTGCAAATAAAATAAATTAAAGATAATGGAGTAAACATTCAAACTTCCATTTTATTGTATGTGTGTTACTACTTCCCCTCATAAATGCCTTAATTTTATTTAAAAAAATCAGACAAAAATAATACAATTTGTATATTTAAACAGGTTTGTGATTATACCTCTTGTTGCAATGAATGAATATATCTACGCACGGACAGTTAGTTTATTATTATAAATGCTAGATACTACAAATCAAAAAATGCAACACCACCTTTACATGCGAGATTCCAAACCCTTAACAAGAACGTCTGATGTGGCCCTATATAATAAGGCACTCAAATGCAATAGGTTCGTTGTTATTTATCTGCCTTTACCAATCATTCAAAATGGATCACCCTATGATGACTACAACTGTGTATCCGACTCTAGCGACTCATTTTATTCAACATATAATGATGACCTCCCATTAATTGGTGATGTGGTTTTTTTAAGCGTTTTACACTATATTATAGTCACTTTTGTGCATGTACATAATGTTATGTCATAATGTCCATATCTCCTATTACAGAATCCACAAACGCAACCACAACAACCATGCTCTATTACAGTGAATCTAGCTGCCGTTCCTTTGTAGTCGTGATGGAGTGGGAAACCATCAGGGGACCATTGGTTTGTATATCTTACTACTAATATTGTTTCATTTTTTATTACTCCATCATAGGTGATCATTCACATGTCGTTTGCAGGTGATACCACAATATTTCTCCTGAGATTTGTAACTCTCGAGTAATCTTCCTTGAAAATTTTCAGATGGCCAGTACACTGCAGAAGTGAACTAGTATGGCCACCCGCTGGATCCATTGGAGACGTGGTTTACAAATGGATGGCCTACTCTTGCAGAGGACGATCTCCATTTGAGGCCAAGAGATGCTATTGTATTCGAGTTGATAACCGTCAGTCGCAGGGAGATTAGAGTGAGTGTGTTCAGCTATATTGATTATTTTTAATATGTTCGCCACTGAAATATTGATTGCATTAAGCTTGACATTAATATAATCTCTATCTTTGCCTTTATGTTACTTTATATTATTAATTTGTTCTCATCTGAATCAAACCTTTATTTTCTTTACTCTCTGTTACAGGATAATTTACTCTCTCATCCAAACTAAATGAAGTTTATATTATTGACACCGTTTTAAATGTTTAATTATATTTTTTATTAATTACTTATGTTTTTCTTTTTCTTTTTATTATGATGTACTCAATATTTTATTCATTAATTAATTATACAATATGCGTAAATAAAAATTAATGCTGCCGATAATAGTTAAAATTGTCAAAGGAATAATAAGTTGCAATTTTTTTTTCCGATCAAAATGACATTAAATAATCTTAATCAAGCTACTAAAGTCTAAACTTACTAATCTCTATAGATGACAAGTTACCAATATTATACTTAATAAAACTTTTAAGTATGACTCTACTAATTTCATATTCTAACCTTGCACAAAGATTGTATTCATATTATTTAACAATATTACAAAGATTTACATATAATGTCGCATGTCACTCTATTTTTAGTACAAAAAGAAAGTTCACATGTCAATCTATTCCAAATTTCATTTCTTTTCCAACTTCAAATTTTTACTCTCAACATGTGTCTAATTGCTTTTTTAATTTCATTTAATGTGACTGTTTTGTAGTTTCTTTTTCTTTGTAACGTTGGAAAATTGAAAAATTTCAATTTAAAATAAAAAATTTCAGATGCGATATATATATCTATTAGACCACTCTATTTAATATTAATTGATTGTATGTTGAAATCTCACATATAAATTATTAATACATAATAAGTCAAGTGATAGCAGTAGCAAATATTCATTTCATGTGTATTATTTCCATATATCTGTTTGAAATATATCATTGTAATAATAAGTAATAATAATAATAATAATGCCATTTACAATGCAAAACATATAACGACGTTAAAATATCCTAACCCTAACCCTAACCCTAACGACATCAATCACCATGCCAAGCGTGATGTAAAATAAAAGCAACATTAGCATTAAATTGTACACCCAATATGAAGAATATTTTATTACATATGGAGAATTCTTTTATTATTTGTTTATCAACCACTCACTTGTACTACCAATTTGAAAAGCAACGTTAGCATTAAATTGTATCCTTCCACCACAATTAACTTTCGCTCTCCATTTCTCCTACACATGAGCCACAATGTCTACAATGTTCTGGAATAGAGTGCTCCAACTGATGCAGCCTGACTTTCCTATCGAACACGTCACGTCTTTCTTCTCCCATTCTTTTTCTTACACTTTACCACAACACAATGTCTTTCTTTTCTTCAATTCATGTTTGACTGCGCAACACACATTCCTCAATCACTGCTTCTTTTTCTTATAAGTTGCTATCAATTGCTTTTAATATTAGGTTTTTGTTCTTTTTTAAATTTGTTATTTGCAATTTTTTATTTTTTATTTTAACTTTACTTAAATTTCATTCTCAACTGATAACAAAATCTTCTTATGAATTTACCTTAACTTGAACTTACTCTTTATAAATTTTAAAATTAATCATAAAAATTTATTACAAAGTATTTTAAAGTAAATAAAAACATAATTTTAACATATCAATTAATTTCAATAATAATGATAATATTTTTATTATCATTAATATAATAATAAAATAGGAGTTTGAGCACTCTCATACATTTAAATATCATATTTTATGTTTAAAATAATACATTACATAAAATTAATAACAATGATAATTTGACACTCATAAAATATCTATTAATTTTAAACCCAAACGAACATTCTTATTAGTTCAATTATAATAAATACCATCATGAGTATAAAACAAAAAGAAGTTGCTAAAAAGATAATAATAATAATAATAAATCTTCATCCCTAAACCCAACATATTGCAAATTTTTCATAAACCAATTATGTTGGGCCAAAATTCGAAACCGAAAGCCCTTTATAACCCATTCTGTAAAAAAATTTCTGCATCTTTTTAATTTTCTATAACCATTTTTGAAGATCAGTTTTAACCAGTGACCCATTTGCATTGAAGGCAGGAGTCAACAATTTGCAATGTGGGTACTTCGTACTCGCACATGACAAACTATCACCTATATATTTGAATCTTTCCACTTTATTTGTCCATTAACAGTATTTTCATAAACCAAACTGAATAAATGTATAGAAATAACAAAAGTTATCTTGATTCCTTTCTTTTTTAGATCTTTGGAACAACATTTTTTACCTACCATGAATCATGGATACACTTACTAGTTAATACCAGAATTTACTTAGCCACGGGCTGAATAATAGGTTTGCACAATGGTGAGAACAAGCAACACTGCAACTGGAGTCCTCACAAAGTTTACTGTAACTGGAGTCTATTTAGTCCACTCCCTTTGTGATTGTGCCAAAGAAAGTGGGCAAATCTTCGTTGCTGATCTTGGTATCTTTCACCAGAACTTCATTGCTCACAAGCATCTTAATATCTTGCATTGTGAACATATCAACCCTCTGAGAAAGAAAGCATAAGAAGTGAATTGCCTGCTGATACCAATTCTGCTTTGCTCCCAAGCAATGAAATTCCTCAAATAGACCTCAGTTGTTTCCACTACATGCAGTGGCAGGATTGCAAGCACCCCTTTAACAAATCTTATTTCAAATCTAATAATTGTAATTTTAATTTGTTGAGTTTGAGACAACCTCACCAAGGGGCAGTAAGGCCTTATTACCCTTTTTCAAAACCATATAGCAGTAAGTCATTGAAGTGCACTAACTTGAGTTGCAAAATGGGTGCAAAGAAACTACTCAATCAAAAACCAACCCCAAATCATGGAACCAAATCATACCACTGTGTAATAATCATTACACTATTTTAGAATCAGGAACCAAATCCAATCTGTAGCCAACATCCAAAACCACATATATTTCCCAATACATGACAAACTCAATAAAATTCTAATACTGACAAAGTCCTTACAAAGTATACACACCACTAAAACAAATAAACTACTCATGGCCATGAACCAGTTGGCTATATTTATCCTCCTACCAAGTATGCATCCAACCATCTAATAGTCTCCACACCAAATTTTCTGCCTCACAATCTATTAATAAAAATTTATTCTAATAATTTAAGTGCATAAAGTATAAACCCAACATGCAAAATTATTTCACATCAGTTTGTTAAAATAAGATTCAACTAGAACGGTTATCACAACATTCTAATATTATACATTACCTTGGATCAGTGGTGGGATGACACATGCTGCACCTAATCATGCATTAGTCTGAGATCCCAGGCCTTGCCTGTGAACCTATTATTCATTGTGTGTGTGCTGAGTAGACATGTTGTCATTATCCTGTGCAACTGATTAACTCAGGTTCACCTTGTCAGTCTTCCTAAACATTTCAACTACCGAAGAAAGTGGGCAACGAGTTTGAATATGACATTCTCTCAACCCAATATGCCACATCGCACATGCCGCTTACTCTACTTTCCATCATGTGTAGCATTTGCACCGGTACCCCTTCTGCCGACCCTTACTGGATCCCAGACAATGCCGTGAGAGGAATTCCTGCCATTGGAGTCGGCATCACGAACATGTCCTAAATGCTTCATTTCTAGAATGGATGTCTTATTGATGACATCTACTCGTAATTCATTATAATCTTCGTCACTACGGCATGCTAGACTGCATATGCGTCTGCAACTATTAACTAATGCACCATATTGACATAAGTATGAAGAGTTTCCCCCAATCGCACCTTGTTGACTTGTACCTACAATTGTTTCCTTTGCTTTCTTTATCCATCTATCGTGAGAGATTTTGGAAACTCATCCATATCTAAAAATGCCATAATCGCAACTAAATGACCACAGGGAATCCCAAACGACTTCATCCTTTGGCATGAACATTTAAAAATCACTTTATCAGGGTAGTACGACACATGCCACCTCCTACAAACTTTGCGGTACTGTGTCACCATATAAATCACTTGAATGGTTGTTTCCCTCAATAGAACAACCTTCATAAGAGCTGCCTTATCTAGCATTTTGCAAAAAAAGAAAAACACATCTAGTGTGTAAACAGAAAACGCTAACATCTCTAACGCATGTAGATGCGTTTTCAACACTGGTTAACCATAAGCAGATTTGTAATCGGCCTCAACCTCTTTGTTACGTTGATAAGTCAAATAATGTTGAAATTGTTCTAAGAACTCCGTCAGGTTATATCCAGAATCCACCATTCTACCAATCTGAGCATGCAAACCTCCACACCTAGATGTCGTGTAAAAACCACCAAAAAACACCCCCTATCAGAGTCTTTGCCCACATTCTCTTATGTGCATATATTTTCTGCACCTAACTATGCCCCTGCACATCACATTCCTTCACCAAATTCTCCCACCTTTGTTCAAACTCGTCCTCCTCAAAATCCTCCAACATGCACTCTTTAAACCTTTGGGTGAACTTCGTTTTACCAACATTAGTGGTTGCATTGTGTATCAAGTACCATCCATATAATCTATGATGTGCCCGTGGAATAACTCTCCTTATCGCATTCCTCATAGGCATGGCTCCATATGTTATAATAACGCTTGGACATTTGCCTTTCATTGCTTCCAACAATTGACTAAGAAGCCATATATAAGTCTCATTTGTTTCGTTTCCTATGACAACACTCCTAAATACAATTGTTTGATTGTGATGATTGACACTAGAGAAGTCAACCAAAAGACACCTATATTTATTTTTGTTGTAG
Organism: Ormosia emarginata; assembly: GCA_029884605.1. Lineage (NCBI taxonomy): Eukaryota > Viridiplantae > Streptophyta > Magnoliopsida > Fabales > Fabaceae > Ormosia > Ormosia emarginata. The sequence goes on from JAQQTP010000082.1 coordinate 75,126,737, forward strand.
GTTGCATCAAATGCTAGAACATCACCAAAGATCTAATAATCGACCTGGCTAGACCCATCACACCAAAATAAGTGCTATAAACAACCATCACCATCAACCGTATGCCTCCAAAACATGGCTGGATCCATACTTGCCAATGATCGCAGATACAATAGTGTGAACACACAATTTTGTCTAGGTTATTTTGTAAAAAAAAAAGAGAAAAAGAAGAAAAGGGGAAATAAAGGAAAAACCAAATTTTCATCCATTGACCCATTATCATACCCACTAACCCATTGTCAACCCAATTAACCCATCAACCCATAACCTGACCCATTGACTCATTTTACTACAACTCAAACTCATCATAAACAAACTCATCCTAACCAAATCCCATCGTTATCCTAAACATACTCATCCTAACCAAATCCCACTAGTTATCTTAAACATACTCATCCTAAACAAATCCCAACACTCATCCTAAACCAATACTAATTCACTTTAACTCAAACTCTTCATCCTAATTCATGCCTATAAAATCTATAACCCACACACAAAAAAAAAAACCTAACCTTAACCGACAAACTTCACTTTAACCCAAAATCATATTTTACTTTTTATCATCACGTAGCCTTCTTGACAGCAACCTCCACTCCCACTACACTTCATCTTCAACCTTTCTTCACCCTCCATTATCATCTTCAACCTCACTTCATTTTCTTCATCTTCAACCTTCAACCAAACACCCTCCATTAACCTCTTTTCCCAAAACACAACCATAATCTTCAAGAATCACTATATTCATCACTCACATCACCACCATCTTTACCACTTCATCTTCAACCTCCAACTAAATAACTAGTCACCACTACCCATTAAAACCACCGCACCAGCCACCGTGAAGTCGCGCCGCCGTCGAGCTCCCCTACGCTTGAGTCTTCTCCTTCAAACAAATCCCTTTTCTTTTTTCTTTTTGTTTGTAAGCAGCAACATTATTTCTTTTGTTATGTTTATTTGTTCCTTTTTTTGTTTTATTTTAAAAAGGAAAATCTATTAGTTTTTGTTTTTGGGTGAAGTGGGCTTTAAGGTAATAAGCTTGTTAAGGTTAAAAAGCTAAAAAAATAAAATGAAAATGAAAATTTAAAAAAAGAAAAAGAAAAAATGATGAAAATGATATAAAATAATACATATATTTTTTTTTCTTGAAAAAGAAAATATGATTAACTGAGTTGTGACAACTTGTTGATCCTGTAATCTTTATAATCATTTGAGTTGTGACAACTTGATGATTCAATTTTTTTTCAAAGTTAAAAGAATAATAATCAACCCACTATCGTTAAACATTTCTTTTTAAAGAATAAAATATGATTAACTGAGTTGTGATAGCTTGTTAGTCTTATAAGTTTTGTAATCATCTGAGTTGTGACAACTTGATGATTCAAATTTTTTTAAATTAAAAATAACTAACCCACAAGAATTTTATAAAGAACTACGTGACTTTGAGTTCCTCATTGTACCTGAGGATACATAGGAGCGAAATTTCTATTTCGTCAAACCAAAGTTTAAATTTTCACAAATTATTTATTTTTTTTAGTTTTTTTAATAAAAGGGGTAAAACAAATATATTATGAGATTATTAAATTTTGCATAATTAATTTAGGGTAATCGTTTTAGGATGGATGTTTTAAAGGTGTTGTGGGGTTAAGTCTCTACCATTCCCTATGCATACCAACTCCCGAATCCAATTTGGTTCCAAAGACCATTTTTTTTAAGAAAGGTTTTTCAATTTTTCCTAATTTAAATAAAATTGGTGGCCATTTCTAACAATTTATTTTGTTCGCCACTCCCGCCGCGATCTCGGTCGTGACAATTAGTGCAACTTTTGCATCTCCACCATTGAGTCTTTGCTGCTTCTAGATCTGATTATATATCTCTCTTTTCCTGAATCCAGCAATCTCAAAACCTCCAGACTGGTTTACAAAGGACCCATAAATATTACGTGTGCCTATACTAACATTGCGCATGCTATTCATTTGAGCTATATTGGCATCTGTCATTCTTTGCTGTGATCGTAGGAGTGCAGCAAACTTAGGAGGAACCAGTTCATGATTATGATCATCACAAACATGGGATACACCTACTCATACTTCTTGACTCCAGCTGAGGGTTTGGGTTGTTCACATATTTATCCTCTCAGTAGCCCTGCCTAGAACAATAAAAATTCTTCCAAATATTTCATTTTTGTTTCTGCCTAACTTACTCGTCCTTACACTAAATCCATTTATTTTGCTATATGAATTATAAAACTCATACACTAATGTCACATTACCAAAATGATATTTCTTCAAGTCATTCACGGTTAAGGTTTCAAACTTAACTTTGCCAACATCATCCATGCCATTGATAACAACGTATTCTTCGCCATCACCAAATGTTTCCTCATTCCAGTTTTCTATATCTTCAACCCTTGAAGACATTGATTCAACAACCTGCATATACATACCAAGATAATGGTTAGGGGTTTCCATATCTTATATTCCTCCATTTCTTTTCTTTTTCCTTTTACTTTTAAAGCCTTACATACTTAGGTTCCTTCTATCTCAATTCTCTTCTCCAATCAGTTACATTATGGAATTAGCTAATCTTTTCCTCTACCAAGTAGTATGCATTCTCAACCACTGTTGCTTGTGACTTTAAAGTTCCATTATGCCTTACAAGTGAATAAGGGGGGTAAGCAACAACCAACTAAAGAAAGATTTGGCACAAGACATTAAGCTACGACAAATAATTAGCACTTGCATTGTTGATACTTTAGCCTACCCCAACTTTAGGGTGAAAGACATTCTTCTATATTTGAAGGTCAGATTGATAATTCCATCTATTCCTACCCTTAACAACACTATACTTTATGACCTCCATTCCTTTCCATTGATACATATATAAATTAGAACTTGTGCACACATTGCATCTCATTATTATTGGGCTGACATGAGATAGCAGATTAAAGAATTTGTACAAAAATGTCATAGATGCCAACAAGGAAAGACTACCAACACATTAGGTAATCATCGAGGATCTTACTAACCTGTCAATTGAAGCCACAGTTGGTGAAGAGCGGAGGTGAAACAATGAGCCCCAAAAGCACGATGACTCTGTTCTTCAAGGGGTCAGGGGAAAACAATCCGCTAAGGGAAATCGCACGAGTACAAGGACACACAGCTATACAAATTTCAACTTGGGTACCACCACAACCATCTCCCAACATCATGAACTACAAAGGGGGAAGCCAAACTTTGCAACAAATTTGGTAAAAAGTTTGCTTGCATTTGAGGGCGTCTTCCTTAGGAAGGAAATAACTACCACAGAGACAGACAAAGAACAACATTAGACTTCAGCTTTTAGGCTTTTGTGGTGGCAATGCAGGTAATGATCAATTGGGGAAGGTAAAGAGACGAGAAGGATTGAAATCTTGACCCCAAAGAGATGTGGTGGCTCGTTCGTAAAGGGGGGCTCTGCTAGGTGTTGCTGAAATGGGCAGATCTGGGCGGTGGTTGACGTAGGTCTCGGGTTGAAGTGGCTAGTGGGTTGCGGGTCGCAGTTTTGGGTTGGAGAAAAGTGGTGGCACCAGGTTGGAAGGAACAGAGCTGTGCGACTCCTAGCGATGTTAAGGTTGGGTCTGATTTAGGGTGAATGAATTTGAAACTTGATGTTGGTTTGCGTTGCATTGGAGTTGATTTAGAGTGATGACAATGGTGTGTATGGGTGAAGATTGGTGGTTGTTGACGGTGAAGTTGTGATGGCTACTAGCTTAGGTAGCTTTGCTGGTTGGGTGGACATTGCTGCAAGGGTGCGGTTGGTGACACAAATTTGGATTTTGTAGGAGTTTGGTGGGTACGGTTTGAAATCTTGATCTGAAACATCTAATACATATGAATTAAAGATAAGAAAGGATTGATTTAAAAATACATACACTATCAGGACTTTTGAGTAATAAAATAATTTTTATTTCTACAAAATCTAAAAACCTACAACAGGGGATAAAGTCAAAGGTCTATCAATGGACCTTTGACTAATATGTTCATATTAAACTCACCCCTCATCTTGCTCCTACCTTCTTCGTTGCCAATCTTAGCTGCCACTTCCACCCTAATAAGCTCACCTACCCATTGATTATAAAATTGAAATTGATTTTACTTAATTTGATTTATAAATCAAAAGTTATATTTAGAACTTATTATAAAACATATGATTCAAATTAATTTGAAAATCAACTCTTATATTCCAAATATCTTAAAAAAGAAAATGATTTTATTTTATTTTATTATCTTGTTTTCAATTTTACCCTTATGAGAATTGAGATGTAATTGTAAAGATAAAATTAGTAAAGATAAAATAATTTATTTATTAAAATTAAATTAAATCCTATCATATTTGATAGAATTTTTAAATCAAAAGTAATGAGATTTATTAAATTTTAAAGATTAAATAATTTCTTATTATTTCAGATTTTAAATACAAAATTTAATATTTTTTGTCATTTTTTTTACATTTTAAACACACTTTACAAGAACGAACACATTCCAAAATTTGGAATGCCTTTCTTTTGCACCTGAATCTAAAGTCTCAACAAATAAACTTATTATAGGTAGAGGTTAAAATATAGATTGATCAGTTTTTATATTACAAATTGAATGTATTATCATATCTCTTTGAAAAACAAATTAATAATTTATATAATTTAAAGTTGTTAGTTAGCTCAACTAGTGAAATCCTTTGTAAGAATCTATAAGGTTTCTGAGGTATGCTGTCGCTGATCAAATCAATTACTAGTTTCTATAATTTATTTTTTTGAAAATATAAAGAATTGCACATTCTTTTGTATTTTTACGAGAAGAATTGCCCTATTTTACTTATTATTTTAAAAGGTATAAATATACGTATGAAAAATAGTGGCAAGAAAAGAAAGAAAAACATATCACCCTTTTTGTGCATGCTAAATTTCCGTAGAAGTAAAAAAAGAAAGGGAAACTATATATATGCCGCTAAAACCATGGCCACAAGGCACCTCGCACCTACACCTACGCGCAAGGAGCGCCTAGGAAAGAAACCGCAAGGTCCCGTCCTCAGTTTTTGCTTCCCCTCTCACTACGCACACAATTTCACAGACATAAAATCATTTGGTCCTCTGAGCAAATCAACCCAAAGCCAGCCTACTGAGGCATTGGGTTTGACAAGAAGGAGGAAGGATTCCGTTTTTCTCAAAAGGATTCCATTCCTTCTTTCTTCATTTTTTTTTTTTTTTGTTTATGTCAGTGTCTCTTATAGGTACGTGACAAGGTACCGGGGCCTAAATATTCCTTCCAATCCATGAGGAAACTGTGTCCTAATTTTGACAAGGCAGATGGGTTGGAGACTGTCCTTGAGGTGCCTATTCCTGAGGAGATGTTGACCAGCATGGGGACCAATGGTTTCAACCGTTGGCAGAACCTGCGAAGTCTCATGAATGCTCAATCTGCTGATAAGTCATCCCATCTCTCAACACCCTCAAACAATGAATTCATGCCATTGCTCAAGCTTGTGGGTGCTCCCCTTGTTCCTCTTCAGGTTCAATCCGATCACACTTTGACTCGCCCCCTCAAAGATTGTTCCATCGTAAGCTTATCAACCTTTTAATTTCCTTCTTCCTTACGGAGAAATATAAATATTTTAGCAACAAACATATAGGCGTTAGTGGCTTAGTGCATCACCAATATGTTGAGCATGAGTCAATGCCTAAAATTATTTTATCTTTCCACTTTTTCTCCTGAGTAATTTAAATTTTGATCTATTCAATTTGCCATAGTACTAAACTATATAAATTGTATATACAACCTGCATAATCTGATGGAGGGCATTCGTCATTATGATAGCCCATCTATATCACGCAGTTCTATTATGTGCCTTAGTTAATTTTGCTTGAGATTGTGATTTTCTCCAGACATATGAACCTTTTAAAATGTTAAAATATAGAACTTTGATAATGGATGACCATCCACCGTCTCAAAACCCTTGGACGCCCTCATTCATTAATGCGTAGAACTAACATAAAATCGGGTTTTTCTTCCTTGTGTAAATAACTTGGAATTGATTATAGTTTTTTTTAATGATTTTTTTTTTGTTTAATAGAATTGATTACAATTTGAGAAATTCTTAAGTATTCTTAAAACGAGATATTTCTATGGTATAGAGTAAGAAAAATGCTTACTTTGAAAGTATTTAAGAATTTTTCTACTTTCAAATGATTAATTTTATATGGCGTTACAATCAATATACATCAATTCAATATACATCAATTAAACCTTTGTTTTTCCCTCCTAATTAGTCAACATCTTGTTTAGAAGAGGTACACTCTGTCATAGTGTCATATTCCTTATAAACATGCTTTATTCTCCTTGAATAACAATAGTCTTTCATTGAATGGGCAGAAAGATTCAACTGCCAAATACATAGTTCAGCAGTACGTAGCTGCCACTGGAGGAGTAGCAGCATTGAATTCACTGAAAAGTATGTATGCAGTGGGACAAGTGAGAATGCATGTGTCGGATCAGATGCGTCAAGTTGATGATAGCGTTCAACCAAGAGGCAGTGCTGAAGTAGGAGGCTTTGTGTTATGGCAAAAGAACCCAGATTTGTGGTGCTTGGAATTGGTTGTTTCCGGTTTCAAGGTTAGTGCTGGCAGCGACGGGAAGGTAGCCTGGAACCAATCTTCTTCTCAACCTTTTCATGCAAACAAAGGGCCTCCTAGACCCCTTCGCCGCTTCTTCCAGGTAATATAAATATAAATACATAGCTAATAGCTTCTTCATTCAAATTGGTACATAAATGCTTGATTATATCTTAAATCATCAATTGTTTTTTATCTTATTTATTTGTTCATATGTGCTTGTTATTATCAGGGGTTGGACCCAAGGTGTACAGCTAACTTGTTCCTAGACGCTGAATGTGTAGGAGAGAACACCATTAACAACGAAGTTTGTTTCATACTCAAGTTACAAACGGAACAACACATCCTCCAAGCACAAAGCACGTCCCATACTGAAATTGTGATGCACACTGTATTAGGATACTTTAGCCAACGCACGGGGCTACTTGTCAAATTCGAGGACACCAAGTTGGTAAGAATGAAGCCTGTTAAAGGAAAAGAGTCTGTGTTTTGGGAAACAAGCATCGAGTCTATGATTGAAGATTACAGATATATCGATGGCATTAACATAGCGCATGGTGGGAAGACGGTTGCCACACTTTATAGGTATGGTGCGGCACATCATCACAAGAGGATGATTGAGGAAACATGGAGTATTGAAGAGGTTGATTTTAACATTTTTGGGTTGTCAATGGATTGCTTTCTGCCTCCCTCTGATCTTGAGAGAGAACAGGATGGTGCAGAGCAAGCAGTGGGAATGGGTTAGGATTTTGCTTCAATTTTCGTCCTTTTACTCCCTCAACTTCTCAACTGTAGGAATTGTACATACTACATAGACAAGTATAGGTGAATGGAAAGTCTTAAACTTTATCCTATACTTGGAGGTCTGTGATTCATTTTTTTTGACATGGAACTTTTGGGTGACATAAAATGCATTTCGTTTGAAAAATGTTCAGTTCGATTCTCAATTTTCATTTAGAAATAATCTGATAAACAAACTGGCCACTAGAGTTCAAATACCAACATGTGTTGATTTGAGTAAATTAAGTGCATGTTTTTAAGTATATGATATTAAATTTGATTTCGAAATTTTTATATATATATATAAATATATATATATATATATATATATATAAATAATATTATTCGGAGAAATTCACTTTAATCTAAGTGTTACTTTTAATTATCTGTATTTAAAAAATTAATTTTTCACCTACAGAAGTTGATCCCCCCTCATATATAAATAATATTATTCGGAGAGATTCTCGTTAAGATAGTATTTTAAAAAAAAAATACTTAAAAAAATAAAAAATAAAAAAATTGATTAAATAATTCCATAACTGAAATGAAGATTTCAATTCAATCGAAAAATAATACTTAAAATAATACTTACCTGCATAATTTGGAAGTAAATCTGTCCCAGTGAAATAAAGAACATTAACGTTAACAACAATTCTATATCCCACGAAGCCAAATTTGTGAAATACATTAGGATGAGAAACATAACTAATCACGTTGGGTAAAAAAATAAATGTTATAATTTTTTTTTTTAAAATAGTTATCTAACAAAACGCAAACTGTTTTTTTGAATTCTTAAGTGTCTATTTGATTTTACACTAGTTGGAATACCCGTGCTTTGCACGGGTTAGTTATGACAAAAAAAGTTGTGTCATTGTAATTTAAAAAATATTTGAGAATATTATTAAAAATGATATGTTGTAATGAGAGATGAAATTTGAGCGAGAATTATTACTGCAGTGATTGTTGACAGATTTTATAGATTAAGTAGATTTGTAATTTCAAACATATGATGAAACTTCTTAAACTGCGTTTAAAATTATTTGTGTTTATTTTAATTTGTATTGTTTTAACTGAATTTTTGTCTTCAACATACGTTTGTCAAAAAATAAGATTTTATTATTTTTGAATTATAATTTTATCTTTTGGAAATTGATATCTTTAATATTTATTTTTTTAAATTCATTTTTAAGATAAAAATTTTTAAATATAAATCATGTTACTACAAACTTACTTTTAATTAAATTTAAATTTATAAATATATTTTTAATCAAATTTAAATTTATTAATTCTAATTCAAAGAAACGTTAAATCGTTTCACGAATTCCTAGTCGTGACATAAATCATTTTCCTAAGGTCAAATGCAATCAATGCAGCAAATACTCATAAATTATAACTAGCTAGTAGCTAAAAGGTAAAATTTATTCTCATTAGAGGTGAAAATAAGTGAAGCTGCTCGTCAAGGACCTATGTCTATGGCCTGATCTGCCTGAGGCTTGGCCTGGTCTGCTTGAAACTTGGTCTGACCACCTGTTTAAAAAATAAGTTAGACCAAGGTTTTTTAAAAACTTGTTTAACTAAAAATATCAGATTTTAGGTTATCTAATAGGTCTGTTAAACCCGACAGGCTTGTCTGACCTGTTTAATTATATATAATATAATATATATTATGATAATAATTATAAATTATAATTATAATTATAAATTTATTATAATATATTAATATATTTTTTAATTGGATTTTAATACAAATTAATAACTAAAATCTAAGTTAGTAAGTTAGAATAGAAATAACATATTTATTAATATATTTAATATAATATATTTATTAGAATGAAAATAATAAATTAACATTCATCTTCTATTTTTTTAAATACTCATTATTTTCTTACTTTGGTCTTTGGTCGATGTGAAACTTAGAGATATACCAAGTTAATTTATAACTTAGTATATTTCTAAGTCCCACGTCGACTAAAGACTAGAGCAAGAAAATAGTAAGTAACTATAAAATTAAAAAGTGAGTGCTAAGTTATAACAAAGACTTATCGACCTTGAATAAGCACATTGGCTTATTGCAAGGCTTAAGCTTGTTAGACTATATAAAGCATGTTGACTTATTTAACAGTAGATTTGTTAACATATGTAAAGACTTATTGACCTATTTAAAAGTAGGCATGTTAACTTATGCAAAAGTTTGTTGGCATATTTAAAAGTAGGTTTGTTAGCCTATTTAAAGACCTCATTGCAAAGTAAGTTTTAAATAAACTTTTAGGCTAGACCAAACTTTTAAAAAAGTCAGGTCAAACCTTAAAAATCGACCTATTATAGGTACATAGGTCAAGCTCAGACCTTATAATTGAGATATATATCAAGTCTGTTTAAGACAAAGTCTAACCTGACCTGACTTGTTTCCATTCTTAATTCTCATATAGAAAAGTTTGTAAATACTTTCTTTTAAAAAATATCAATTCAATTTTTAACCTCAATTTTTTAAAATATTAGGCCAATAAGATAAACAAGAATTAACTCCAATCTTGAGAGGAGAGAACTCTCTTCCATCTTATTTAATTTATTATTATGTGTTACTTTTAATTTTATTTAATTAAATTAATAGATACATAATAAAATATTAAATAAGATTAAAATGAATTCTCTTATCTCAATATTAGAGTCAAGTATTATTTTACTAAGATTTGGGAGAGATCCTACCACTAAAGTGAGGCTTAGATAATTCACACTAGAGGCTAGGACAGGGATAGATGTTGTTTCATCACGTGTTAAACCATCCACTGAAAATTTGTAATTTGTAAGGGCCCGTTTATTTTACCTTTTGTAATGTGCAGAAGGCGTTTTCAAAGAAGTCTATAAAAGTGTTTCATATTTTGTATTTTTTTTCCTTTTCTTTTAACTAAATAAAAACAAACACCTTATTAAAATAAAATAAAATATAACAAACACACTTTAAACATATATTCCAACTAAGTGAATTAGGTCACTAGACTCTACTCTCATTTTTTTACTAAGATCATATCTAGTGCAATTTCAATAATTATGTCTGTAAAAAACTAGAAGTATAGAAATTAAAGATTTACAAACTAAAATTTATTTGTTCAATCTTAAGATTTACAATTGATTATTAATATTATATGTTCTTCCCTAATTAAAATTCTAATTAATTAGCTTACATATGGTAAATATTATACTTACAATACAATAATAATAATATAGCCCTCATGTAACACCAAGTCTCTTTAGAAAATTCTTAATCTTGAGTTTGCACTGAGAAAACTTTGTTTGAACTTAGTCTACCTTCTCTCTCCTCACTTTAAGTTTTGGACCTCCCTTATAACAAAAAATAAAAATAACAACAATTTTTTTTATCAATAAACAACATAAAAAACAAATTACCTTTTATTTTATCTATATTTTAGTTAAATATTTCATTAGAATAAACTTGAGTAATTTTATAAAGAGGTTATGTTATTTCATGTGTATCCTAAATTCTGGTGTAAGGTAAAAAAAAAAAAAATCTACTTAATGAATTATGAAAATAAAAGGGATTTTTTTTTTTTACTGCAAATGTTGAAAGTTAATTGAGGATTTTTTTTTTAAACAAAATACACAGTCTTTTGGTCTAGGTTAGAACGAAACGGCACTGGCAGTAGAAGCACTGAAGGTAACCCTAATTTCCTATTTAAGTGTTTCTCTGTCTCTCTTCCTCCACTGGCCGATTCAAATATCAAGTAAAGTTTCTAACAAGAGCAGAGACAGGTTTCCTTTGTTAAACTCTAATTTCCTTTAAAGCCCTATTTAAGTGTTTTGTTCATTTAAGACTCAATATTCTTCAATATGTTTCATTTTTTGAAATTATTCAGAGACTTGTCGTTCAATTTTATGAAACTCGAGCAATTTTATGTCTTGTTTTTATTTTTCATTGCCCTTGTAATGTAATGTGCATTTGTTTTGTTTACCCTCTCGAATTTGCATTGGATCGAATGCACCTACCCAAACCCAAACTCTTTTGTTAAGGGATGGTAAATGATGTTAAAGATTTCTTATCGTACACGCTGAATTCCGTGAAGACCAAAAACTCTACTTATTATCTGATGCCTTCCCTACCCTGTCTGATACTTTCTGATTGAGAGTAAGAAAATGTTTTTGTTTTCAAGGTTAGCATAAATAGCAATTGTGATCAATGATGAGGAAAAGGAGACAGGCGGACAGAATCTGATGTTGTGGTGATTGTCTGCCATTGGAATATCTCTAAGATGCAACACTACAATTTATTATATTTTCTTTAGATATGGGGTGGGTGGGGCATGGGTGCATCTTTGTCTTTGTTATTCCTTCATCATTAATTTATAGTACCCTGCTATGATGAAATAGCAAAAATATGTCTGGACATATGAAACTTTTCTATGATTTTCATCATTTGCTTCTTCTGAGCAGTGTCATCAATGCTTTCTTTATATATGCTTCCACCTGATAGTTCTCCTTTGGCTGTGATGTTATTTGAACATTTGTTCTCTGTTCAGTGATTCCTAGTAGCTAGTTATTGATAATTCATGACAATACTGCTGCTCCCTTGGATGGATGGAATTTGCATGTTCTTTGCAATATCATTTACTCCTCGGGTTTTTGGGTTTGTAGATTGATCCTGGTAAACTGTAATTTCATATTACTAGAATTGTGTTATGTCTTACCTATGAAGCACCAGTACGGCTATCAGGCTGCCATACCAGTGTTCGGTGCGTACCGGAAAGGAGACGCGTACGGCACGTCGGAAAACGTCTCTCCCTACTTGAAGCTCGTCTCTCCCTGTCAAAGCTCGTCGTCCTTCCCGCCGCCATCTTCTTGTGACTCTCTGTTTTGAGGCAAAACAGAGACCCCTCGTCGTCGATCTGCCACACCAAACCACTTCGCCACCACATCAAGATCTACGACAACCCCGCGTGCTCCATCACCGGCCACCCATCGACCAAACACAACAAATCCGTCTCCTTCCAAGTCATCCACAGCTAAGCCACTAGTCAAACCCGAACCTAGACCATCGATCGCCCCGGTTGCCGGAGCCACGATGCCACCACCATCTGTTGTCTGGTCGTCGTCCTAGCCGACGCCGCCACCTACGCTGTCTCTCCGCTATTGAACCTCGCATTCTTTGCCCCTCTCTGCGTGCATTTCCCTTATGCAAGCTTCCCCTTGTTTTCATTCCTCTTGTTTTATTGCTCTTTGGGCTGTTTCTTTTCTTTTATTAAGTTTTTTTATTTGTTAAATATTTATCAAGAGAAATGGGTAGTTAAATTTTTTTCTTGTCATTCGTGAGTGACTTTGTGAATAAGCTATTCAAACATATTTATTTTGTTTATAACATATTCATGACTTTGTAAATTTTTGAATTTTTAAACTATTTATTTTGTACTTTGGATATGATTTATCTACTGATATTTAATACTTTGAGTTATTTAAAATGACATATTTTATGATTTCTTATATATATGTTATACCGTATATTGTCATATTCGTATCCTAATTTTTAAGAAATTATCGTATTCTCGTACCGTACTCGTATCGTACCAGATATTTGTACCCGTATCCGTGCATCATAGTGTCTTACTAATCATGGCATCATTGTGGTTTAGTCAATGCCAATGTCTACCCTTTTTTACCCACATTCAAGGTGAAAACCTTGCTTCTAGTTCGTACTAGTCTAGGTTTTAAATGCTACACATGTTAGAAGCGTAGATTAAGTGTGTAAAAAATTCAACGATGGTGATAGTTCAATGGCTACCTATTAAACAGGTGATAATCTAAAAAGTGAGAATTAAAACTTGGTCCTTGAAATGTATGAATATTAGTAGGTAGTAATTTACTCAAATATATATCTATTAATCTTTTTCCTCTGCTCTGAAATAGATTAAATTCCTTGCTCTATATCATTACCCGAACTCACTGCATTTCACTTAATTTCATCACCAAACAGGGACCCTGGTCATGCCATCCCGAATTACCACGGAGGAGGCACCACCGGAGACATAGATGGCCTTGCACCCTCTATTGGTGCTGGCTATCAGACACCCCTCGGTGGTGGCCATGGGCACCGTGTACTCCTTCCCGTCAAGAAGCAAGGGCCCCACAACCCCAACTGGGACCTGCAGGTACTCGATCAGCATCTTGCAGCACTGCCCCAATATTGACTCGTAATCAAACCCTTCCACTGGCAAACCCTCCAGTGACTAGGAAGTCACCCTCTCCACCGTCATCCTCCGATTTGCCGCTGCTTGTCGACAGTCCCCCTTCTTCGATTCCAATGAGTACGATGGAATCGACCTTGACACGACAGACCGAACAATCTCCTCGTCCTCCTGGGACAGAGAAACAAGGATTTCAGTTTCGGATTTGTGGATGATCTTTGTTGATGGCATCGGCGGCGCAATTAGCTTCTATGCAGTGGCGGAGCAGTAGATGAGGGCGGTGGTGCAAGGGCTGGGATTGTGGGCGTCTGGTAGCTAGCACTACGGTGCCCATGGCCACCACCGGAATTCGCGTATGAAGATATTACAACAGAAGCATATACCAAAACATACAGTTTTAAAAGCTTAGCTATCGCCTCTGGAATGCTTGGGGTTGACATCTCCAACCTTAGACGGCATCCCCTCTTCATCCGCCGTCATCATCACTGATTTCCATGTCGGACTCTAACAACTCATTGTCGATCTCCTCTCCCTTGACAGAGACATCGCTGGTGTTCTCTCTCCGGCAATCAAGTCGATCTACCAGCAAATGACCAAGAACTAACGGTTTTTTTGTTTTTTGTTTTTTTTTTTAAAAACCTAATAAGTCAACGTAAGTTTACCTGTAAAAACAGGTAATTGCCTAAGAGCGTCCGTGCTCAAAACTTTTTCAGGTGCATAGTAAACGTCTCCTACACTAGTGATATGATTATCTTATTTCTAGCAAGAGTGATACAAACTTACAAAACAATGTTGGACTTAATGTTTAATTGTTTATCCTGCTTTTCAGGTATTGTCTCTAACTAGTTTTTAAGATTCTTAATGCACGTTGAGGGTTAGTTGTTTTCTTCTTGTGACATTTTTTTTTTTTTCCAGTATGTAGTTGTTTTTCAATTTTTTATGCACTGCCATTTTCTGGAGTCAAACCTTGATGTGAAATATCTGGCAAATAGGATGAAGAAACATTATGCAGTTGTTTTAAAATTTTTTTACACTTCCTCGCTCTTTTTGATATAGGAAAACAACTTTTGTTTTTTAACTACGCGTATCTTGTCTTTATGTTGCTCCAAAATTGTATTGAGCCCAACTTGTCAGTTTGTGCCCCTTAATTGTCAACTTCTAGAAGGTGCTTTGACTTCAATTGCGTACAGAATCGTTATCGGAGTAGAGGATATCGCAGCTTTGGACCGTTGACATGTGACTTACCAGGGTGCAGCTGCAGATCTTTAGTATTCTGTAATGCTTACTATTTAATTGTTATTTCCAGGAAAGGGCATAAATGTTCTTCTGCGGCTTGTTCTACTACTGTTTCTAATCAATGGAATGGGTTTGCAGGGATTTTGAATCTTGTGGGGAAAATATACTTGATTTGAGACGCAAAGTTTTCATAGTTTGTTTGGATGTGGTGGAACGAGATCCCGAGGAATGATGTGTTTATTGTAACTTCAAAGTGTGGGGAAGAGTAACAGTAAACACAATGAATTGCAATAAAATTTAGTGATTTAATGGACAACTAGTTGTTTATCTCTCTCTCTCAGTCACTCTCTCAAGTGATGCTTTCATTGCTGTTAGTACATAATTATCATAATGAATTGAGTTGTAATATGAGGAGCAGATGCTTTCACTTGTGTTAGTACATAATTATCATAATGAATTGAGTTGTGATATTAGGGCCCCTACAAAGCCCTGAAGCATTTTTCATTTTTTGTTTTGCGGCAAAAAAAGTTAGGATCATAGTAGTTATCTTATCTTAAGGTCAGAGTAGGTCTTTAAGCTTAATGAGCGTTTACAGAAGTATTTATTAACCAACAACAAGCTTAATGAGCGTTTACAAACGTATTTATTAACCAACAACAACAAATCTTGACTAGAGGTACTTATTAACCGACAACAACAGATCTTGACTAGATTCAAATCTCGGTTATTATAATTGACACGATTTATTCTTATCAATTGGGTCAATTAGAAGCTAAGTATACTATATTAAATAAGAAGGATGGTTATAAAAGAAGTAAATGACTCTCACTTTGTAGACCCTACCTCATTGTACATATCCGGTCCAGCTGCGGAGCTAGTTCATCCAGGATGGATAGTTTTTTTCTTGTTATATAAGTTATGAAGATTTCTTATGTAGAAGAACTTACTATGTAGAAAGTTTCACTTTTCATACTAAAATGACTATCTTCTTGTGTCGAAGAAAAGTTATATGATTTAAATTTGAATGTGAACAAATTTTCTTTGAAAAAAAATCATGGTAGTGATAAAATTTCTTTTTTCTCCCCGTAAATGATAATACTCATTGCTTTTTCTATTTGTTTTTCCATCCAAATAATTGAAGTTTTAATACAATTTACTATATAAAGAGACTATGAAGTAGTTATTTACCAAGTAGGCGTATGCCAATAATTATTTAAGATTATATGTAGTTCCTATATTTTGTGATTCTAACTCAAATCTCAAATCTCAAATCTCAAATCTGACTAAACTAATTGACACCGAGGTTGGTGAGAATGAACATTACTACATACAATGAATTATTCCTTGACCCAAAAAAACAAAAATCCACAATATTGATTGACTTTTTTATTTCATGGAATAAAACTATCCCTTTTATTTTGGTCAACCATGGCACCAACCATACCAAGTATGAACTTGCGACATTTATATTCCATTGGTAGGGGAATACCACAATAGTCAAATAGCGAAACGCAGAGGAAGCCACTCAATGTCTGGCTTGCGAGTTTCCTCTAGCACTTGGGATGCCGAAGTGCCAACCCCACTAGGTCACTAACCACTAACGAATACGACTTAGGTACTATAGACACGTAGGTAGAGTGTGAGTGAATATTGTTGTATATCATATTTAAAGTTAGAATGATGAGACATTCTTAAGTGTCAAATTTGTACATATTTACAAAAATTAGAGAAAGAAGATAAATAGATTCTATTAAATTTACTCATCATAAAAAATTATTTTTTTTTTAATTTTTTGTGAATGTATAAAAATTTGACGTGTTAGATTTGTACTTATCCAAGAATATCTAATTAATGAATATATCTTATGCAAAGTGAATAGGGTATCATTTGGATATTATATGCTGGGTGTTTAAATAACTAAATTCTTAATTTTTCACACCAACCCACCAATACTAACTTCGTTTTCATACCTTATTTATCTCCTTGCTTCTGTGAAAGCCCCTTGCCAAGGAGACAGCACCAAAGAAATATAAGATGAAGTATCCATGACAGCTTTAACCACAACAAAACCATGAGAAATGCAAAGAGAGAGAGCTATGATGGTGATGGAGTCGGCAACGGCAAGAAGAGGCACTACAAGTTATGGTTCTTAGCTGCAATTATTGTTGTAGCTCTTTGGTTCATGTTCACTGCCTCCCTCACTCTCAAATGGTCCCCAGCCAACCTCACTCGTTTCTTCGATGACTTCGATTCTACGATTCTTGAAGATCTCGATGTGCTGGTAGTGGTACACAACAAATTAAACACAATTCTAATCCTTTGTGGTCTTGTTCACAAATAACGAGCTGACTTGCATTTTGTTTGTGTTATGGTTTGCTTGCCAAATTGAGAAATAGGAAGTGGAGGAGAGAGAGAAGGTGGTGAGGCACATGTGGGATGTGTACACTCACACTCACGGCGACACCAACACCATTCGGTTACCTCGGTTTTGGTCAGAGGCTTTTCAAGCTGCTTACGAGCACTTGGTCAGTGATGTTCCAGCTGTCCGAGACGCTGCCGTTTCAGAAATTACCAAGATGTCATTGCACTCTCTCAATTTACAACACCAACTTCCTCTTCAACTCCAATCACACTCGGTAACCTAATAAGACTATGATACAGTTTAGAATGCTTTAGAACAATCCTTAGTTTCAGCCTGCACTAGGCTGTCTGACATGAAACCACCTCATTTGTTTATTTCAACACACGACCCCTTAACATTTAAGTGGTGAGTCTAATTCTTGATCTAGACTTGTGTTGCGTAACAACCATCTGGCATACGTTTCTCTCAGTCTCAAACATATTAGTATCTTTCTTCACCTGGCATGAAATGATGAAAGTAATTTTATCTCTTATTTATGTCTGTGAACTTTACCCTTAATTATTAACTTCTCCCTTTGGACTGAAATGGCTAGCCAGATATACAATTGCTAAGTTATTAAGAGAATAATTACGTTTTTATTTCTCATGATTAGCATGTGCAGAGCATTAAGGGATCAAGAAAAATTAAGCAAGCAGAGAGTGGCATGGACAGTACAGTTGACAGTAACCAATAACAAGAATCCTTCCTTTTGCTTGTAAGCATTCAAACACTTACCAGTACTGATAGGCAGGCAGGCCTCAACAGAGTGAAGCGGATTATTTATGAAGAGCATGCATTCCAAAATATTCCCTTCCCCCTGTCATAAATCTTGCCTCCCAAATGAATAAATATATGTTCTATAGGTTTCAGGATTGAGATATGAACTACTTGCATAAATCTTACCATTGTAGGCCTGCTATTGATTGTATATATTTGTATATTAAATTAGCATTATCATGTATTTACCAAGACAAAATTACTTTCTTATGCTTACGCGTCCATCACCTTTAAGCTGATATACAACCATATACATATCTGTGAGAACCAGAGAGGAGAGGCCGAAGAGAAAAGTCTTGCATAATGGGAAAAATGACCTGTAGATGCTGTTCGCAAAAAAAAGGTTTTTCATTTTAGTTCGGATAATCTGTTTTAATCAAATAATAACATAATTTAACTCAAAATACAAACATAGTTAACTACTGAATATGCTATTAGAAAAATGTTAAGTGGTATTATACAAACATTGTATTTCTTTTTTGGTAATGGAACGAAAAGAAACACCAAAAAGGGACAAGAAACAAAAGAAACAAGACAATCAAACTACTGTCTAAAAACAGCAACTCTCAAGCTGTCAGCTATCAAGAAGTGTCCAATTCCTGGCGGGGGGGTGTCATAAACGTGAAGTTTCTCATCCTGCGAAACGCCAAGCTTAGCCATGAAATCTCCACAATTATTCCCTTCTCGCAGAGAATGATGAAGCTGAATCGAGCGAACCGCTTGGAGGATCCCTTGAATGTCTTTCACCAACGCAGCATACTTGTGGAAAGGCGGCAAGGTTTCTGCGATTAGATTGATGACTGTCATGGAATCGGAATAACAGATAATCTCTCTGTATCCTTTACTCAAAGCTAACTTCAGACCATGCCAAACACCAAGCAATTCCGCATGAATAATATCAGAGAAGCCAATAAGGCCAGCAAAGCCTGTTAACCAAGCACCATCCGCATTCCTGATCAACCCTCCAAAACCGGCTCTACCCGGGTTGCCAATGCAGCTACCATCCACATTGAGAATGGTTGAATCCTCTCTAGTTGGGTGCCAACTCACCCATCTTTCTTCGCTTGCAGTAGAAGTCTGCTCCGGAAAACAATTTTGCAAAGTAGTGACCATGTTTTGCACAGCTGAAATCAGTTTGTGAAAGGGGAACACTTCATTACCAATGCACTCCGTGTTTCGAGCTCGCCAAGCCCACCAAATGCCAGCAATAAACACCAGGCCTCCTTTTCCAGCAGTGCCAGCCTTCAAGAATTGGACATGATCTGTTTGCTGATAGAAATCTGAGTTATGGACACCGATAGCATTCCACATGCGTTTAGATAAAGAGCAATCTCGAACACAGTGTAAGAAGGTCTCCGCTTCCCTGCCACAGCGCTTACATATGCTGGTTTGATACAATCCGCGATGATGCAAAAGGGTATATGTTGGAACAGCATTGTGGCTAGCTAGCCAAATAAAAAATTTCACGCTCTCAGGAGCCTTAAGTTTCCAAATCCAATTCCAATTTCCAGCAGTAGCTTGAGGCGCCCTTTGTCTCAACAGCCAAGTGTAGCCTGTTTTAGTTGTATACTTCCCATTCAGATTTTCATCCCAAGCAAAGACATCAGGGACATGCTCACTCAGATGAAGACTCCTCTGCTTAAGATCTTCTTGGATGTGATCAGGCAGGAGGGTGTTCAAGTTCCGAAAGTTCCATCCAGAACCAGTAAACACATCTCGGATTCTTAGCTGGGTGTCACTAATGTGTACATAATCAACATGGTTACATAGGGGTCCAAGATTCGACCAGTCCTTGTACCAAAAGCTTGCGTTCCCTTCACCAATCCTCATCCTGTATCCAGTTTTGAGCACCTCTCTCGACTTTATTATTGAATTCCAAATTGGAGAACCTGCTTCCTTCCCTTCTGTCAGGAAACAATCTTGAACACCATACTTGTGAGCTAGAATATGAACCCACAGCTTGTCAGTTTTCTGCTGCATGTCCCAAACCAGCTTACCAAGCATGGATGTGTTTGCTTCCCTTGCCATTCGAACCCCCAAACCACCCTGATTCTTAGGAGTTGTAATCTTGTCCCATCCTACTAGAGGGATACAAACATTATATTTGTATTTTGGTTTTTTTTTTAATTTTATTTCTTGTATCTTGGTGTTTATGTTATTATCTGATTATTAAAAGTTTAATTAAATGTTATTTACAAAAAAAAAACTGGTTTAATGAAATGTTATTTACCAAAAATAAAGGTATAATGAAATGTTGTGGTAGTTAATTGCGTATGTATTGAGTTAAATTATGTTATTATTTGATTAAAAGTTTAATGGTAGGAGAGTTAAATATTCCAAGATTAAGTACTTTAAGATAATTTATCAACGACAGATAATCAAAAGAAGTCTATCAATAAAGACCAACACTAACATCCGTTCTGTGTTTTCCAAAACGTTAAAATAAATTGAAGCAATTCAACTAATTTGTTTAAATTTTTTCCCAAATTGCACCGATTTTTTTTCCTCAAAATTTGTTATTTTAGGCAATTGTACTTCCAATCAATCGTTACTTCAGAAGTTTAAAGTATTGGAAAGTTAAAGTTGGTAGCGAGTGTTAAATTTTAACCTACATAGTTACTGAAATTGAAATCACGAAATACGATTTGCTACACAAACTCAGCCCAGGAATCAATTAGCTAGACAAACGAGCAAATATATTTGAAACGAAAAGCAAATTAATTGAATTAGGTTAAGGCTGACATAAGATTATATCTTTCTCAGCGTGATCAAACGTCAAAAATTTCTACATTAGGATGACAAAATTGCTTGAGCAGATCCAATTGATGCTCCTACTGTTGCTGTGTAAAAAAAGCAAACGAAACCCTAAAACGGAAAATTCATTTACAAATTACAAAGTAAGGCCGTATTTACATGTTCCGCAACAACCTGTGTTAATTAATGTCTTCTACAGTCTGGATCTCACCCATCATGATCCGGTTACTTACGACATTGAATCCCAAAACTGAAGCGCCGACCTTCTTCCCTTTCTTACTCTTCTTCTTCCCACCTTTTGAGGATCCTTCAGTGTGGCTCAGATCCTGTAAATCTGCATTTCCAGATATCATGCCCCCAGCAACTTTCTGATTATTCTGCGTCTGAAAAGCTATTTCCAAAACATCTGATGGTAGCAATTCCATGTAATTTAGGAATTTATCAATGAATTCATGATCAGGATCATATGATCCAAGGTTTTCTATGAGAAGCACCTCCGCTTCGGATCTGGATTGCTTCAAGCAAAATTCAAGGAAACTTGTATCTGCCGTCCCAAAAATTACAGTCAAAATGACGTTTAATAGAACTTCAAGATAATGTGACCAGCAAATGCCTGACTACATTCAGTTATATATTTAGCGGTTCTTTAGGGGACAATAATATTTGGTAAAACAGATTTGTCAGGTAACATTCTGAAGTCAACTTAAATCTGGATTAATCCATCATACCATAGCATGTAAAACCAAAATCTGAAATGTTACGTACCTTTTGTCCCAACAAGCCTAACACACTCATTCTCACACCAAACTCTGAAGTCCATGGCCTCTGAAAATTTTAAAAAGAAAAAATAGCTCAGCATCTTTAGACTATCATCAATTATCCAATCAAAAGGAGCAGATACATATGAAGGACTCGGTTAGACAGAATTGCCAAGCAAGTGGAATCAACACATTGTTGAAATAAAAGAATAAGCAATATATCTTTACCAGAATTCTTAGTCATGGCATCATTTTTTAATTTCAGTAATGACTGAGAAGAGGCAGGTGATGATGATAGAGATCGCTCAGTTGGTTTGCCACTCCCTGATTTTTGTCGACTTAATGGTCCTGGTGAATTACGTTTCATGGGAGCATTTTTAGGACCCCAGCTCCCCTGGCTTGCAAGCTGAGGGAAATCTGACCTGCTAACAATGACAACAAAATAACTCATTGAATCAACTTATCCATCAAAATTGGATTTTCATGGAAACAATAAGTCAGCCACCTACTGTTGTTTATGCTACTTTTAAATAAGAATTTAAAAATGGAACCACTGCTCTTGTATAGAGGCAATGTCCAAGGCAGCCTAGGACTAGTAAGCACTCCTAGATGTTCGTCCCAAGTCTTTAAATCAGCCTTAATTCTGAATCAATCACCATCATACTTTTCGGAACTTTACATCCAAAGATGTACATACGTTTAATGCTGAGGTCACTGTCCAAGGTATGATGTTATTATTACTGTTACTATTACTTAGCTAGTTGGTTGTGATATAGAACAAAATCTGATTGCTTACATACTATACATGTATAATCAACAGATTCCAAAACTCTCAATCATTTCAGGATAGTATCATAGACAATAATCAAGCCTATATATTAAATAGTTGCAACCATAGTGTAGCATACAGCAAAGAGTAATGGCACAACGAAGAGACAGAAGTCATACTGCTTAGTTTCTTGCTTAGATTGCTCAATTGGACCCCAGAATAAGTCATCATCCCCTTTGTATTTTGACTGAGAAGCTTGGGAGTTTATCTGGATAAGAGGTGCAGCTTTTGATGGAGATGAAGCTGAAATTGGCCATGATGGACCACTACTCCGAGCAGCTTGGGCAGGCGGTAATTTCTGAGGGGTAGGCAATTGGTTTGCAGGAACTGCAGAAGAAGCCTTTTTCTCCTGCTCCTTTTGAATGTCCCTTAATGATGTCGGTTTAGGAACCCTACCAGAATCAGTAGTCCATGCTGGAGAAGGAGATGGGCTTGCTGGCTCTCCTTTCCAAAGAACAAAATCTCCTAGAGAGGGTCCTGCAGGGATGACAGGCAGTTGTTCTTTCTCCTGCTGCACAGAGCGGAAGCTTTTTACCTTTTCAATGGCACTTGAACCTACGGGCACTTCACTAGAAGCAACTGGCATTGATACCTTAGCCCCTGAACCCTTTGATTTTGTAGACTTTTTCCGGCTTCTTTTAGTGTCTTTAGCTTCAATAAAGTTCCCATCATCTATTGGTTCTGAATGGACAGCCATATTTTGTGAGGACAACATACTGTCTGGAACCTCGTCACTAGATTCCTTTACATCTTCTGCTAATAGATCATGTAGTGGGCTTTTCTTGTTCTTACTATTTTGAGAAGTTTCAGGTTTAGCCAGATATTGAGTATTGCCTGCTTCTCCGTGACTTTCACTAGACACCGTCGTAGAGTCTGGATTGGCCACAACTCCAACCCAGGGAGTTGTCAGACTCATGGAATTGACAGAAGTAGCAATCTCAGATACAAGCATCTCTGTCCGTGCTTTTCTTTGTTCTTCCTGTTGAATTTCTAATAAAGACTTTGCCTTGAAACCAGGAGCAGGTTTCCATGCTCGTCCTGAATGTAATTCAGTATTCTGTGTGGCAACAGAACTAACTGCCTTTGACTCACTCTCAACAATAACTGTTTCAGTGATACTTCCTGGAATAATAGCAGGGAGGCCCCTAACTTGATGATCAGCCACCTCTGTGGTAGCAGTTCCAGATTGATAGCCCTTACCTCTTGTTTGTTGCAGATATGTTTCATAAGCTGGTTCACCCTTGTTGGCTTCGCCCACATTTACCTCACTATAATTTGGCTTTTCAGCATCTGACTTTGACTGTTGCAAAGTCATGTTTTTTAGCAATCCCTTTGTTTGATCAGAAGACTGAGATTTGGAAGATTTTTGCTTCTTCGATTTCTTCTCAGTAGCTTTTTTGGGTTCACGTGCTTCAACATTTCTTACATCAACTACAGAGGGCTCAACATTGGAGCTGTCTCTTCCAGCCTGTTGCTCTTCAAGACTATCTGATTTAATCTCCGCACTCTTACCCACTTCACTTGCTAGTGGTAACTCAATCCCACAAGATCCAGCCGAAGACGTAGGAACAATGGGTGCAACACATTGTACAGGCCGAGAATGCTCACCAGACTCAGAAGTTGCAGTCATGACAGAACCATCAGCCCTACAAGTGTTGTTTGGCATCTGCTCCACAGGTTTAGTAGTATAGTCAGAAACAGAAAGAGGTTTCTGCTCAATGTTAGATTCCTCTTTGGATCCGTTCTGCTCATGCAATAGGGAACTTTCAACAGGAGTTGATGCAGGCAACGTTTCCTTCTGGTCCTTTTCATTAATTTGCTCGGGAAGAGTAGGACCCCAGCTTTTCTGACGACTAATATTCCCAAATAACTGGTGAGGCAGCTGCACAGAAGCTTCGCTGCTTATATTATAGCTAGTGTCCTGGCTTACTTGCAGAGGTAAATTCAAAGAATTAGTACTAAGATCATCATGCACACTGGGGACTGGTGTCTGAGAGCTAATGGGAAAAATCTCCTGTGGGGGTTGAAGTTGAGAAGAATCCACATGCAAATTTCCCATTGGTATTCCACCTCCCTGCAACTGTCCATAAGATAAATCACCAAAGCGCTGGTGAGACTGATGCTCCTGCAGCACTTGAGAAAGCAGTTGCTGTTGTTGTTGGCGCAATAACTGCTGTTGCTCCTCCTGCTGCTGTTGCTTCTTCAGCAACAGGAGTTTATCTAACAATGGCATCTGCTGTGCAGGAGCAGCTGCCTGAGAATGCAATTGCAGCAAGTATTGCTGTTGCAACATATTCAATATTTGGGGATCTTGGGATAAACCAGAAGAAAGTAACTTCTCTGCTGTCAAAATACTAGCTGGGTTATCTGCAGCTTGAGCTATTAAGTTATTTATAGACAATTGGTTTGGTGTTTGCAGCCTTTGTTGCTGAATTCCAAATGGCAGTAGAGGAAAATTCTGATCATGTTGCATGTCAATCTTATTCTGAAGTGGATCCAATCCACCTTGTAAGGGATAATTTGGCCATCCAGCAACACCGTTATTTAAGCCTATGGATGACCTGTCAGATAATCCTTGGATGATTGACATCAACTCAGAATTTTGGGACTGAAGCTGACGAGAATTGTCACTCGCTGAAGAGAAGATTTTTGAATGTGGTGATGCATCTGGAACAATATCTGATTTTGGCACAAGGGATGCCGCATCTCTCCCTGGCCAATATGGATAAGGATTGGGCAAGGACCTCTGTTGTTCAAGTGCCATCCTCTTGGCCAGCAAGTAAAGGTTGTTTCCACTATCTACTCCGGATGGGCCCAAATTACCAGAATTATTTCCAACAAACCCTTGTAAACCTAAAAAGCACACATCATGATTAGAATCAAATCAGACCATCTCAAAACATAATCAATACAGTATATAGAAGAAATTATGGAGAGAAATTATAGTGCATGGCAATATATTTATATCCAAATTATAAAAAAGAAAACAAAAAAAATAGTAGTATGAACCTTCTGATAATGTCAGACTATCAAGTGGAGGACTGCTCTTGTTACTAGACATGAGTGACTCCAAAAACCTATTTTCAGCTTCTGTAGTAGAACTGTGTCTATGCCTAGAATCATTTCTCAACATCTCAACCTCACTCAAACCAGTATGAATGTTCCCGAAGGTAGTGGAATTTTGCCGATCAGGTGCCTCTGTATAGTTGAGTTTTGTTGCAGAAAACCCAGGCGGTGGTCGGGCTTTAGCTCGTAAATGGGGCATGGCATCACCAAGTTGCAACCATGGTGAGTCAGCTGCTGCATTTTCCAGACGAACGGGTAAATCAATACCAAAATATCCAGCCTCAAACCATCCAATAATATCAATTCCTTTAAAAGGGCCCTGAATTTGACCCCGAGGATCTTTATAGAAAAGGGATAACTCCTCCGGAGAAGTCTGCGGAACTCTCCTGGTTTCAAGTTCACTGTCCAAAATGCCAGATAGCTGCCTCTTAACAATGGGATCTTCACTTGCTTGCCACATAGCTACATCTCTGGTGTCAGATAAATAATTCAAATTACTGTCCCACTGAGTATGAGGATCTTTTGGCTGGTGTGACCAGCTCATATCTGAGTTTCTTGACCTAACATCACTAGGCACACCTCTGCTATCATGCAAAAGAGTGCTTGGATATTCACCCAACAGCGTGGCACGCCATGCAGCACCAGGATGAACAGAACTATTTCCTTCAAAGGTTGATTCTCTATTACTCGGCACCTCATCAGCCACTCTGTAAGAGCCTCCATCTTCACCTCTGTCTGCACAGATAAAGTATTAGAAAAACTCCTTGAGACACAGGAAAATCCATCTTCATAGTTGTTAAATGCAGCAAAGCATAATACATTTAAGTAGGGGAAAAAATTATTCGAGTTACACACATGAAATCGTAAACCAAATAAGATAGGATAGACAATGTAAAAAAAACTTGGTAGAGGCCAAAAAAGGGGAGGGAGAACCACTAATTAAGAGCAGTTTAACCATGCACATGCAAACATATTCATCAGACGCATTAATATTAAAAACAAAATTTCTAGGTTCCAAAGATGGTAATAAAAAGACCACCTTCAACATCCAGATAGAAACAAAACTTATGTTGTAATGTGTCGTGTAATCAGGTAATAAAATACACAATTACCAGGGTTTTTTTACTTTTCCATTATCAATACCGTCATTTTTTAACCAGATAGAGGATGCCTTAAGATCCAGTATGTTTTCCATATTAGTTAGGCCGCTAGAACTGTGTGTATGATTTTCATTTGAAAAGCCTTCTGAGAAATTCAAATAACCACTTTTAAATTGTCAGAACCTTAATATTTATAATCATAAACACAGCCTGCTAAAGCAATCCAATTCTAACAGAAGCTAACCTGCACCAAAACCTATCTGTAACCTTATATTCTTAATGTACCTTGGAGAGGTGTTCCAAGCTTCATTCGTCTTGAATGTGTAAATTCTATTGAGTTCCGTCCATCTTTTGGCACCTGAGGTGCACTGCTACTAATTATTTCCCCTTTGTCAATACCCTTTAAGACAGACTGTTCAAACAGAAAAGCAATCTAATAAACCACTAGGAATGACAGTGGCATCCAGAAAAAATATTTAGTAACATCAATTACCAGTTCTTCAGAATTTGGTGCACAAAGAGCTAGAGGCTCCAATGGTTCATCCTGTGTATGATAAGGTACCTGCACAAAATCATCCACTAGTTTTCTATCTGTAAGCATATCAGTCACTCTGTACACATCAAGCAATTTTGTCCTACTATATCTAAAAGGACAAGCTTCTCCATGCTCACTTTCAAATTTATCCAATACAGTTCCAGGATATTCAGAATATGTAGATGTGCTATTCATAGAGCTACCACCAGAGCCAAGCTGAGCACGTCCAAGAGTAAAGACTGGAGGTGTATCCTCCCCACGGCCCCGTCCATAAGAAAATGTAGGCACTTGTTTGTTTGGTGTTACATTTTGGTGATAGGGAGGCTCTAACCTTCCACGGCTTTGTGAGGAGTTAGGTCTCCATGGCCGATAACGATCCCCTTCCTTTTCATCCTTTCCATGATTGGAAATGTGAGATAAACCTTTGTCCAGCTGCAGATCACCATCTTTACCAGAGTCGCTCCATTTTTCACGAAGACCTTCTGGCTCCTTATCATCAGGACCCCAGCGTGTGTTCCACTTACTCTCACGCCGTTGATCAAAGTTCACTTCTCTATTACCTGAATCATTCCATCTATCAGATGTACCATGACGTGCTTCTCCTAAGTGCCGCATGGATGAATTTTCAGTCCATCGGTCCACTCTCCGAGCATCACCGAGGTCTTTGTCTCCATCCCTCCAACGATCCTTGCGTATGGAGGACTTAGTGTCTCTCTCTTCATCACGCCAACGGTCATGTCGTCCACTTTCAGAGTCAAGCATGGATGGCCTAAAGAAATCCTTTCTCTTATGGCCATCATGCACATCCTCTCCATTTCCAGATGTCTTAACAGTCTCTGAGCGATTGCCGTATGGTGGATTCGAGACCACATGGTTTTCCTGAGTCATGAGAAATAGTGAACAGAGGGTAAAGGAAAAAACTTTGAAGCAATTATAAATTATTGGGAGTGATATGTGCACAAAGTCTTATTTGCACACATAAATTTTACAAAAGTACAAAAAGACAAAAATGAAAATCCATAAGTAGTAAGTAGTCATTACACACCACAGTTCCTGTTCCAGGTTTACTCTCCCCTGGCTTCGGCAGAAGCCACTGTGGTGAAAGTGGAATAGGATTGTCAGAGCCTTGGAAATCTGCACAAAAGTGGTAAAAGCATCAGTT
Source organism: Ormosia emarginata (assembly GCA_029884605.1). Taxonomy (NCBI): domain Eukaryota; kingdom Viridiplantae; phylum Streptophyta; class Magnoliopsida; order Fabales; family Fabaceae; genus Ormosia; species Ormosia emarginata. The sequence goes on from JAQQTP010000082.1 coordinate 75,155,008, forward strand.
CTTTAAAAAGAACAGAAAATTGTAACCAATCGCAAAAACTTCCCAAAAAAAATCTAGAAGCAATAAAAACTGTTGATCACTGACATCAATTTTGGTAAGTAACAAGCATAAAAATGTCTTTTGGCAAAACTATATTTCAGTATATCAAACCAAACCAAATAGAATCATGTGGCCGCACCCAATCTAAAAGTATTGCATGTATTTTGGTAAGTAAACGAGGTAATAACTCCAGTAAAAATTACTTAAAGAAAATAAGAGAAATAGTATTTTCTTATTTCAACCATAATGAAACCAAAGTTTCGCAGCGCACAGCCAGAAAACTAACAAGCCTAAAAATGTTCTTCATTTCAAAATGTTCTTCTAGTCGTTAAGTTCACAAAGAAAGCCATGCAAATGTACAATAAAAATCAATAGCACAGAAAAAAAGAAGAGGATAAGTCGATGTGCTAGCTACTAACAGGTGGTTGAAAGACTAACATAAAAAGCGTAAGAAATAAGGGGAATGCAGACCAATTGGTCAATGTTATCTCTCGAATTCAATATCCAGACCTAATCAATGTTAAAAGGAAAACATTTCGGAGATGAAGCAAATAGAGAGAAACGAAGTGCATTTAAGTTGTTGGAACAAGGAAAATGAATAGCGAAAGTGGGGCAAAGACGCTAGGGTTTAGGCGAAAAGGAAGAGAATCGGAAACCAGAGCACCTTTGGAGATCTGAAAGGGAGGTGGAGCGGAGATGTGGAGGCGATTAGCGGAGCCGGTGCGGTCAGCCATGGATGATGATCAGCGAGGAAGCGAAGGAGGGCTTTTGATGATGATCAGAGAGCAATACCAAAGAGAAGGAAGGGGTGAGGAATATAGGTTAAGCCTCAAAATGATGAGATATGAATGTTGGGGTGCACGTTAGAACAATACAACCCATTGGCTCACGTTAGTGGAAGGCACTCCTTTCCTGTGTTGTTCCAGTTCCTATCTGTTTTTTTTTTTTTTTGATAAACTTCCAGTTCCTATCCTAACCAATGAATTTGATGCTTAGGAATATATATCCACGCGCCTACAAACTGAGCGTGACAACTCGCCGGTGATTTTTGCTGGTCGTGTTTCGCACGCGAATTGTAGGTTTATGCTGTTAGAATTTCCCTCGTATTTTTTAGATTACGTCCCATAGTGCGCACTTCACCACAACGGGGATCGCTACAACAAAACTGACTGAAACGTCTTTCGCTGAAGTCGTTTCGTTCTTGTGTGTTTCTTTTTGTACATATTTTCGTTCCTATGTTATTGCATTGCAATAAATAGAGGTGACAAAACGAGTTTAACATGTTAAATTAGTCTGTTAATTTATTATTTTTTTATGAGTTAGGTTCAAGATTTTAACTTATTTTTTTATTTTCAACCCGCATAATCCGCTTTGCATAACTCGCGAGTTAAGCGAGTCGGCCCTTCAGATTGAGTTTTTTAAAAAAGTATTATAAATTAGTCTTATTATTTGTATTTGTGATATTTTTATGAGTATGATCTTAAATTTATTTTATTTATTTTATTTTTTTAATCTCTATAAATTATAATTTTTTATTTTTAAATTTTTTGATTTTTTTATTATTTTTTATACATTTTGTTTTATTTTTTAAGATCAACTCACTTATTTTTTTTATTTTTTTCTTTTATCTTGGTATTAACCCGCTAACCCGCACTAAAGTGGGGATGGATTTCATTTCTTTCAACTCATTTTCTAAAGCGGTAAACGTCCCATCTACCATATTTTGCGAGTTGAATGCTGAAGTAAATAACAGCATGTACAAGTTAGTCCATTTTATTACTTTTAATAATAAATAATGGAACGCACATAAAAGAAAAATAAAAATAATTATCTTATATTATTTTTAATTAATACTATTTTTTACATTATTTTAAATAATTATAATTAAAATATAAAAAATAAAAAAAAATATATATATAATAAATAATATTAAATAAAATATAAAAAAATATATACATTATTTATGGTAATAATATATTAAAATAAATAAATAATTAAATGGAATGGATAACTGTCTGCTTCTAAGCCAACACTAAACAGTTGCAGACTGCTGAGTGCAGAACTAACCTTTAATAATGTTTTGGATAATTGTAGTGTAGTTGATAGATATTTGGATACTGTTTCGTTTTCTACCCAATGTATGATCCGAGGCTGCCTAATAATATTAGAGAGTTCAATATTGACCAATTATTAAGAGTGTAAGTAGGTAATTGGATTCGAATTTTAAAAAGAAAAAAATTTGAATAAATTAAAATTAATTATTTTGATTTGGTTCAATTTTTATATTTTTTTATAGTTAAATTTGAATCAAATTGAATTAAATATTTATGGATTGGTTTAAATTAGGTGATCGGATTGATCACTTTTTTTATACAAAAATTAGTTAAATAATTAATTTTTTATAACAATAAAAAATACATCATAAATTTATAATTTTTTTTTCTATAAATATAATCAAATTTATTTAACTCAATAAGTATATTATAAAGTACAATAAATAAATAATGTCTAAACAAACAAACATAATTAAAATATACATAATAATAGATACTAGTACAAAGATAAATACACAATATAACGATGGATTAGCACCTAAAGTCAATTCAAACTTAATCCAAACTCAATCCAAACATAAAAAAAAAACATGATTAATCAAATATCATTCATCAAATCCAATTTATCTTTAAACTTCATTTACATCTTGCAATAAGCACAAATAAAAACGTTATGGTCCTTTATCTTCACTTCAATAACCAATGTTTAATGATTTAATAATGAAAATATTATGATCCTCTAAGACCATTCTCAATACCACCTTAACTTATCCACTCTATAAATAATCACTCACATATTATGTTAACTCATATTATTTTATCCTACCAAATGTCAATGGACAATATAACTCATCATATCATATTATACATCCACCATAAGCCTAAGAAATCATAACACCAAGATCCCAAACTTCTTAACTTTGCTAACAACAAAAGAAACCCCACAGTGAGTTAGAATGTATACTAAAGAATCATTCAATGAGTTTCGAAAAAACACCTTCACCATAACAAAAATTTTTTTGGTGAATTGCATCAATAATTATGGATTGAGATTAACCGATTATGAATGAATATGATTAGATAGAGAATTGTAAAGAGAGAATAAAGAAAAATGTTATAACCAAATTAATTATATGACTTAATACCAATGATTAAATATTAATACATTATCTTCAATAATTGTAACTTCTGCAGATAGAGAGTATTGAAGTAAAAAAGTTCAATATTCTATCTAGTACATGTGGATCAAGTTCACGTCTCACATTCAATGATATTACGTTATTGAAGTCAATAAATATAAAATTGAGAAGATCAATAATCAATGAGAATATATATATGGTTTGGTTTGGTTCTTGAATTTGAAATTTTAAATCCGAGAATCGAACTAATTAAACTTTATTTAATTTGAATTTTTCTCGAACTAATTAATATACTCAAATCAAATTAAACTAATTTAATTAGTTTAGTTTAGTTTAGTCAAATTAATCAGATTATCCAAACTCATTTACACCCCTACCGACTATGACAATACATCTACGATAATGAAAATATAATAAGAGTATAGGCAAAATGAATATTAGAATATGCATGAGAGAACATCCTAATTTGTTTTTACAGGGACTGAGATTCTTAAGAGCCAAGAGTGTGGGTTAGGTTTACGCTGATAGACTTGAGTCCAATAGGGATATATGATCTATAACTTCCCAACTTGATAGTTAATAAATCGAGTGTGTTGATTACTAAAATATATACGTTGTAACATACAATAAATGTTTATTACTTAATAGTTTAATCAAACCAAATTTTATTGTTGTGGTAACTAAGATTAAACCCAATAAGATATACTGATCCAATATTAATCTCAATTAGTTTAATTTAATCATTTTATTTATGCATATTTTTTATTGATGCATTTTACTTACACATATTTATATTTTAACAAACATGATAATAAAATAAGACTTTTTCTTAAACTAGATAATATGAAAAACACATGATATAAATGTTAAACTTTCTTAATTAATAGCACAAATAAATTATTAAATGATTTTATTTTGATATGATCATTTTTTTAATTTCAATAATGTATTTTCTGGACATTTATCATTTTTTCAAAACATGTTTCACTTTATGTCTTTAATTTTTTTTTTGCCATAGTTTTGTTGATCTGAAAAACTCTACATATTTCAATCAATAAGTAACTCATACACTAAAAAAAAATGGTAAAGATGAGATTTAATCATCACAGTTCCTTGCATTCACTTACAAAAAAATTTATATGCCTTAATATTTCAATATTAAACTTTTCCATCAAAGACACCCATAGATTTCTATTTTAAATAAGGTAATTGCATTTTCTGTTTTCTTTTTCTATTTTAAAATTAAGAATAGGTTTAGAAACCTAAATTTCCAAGCTCAGAGTTAGAGGCCTATTATAAATTCCTCTTAGCAAACCATGAATAATTATTTACAAAGTACTTGAACATGGTGCCACAGGTCTTAGGATCCTAGCAGTTAAATTTTAAAAATTAAAATGGGTTAAAATTATGATCAATAAAACCCGTAGAAAATGATAGATTAATTAAGCTTGAAAAATGGCAGGCCTAATAGCATAGTCAAGACATCTCCTTGTACTTGTATATATGATAGTATTAGAATGATATTGAAACATGTTCATCATAAGCACCAAATGCCTCTGAATATATACCAAACTAAGCTGCGTTTACAACACGCAGGATAATCTCCAAACAAATTGAATCCAAAACGGTGTTCACTTTTGCAGGAGATAACTAACGATAAAAGAAAAGGATACCCAAGTAACGTGCTAAACCAGGGGAAAAAAAAGTTAGGACAGTGAAACATGTTAGGAGGCATGCTGTATATACAGCATATATAGATTCACCAGATGATTTTCTTCTGAATTCTACATCAAAATAACAATAAGCAAAAAGGTACTTATATCTTCGGTAAAGAAGTTGGCAGATCCGCTGGGACATCTGAACTTGCCTGCCACGTGAAAATAAAAGATTTACGATTAATTCTACCGGCAATCTATATATATTGGGTTCCAATTTTCACACACCATTTTTCTACATCATTTTTTACATTGGTTAATAATGTACAAATTCATAATTAATAATATATATTGATTGGTTAACGAGATAATAATAGATTACCAATTTATTGTTATCCTGTTAACTAACTAATACACGTGATTAACCAGAAAGTTATATATCATTAACCAATGTAAAGTGGTGTCGCAAAAAGTAGAATGAGATGATCATTTTTCATATAGATTAATGACAAGTCAATTCAGTAATCTTTTACCATTAAGCATAAAGACCGTGACATCATTCTCTAACGGTTTATATTATTATCAACCAAAAAATTCCTTATAAAAGACATTTTAAACGTAGAAATATGGCGGTGGGGTAATTAGCCTCTAATATGACTAAAATACTAAGTAGACAGGATCAGCATTTATCAGGAATAATATTATAAAATATAAATATTTCATCACGAAAAAAATATATATATTTCTCCTCTTTTTGCTTCTTCTTCAAGCAGGATAAGGGATTTCATACCTTAAGATATCTTGTCAACGTTGTTGTAGTACTGAAATTAAAGCCCAGAATTGGTTCTCCTTTAGTACGAGATGCTTGAAGTTGCTTTCTGACTTGAGTAGCCAGTGACTGCATTAACATCATTAAATATGATGAGAAGAATGAAAACAAGTAAATAGAAGAGGAAAGAAAGCAAAGATTGAAAGAGTAATGCTACATAGCCAGGAAAAATTAGCCAAAATTTTGACAGAATGCAAGTAGATTTAAGGGTGGTTGTTGGATGGAATAAAGTGGTAGAGACCATTCATCCATCGAAGAGTCAAAAAACATACCAACTCATTCTGTCAAATATTCTGGCTAAAAAATTCTGATTGTCTAGTATTTTTCATATTGAAAGTGCATATATATTTCTCAGAAACATAGCTCATCATAAAGACACAAATTACAGGATATTTCTCTGATAGCAACAGGATAGGGTCATTTATCTAAAACATACCTTCCCCAGCTCTACTCCCCACTGATCAAAAGAATTGATGCCCCAAATGAAACCCTCTACAGCAATTCTGTGTTCATAGATTGCCAACAACTGAGGAACATGGAACAGAGGAGAAATTAGGGCCAATACAGTAATTTGTAATTTGCATAGACCGTCTTTGCAAGAAAACAAACACTAACTTTAGTGAGAGCTTGCATCATGAAAAAACAAAGACTGACAAATTAGTCTCTCGTATCATGAGAAAGGTATGTGACCAACTTATGTAGAATAAGCAGCTCAAGAATGGAAGATCCACATATGGCACATTTATATTCTATCAACAAACATACACAAAACTGGAGTTGTGGAGAAAACAATATGAACACAAGGAAAAAAAAATGAAAATAATGAAAACTATTTGTCAGACAAATACCATTTGCTTGCAATTATTCTGATACCGCACTAGAGTGCCAAGATACTATGAAAGAATCCACGAAGGAGCAAACAATAAAGAACACAACTCAAGGAAAAAATACTCAGTACGATCGTTGCAAGGTGAATGCTCCTTTCTCATATTAAATGGACCGACTTAATCTAACTAGATGTGCAAGGAATAATAAATAAAAAAATGCAATAGCTATTGAACAGTTAATGCATATCAATAAATTTGAAGTCACCCAAGACACAGCCACAAACAAGGATTCCTTCCAGTTGAAATGTGTTCTCCAGTGTAAATGCCTAGTTTAGAATATGACAGACAAATAGTTTTTATGAGAAAGCAAGAATAAACTAAATGCTCGTCCATATTTCAAGGATACGAATATAGAAATTCAATACATCATTGTGCACAAATCTCGTATAAAACTACCTAATTTTCCAGTTGGACATGCTCAACAAAAGAAGTAACTGAAACAATAAAACTTTTCTGAACAGGAACCAACCATTTCTTTCTAATTAGTAATCACGACCTAGTGGACTTCATACCTGCCCAATACTGTAAGCATCCAATGATGGAAGCAGAAGACTGAGAGAAGGCCGATTGCCACTGAATGTCTGTGGAATTTTTTTTTATACAGAAAAGAAGCATGGTAAGGACTAAGGATTCAGCTATTAACTCAGCAAGTTGCATTGAAGCAGAAGGGAAATCACCTTGTGAGGAATAAGATGTGGGGAAACATTCTCCTTTTGCAGCTGATCTGCTGTCTACAAGAAATTGATGGATGGTCATATTCCTCATGATAAATCAAAAGAATACTAGTGAAAAATCTAGTCCCCAACTGAGAAAAATAGCTATAAATACAAGTTCTGTGCTGTCCAATCCTGCATCTCAGTTACCTTCGATTTGGAAAGAATGCTATATTACATGTGAATTACAATAAAGATAATAACGTCAAGGCAGACTCCTTTACTTTAGCCTTAGTCACTCTTATCTAATATATTATATAATTTAGATAAGGAAAGAGCAAGAACAAATGTACCTTCCCATATGCAAGGGCATCAGGTTGTGCAAAAAAGTTGGACATTAGCTCATCATGGTTACTCACCACTTCGCCTGATAATAAAATGTATCAAATAGTATCAGAGCATTGACTTCAAACGAGCCAACTACCATGATGAAACTTGATAATGTTAATAGGTAATTCTTTAGCCTTTACCTCTCAGAAAGACAGGTTGCTGACTTTTCACAACTCCAATAAAATCACAAGGAATCACACGCCCCTAAAATTAAGGAGATACAAGTTACTCAATAGCATAGTTTGTAAATATTGATATTTTTCATACAGTGAAAAATATTAAAACAAAGGAAGCAAAGCTAGCCACTTAAAATTGCAATAGAGGCAAAGAGAAGAAAATAAGCTTCTAAATTGATATCTAGACACCTACTGTTTGCGGTACTATGTTAATTTAAGATGCTTCCCACCACCCCCTTTCTCCTTTCCCACAACGCCAATAACAAAAAGTAGAAACTTCATGTTACCAAAAAAGAAAAAAGAAAAAAAAGCTGAAACTTCATGTTTCCAAAAAAAAATGCAGAAACTTCAGGTCAGCTATGAACAAATTAACGAACAAAGGAGCTCTTGGCCTGTTAAAAAATCAAACAAAAGTTTTGCAAGCAGTATACAGGCATGTCTCAATTGGGAAATTAATGTAGAAAAATGTGCTCCCGGAATTTAAATATCCTAGAGGAAAAACACTCATTAATGATAACCATTATATCACAGCATATTTGTGCTCATATTGATTTAAACGGCAAGGGGGAAGGATAAAAATACATATATGCAATTTCTTGCTGAATTTATGCCCATATCAAATTCTCTAATTTGACCTAAGGATTAGCATTCAAAAAGAGCAAAAACTGGAATTGAAATATCAACCACAACATGCATGACAGCCCTACGACTTTCCTCTCCCCGAACAGTGTAAAATACCTCAGTGAGTGATAGTAGTGTCTCCTTGCCTAGAAGCTGAACCCAAATAGGGTCATACTCAGAATTCTGGCCAGAGAAGAACTCAAAGATCCGATCCCTTTCCACAAAACTAGCCAACGTGGAAGCATCCTTGTTGCATTCCATTTTGAGATTTTGGTATTGATCCAACTCAATCCACAGGCCATTAAGGGTCCCATAATAATCAGTAACTGAGAGTGCCCCTTGTTTGGTAACAAAGATTTTTGTCTTCAACTCATAGCAAGTGGTGAAATCCTGTTTCATAGAGAAGGTCTGGCAAAGATTGTCCCAAATTTCACGAGAGGAAGGAAGGAACATATAGTTTCTACTAATCTCGGGAGTCATGGAGTTCCAGAGCCACGTCATAATAAGAGAGTCCTCGTCATCCTTCTCAAGGGTAGTCACTTCAATGTGGTTTAACTTCCGACGGCCCTTAAGCGTAGTACGGATGACTTGGGCCCACTCCAAGTAACTTTTTCCATTAAGGCGATAGGTGGGATGCAAGACTGGGAGATCATTGGCATTCAAAGGTGGGGGTGGTGCTGCGCTGAGCTGCGGGATGGCTTTGGCAATCTTGTCGTCCGATATACTCGTGGTCGTTGACAAGCACCCTGAGAAAACCTTAGATTGCAATGGCAGGAACAAGGAACGAACACAGACAGGAGGTGCTTCTCGGTGGCGTCACTTGGTGGAGAACGACTTGCAATGCCTAAGAAAGACTAGAATAGCAACGCGGTACAAAACAAGGACACCAACGGAACAGTAATGCCAATGGACTACGAACGACGATGAAGGCTAGAGAGGTCTCTCTTAGTCCTTGGCTTCTCTGGAGCGGTAGCCACAACAGAAGGAGAGAGGGGTGTGCAGGGGTCACGTTTGCGGCTTCGATCTGGGTGAGGATGGTGGTTGGAGCTGCGGTTTTGGGTGGCAGCTCCTATATAGGTGAGGACGACAGTGTAGCAGTGCGACGGCAGTTGGATCCGCGGGTTCCGGGTGAGGGGCGAGGATGGCGACAGTGATGAAGGCTGATTGAAACCCAGCGATGAAGGCTTGGTCTGAAACCTAGCGATGAAGGCTAGTCTGATCAGCAATGAAAGTTGATTGTAGCGGAAACAACAGAGACTCTCAAATTGGGAGTTCTGATACCAACTTGGAAGAATACAACAACAACCAAGCCTTTTCCCACTAGGTGGGGTCGGCTACATAGATAAACGACGCCATTGTGCCCTATCATAAACCCAGTCTTCAGAAATGCCATTCAAATCTAATTTTTTTTTAATTGTTTCAATTATAGTCTTTCTTGGTCTCCCTCTACTTCTAACTATTAGACTATCCTCCACCTGATCTACTCTTCTTACTGGAGTTTCTAAGGGTTTTCTCCTTATATGTCTAAACTACCTAAGGCGAGATCCAAACTTGGAAGAATATTTCTAAATATTTTTATTGCTTGAATCACAATTGTACAGGTATGATTTACATTATATAGGCTTATGACAATAATTACTTGCCTAAAATAAAGCTAAATTACAGGAAATAAATCTGTCCTAATAACTGAAACAAATCTGTACAATAAAGCCCAACAGTTTATTAAACTTTAATTTCAAACACCCTAGTATAGAATACTTGTAGATTACCTGATGTATGAGCTGATAAAAGCTATGCTGCCCATTAGTTCCTGGCTCACCAAAATCAATTTCACCAGCCTCAATTGGTAAAGGAACACCATCAATTGAAACACCCTTGCCATTACTTTCCATGCTAACCTAATGTTAAAAAAAAAGTCATGAGAACAAAAATAACATGGCATTAAAATAATATTTGTGCACAATGCTACAACAAACTTGCCTGTTGAATGTGTGGGGCAAACTTCTCGAGAGCTTGACAATAAGGTAAGATGGCCTGGAAGAGTACCAAAAGTTTCATTACTTCCACAAAGCTGGTTAAGAGCAAAGAAACCTATTAAATATTTCTGAAGAGAACAGGATATATAAGAACTCACTCTGGCAGGATATCCAAGAAATGAAACATTCCATATGCTCAACAAACCCAGAAGCACCTGGAACACTCATAAAATGTTATTGAGCATCTCATCATGTATTTGACAAAAGTACAAAACATCTTAAATACAAGAGAACCTAAGGTCCTTGAGCCAAGGGATCTGAAAAATTGCAGTGAGCCAAATTCCTACCCATCCCCACCACCTCTCTTTTTTTCTTTTTTTTTTTAACAAAAAAAAAGAATTTATTAAGAGAAAAGAAAAGTCCAGAGTTAGGGAATCGGTAATCCTCCTAACAGCAAAAGAAACAACGGGGGGAAAAGAGAGGACAAAAACAGCTGAAAGGAGCTCCCTGTTCCCTCTTTAAATCTGTAAAAAATTAATATTACTTTTGATTATAAAATTCAAGAGTATGAGTGTAAAATAATTAAAGCAATAAATGTGTTCCACTAGGGAGATCCATACAAAACATTCAAACCCAAAACTACATTACAATTATAGAATATAGAATTATCTCTTCTGAGACTCCTTCACCGCACTGGAAGAATAGCCAATTTGCAGTATCACAAACACTAGAGAAATATATGTTTGAATGTGCAGAGATCCATGTGTACAAGTAAACTCAAAAGTATATAAGGTTAGCATAGGGGCACTTACAGGGATATTCCTTTCAAATGCTTCTGAATAAAAATGTTGATCAATGCTGGAAGCCCCCTTTAAGAACCTTTGGGGAAAAAAAAAATACACCATCATAAAGAAAATAACTAAATATCTGTCTTTCAAAGGAGAGATTCAAAACTAAGTTGTATTTTACAACGAGCATAAGTACTATGCCGTAAATATTTGTAAATCTGAATACATATAAATGGGGACCTAACTACACTTTTCTCATTCTGAAATGGTCATGAATGGCATATATATCAGAAGAATTCTTATCCACATCCTTCATTTAATCTAAGAAGTTGATTATATCCTTTAAAGTAGAAGAAGGTGAAGCATAGTAAAGCCTGTCCAACCTCCAAATAGGGTGCAATAGACAAGAAGTGCCTATAATAAAGTCAAACCACAATAAATGAAACTATGTCTAGGAACATTCTCCTCCAGAATAAGTGTCTACAGATTAGAATCATATGAATAATGAAAGACATACTTCTCTATTACTGAGAAACCGTATTGTAGAGATAATGGCAGCACTCCAACAGCACTGCAAACTGCAAGCCACATTTCAGGTCATCCAAATGAAATCTGTTGAAAACTTCAAATGTACATGGTTTTTTTATTTTTTATTTTTTTCCCGGGGGAGGGCGGGGCAGAGTGGGGAGATAAAGAAAAATTACTCACCACTATACCGACCACCAACCCAGTCCCAAAATGCAAAAGCATTATTAGGATCAATACCAAACTTTTCCACAAGCTGCATCAGAAATTAAACAAGAAAGAAAAATAGCTAATGGTTCAGCCATAATTATGAATAGAAAATGCATCTTTCATGAACTTTATCTCTTATTTAAGAAAAAAAAAATGCACAAACATAATATCAAAGAAATTTTAACTGAGTTTACAGTTTTATTATTAAATTACCATCTTCTGTTGCTCAGAAACTTTGGTAATGAGAGATAAATCCACCAAGGATACACAATTTGGAAAATGTTTCTATAGTGTATGTGAGTGCAAACAATTCACATAGTTAAAGATTTAAGAAAGCAAGGTGGGTATATGTATCTAGACAAACAGTAATGATCAGTTAAAAGCAGACATGATTCATGAACAAACAAAGATTAAGCATTGACGAAAGCTTAGTCAGCTAATGCCAAAAAAAAGGAAAATATGGTAAATACCGTGAGATTTGTGCTGACTGCCACCATATGCCTTGCAACTGCAGAGGGCCTGGAAGTAATCATATCATGAGACAGTCTTTCAATTCATTATCTAATTTCATTTTGAATATTTTCCACTTTCTATCCTTTGTAAAAACTGTGAATATATTTAGAAGATGGGGGGCCAGGGGCGACAGGGTATATATTACAAGAAGTCTAGAAGGATATGCTCCAGATTCTCTTCTGCAAGTTTCTCCATAAAAAAGAAGGAAATTGCAGATCCTGACTACACTACTATCCTTGAACAACTACTCTTAATATTGCACATACCCAAGTGCAGATGTAATCCATTCTCTAAGCGTTCGAGCATTCAGCATGGTTTCAGCTGTTGTAAAAGTCTTTGAAACAACCACAACTGCAATGACAACAACAATAAGACATGCAAGATAAGCCTCCATATCTATCTCTCTCTGTGTGTGTGTGTGTGTGTGTGTATCATTTACCTAGGGTTGTTTCAGGATTTAATCCTGTGATATTTCTAGCAACGTCAATTGGATCAACATTTGCAAGACTGCAGATAGATTCAAATAGAGGATGAGATTGATTTTATAGAAATGGTACTGCTTTCTTGAAGATATGTAGCTTTGATAAGCTAAATTCAGAAAAGCAAATATCATATAGTTGCAGTAAACTAGACCTTGCAATCAGACTTTGGAAACTTCACTAACATTAGATACTTACAAGCGCAGCTGACGACCCCTTGCAGATTCAATAGCTTCAGGTTCTGCAAGATGATATAAATATATATATTCAACACTTTTACTTGCTGTCAACTAAGGCCAGTGGTTCCACAAAATACATACATGCATGTGTGTGTGTGCACGTGTTTTTATGTGTATGCACAAATAAAAGAACAATTAAAAAAAAATAATGGTGGAATTGCTACAAAAGAGACTGGCACTAATCACCCAACCTGTTTGAAGTGCAGTGTGTACAAACAGTGGACCTAAGAAGCTGCCACCAATTCCAATTGCAACAACGTCCCTCAAAGCCTTTCCTGTAGCTCCAACCTAGAAAAAATAGGCTTAATAGTTAATTCCCTCAAGCTCAAGCGTTCAACAAACATCCATATTTGGATATTGGAGAAGCAGATTACCCAAGATCCATGGCGAACCCGCTCAGAGAAGTCCCGGATCTTGTCAAGAACTTTCCAAACTTCAGGGACAACATTTTTCCCATCACTCTGTATAACAGCATTCCTTGAAGCACGAAGGGCTACGTGAAGCACTGACCTATTCTCAGTGCTGTTTATCTGAAAGTGCATCCAAAATTATCCAAAAACATAATCATATCAGAAATTTCAGAAACTGGATCCACCATATATATCACTTGTAAACTGCAGAATTACAATTTACTAAATTAAAATCTAATATTGACAATTGATAAAGAATAACATGGCTCACTAAAAATAACTTCAATCGAGAATAAAAAATAATAATAATTAACATAAGCTGATGACATGACACGAGTGTATGTGGAACTTTGTTAGATTTGTAGACAATCACTTACATGCTCACCGCTGTACATGCGGTTTATCTTATCTTTGAGGGATGCAGCCTACATAACATCAGAATCAAAAACAGTAATCAGAAGCATGTTCTTCAGTTTATGAAGTCCTTTCTAGTGTTTTTACAGATTGATCACCCCCCCAAATAAATAAATAAATAAATGAGGTGTGAAAGTAGCAACCTCGGCCAAATTGAAGAGCTTTTGGATAGTTTCAAGAGTGACCTGCTGCCTTGAATAGTCCAACAGAATTCCATCGAAGTCACTACATATTATCAGTATGTATGTGAAAATCAGAAAATTTCTCATCACATTACAAATGGGTTTGGTATTTCAACATTTGATTTTTAAAAAAGAAGAAAATATCATGTAGCTTACAGAAGCATGGACTGGCATCTGGCATCATCGGCCAATAGATCACGTAGATGGGTGTTTTTGATGTCCTCTTCCGCATGGGCCTGCTCAAAACGCAATTTTCAGTTCACAACATTTTAGGCAACAATTATACATATAGATATCTAACAATAACAAGGATGAATCAATCCCGTTGCCATTGCGTTACCTTCAAATCCTTCCATGGCTGGGTGTCGCAGATAAGAGTGGACGAAGAAGCCATTTCTGCAAAAACGAGGGTTTGTTCGAGTGATGGGATGAACGCAGTATAAGTATTTGCGTAGGATGTAAGTCGGAGCTTCCAGTCCAGTTACTGATTCAGTGAATCGCACAGAAACAGAAACCGTTGTGGTTTGATTTGTTGATGCAAATCTCTCTCCTCTTGAAGGTGACTCAAGTTTCATTCGAAGGCCACATGGCAGATGAGATGGCACATCTTGCATCAATGACATGAGATTGCAACTGGCATCTAAACGGCATATGCCGCTGTCACTCAAATGTCGTATTTGGTTCAAACGACATTGTACATACTAGTAAAGTATAGTAATTACTAACTACCACTTTTTTACTAAAGAGCAAGTTGAAAAATATTTTCCTATATGATGTAAAATCTATACTAAATTGTAACAAGTCTAGGCAGTAATCAACGACTTAAAGGTGACATTTTTTTTATTTTTATTTTTACACGAAAGTCCTGATTTTAAGCCATGACTCAATTGAGTTTTATTTTTTGAATTTTGATAGATTTTTTGTTAAGAAAATCAAAATAAAAAATTTTAAATAAAAATAAGATAAATAATAAATATTTTTAAAATTTTAATATATTAAATATCTTATTTTTATCTAAAATTTTTATTTTTTTTTATTTTTTTAATAAATACTTTTAAAACATTTATTAATATATATATTTTTTATAACATTTTATACAAAGTCATGGTCACTATCCACAACTCATATTAAATAAAACAATTAAATGAATAAGTGGTAGCCTTCGTTCACGTTATAATTATTAGGAAAAGTCTATTTATATACTTTTTTTCATATATCATTTACATATTGATAATACATATATAAATAATTGATAATTGACATATATTATATGATAATTTTTTTCTATGTTAGTTATGTTATATTAATATCTTTAGTCACTATATAATATATGTTAATAACAAATTATTTATATGTATTAATTATTTATATGTCAAATTATTTATATATGAGGGAGGATAATTACATTAATTATCTTCATTTTTACATATTAATGGTTATTTTTCATCAAATATGAATCTAACAGTTAAATAATGTGCAAATATAATATAGTTAATTACTAATTATTTACATATTAATTATCAAAATATAAATAATGTGCAAAATAAGGTTTAATAAAAAAATGCAAAATAAGGTATGCAAAAATGCAACTATAAATATTATTCTTGATAAAATATTATAAAAAATTAGATCCTAATTAAGTCGTGACTTCTTTAATATTAAAAAAATGTTAAAAAATATATATTCTTTGAAGATGTACGTCACTGTTATAACTTGCTTAGAATCACTGTAAATATTATACCATTTGTCAACTTACACCACATGGAAATATTCATTCTCAACAATATTTTTATTGAGTAAAAATTCTACTAATTATATTAAGATGATTAAACATTTAAGTAAATTTTATCAATAATATTATTTTGATATATATGAATATTGAGATTAAATTTAAAATTACATATTTAAAGAATTTAAATTTTTTTCACTCAAAATCAAAACATGTTTGTATTTTTTTTTTATCTAAACATTACATCTTCTTCCTTTAAGTAAAAAATAAAAAACGCAATTTCTAATACTTAATTATTCTCCTTTTCTTTTTTTACAAAAATGTAAGAGTTTATTTTAAAAAAAAAAGGAAAAATATCATTTCTCTATAAATAATTTTCATGAACTAATTCGGTAGCTGGAATTAAACCTTTTTTATTCTTTTTTATTTTTATTTTCAAATAGACAAAAATATCATTGTCTGTGTTATAATTTTAAAAGAAAAAAAAAAGTCTTTGTTTTAAATCTGAATGCATTGAACATTTCCACTCTCTTGGACTCTTGTTGGTGACGGTGTCGCTTCTCTCCTCAGCCACCCCTTGCGTGGTTGTGAATTGGATGAAGGCCAGCTTCTGTTTCTCTGTCTCTCACTTTTTCCTCGCACTCGCAGGTTAATTTAACGTTCGATTTTGTATCTTTGATGTTCCTCCAAAGTTTTTGTTTTATTGGGCTAGAATTTTCGTGATCTCTGATAATGTTTGTTAGCACGACCAAGTATGATGTGAAATTGAAATTTCATGCCTTTTTCTTTGCTTTTTTTATGGATCTGTTGTATGTATTGCGGAGAAAATGCTCATACTTTTATGTTTGTATTTTTAGTAATTGATGGAATGGAATGGGATGAGATGTGATGAAATGGGATGGAATGAGAAAAAAATATCATTTCATTGTTTGGATATTTTAAGATGGAATAGAGTAAAGTTAACATTCCATTATTTGAGAAGTGGATGGTTTTTGGTAGGATGAGATGATATTCATACTAAAAAAGATCATTCCATCTCATATCTCCCAAATTGGGAGGAAGAAAATTAATGGTTTCTGGTGTGATGGGATGAAATCCATCCCACCCACTCTCATCCTATTCCATCCTTTTTTAACATAACCAAACAATGGAACCTATCTCTATTCCATTCCATTCCCTTCCATTCCACTCAATCCCACCTATTCAATAATCCTGATTTTGCAATGCATGATCCTTGTTCTGATTATTTTCTCTGTGCCTTTGCTTTTGATTATGTTTTTCTTTTGGCTGTCACGCTCGGTTCCAGAGAAAGAAATTGGTTGTGCTAAACAGAAGCAGTGATTTCTCTCTTAGCTATGTTTCACCGCTGGAGCAATTCGCAGCATGACCACAAAGGCAACGAGCTTTGTACTGAATCCAAGGTAATTAGTTGCTTTTGCTTGCTGATATTAAGTGTCAGTGTCATGTTAGTGTAATTAGTTTGGATTATTGTATTTTGTGTTCGAAATAACTTATACTCAAAATCTTACTTAGGTCTTAGAAAACTTTTTTATTTAAAAAAAAAAGACCTATTATTCCTTAAAAATTATGCTATACCAAAGATGCACTTATCTATTCTGAATATGAAATTTCTATGGACAGATTAAAGAGCTCAAGGTTGCAATTGGACCCTTATCTGGGCGTAGCTTGAAGTACTGCACTGATGCTTGTTTGAGGAGATATCTGGAAGCTCGCAACTGGAATGTAGACAAGTCCAAGAAGATGTTGGAGGACACACTCAGGTGGAGATCAACCTATAAACCCGAGGATATCCGCTGGGTAAGCTGTGCTTGGTTCCTCTATTTGGTGATTTGCTGTGTAATATGGTCTGAAATGCTGTAAGGTAATGTCATTTTTCAGCATGAAGTTGCAGTGGAAGGGGAGACTGGGAAATTGTACAGAGCAAGTTTTCATGACCGACAAGGAAGGACGGTTCTTATATTGAGGCCTGGAATGCAGGTACGTTTAATTTTCTGAAAATTCTCGAGTACAAAGCACTTTGTACACTGAGAAAGTGATTATTGGTCAGCTATTTTCAAGTAGGGTTTGCCAAATCAAGTCTAGTGCATGAACTGAACATACCATAAATTCTTAGATGCTCTTAGGAGGAAGTGATTTTTCTTGCTTTGTACCATCTCAGCTATAGTTAAAATGAGAGACAGTGTACATTCAATGATACAAAGCAAAATTTGCTCTAAGAGCACATAAAAATTTCTCCTGTCTACCCTTTGAATCTCATAATTTTGTTGAGCTTTAATGGGTATTGAAAATGAAAATTTAATGTGCTGGTGGTTTTTGCAGAACACATCTTCAATAGAGAATCAGATTCGGCATCTGGTGTATCTTCTGGAAAATGCTATGCTTAACCTTCCACAAGGTCAAGAACAAATGTCATGGTTGATAGACTTTACTGGGTGGTCATTGAGAAACAGTGTGCCCATCAAATCAGCCAAAGAGACCATCAACATCCTACAGAACCACTATCCTGAGAGGCTTGCCATAGCATTTCTGTACAACCCCCCTCGGGTTTTTGAAGCTTTTTGGAAGGTCTGCAGTGGCTGCTAGCATTTGAAAAATATTTCTTGCCTCAATGGCCACTAAAGTTGATACCATTCAATTACAAGCATACTTAGAACAAAAAAAATAGCGACATGGCCTGTACACACGCAATCTGGATCCCATTTAAGTACTTAAAAGTTACCAGTTCTACTTCTCTTTATGCAGATAGTCAAGTACTTCTTGGATAACAAGACATTTCAGAAGGTGAAATTCGTCTACCCCAAAAACAAAGATAGCGTGGAGCTCATGAAGTCTTATTTTGACGAGGAAAATCTTCCCACAGAATTAGGAGGAAAATGCATATTGAACTATAATCACGAGGAGTTCTCCAGATTAATGGCTGAGGACGATTTGAAAACTGCAGCCTTTTGGGGATCTGATGACAAGCTCTCAAGCTACGTTGGTAATTGGCATTCTGGAGCAGAGGTAGCTCCAGAGCCAGTTTGCCATGAACCTGCGGCGACCTGAGGCATGTGGCCTCCTCATGTTTGCTTAGTGGAGGTATGGATACTTATCATTGTACTAATATTAGCTCCGGTCAAGCTAACTTTTATCCTCTGTTAGGAGTAAGGTTATACTTTGATCCTTGTACACTTGTTCCTGAGCTCAGCAGACTTTAGCTCAAGTGGAGGAGTTTTTGAAAACATGGCAATGTAGTTCATTAAAGTAATATTTATTGAACTATAAAACTACGATGTCCTCATTTTCCATAGTGCCATTTTCTTCATCTACTTCCCAGAAAAGCATTCATTTACATGAAAATGCATCTCATACAAGTTTTCTTTGTAAAACCAACAGAATCACACTCATACATGAATGCCATCCGATCCCACTGACAAAAATTAAACGTCTATGAAGGAAAAAACCAGATTAAAAAGAAAAAATAAGCTGAAAAGTATTAGACTAGAAAAATGTATGTTAGCTAAACAAAGAGAACTATAAGTTTACCACAAATAATTAGTTGCTTTTAGACTATAGGGCATATAAATTCCAACTAAAAGGATTATATGAGCCGCCGTTTAAGATTACGAGTGGTTGCTTTGGTATGAGCGAAACAACAGGCCAACCCCTATACCAACTCCTATACTTCTTCCGGAAATTAAGCTGCAACGTCCTAGTTAAGATTATGGGTGTTCCTGAGAAGCAGCCAGCAACATAAAGCTCAATGTTTGGACAAGGTAATTCAGACATAGCAACATGTTTTCCCTTGAAGAAGCCACTGTGAGCTGTGATCTCTGTTTCACAACTCATGCTCCATCGCTTTGCATTACCATTACCTCTTGATTCCTCAATGAAACCGTTGCTGTTAGACATCTCCAAAACCCCAGAGAGAATGCGAATTTGGATTCTCTCCTGGAGGTGCGGTTGGAGCATCTGAGCCATTGATTTTTTATCTAATGGTCAATATTTTTATTTTTATTTTTTAATATTAAAATAATTTTTAATATTAAATTAAAAAATAAAAATAAAAATACTGACCGTTAAATTAAAATTTAATGGTTCAGATAGTACTTCAGTAGCTGCTAGAAGTGCAGCTGCTGGAGAGAAGCCGAATCGGAGAGAATGCAATCCTCTTTATCATAAACCTCAAATTTCACGCTCCCAGTCAAACTTATGCTATCTGTGTTCACAAAGGTAGCTTCGTCAGATTTCTTGTCTACTCGATCTCTTCTGAGAACTGATGAGACCCCATCAGACTACATGCTGCTTCTAACTCCATTTACCGGCTTAGAGGGATATGACTGAGAGATAGAAACTTGGGGGTGGTTTCATCCACCTGAAAGCCACTAACTCTCACATAAAAGACTCTTAGATCAAACCAAGGCGATGATAGTTTGGTGCAGGGTTTGTAAGGAGAGTATTTAATAATCTCAAGGCTGCGGTTGACAGCTCGTCCATTGTTGGATGTTTCGTAAGAACCTTACATTTTCATATCCCAGTCACTCAATCAATTAAATCCTCTAATATATAGATTGACATCATTACTGGAAGTGGAACCACCAAAGACTAACGTACATCAGATTGCCAATTGAAAGCTGCTCCACAATAAATCAGAGTACTTGGTTATCAGATAATCGAAGCAATAAATCATGTAAAGGCTAACAAATGAAAATAAGAAAAACTAAGGACACAGTCACAGACAGAGACCCTGCTGGTTAGAGTCCAATCCGTGCAACCCAGGATGGAGCAAAATGAAGGTTTGCAGTGCCACACCCCACAAGGAACAGGTAAAAATAATTTGGTGTAAAAAGAAAATAAAATGAAAGCAAGATCATGAAATCTAAATCTAAAGAAACAAAGAAAAATGGGCAGAAGAGGAAAAACAGCAGTTGAATTACAATTGAGTTCCAGGACCTTCAAATTGGAAGCAAAAATTGAAAATGGAATGAAGAAGTGAAGTCCAAGTCTGAAACTTTATGTATCCTCCATCAAAGCACAGGCGAATAACAAGTAACATACACGTCATAGTACGTGCCAAATCTCTCTCTATTGTAGGAAGATGCATGACTACAAACAAATTCAATCACTTTATTTCCGCAAATAAACTCTAATCGTGGAAATGTTTCAACCACAATCTCAGATTATGGTACCACATGCTTTCTCTATCCCATTCACACCCAAACTTATGCAATCAAATTCTGAAACCAAGTACCTTTCATCTCAATACATATCGCTGTCCACTTAACGAGCTCCAAGCTTTCGATACTATACATCTAACTCATGCCTCGTGGACGTGGTGGTGGGCTCGTGCTAAAAGAAAAAACTACTTTAAAGTGAAGGTATATAAACATTTAATATAATTTAAAGTGAATCGTTTTTTTAATTTATTAAATTTTAATAGTGAATACAAACTTATTTATTCACACTAAAATAAACTCAATATTGTCACGACCATGATTGCGACGGGAGCGACGAACAAAATAAATTGTTAGGAATCGTCACTAATTTTATTTAAAATAAAAAAAATTAAAAAATTTTTTTAAAAAATGGTATTTAAAACCAGATTGAATTCGGGAGGCAGTTATGCATAAAGAAAGATGAAGAGTTAACTCCACAACACCTCTAATATATCCGTTCTAAAATAATTACTCTACATTAATTATGCAAAAATTGATAATCTCAAAATATATTTATTTTACTCTTTTTATATAAAAAAACTAAAAAAATCACATAATTTGTGAAAATTTAAAATTTGACTTGACAAAATAAAAATTTCGTTCCTATGTATCTTCAATGCAATGAGAAACTCAAAGTCACGTAATTTTTATAAAAATACTTGTAGGTTGGTTGTTTTTAATTTAAAAATTTAAATCATGCTGTCACAACTCAAATAATTATAAAATTTATAAGATTTAACAAGTTGTCACAACTCAATTAATTATTTGTTTAATATTTAATTATTTTATATTTTTACCCTTTTTAATTATAGATTAATTATTTTTAACTTTGAAAATATTTAAATCATCAAGTTATCATAACTCAAATGATTACAAAAGTTATAAGATCAACAAACTGTCATAACTCAATTAATTTCATTTTATCTCTTAAAAAAATTTCAATTGTTTTACTTTTATCATTTTTTTTCATCCCTTCTTAGTTCTCAGCCCAACAAGCATTTTTACTCTAAGCCCACTTCTCCTACCTTAAAAAAAAAAAAAAACTAACAGAACTAAAAAATTTAAAAAATTAGCAGGGACATTACGGAAAAAAACAGAACCAAAAAGGGTGGGTTCTTTTGGGGTATTTGCAGGTAGGAACAATGGAAGAAGATGACGCCTGTGGCGAAATGAGTAGTGGATCGAGTTGGGCGGCGCAACGCAGGTGGCGGGATCAGAACAGTGTGGACGGCGCGACGCAGGCGGGCTGGGTGGCGCAGGGTACTTCGCGGCTCGGGTCTTGCGGCAGCCAAGCGGATCTGGCGGTAGCGGTTCGTATTCGACGGCTCTGGTTCGCGGTTTGGGGCAGGTCGACGCGACTTCGTGGCTAGAGCGGCGCGGCACGGTGGGTCCGAGTTTGGTGTGGCGACTGGAACAGGTCGCGCGGCTGGAGCGGGTGGTTGGAGTTGATCGGTGCGACTCCGAGCCGGTCGCGGCTAGCAACGGCAAGTGCGTGCGGCGCGGCAGGGTGGTCCGACGGCAAGGCTGGATCTGGAGGGCTAGGACCTGGGGCACGGTGCCGGCGTGGAGCGGAGACGGTGTGGCTGGTTTGGAGAGTCACGGTTTGGACATGAAAAAGGGGTGGAAGGATGGTGGTTGTGGCTGTTTTGGTGGTTGGTTAAGGGTGAGGAAGATGGTGGGTGTTGGATGGTTTTGATGGTGAGTTCACTCAGTTAGGGTGATGAGAGTGAAAGATTTGTGGTGAGGTGTGTTGTTGAAGAGGATGAAGATGAAGAATGGTTATGGTGAAGGCTTGGGGGTGGGATAAAGAAGGTGAACATGGTCAGGAAATTTGCTGCATGGAAGGCTAACGTGATGAAGCAAAATATGGTTTTAGTATTATTTGTGTTATAAAGCTGAGAGTGCTTAGCCTCCGAGTCTCTTTTTTGTGTGTGAGTTATGCGTTTTTTATAGAGGGATTAAATTGAATAGTTTGATTTAAAGTATGATTAAGATTAATTTAAAATGATGAATTGTAATTTGTTTAATATGTTAGTTTGAAGTATAAGATAATTAATGAGATTTGTTTTGGATAAATACTGCAGTTGGTATAAGATAAGTTATGGATTGATGGATTAATGAGTCAATGAGTTAAATTATAAATTATAGGTTAATGAATTAATGAGTAAGATAATAATTTTTTAGTTAATGGGTTAATAAGTAGAATAATGATTTTTTTTGTTAATGAATCAATGAGTAAGATAATAGACCATTAAGTTAGATGATGGATCAATTAGTAAAAATTAAGTTTCTTTTTTTTTTTAACAAAAAAATTCGGATAAAATTGAGCGTTGACCAATGTAATAGAGTCTTATCTATTATAAAAATATGACTTCCATTTTTTAATTTTTTGACTTGGAAAGTTTGGAATAATATTAACCCACAACTAGCATAATGTCCAGTTCAGCAAGGTTACAACAATATGGCTTGTTCAAACGTATTGAAAATGATATATGCTTACTATATCTCAAAAATTAAATTAAAAATTAAATGCAACTAGTATATTTTTATATTATTCTATAACCCGTTTTCTTTAAACAAAATTCTTATCTTTGCAAGGAAATGGGCCTTCTGCCCTGATAATGTCATCATGTCCGACAAATGTGAAGAATTTGCATTTACGTCTTACGAGGCCAGCGTCTTTACAACGAAAGTGACGTGCATGAAAAAATATAATCTCTATGCTTAAAATTTTGGTTAATGAAAAATGTTAAAACGAAAAGAAAAACAATTAAGGGCAGTTTTGGCCTTCTAATTTTTTTTCCTATTTTTCTCAGCATGATAGTATTCATGGATGAGCCAGGTTTCTTTTTCTATTAAGGATTTACAAATCTAGCCCGAAGCATTTAAGAATAGGAGCATCAGCGATGCGGGGAAAAACTAGACCAATCGAAAGCCTGAACTGGGCCACGGCCACAGGGAGAAGCTCAAAGGGAAACTGGAATGGGTGCACGACCGGACTGCTTTTATCTTCGTAATAACACATTAACACCAACACACCCCTGAACCCGCCCCTCCCAGAAAAAGATAAAAGGACAAAATTTAGTTTATTTTTTTATATTTATTATATTTATTAAATTATGATATCTGTATATTTTAAAAAAATAAAAAAAAAACATTAATAAACATATATTATAATTTAATTAATAAAATAAATATAAAAAATAAAATTTAAAGTTTGTTCACAGTAAATTTGGTAGATGAGATCACTTTTCTTGTTGTATTTGTGTATTTTTTTTAAGAAAAAAAAGATGTCTGATAATAATAGGAAAAGACAGATTAAAAGCAAAGTAACTATTGAGATTCATTTGAGTTGAGTTTAGAATTAAGTGGCTAGAAAAGAAAACTAAAGTATCATTGGATCTTTTTTTTTAATAAACGATTCAAATAAACTCTAATTATTTATTTTAAAGTTTTAATTTGATTCTTGTTTAATTAAAAAGTTTGCAATTGAGTCATTATCGCTGCTGTCAGAAAGCAGTTGACGTGACTGACAGAATACGTGTAAAAGAGATGATGTGGCAGTCTGTTCAGCCAAGTTTAATTGTTTACATTAATCTTTGAGATAGAAATTAAATTTAGGAGTAAACAATTGTAAGTTTATGATTTGTCTTTGATTAATATTAGTTTCCCGTAACTAGCAGAGTTATCTATAACTACGTGAAGACTTTCTTTAATTTGTATGAAGTTATAAGTTTAAAATTTTAAATTTTATTGTTATTATTATATTAAAAAATAATAATAAATTAAAAATAATGCTATTTATACAAAATATTTTAAACTACTTTTATTTTTTGATAGTATTAAACTTATTTATAACATTATATCAATATTTTATTATTCAGATTTAAATATTATTTTAAAATTCCACTTTCATATATTTTAGAAGTTATTTCTAGTATATATTTTTGTAAACATATTATCTTCATTTGTATAAAAAAAAAAAAGGTATTATCTTCATTTTCGTATTTCATCAAACCAATAACGTCGCGGAAGACCAAAAAGTGGAAGTTGGGCTTATACATTCATATTTACACCAAAACTAGCTTTTTTAGAATAGAAATTTGTCACGTGGCGATCGATAGGTGCTTGGTCAGAATAAAGATATTTTATATTTTTATAAAAGATGTAAATATTATTTATATTTTTTAAGAGATATAATTGAATAAAAAATAATAATAAAATATATATATAATAAATAATATTAAATAAAATATAAAAAATATATACATTATTTAATATAAAAATATAAGAATTTGTTAGTTTATATCATCCATGGAAGACGTCATTGATTTGAATTTAAACACGAGTGAGCCTCTGAAACAGTCCCCCTCTTACTCAAAACGCAAATGGACATGGACGGAGCATGGTTTTCTTATAGATTCGTATTTGAAGGTCATGATGAATCGGACCCACCAACGAAATATAATACTACCTTCACTATGATAACCCCACCAATTGCTCCTTATTCACCACGGTGTCCAGCTGCGGCGGCGCCACCACAGAGAAACTCGCCGCGAAAAGTTGTATGCAAATTTATTCAGATAAATTACACATGATATGTATAATTTTTTTTGATAGCTTGTTTGTCCATTAAGTAACTTCGAATCTATGATACGTAAAATCCATTGGCATGACATAGTTTTTTTTTTAATCTAATATGGGCGTTTGAAATAGATAAGTATTTTTTTAAATAAAATTTAAATTTATTTTTTATATTTATTATATTCATCTTACTAATTAAATTATGATATGTATTTATTATTTTTTTTTACTCTTTTTTTAAATATATACATATCATAACTTAATTGATAATAAAATAAAAATATAAAAAATAAACTTAAATTTTATTTTTTAAAAAGTTTGTTATACTTCAGCTTTATACATTTGCAAATATAGTTTTAAAATTAAATATTATTTTTAATTAATTACATTTTTCAATTCCATGTTATCTATGTAAGATTATTTATATTCACCGAACATCAATGTTGTTGAAATTAAACTTATAAGATAGTCTATTCGATTTAACTGTGAACTAAACAATTAATCAATTATAGTTCACTCTCATAATCGAATTAACATTTAGATTACTTTGGATCAATAGGAACTTATAAAGCACAGATATAAATATAGATACAAAGATACATCAAATTTAAATTTGAATATTTATAATATTTTAATATATGTTATATATGTCAATATTTACTATCTAATAAGTCTTTCCCAAGAAATATGACACATAATTTCTTTTGATATTTTCAAAAAAATCTCTTAAACTAACTTCTCCTAATAGAACTAATCTTATACAATTACATGTGCTTCAAAAAAATTAACTAGAGGGAATATTAGTGTGAGGCAAGCTTCGGTGATGACGAAATAGACGACTTGATACGAGCATAGGTAGAAGGAGCAGATGAAAATAGTGGTGTATGAAAAGATAAAACTTAACAATCTAATAGTGACGTGTGAAAATATAAAACTTAAAATACTAGTATGTAAAAATAGTGGCTTAGAACGTCAGTCTTGTGATTGGACTTGAGTGAGTTATGAGCTTACTAATTGAATGTTAGTCATGAAAACTAATTTTTTTAAAAAAAAAATATTAATGAGTCGTGTCCAAACCGTGTCTTAAACATGTTCAAGCGTGTCCGAGACGTATTCAAATTGAAAAAATAATCTTTTTAATCGAATATATTTGGACATATGTATCGTATAAGTGTCTCCATGTGTTTGACACGGACACGTGTTCGACACATGAACATACCTCAAAAATGACGTATCCATGCTTCGTAGATGGAAACCAATCAAAACTAATTAAAAAAAAAACCTAGTTGAACAAGCTGATTTATCCAGTTAAACCAATTGATCATTGATATAATTTTAAGAAAAAACTTTAATATTTTT
Organism: Ormosia emarginata; assembly: GCA_029884605.1. Lineage (NCBI taxonomy): Eukaryota > Viridiplantae > Streptophyta > Magnoliopsida > Fabales > Fabaceae > Ormosia > Ormosia emarginata. The sequence continues at coordinate 75,182,075 of JAQQTP010000082.1, forward strand.
AATATTTTATAAATATTTTAATATGTTGTATAATTGAATATAAATTATTCTTATGGCATAATCTGGTTTGACCAATCAGTTTAAATAATTGAATTTAAATCGAAAGGCTCACCAATTCATTGTTTGCTATGATTTTAACAACATTGCCAAACAGTTTTATAATTGATTTAATGTTTTATACATAATTTAGTTAATGTATTGTCACCAAAGTCGTGAAAACGAGTCAAATTTATTGAGTCGGTCTATTTATTTACTAAAATTAAGTGGGTAGAACATTAAATTTGTTGACCCATTTAAATCAATGTATTTTTAACTTAACTCATGTAGCCCACAAGTTAAATGCTTGTTTTACCTGTGGGTTGGCCTGATAATTTGTTTACTTATTTATTTCTTTTTATGAATTATTGATAATATAAATGTAAAGTTTAATTATGGATTTAATATGCTTTGAATTTAAAATTTGCTTTTATTTTGAAGTGGATATTTAGATTTTTTTATTTTATTTTGATTTTATTCAATGACATGTGGTGTTTTCATTGATAGTTGGACTATGGAAATGGATACTTATAATCTAGATTAAGGTGTAGTATGCTCTCACGGGGTGCTATACTAAATACTGATTGTTAAGTGAAGCCGCCAAAGTAGAAAGGGTTATTACCAAGTCAATGTATATAGAGTGAAATTGTCGTGGACATTAATTCTTAAATGGGTGACAATGTTATTAGTCTTATATTGAATAAATAAGGAAGTTTAATGTGATATTTAAGCCATCAAATTCTTCTACATAATAGATTAGTGCTTTAGGTTGGACTCTCATCATAGGTTTAAGTTATAATAATATGTTAATGTTAATTTAAAGTAAAAAACTCTCTAAAAAAATAAAAAATAAAAGCAAGTAAACCCGTTTAAGCTTGTCAAGTTTTCTTTATACTCATCGAACTGATAAAATATTAATCCATTTAAATCAATATATTTTTTTACTTGACCCATTTTAACTCATGAGTTAAATGGACCGAACTTAATCAGGACGAGTTGTTCTATTTATCAACCCTGATTGTCGCATGTCATACATTGTCCTATCATGAAATTTATTTAATTATAATAATAATTACTTAAAATAATAATAACAAAACATTATTACTGCTCAAAAATAATAATAATTACTTAAAAATTAAACCATTTTTATGATATACTAACATATGAATTAATAATAATATAAAAAACGACTTTACACCAAAATTAAACTCTAATATAATATACCAACGAGAAATATAACAATAAAGCATTTGCTTTTCACCTGTGATATTCAAAACTTTAATATAATATTGATTATCAAGTGACAATTATAATCTAGGAAGATGCCAAGATGTTGATACGGCTGCGTCTGCATGATTAGAGAGGACTGAGAAGGATGGCTTCTGCATGTTTACTCCCATAATAATCTATGATTATAAAGCAACACATCATTTTGTTATATTTTGTAGATTATTGGGGGCTTTAAGCCATTATTGAGAGTGCATAATAAGTGGTCCTCTCTACTCTTTAGTCTCTTGCACGAGATATATCCATCACTTTAAGATAATATTCTGGCGAAAAACCAATCAGCCTGCTTAGGGCTCATTTGACAAATCGTGACTGGTGAGTGTGTGTTTGGATTGTAGTTGGTAAACTTAAGTTTAGTTAAAAGTGTGTTTGCAAACTTAAGTTTGGTTGAAAGTGTGTTTGCAAACTTAAGTTTGGTTACATAGATGAATAATTTATGTTTACTTTTGTTTCAAAAGTGAGTTTGAAAGATTGTTTTGCCAATCTGAATACAAAAGTAAAAAACGTTCTTTGATCCTAACTTACTTTTGGAAGGAAAAGTATGTGAACCAATCGAGTAAAAAAATACCCATCGCACGTTCACGCTCAAGATCCTTCACTTTTAAATCTCAATACAACGACTACATAAATTCAAATACGAAACTCCACCTTATGAAAAAAGGTACTTACCCCACTAATATGAATCATAAGGTCAAAAGCAAACAGAGATAGATTAGCGTCATTAATTAATTAATTGTTATTTTAAATTATTTTTTTTAAATAAACATGATCTATTATGTTATTATTTAAATATTTAAATTATTATTTAATATATATATATAAATATTATTAATAATTAATATAATTTTATAATAATCTTTATTATTTTATATATTTTAAATAATAATTTAAATACTTATAATACATCCTATCCACTTAAAAATTACTCTTATATTAAACTCTTAAAACAAACCACACGTATGTGTTTCCTCTAATCATGTTGTCCTTTGTGCTATTCATTAAAGTTGCCGGCAAATATCTTTTCTTTCCTTAAAATATATCAATAGACTAATTTGCAAAATCATAATTCTCACCTAAAGACCAATTAAAAAGCAGAAGGGCAGAGGCAAAGTAAGGCACCAAATAAAAACACACAATCTTGATTAGTAATTAATTAGTGATAATAATAATAATAGCGATCACTTTTAGTCAAGTAAGGCATACGACCCACAGGATTAGCAAACCATTTTCTGCTCTTCTGGCTCTCCGAATCCCATATTGACCTTAAACAATTTCCGCCGCATTAAGCTATTCACAACGTTCACATCTAATCATGTTCATTCCCCGAACGCAAGAAGCATATTTCTCTTCTCAATCCCGCCATTTAATCACCCGGACACTAGACGACACATTTTTCACATCAACATACCGTATATCAATTTCATGTATGGTATATCTCAGCATTCACTTGTACCAAGATCAACATACGATGTTAATATATTTGAAAAAAATATTTTTTCTATGTAAAAAAACACATTTTCCTTCTTTTCTCCATAATAATGAATTTATTTACACAAACATTGATCAATGATCATCGATTGATGGTTTATGAAAGAATCAACGGTCAAAAATAAAATAAAAAATGGTAAAAGAATGAATTGCAGAGGCAGAAGCAGGTACAAGTTGTGTGACGACCCCAACAATTAAAGCTGATGAGAGAGGACGCGAAACCCGGGAAGCGACACAAGTGGTCAGACTGCAACACTGAGTCCGAGTAGTACAATACACCAAACCTGGCTGGCTACCTTACCCCTCCTTAGAAACCCAGTCCCACATGCCCTTTTCACATGACCCCTTTGGTCCACGCCCCTAACCATGGTTACTTACTGCTACTAGTACTTTTCCGCTTTCTCCATCCTTTCCATGTGTGTCTGGGTTAGTTTTATAATATGGGGCAGTCAAAGAGCAAGAGGTTGTTCTTAACCTAAGCCCTCCTCAGTCTCTCCTCTATTGACAGTCTCTACTATCATCTAGCTAAGTAGCTAGCTACATATATCTTTCTTTGTTTTTTTTTCTTGCAGTGAAGAAATAAAAAGGATGTGTCTTATGGGAAATGGCAGGCACCCCATGGAATAAGAATAGACAAAAAGAAAGGGGAAGAAAGAAGATGATTTAAAATGACTTTTGAGCTTTTGTTTATGAATTAATAATTGTTTATTTTATTCTATTCGTAGCCGAATGAAGAACTGTAGTTTATATATTTTTTATTCCACTATATAGTTGAGAAGAGAAGGGTGCTTGCTTTTGTTATAGCGATTGCACAATCTGGATTCTGGTCAAAGATATTGGTCTACTTGCTTTTATAACATATTGAGAGAGAGAGAGAGAGACAGAGAGAGAGAGGGTTTTGCATTAAAAAGAAGAAGGGAATCATCGGTCTATCCTATCAAAAGGGTTTTCCTGCGAATCAACAGGGTCTAACAGATTAAAGATTTGATTTTTATGGTCCCCCTGGTTTTAATGATCTCTGAAAATTGATGATCTAGAAATCAGAAAATAGTGGGTGTTGGTGATAGAGTGGTTGTAGCTTATTGTTATTATTGATTATTGATAGAGAAGTTATATTATGGGGAAGAAGAAGCGACAAAAAACGAAGGAACTTTCGGTAGCAATAGCTGAGGCTTCATCCATACAAGGTGAGACGGGGCAACAAGAGATTCAACCTCAAGCTCCTCGAAAAAGAGGCAGGCCTCGTAAGATTGTTGTTGTGGAAACGGAAAGCGAAGAGAAGAAAGTAGAAGCCATAGAGGAAGCAGTAGCAGCACAAGACACCGAGAGCTCAATGAAGAAAGAGGAACAATCATCATCAGCATGCATAAGGATTAATACAAAGGAAGAAGAGCGTGTAGTGTTCGAGGAGATTCAACTTCCAAAAGGGGAACCCTCGAGAAGCAGGGCTAGGAGGAAAAGCAAACCCAGAAAAAGCGCTTAACAAATGATTAGTCTTTTTTCTCTTCTCTTTTGTAGTTTCTTTCCTTCTTTTTTTTTTTCCCCCTTCTCCAGAGAGCTCAAAGAAATATAAATTCTTGTGTTCCTCGGTTTGTCATCTTTTTCAAGGATTGATATTCAAAGCGATATTATTATTATTATTGGGAAACACTAGTATCCAAGGAACTCTTTCTCTTCAGGTTCTTATTTTGTCTAATCCATGTGCTAATGATCGATATAGTTTTGTATGTGGTCCACGATTTTAATTAATCGCTTGTATCCTCGTCTTAGTTAGTTGAACTTGAATATAATATTTCATTAAGATGCAGAAAGAAATTTAAGATTGAGCTTATTGGCTTTGCTTAAACTAGATTTATATTATGAATTAATATGTTAGTGATATTGGGTATTTTGTGAATCTCGCAAAGCTCGCTTTTTTCCTTTCCTTTTATACTATAATGATCACCAATCTTGATGATCAATATGATTCATAATATTGATCTACTCCGATTGTTACTATCGTTTCCTCTTAATGGTGAAAATATTGCTTTATCGTTTCACTTTTCCCTCCCCACAATTCTTAGCTGTACGTAACTAGCCTCCAGCTTTAGTTTATCATAGTTTTTGATGTAAGGTTTATTGTTTTCTGTGAGTTCATTCGTTGGAAAAGAATGAGAGAAATATAAAAAGGGCGTGGAGCGAATCTAATGAAAGAGGAGAATAATAGATGAAGATCCAATAACGTCAACACAACAGCTAATAAGGTTAAAAAGTCAAGATCAAAAGAGTGTGTAATCTGAATGCGGGGCGGGGAAGAACATACAGATACAGAGTTAGACAACACAAGAGTTAGGGGCAAATGGGGACGATACTTCTACTACTTGCTTTGGTTGGGGTTAGAGAGAGAGAGACAGAGAGATTTGCAGGGTGGGTGGCAAGTAGTTCAGAAAGCTCTACTTCTACTTCTGGTCGGGGGCACTTACTTTCACTTTGCTATCAACTCTCCTTCTGTGTTATTACAAAAAGACGCGGATTCTGAACAAGGAACAGAAAAAAGTTGCTTGGTGCAGCACGTGAAAGGCACGTTCCAGTGAAGAATTAAGTAGCCGCATCACAGCACCAATGGCTGATTGGATGGTGCCACGTAGACAGGGTGACGTGGAACGTGAAGATCGCGTACTCGGAGTTGGATGGGGGAGAGAGGACTCCATGCCGACTTTCGTGGAATATTCTATAATGCTCACATTCATGTAATGAGTATGGATGCTCATATTTTTAGAAATTATTGATTAAATAATTTATAAAATTAAGAGTTATGATGGGTGACCTAATACTTGATGAAGTGGTTATAACAAAATTTGGAAATTATCTCTCTCAAATTTATGACTACTGTTCATGGACTTATGGTGGCTTGGAACGTTGATGACTGTATTTGGGTGAGGCAGGAGATGATGTGGTTGACTAGGAAAGTTGAGGGGCAAACTAGTTTTGGGTGGGTGGGTGGCAGTAACGAGGTTGCAAACTGTTATGAACTAGTAGTTCCTCCTTCCCCTTCCATGTCTTTTGTTGTTTCCTTTTCATTCTTTTCCTTTTTTTTTTTTAGCTTGTTGAGTTACAACTTTTATTTATTTTATTTTTTTGACTAGAGTTGCAACTTTTAATTAACTAGAGAGTGAAATAGTTGAAAATCAAGGAGCAAATGGAAATGAAAGAATTAAAACCCACAATGTCTCAAAGTTGGATACTTTTTCCATAAACACAATTTAATCCAAATCCAACAGGTTACACCTAGATCAAAGTTATTTAACTACTGTGTGAGTCATGTCCTGCTAATTCATAAGTTGAGTAATGATGAGTTTCTGAAAGCAATTTAATTTCTGAATTGTTACAGACTTTGAACTCAAGGCAGAAAAAAAAAATATTTTGAGAGAAAAAAATGGGGTCGTAGAGTACGAAGATTAAAATATAAAATGGAGTTTTGAAGGGACTAAAATATATAAAAAAAAACAATAAAAAAAGAGATAACCTATTATTACCAGTCAATCTTATAGAGCATGGACTACACTAAAGACACATTTAACACGATTAGGGATGTTAAAATGGGTTAAGTTTGATGGATCGATCTGAATAGTTCGACAAAATAGATGGACTAGATTAGCAAAATGTCAGCTTGAACATTACATGACTCGAATGGGTTAAATCCGAATGGGCTGGACAAGCCCACTCTTTTAACACTACATAAGGAAAAATGGGCTTGACTGAGCTAGTAAAATGTCAATTTGAAACTTACACGGCCTGAATGGGCCGGCCCGAAAATGGCCTGATCCCAAATGAGCTGGCCCGGCCCGTTTTGACACCCCTAAACACGACGTATAAGATTTGATAGGATAAGTTTATATAATACATTATGACTTTATCAGTTATTTGATGCGATCATAATATTATATAAGTTTATCTGACATATCCTTATTATGTATTAAAATAACATATAACTTAATCAGGCCGTGGGAGTGAGATTTGGTCTGATTAAGTTTTGATGGATAAGCTTATATGAAAATATTCTATTTACAACTCTATCACTCGAACATCAATCTTTCGTGGCAAAGCACTAACCATCGCCAATCCGACGAACCGTGACAAAGTGAAAGACTCGAGCACCGCGAACAGATGAACTGACAGAGGCGTGACGAACCGTGAGGCTCACGACCATCAATCGGACGTCGTCCGCCGCCACCTCAACCCCTCCACCGCGATCGCCACTTGAACAGACCAGGTAATTGTTTATTGTATGAGATACCTTGTTTTGTGACTAGCTGATTTGCATTGGAAGTTCCAACAATAGCGGGAATAACGATACTTCTAGATCTACGGAGGAAAAACCAAACCTTTAGCTCTAAATTGCACTCTAGACATGCATTTCAGTCTTCTGCCTCCGCTGTCGTTGCCTCTTTTGCTGCAAAGACCAGTTTTGTCTCAAGTGCTTTCTTTGTTTGGGTCACTAGTTGCATATTGTGATGCTGACTTTGTTTCCTAGCTTTTATTTCTCCAAAAATTAGTATAACATAATAAATTTGGATGAATATAGTATATTTTTTTTATTAAAGGGTATTTTTGTTAAGTGTTAATTTTTTTTTTATCATATTTAGTATTATATAGTTCATCAGCAAACACTTGATAATATTATCTTATACAATACAGTATCTTATACAATGTCGCACTAAATACTGGATAATATTAAAATTTTATCAAATCTTATACTATCAAACCTTATATTATCAAATATAAAACAATCGGATCTTATTCTATCATACGTACCAAATGGCCCTAATGTGAGTATTATAGAATTCTCACAACTGCACTGCCTTACTTGTAGGGGTGAAAACAGATTACGTCAGGCCAGACTTTGTCTTAAATAAGTCTGACTTGTATCTCAATTATAAGGCTTGAGTTTGGCATGTGAACCTGTAATAGGCTAATTTTTAAAGTCTGACCTGACCTTTTTAAAAGTCTAGCCAGACCTGAAAGCCTATTTAAAGGCTTACTTTGCAATGAGACTTTTAAATAAACTAATAGACTTGCATTTAAATAGGCCAATATGCCTTTATATAGGCTAATAGATCTACTTTTAAATAGGTCAACATGTCTTTACATAGGCTAACAGACTTAAGCCTTGAAATAAACCAACGGGTCTACTTAAGGCTTTGTTATAACTTAACACTCACTTTTTAATTTTATAAATGTTCACCACTTTCTTACTCTAGTCTTTGATTATATGGGAGTTGGAGATATACCAAGTTGCAAAATTATTAAAGGCATATATCTCCAAGTCCCACATCGACCAAAGACCTGAGTAAGAAAGTAGTGAACATTTATAAAATATAGAAATAAGTGTTAACTTATTATTTTCATTCTAATAAATATATTACATTAAATATATTAATAAATATGTTATTTCTATTCTAACTTATTAACTTATGTTTTAATTATTGACTTTTATTGAAATTTAATTAAAAATATATTAATATATTATAATAAATTAATAATTATAATCATAATTAATATATATATATATATATTATAATTAAATAGGTTAGGTCAACTTGTCAGACTTAATAGACCTATTACATAGTATGGGATCTGACCTTTTTAGTTAAACAGACTTTTAAAAAAAATTTGACCTAATTTGTTTAGTAAACATATCAAGTCAAACCTCAAGTAGGTTAGGCCATAGACCCATGACGGGCAACCTAATCTGTTTCCACCCCTACTCACCTGCGTGTGGGTCTTCTTTTATCATCAACACACTCACCACTATTTTTTTTCATTTATCATTGGTTAACCAAAATGAAATGGTTAAATAATAACATTCCCCTTATTTAATTTGGAAAATTACATGTATTTTATTTGGCATTTGTTAAGTAAATTTGTTAAGGAATATAAAAAATATTAAATTAAAAAGTAGAACATTGGAACCTAACACCGTGATGGAGGGGCTTAGTAAAATACATTCACTAAAGTTAATAGAACATTACTCTAGACAAGTTTGAAGTTTGAGATGAAGGATTTAATTTATTTGTATAAACCTAGATCAATTATAGATACAAGATTATAACATATTAAACATATTGTATTCAAGAAATTGATCAAGAATGTGTACCTGGCATGATTCCCGCAATCCATTATTTTTCAGTGAAGAAATCAAGAGAATTGGTGTATGTAAGAGAAACTGCCCTCAATCCTGGTAAGTTTTCTATGCGTACTAAAAATTACCTAATGGGAAAGCAGTTTATAACTTACCAGATGAGAGTAGGGACTTCTCAATGGGCTACTAAAATGAACAACCCAAACCCATCACGGACTACTCACAACAAAAATCCAAATACAATATTCATAAGCTGAACAAGTGCTATATTATAAACATAATTCCATAATTAATTTCTTAATGATTTAAACAATATTTTAATTATTGATTAATGTTAATCCACATAACATATATATTTGAATTAAAATTTAACAATTCTCTCACTTGGATAGCATTAGTCAATCATTAAAATAAAAGAATCATTAACACTAGAATACTAACTATGGTCAAAGCATGTGTCAACCAACAGTCTTAGAAATATAAGCTTTAACGCTGCAGAAATAGTATCCGATAGGGAAGTAAATCATACATGTTAAATGCTCATATTTCACAAAAGAATAATGAATATGAAAAAACATAATTAATTAAGAGAAATATGCAATCCAAGAATAGTCCAAGCATCTGAAAATGTAATAAGAGATATAATAATAAAAGTGACGTCATTTCATACATATCTCATAAAAATGACAATAAGTAAATATAAAATTTCAAACTTCCACTAACCCAAAACATAAAAAAAAACTTAACTTAACCCATATGAGCTACGTGATTATGAAAAGCTCCAATAGTTAAGCCTTTAGTTAGTGGATCTGCTAATATGTTCTCTATAGTAAGATGCTCAATTCGAGTCTAAAACTCCAGAATTTTCTCTCTAATAAACAGATATTTAATATCAAAATGCTTTGAGCAAGAAGAGCTTCTGTTGCTTTGAGAGATATGCACAACAACAATATTGTCGTAATATATCACAAGTGGCCTAGATATGCTTTCAACAATATGAAAGCCAGAGATTAAGTTTTTTAGCCACATCGCTTGACAAGTAGCCTCATAGCAAGCGACATACTCTACCTCCATGGTAGAAGTAGCTGTAAGAGTTTGTTTGACACTCTTCCAAGATATAGCTCTTCCTTCCATCATAAAAATAGAGTCGGAAGTAGACTTTCGGTCGTTAGGGCAACCTGCGAAATCAGAATTAGAATAACCAATGACCTAAAGTTGATCAGACTTCTTATAAGTCAACAAATAATCCTTGGTTCCCTACAAATATCTTATGACTTTTTTCACGGCTTTCCAATGACCCAAACCTGGGTTGCTCAAGTATCTCCCTAAAGCATTAACGGCAAAAGCAATATCGAGACGAGTACAAACTTGAGCATACATTAATTTGCCAACAGCGGAAGCATATGAGACCTTTTTCATTTCAACTATCTCTATATCATTTTGAGGACATTAAGATTTAGAGAGTTTATCACCTTTTTAAACAGGTGTAGCACATGGGGAGCAAGAATGCATGTTAAATCGTTTGAGGATCTTTTCAATATATCCTCTCTGAGACAATCCAAGAATGCCACGTGACCTATCACGGTAAATCTAGATGCCTAAAACAACTGAAGCATCACCAAGGTCCTTCATATCAAAGTGGCTACTCAACATCAGTTTTGTTTCAGTCAAAAGTTTAACGCAGCTACTAGCAAGAAGAATATCATTGACATATAGAACAAGAATTATAAAATTGCTCCCACTTGTCTTTAAATAAATGCACTGATCTGAGGGATTTTCTTTGAAGCCGAAAGAAGTGACAACCTGATCAAATTTCAAATACCATTGCTTGGATGTTTGATTCAGTCCATAGATGGACTTTTTAAGTCTGCAAACAAAATGCTCCTTACTTGTTTCAACAAAACTATCAGGCTGAACCATATAAACATCATCGGCTAGATCTCCATTTAGAAAAATCGTCTTCACGTCCATCTGGTGAAGTTCTAAATTAAAGTGAGCTACTAAAGCCATAACAACTCGAAATGCATCTTTTGTAGAGACCGGTGAGAAAGTCTCCTTATAATCAATGCCTTCTCTTTGACTATAGCTTTTTGTTACTAGTCTAGCTTTGTACCTCTCAACTCTACCATCTGGACTACGCTTGGTTTTGAAAACCCATTTGCACCCAACGAGTTTACAACCAACTGGCAATTTCACGAGATCCCAAACAACATTATGAGACATAGAAGACAATCCATCATGCATAACATTCAGCCAATCGGAAGCATGAGAGCTAGAAATTGTAACATCCCAAATACTAACACTAATAACGTATCCAGTTTACATATTAGTAATTAAAATTTGGTACAATACTTATGAATATCCACATATTTTTAAATAAATAGTTGAATAATATACAAAATACGAGCCTTTAGCAGAAGCATATTACACGTATAATATGAAATGGATTTTATACAAAGAATACATCGCTGAATATAATATACATATATTGATCTATTATACAAAATCTGATCAAACTAACTAAAACATCTCTTCATCCATAAGCTTTGTCTTGCTTCATCTTGCTTGTCACTGTAGGTCTCCTAGAATTATCATAGAAATCAAAGGTGTAGAGGAGTGAGCATCAAAACTACGCGTAATTATAAAAATCGTGTCATCACAGTAATTCCAGTTATTTAAGGGAAAATCATTTCAAATCATTATTCGGTAATTCGTAGGAAGGTGGCTAAAGTCAAATCAGGTCCTTCCTCTTCCTAAAACAGAGTTTCATTTAATTATAAAAATCAGTTATAATCATCAAAAATCTATTATTTGAAATAATTCATATCTAGTGTCATTGAGACTCAAATCAATTACATCAGAAATAATATCTTCAAATTCCATATATTTTCCATTCTCAAGAAATATCAAGAAAGTCTTATGAAATCTCGTATCTTAAATGGTAATTCAAATCATCAAGTCTCGAGTTGTCAAATCATAAATCATTTATCAAATCTCAATGAAATCTCATCTTTCAAGATTCATATCTCAATTCATCAGGAAAATCTCATTCAATGGAAATCATGTCTCAAAACATGTTACTGTAACACCCCTAAATCTAATAACTACGACACAATCGTCATTACACTACAGTCACTAAATCTAGGTGTGTCACAGTCTCGACAACAATCTTTTAAAAAATTTTCATTGTACATAAATAGAAAATATGAGTCCCGAATGAAATATACCTAGCACCCACCCATAATTATACAACCAACAGAAGAAAAACATATTTCATATATAATATATTCGTCCTTAACACAAAGCACTGATAAACACAAAACATAGTACTTATATATTCAAATAAAAGGTAACATGTACAAAAGTATTAAAAGGGGAAAGTAGTAACCCTGGGATAAGTACTACTAGCAGACAAAGCCGCAACCTCACATATATGTGACACTCGGAGTCTAAGTCGGCAAATCAGGCATCAATGCCCCCATGAAATTGCACCCGTACGTAACCGAAAATCTCGTCCAGACGCCATATCAAAAATAATGAATCGACCTAGTCCAATCAGTGAGGGTATGGTCCCTCTTCTTCTTCCTCACGATCTTTTATCAAATATAAATATAAAATAGAAATACAAGAATACAGGAAAGAGGTGAGACACCCAGTATTCAGTACCAATACAGCAGCAAGAAAACAGAACGGCGCAGGACGCCCACATTACATCACAACATATATATTCTTCAACAGTAGTAATGAAATAAGCAATAAGAGAGAAACAACAATAAGTAATCATAAAACAAGCAATAAAAGAGAAACAACAATAATATCTCAAGCAGTAAATAGTTCAACAGTCAGATAATTTTTACAACATAAAAAGAGATAATTTAATAGTTGTAAATACTCATGTCAGATAAAATATGAGACCGACAATGCATAATGCATATGGTACCAAGATCCTACTCCATAGAGCTAGACATCAATATTTCAGAGAGAATGATCAAGGAGTCATGTCAATATCTCGTTAGCCTAAAAAATAAAGTGCTTCATCTCATAAAATATTTGCACAATATGGCTTATACATGACACCTCAACAGTTGATCGCGATATAGGACAGTGTCTCGATCCGGATCGTCGATGTGTTTGCATTGGTTTATCCCATGGCCCCAGTGGAGCTACCACTGTCTATTGTGAGACACCTGCACCCCGACGTCCCTAAGGTCAACCACTATGACCCACGCTTAGTCTACTCGCACCCGCACTAAGGTGTTATTCAATCTCCTAGGCACACATCGCCTTTCCAACAAAGTCCAACGGACATCACATATGCATGACGACTCAATTTACATCATGTATGTGTATCAATTGCATGTTCCTCATAACACAATGCATATCATGCATACTTATCAACAATATATTTTTCATGGAACATACCACAATGACATACAGTTAATCCTCAACAACATCATTGCCACAATTTATTCAAGTACACATCAACAAGTACTTGGCCCCACATGGACTCACAATTCCATACAATCCATTCTCAATATCAACAATTTCATATACATGGTTCAACACATATCATAATTCCATATTATGAATCCAACATCCTTAGTTTCCTAAATCTTGATCAATTATGAAAATTTTGGGCTAAAGAACCCTTGAAAAACCATGGCCCTCTCAAGAACCCTTATTCAATCAAATTCTTCCATTACATTATAAATTAAATATGTATAAATTCATTAATTCCCAAGGATGCACCAAGCATCACTTGGAATTCCAAAAATCCCTTAGAGGCCGTGAGCCTCCCTAAAACTTCAAGGTTCTAATTTTTCCATTCCTTCCATCCATCCTTTAATAACCAATTACATAGATTTCATTCTACACAAAAATCAATTCAAACCCTTAAAATTCATGGCCATAACCATGGCCTCTCAATAGGGTAGTAAACCCTCAAATTTTCCCATTCATCAAATCTAATATTTTCAAGCATTCCAACATCCTTAATGCATTCAAAACAACCATTCATTATTAATCTCAATCAAGAACGCACAAACATGAAAAACAATCAAATAAAGTAAGCAATCCAATATGGATTTCTCCATCAACAACCACACAAAAGTCTTCTCACCACCAATAATGATTGAAGTGAGTAGATCTCCCTCTTATCTAAAGGAAGAACATGAAAATGGCCTCCTAGTTGGCTTCTTGGTGGTTCGGTTTTGGCTCTCCAAAAACCCTAAAAATCAAGCTCAAAGAATCAACACCAATGGTTGAAAAAGAAGAGATCCACGGTCATAAATATGGTCATAGAAACGAAAAATAGGAAGAGAAGGTGAAGAATCCAAGATTTACCTTCAAAGTCTTAAACTTTGTTCTTGACAAAAAGTGGAGAAGATGATATATTTTGAAGAAGATCTCTAAAGAGAAAATGTTTAGAATGAGAAGGAGTGTGTAGAAATGGTGATGGTGAAGTGAGAAAATGAAAATGGCCACTCAAGGGGCTGCAAAACCATGGAGTGAAGAAGGAAGAAGAAGAAGAGAAAAGTTAGAGAAAATGGAAGATGAAACTTGAAGAGAGAGAAAGTTGTGATTATCTATACAATCCTTGAAGATTGGTTTTGATGATAACAAACATGGAGTCATACATGAAGATGATAAAAAGACCAAGTTCAAGAGTAGCTCTAAGACTTAGGATCTATTGTACGGAGACCTTTGGATATCTCATTGTCCTTTGCACAAAAAGATAAAATTGTTTTCAAAATGATATTCAAAATCCTTAAAGTTTTTGAAAGCCTCGTGTTAAATCTGTTTTTAACACAAGGGTATCTGAATAACCCTATGGGTATTCAAATAAACCAATCTTTTATACGTTTCTGTCTTTCAAAAACCTGGTTTTCTAAATGCTCTATTCGAATAATCCTCAAGGTATTCGAATAGACCTGTTTCCAGAAAAAGCTTCTTTTTATAAGCTATTTGAATACCTCAATGGCTATTCGAATAGACATGTTTTCCCAGAAAGCTCTTTTTGGAGAGGTATTTGAATAACTACACAAGGTATTCAAATAACCTTCTTTAAACTATTTTTCACGAAGATTTTAATTCAGTGGTATTCGAATAACCCATATAGGTATTCGAATAACCCACGAATCCTGTTTTAGAAAGAAACGTCATATTTCAAATTCAAAGACGAATTTAATTCTTCCAACGGGCATTTTTTATCAAAGGCTCTATAAATAAAGACTTTGGGTCACTTCTGCAAGTCCTGGACAATCTGAACTTATTTTGCTTATGCTAAAACGTGGTTTACAATTTTCTCTCTTATTTTCTGTGCTCTTTTGCTAAAATTCTGAGATATCCTTAGAGAGCTCTATAGTGCTTCAACTTGTGATATTTATTCTTTGTGAGAGTTTATTTTTCATCTATTTTTTGCTGTATTTCTGAGAGGGTGGTGTATCCCTCAAAGGCTTTGTAACAATGGTGAGGTATCCCTTGAAGGTTTGTGTAAGGGTGAGGTATCCCTAACAGTTTGAGGCTTTAGCACAAGGGTAGAGTTTCCCTGTGTGTGAAAAGTGCTCTTGATTATAAAGGTCACAAGCACCTGTTTTAAACTTGTCTTTGAAAAGTGAAAAATTTTGAACTGTGTTTCGAGGACTGGACGTAGGCCACAAGTGGTTGGTGGTCGAATTAGGATAAATATCGTGTCTGCTTTTCTTATCCTTAATTTTTTTATTTATCTGCTTTTATTTTATTGTCTCTCGCAATTTATTTATTGGTTGTTCTTATTCTCTTCCTTTATTTTTCACGCCTTTTTAACATTTTATTTTGAGCATATTTAATTTGTTTAAGCTTTTACGAAAAGATTTTTATACTCAATTCACCTCCCTCTTGAGTATTGGAAGCCACTTGGTAACAAGTGGTATCAAAGTTAGACTCTTGTATAAAGAGCTTAGCCGCTTCAAGAGAACATGGCTTCCTTAAATGGCTTTTTAGAGGGGTCTTCTGTAAACTGACCACCATATTTCAATAGGGATGGTTATGCATATTGGAATGAAAGAATGAAAATTTCCATCGAAACTATTGATCTAGATGTGTGGGATGCTATCAAAAACGACATCTTTATACCTACAAAAACAGTCAATGGTAAAGATTGAAACTCCAATAAGTGAATGGTCTGATGATGATAAAAGGAAAGTTCAACATAATTTAAAAGCCAAAAATATCATTACCATTGTGTTGGGATATGATGAATTTTTTTGAATTTCAAACTACAAAACTGCAAAAAGAGATGTGGGACACTTTACAAGTCACCCATGAGGGTACTAGTGAAGTTAAGAGGTCGAGAATTAATTCTCTTACTCGTGAATACGAATTATTTAGAATGAACCAAGGAGAAAGCATTCAAGAAATGCAAAAGAAATTCACCCACATCGTAAATCATCTTGCATCTTTAGGAAATAATTTTTCTAACGAAGATTTAATTAACAAAGTGTTAAGATGTTTGAGTAGGATTTGGTAACCGAAGGTTACAACCATATCAAAATCAAGGGACTTGTCGACTATTACATTAGCTACCCTTTTTGGAAAACTCCATGAACATGTATTGGAGCTGAATAGGCTAAGCCAAAGTGAAGAAAGTGATAAAAAGAAAAAAGGCATAGCTCTCAAAGCCACTGCCTCGACAATTGATGAAAATGATGATGAGGATGGAGAAAACACCGAAAATATTGAACTAAATGAAGAAAACCTTAGCCTTATGGTTAAGAAATTCGGTAAGTTTCTCAGAAAGAAGAGAAACCAAAGAAGGCAACCCTTTCCACCAAAGAAAACTCATCATAAGGGGGAAGGAACGAGTTCAACTCCAACTTGCTACGAGTGTGAAAAATCTGGACACATGAAAATAGAGTGTCCAATTTACTAAAAGAAGATGGAGAAATATGAAAAGAAACCCTTCAAGAAAAGAAAGGGAAGAAGAACCTACATAGCATGGGATGACAACAACATAGACTCAACTGATAGTTCAGATAGCGAAGAAGCTCATCTATGTCTTATGACCAAAGGAGAAGAAGAAGAAGAAAGTGTCAATAAGGTAAATTCTGATTTATTGCCTTCTTATAATGAAGTACAAGATACCTTTGAAGAACTACATGATGAATCACTAAGGCTCACTAAATTAATCTCTTCTTCTAAGAAAACAATTTCTTTTCTAGAAAATCGAATTCTTATTTTAAATAAAAAAATTGAAGAATTAAAAATTAAAAATAAAACTTTGGGAATTATTGATGCATGCACATTTCATTCTTCACATGTTTCTACTTCTTCTTCTTATTCTTCATGTCATATACTCGAAAAAGAAATTGAAGATTTAAATAAAATCCTTGCAAAATTTACCTTTGAAAGAGATAATTTAAATATCATATTAGGAAAACAAAGGATTGTTTTTAAAAAAGCTGGAATTGGTTACAACCAGAAAAATCAACACAAATCTTATAAAAATTTCTTTATTTATTCAAGTACTTCTAGTAGCCCATTTATTAAATGTTTCTATTGTGGTAAGAAGGGTCACAGTGCATCAACTTGCAATGCAAGGAAAAATATTAATACAAAGGTTAGAATAAAAATGGTTTGGGTTCCTAAAGGAACAATACCCACAACTAACATTCAAGGACCCAAGAAAATTTAGGTACTAAAGGTTAAAAATTAAATTTGTGTTGTAGGTGTGCTTGAAGGCAAAAAGCCCAAATTGGTACCTCGATAGTGGATGCTCCAAGCACATGATCGAAGACAACTCAAAATTCTTTTTCCTTGTTTCTAAAACTCATGGACATGTAACCTATGGAGATAACAACAAAGGAAAGATTCTTGGAGTCGGCAAAGTCGGTAAGAGTCCTAACTTCTCTATTGATAATGTATTGCTTGTTGAAGGTTTGAAACATAACTTGTTTAGTATTAGTCAATTATGTGATAAAGGAAATAAAGTTATATTTAATTCAAATTGTTGCATAATTGAAGATAAATATGACAAGCATGTTAAGTTTATTAGTCATAGAATTAATAACATTTATATGATTAGTCTTGATGATATATCTTCAAATGATGCAAAATGCTTTTTAAGTAAGGAAGATGAGTCTTGGTTATGGCATAGGAGAATTGCTCACATTCACATGGACCACTTAAAAAAATTAGTTTCTAAAGAACTAGTAATTAGACTACCCAAGCTCAATTTTGAAAAAGATAAATTATGTGAAGCATGTCAAAAGGGAAAACAAGTAAAGGTCTCCTTTAAAGTCAAAAACATTATTTCAACTACTGGACCTTTATAACTTTTGCACATGGATCTTTTTGGATCATCTAGAACTATGAGCTTTGGTGAAAATTACTATGCGTTAGTAATTGTGGACGATTTTTCTAGATTTACATAGACTCTATTTCTTTCTTACAAAAATGATGCATTTCTAGTTTTTAAGAAACTTGCCAAAGTTATCCAAAATAAAAAAGGTTTTTCAATTACATCCATAAGAACTAACCATGGTGGTGAGTTTGAAAATCATGTTTTTGAAACTTTTTGTGATGAACATGACATTGAGCATAATTTTTTTGCCCCTAGAACTCCACAACAAAATGAAATTGTACAAAGGAAAAATCGATCTTTGGAAGAAATG
Organism: Ormosia emarginata; assembly: GCA_029884605.1. Taxonomy (NCBI): domain Eukaryota; kingdom Viridiplantae; phylum Streptophyta; class Magnoliopsida; order Fabales; family Fabaceae; genus Ormosia; species Ormosia emarginata. The sequence goes on from JAQQTP010000082.1 coordinate 75,200,657, forward strand.
ACAAGAACTATGCTCAATGAGGTTTCTCTTCCTAAGTATTTTTGGGCGGATACGGTAAATACCGCGTGTTATGTAATGAATAGAGCCATTATAAGGCCAATTTTAAAGAAAATCACATATGAGTTATACAAGGGAAGAAAGTCAAATGTATCATATTTTCACGTTTTTGGATGTAAATGTTTTGTTTTGAATAATGGAAAGGATAACTTAGGAAAGTTTGATGCTAAGTCTAATGAAGGTATATTTCTAGGCTATTCTATTCATAGCAAAGCTTTTAGAATTTATAATAAAAGAACTACGACAATTGAAGAATTTATTCATGTTGCATTTGATAAAACTAATCCAAATGGATCGAGAAAGGAGTTTGTTGTTGATGATGTTGCAGAAATTTTGGCCAAATCACATTTGGACAACAAGGAAGAAAGGAAACAAGAAGGAGAATCTCCAAATCAAGAAGAATCACAAGTCATGGACCTTCCTAAAGAATGGAGGACATCAAGACACCACCTTCTTGACTCCGTGATAGGTGATATCTCAAAAGGGGTAACTACTAGAAACTATCTTAGAAATGCATGTAATCACTTAGCCTTTGTTTCTCAAATTGAACCTAAGCATATAATTGAAGCTTTTGATGATGAACATTGGATCTTAGCTATGCAAGATGAATTAAAGCAATTTGAAAGAAACCAAGTCTGAGAATTAGTTCCTAGGCCTAATAATCATTCTATAATTAGTACTAAATGAGTTTTTAGAAACAAACTTGATGAAAATGACTTGATAACAAGAAATAAAGCTAGATTAGTTGCAAAAGGTTATAATCAAGAAGAAGGAATAGATTATGAAGAAACCTATGCACCTGTAGCTAGATTAGAAGCCATTAGAATGTTACTTGCATATGCTTGCATCATAGATTTCAAGTTATATCAAATGGATGTTAAAAGTGCTTTTCTAAATGGTTTTATTCAAGAGGAGGTATATGTTGAACAACTTTTGGGTTTTGAAAATTATGAACTACCCAACCATGTTTTTAAACTCAAAAAGGCCTTGTACGGCTTAAAACAAGCTCCTTGAGCTTGGTATGAAAGGTTGAATAAGTTTCTTTTAGAAAATGATTTTTCAAGAGGAAAAGTCGATACTACTTTTTTTTATCAAAAACAAAAAACATGATATTCTTCTTGTACAAATATATGTGGATGACATTATCTTTGGTGCTACTAATGAATCCATTTGCAAAGATTTTGCTAAATCAATGCAGAATGAGTTTGAAATGTCAATGATGAGAGAATTTAATTTCTTCCTTGGGCTTCAAATTAAACAAACAAAAGAAGAAACATTCATAAGTCAAATCAAATACTGCAAGGAACTGCTCAAAAGATTCGAAATGGACAATGCTAAGCACATGGCTACACCAATGGGCACTTCTGGCTATTTGGATAAAGATAAAGGAGGTAAATCTGTAGAAATAACGAAATACAGATGCATGATTGGATCTCTTCTTTATCTTGCTGCTAGTAGGCCAGATATTATATTTAGTGTTTGCATATGTACTAGATATCAGGCTAATCCTAAGGTATCTCATTTAAGTGCTATTAAAAGTTTAATGAAATACCTAGTAGGCATTTCACAAATGGGTTTGTGGTACCCTAAGGGTGCCTCATGTAGCCTAATAGGATATTCCGATTCTGATTTCGCGGGATGCAAAATGGATGAGAAGAGTACTAGTGGGACATGCCACTTGCTTGGTAACTCTTTAGTTTCTTGGCATAGCAAGAAAAAAAATAGTGTGGCTTTCTCTACCGTTGAGGTTGAATATATTGCAGTCGGGAGTTGTTGTGCTCAAATTCTAAGGATGAAGCAACAACTTTTAGACTGTGGTCTTCAGCTTAATCACATCCCGATAAGATGTGATAACACTAGTACAATAAACCTCTCTAAGAATCCCATTTTGTATTCTAGAACAAAATATATAGAGATAAGACATTATTTTATTAGATATCATGTACAAAAAGGGGACTGCATTCTTGAATTTGTTGAAACATGTAAGCAACTTGCAGATATTTTCACTAAACCCCTAGCAAAAGAAGCATTCTTTTATATTAGAGAAGAATTGGGCATAATTGATCAATCCAACATATAATTGCTTGTAATTATTTGCTTAATTATGATTTTATCTTTCTTGAATTGTTACTAACTTAGGCGTCGGAGATATCCCGAAATCTTTTTTACAGGTAATCCATCAAAAGGTAAGTTTTCGTGTTTCAAAATACATTTCTGGGCATAATATACATGTTTTCCTATTTAATTTATTCGAATACCTTCATATGGTATTCGAATACCATTGCTTTTATACGTGTAAATCTGTGGTTTTCTGATAGGCCTATTTGAATAAACCTATGGCTATTCGAATACCATACATCAGTATAGTATTCCTATGTTTTTATAAGCTGGTGTATTCGAATAATTAAGTAGTTATTTGAATAACCTGAGACATATCTTTATCAGTGTTTCTTACATGCACTCTAGAGTATTCGAATAGCTTCCAAGGTATTCGAATACTTGCTCTTGCTTTGTTCATAATTCTGTGGTGGGTATTCGAATACAGTAACAGGTATTCGAATAACCCATGACTGGCAGCCAAGCCAAACCGGCCTAGCTATTCGAATAACTAGGTAGTTATTCGAATACCTTCTATCAGAAGGGTGCGTCCTTTGGTCTTTCCCAACCGTTCTATTCGAATACATCTCATGGTATTCGAATAGACTTTGGGTATTCTTTATATACCCCCTTCGTATCTGAATAGGCTTCTCTTATTTCTCTTTGTTTTCAAAACCCTTTGGTTTCCCTCTTCTCTCCATACCCAATTTTTTCTCGTATCTCACCTTCGTTCCATCCCTACATTTCGTACCATCTCCTCCATCTCACTTCCAACAATGGCTTCTTCCTCTTCTTGCCCTAAACGCCCTCGCACAAAGACGACTCCATACAACAACCCACTGGACCTTCGAAGGCTCTCCTCCAACGAGTAAGAGCTTGGTCGCTTCATTACACACTTCGGGAGCGCAACCTAGTGCAACCGAAGTACCTCGACTTGGGGTTCTTCGAAAAAGAAGGCGATTTTGATTCTCTGAACCGGCTAAACCATCAAGGTGTACTACGGTTCTGTTTTTACAAAGTTGTTCTTTACCCCGACCTGGTCAAGATGTTCTATTGCAACTTGAAGATTGAAGGTCAAGAGCTACACTCCGATGTCTGCGACCAACACATTGTAATCACATCCAAGGATTGGGTTCAGTTGTTTGGGTTACAGTCAACTGGCCGCAACATTGAAGAAGATGAAGAAATGCTTCTCTAGCACTTCAACAAGAACAGAGCAATTGAAGATGTTCTGAGACCTGGGTTGGCATTACCTTCGACTCAAAAAGGAGTCAAAGGAGGCATGATGAAGAGCCAGGACAGGCTCCTACATTATGTTTATGCCCACATCCTAACTCCTAGAGGTGAGAACTACGCCTACCTGAGCGAAGATGATGTGTTCATGTTGTGGATCCTAAAGAGAGGATACCAGCTTAACTAACCCGTCTTCATCATGAAGCATATGATGAGGGCAAAAGGGAAAGAGAGATCTGAGCTATCCTATGGTCTGATAATCACTGCCTTCCTAGGCAAGTACCCTCAGATTCTGGAAACCTAGCGAGTGACTTCGCTGACTCATCATCACGTGTTTAGGTCCTTTACCCTCAACAAAATGAAGATGATCAAAACTGATAAAGGCTGGGTGTTCCCAATTGAAGTTGAAGATGATGAGGACGAACCAGCTAATCCTGCTGCCCATGCTGCTGTTGATATTCATGCTCTTGCTACTGTCACAAATGAGCAAATTCTGGCTTCTCTGTTGGAGAATAGAGCTTACATGGAGAACACCTTTACCATTCTGTTTGACAGAATAGCTGGTGTTGAGCGTTAACAGGCTGCACTTCGAGCTCTGCTGTCTGGAAACGAACCTGCCTCTCCTCCTCTGCCACCAGATGCCTATTTCTAGGACTCGCTTCATCTTAGGATTTATTGCTTAGTTCTAGTTTTGGTTGTTTTTTGTTTGATGTATTGGTTGTTTTTTTTATGATATTGTTTATGTACTTGGCCAATTATATTTAATGCAATCAATCTGTTGCCAATTAAAATTGTTTATTGTTTATTACATGCAAATTGTATATGTGCATCCTTTTTTATCATGTCAAAAGGGGAAGAAAATTAACCAATATTAGTTGAGAAAATAGGAAAAGACAGGTTAAAAACTAGATAAATTGGATAAACACTGGCTATTGGATTCCAAAAGAAAGGTGGAGCTGTGCTTGTCTCTGATATTAAATTACCTCTTTTGAAAAAGAGGAGAGTAAGTCTCTTACTTTAAATCTTGTGAATTCCAATTTATCAGAACTAATATTTTTCTCAAATGTTAGTTTGTCATCATCAAAAAGGGGGAGAATGTGATTATCTTTGCAATCCTTGAAGATTGATTTTGATGATAACAAATATGGAGTCATACATGAAGATGATAAAAAGACCAAGTTCAAGAGTAGCTTTAGGACTTAGGATCTATTGTACGGAGACCTTTGGATATCTCATTGTCCTTTGCACAAAAAGATAAAATTGTTTTCAAAATGATATTCAAAATCCTTAAAGTTTTTGAAAGCCTTGTGTTAAATCTATTTTTAATACAGGGGTATTCGAATAACACTATGGGTATTCGAATAAACCAATCTTTTATACATTTCTGTCTTTCAAAAACCTGATTTTCTAAATGCTCTATTTGAATAACCCTCAAGGTATTCGAATAGACCTATTTCCAGAAAAAGCTTCTTTTTATAAGCTATTCGAATACCTCAATGGCTATTCGAATAGACATGTTTTCCTAGAAAGCTCTTTTTGGAGAGGTATTCGAATAACTACACAAGGTATTCAAATAACCTTCTTTAAACTGTTTTTCACGAAGATTTTAATTCAGTGGTATTCGAATAACCCATATAGGTATTCGAATAACCCACGAATCCTATTTTAGAAAGAAACGTCATATTTCAACTTCAAAGACGAATTTAATTCTTCTAACGGGCATTTTTGATCAAAGGCTCAGTGTGCACGCAAAACAAAAAATAATATTAAAATATTTCACGTTTCTGAAAAAAATAAAAAAATATACAAAAATCACAAATATTATAAAACGACTATTTATCATGAAATTATTAATTTTCGAGATGTTACAGTTACAATTCATTAAATCATCAGGATACATGTGTCATCTCAAATCAAATAGTATGGAGGGAATGTCCATCCTCACAATATCAAATCACTTGGTAGTAGTCTGCTTTCAAGTTGGTGCACTTCAACCCATTTATAGCTTTCGCTACACAGGACTACTTCGGGTAACTAGACCAATCTCGATCAACCACAACAATGAGGAAATGTCTGTCCTCATTTCAAGTGGTAAGTAGAGAAGGAATGTTCATCCTCAACTACTTTCAATAGGGAGGGAATGTCCATCCTCACATTATCGATCATCAGAGATAAGGAAAATTTAATCCGCTCCCCACAATCTGAGGGTTTAGGATAACCCTAAGTAAAGAGGTCTTCTACTAATACTTGATGTCTAGGGAAGCATGGGTAAAGAAGGAGGTCTTCCTCAACCTCAATTACTATGATGTAGAGAGATTCTCAAATTATCTCTTACCATTATCCAAAACTTACCCTAGTACAAGGTATATCCAAAACCTCACTCGATCTAGTTTCACAAAGGGATACCTATGAAAATCAAATCAATTTTTGTTCATTACATCATCAAAAATGCAATATAATGCTTAATCCAATCAATCTCATCATGGGTATTCAAATTCATCAATCACATATCTTGGCATTATGCATTGATATCTCATCAATAAATCTCAATTCATAGCATAATGCATTGATATTTGATTCATCATTCTTATATCACATTCTCATGTAAAATGATCAATTCATTTCTACTTATAACACCTATTCCATGAATTTCAATTCATGGTACAAGGCCTCACATTTCATCATCAAGCAATAATATGCACAATATAGTAGTCCCATTATGAGTGTTCAAATTCATCATTCAATCTCTTATCAAATTATCATCAAAGTGTTTTTCCCAAGTAGTTTGGATGCATAATCATTCAACATTTAAGGTTTAAGGTTTGTGTTTTGGTCCCATGGGGTTCATAACTCTATTCCTATCAATTTTGGATCAAAAACTCTTATTTGGGGGCCTGATGATCGATTACATGACTAATGTAATCGATTACATCTCACCTAGAAGCTCTGTAATCGATTACATCCAGGATGTAATCGATTACGTCTCAACCAGAGGCTCTGTAATCGATTACATCTAGCCCAGAAACTATTTTCGCAGCTCCAGAAGCATTGTAATCTATTACAGGGGTTATGTAAAAGCTCGTATTATGCAGAAATCAGAGTTCTAAAACCATTCCAACCCAAACCATCAAACATCAACAATAACATCAAATCATCACAAATGTGCATCCAAATCACTCATAAAACATCAAATCTCCAAATGGGTATAAAACCCATTTTTCCAAATCTTAAAACTCATCAAGAGTTAAATCAAGAAATCAAGTTCTCAAATCATAAACATTACATAATCATATTTTCCATTTCAAAATCATCATTCAAATCTCAAGTTTCCAAGACTTTGGAAAACAAAGAAATAGTAGAAATGATGAAAGAAAAACCACCTACCTAGTTTCCATAGTGTCTTGATCTTGTTCCTAGCTCTTCTTTTTGCTTGGTCTTCGTTTCTTCCCTTTCCATGGTTCCTTGCTCTAGCTTCTACCTTGGGTGTCTTCTTTCTTCTTTCTTTTTCTCCATTTTCTGCCACATCTCACGTTCCCTCTCCCTCTTTCTCATTTCTTTCTTTTATTTCTTTTCATTGTTTCTTTGTTTCCTAATGACTCCACATGAGTGAGGGGGAGAAAAGAGAGAGAAAAATATCTCTCAATAGCAATAATGAGGGGTGAAACGTGAGGGGGAGAAAATAAGGAGGAAAAAGTGAAATCTAATAGATAAATTTTTATCTACTAAAGACATTTTAATCTTTCAGAAATGGATTTTTCCAACCTCCATAGGCATTATGGAAAATTCTAGGATTTCACGCATTTTTCAGTTTTATTTTTCTACAATCATTTGTACACACCTTTATCAGACACTAAGCTTCATTATTCATCCTTGGGTTAAATTAAACCTTATGGAACTGAATTTAGAAACTTCTAAGTGTCTATTTCAACTTATTTCTACTCTCAAATTAATCTTCATTCTTCTATATTACACTTGCTCATATCCTTATGGCTTCTGATCCATTTATCTTATTAGTTTGGTCTTTAAACACTATCGCTATGTCATTAAAAATGCCAAACTAACTTATCTAATCTTCCAAAATTCCATATAGCTTATTCCAGTCCATAATGACTTCAAAATGACTTTACAATATTTATTCCCATACTTTTAGCTATTTAAGCTATATTCTGAACTATTTTAAACTATTTCTCGTATTCAGTGTTATAGATTTATGCTCAATTCAGCCTAAATAATTACCAAAATCATCAAGTAACTTATACCAGACTTATTAAGTTACTATAACCCTGATTAATATCATTAAGTCAGAGAGGATGTTACAGAGATTGCCTCTTTAAAAGTGATAGGATCGTCGTCGTCATGGAGATCAAACTCGTGCTCCTGAAGATATACTACATACTCATTTGGCATAGAAGGCCTGCGTACTCTCTAAGATTGTCTTAATGAGACTACTTCAGCAGTGTCATCTGGTTCCTGTTCACCAGCTGGTGGTGCCACAACATCATCTTCTCCTCGAAGAGCCTGATCATCATAATGATTGATTGGAACCATGATATCTGTAGGAAGTGAAACAACCGGTACAAGAACTACGATCCGATCTTCTTTAAGAGTGACTAGTCATGGTGTATAGCTCCCACTATCTAAATCATCCTCAAAGAATGTTGCTCGGTCAGACTCGATGACTCGCATGGAGTGAGAAGGACAATAAAATCTACAACCTCTAGAGCTCACGCAGTAGCCAATGAAGAAGCTGCTAACAGTTTTAAGATCAAGCTTCTTCTACTGAGGATTATAAGGTCTAACTTCTGCCTTACAACCCCACACATAAAAGTGTTTTAAACTCGGCTTCCTTCCAGTCATCAGCTCATAGGGAGTTTTCGGTACGAACTTGTTGGGTACTTGATTAAGAATGTACATAGCAGTCTTCAAAAGCATCTCCCCAAAGAAAATCTGGCAATGAGGAATGACTTAACATGCATCTCACCATATCCATAAGCGTGCGGTTACATCTCTCTGCAACTCCATTCTGTTCAAGAGTACCAGGCATAGTATATTGAGCTTCAATTCCACATTCATCGAGAAATCTAGCAAACGGTCTTGGATTTCTTTTAGTTTCATCATATCTGCCGTAATACTCACCTCCTCTGTCAGACCTCACACATTTGATCTTCTTTCCTGTCTTCAATTCAACAACAGCTTTGAAGGATCTGAAGGCATCTAAAAAACCAGATTTTTCTTAGAGAAGATCTATCCAATCGAATCTGGAGAAGTCATCTATGAAAGTAATAAAATACCTATATTCACCCATGGCAGTGGGTGTAATGGGTCCACACATGTCTGTGTGAATCAACTGTAGCACGCCATCACACTTGTTTGAGTGCTCCCATTTTTCACGAGAAGCCTTTTCAGCAGTAGTGGACTCAGTAGTAAGAGCAGCAAACTCTTCTTCTCTCAAGGCCAAGTCTATATTAGTGATAGTCAAATAGAGATCCAGATATTCTTTCTAATCCTCAAAGTTAGTCTCATTCAAAGTCTTGACAGAAGTTAATTGCATAGGCAAAGAGGCTGGCATGAAAACAACAAAAGGAAATATTTAATATGCACGATGTTATCATGCAACAAGAGAATTAAATGGTTTCGTATGCACAGCCAAACAAGCCTTTTAGAAAAAAATTTTACTTATCATGATCTCGCCTAAGGGTCCCAAACCATAATATATAAGAAATATAATAATATAATGCACAAATCTTATATCACTAAAATTTCTAATACCGAGTAAGATTTCGAAAGATAATTGACATAAGATAAATCTAACAAAGACATCAGATAATAACAAATTACATTAATAACAACACATCGATAGGATGTAATTACTATTAATGCAATAAACAATTATGATAAAAAAAATATTTAATCATTCAACTCACAAAATTTACACAATTATACCCACGATAGATAATTTATTCTACGATTATACAAATTATCAGTAATTATGCTTAATAGAATATGATAAACTCATTATATATGATAAAAATTCAGTTTGCATATAGACCAAAAAAATAATTTCATGACTATGACACATTATCAAAGAAAGTATCATATACCAAAGAATCACTGTCATATAAAAAAAATGTATATAAAAAAAATAACAATATGATCATCATTGGCCTCGTGATGCAAATTGGCAATTCCCGAATGTTAAGTGGCTTGCTACTATCATATAAATAATAATAATAATATGATTGAACTCGTGAGCAAATTGGCAAATCACGAGAAAATTGGCAGGATAATAATATGATTGACCTTGTGGTGCAAAATTAGCAAATCACGAGCAAATTGATCTCGTGGTGGCTGCCAGTCACAAAATGACGAACGAGTACAATTACTATTTCAATAATGCTAATTGATTTATGAAATGAATACTCTTTCCGTGCACCTTGGCCGATTTCATGTCCGTCTAGTAAAAGCTCGAGTTATATACGTTCGGAGAAAGGAACAATATTCAGGCATTAAAACAAACGAATATTATTATATTCAATACAAGGAATATTTGCGTATATGAATCAAAGAAAAAAAAATCCCAAAACTAATTTGATTAATTCGGTGAAAAAGGATTCAATTAAAATTAGGCTTTACAAATTAAGATATATGAATTTTTGATTTAATTATGAAAAAAATATAATAGTCATAATTTATATTTATTTGACTACGATATCAATTGAAGGATTTAATTTATTTATATAAATCTAGATTAATTATAGATATAAAATTATAGATATTAAATATATTATATTTAAAAAATTGATTAAGAATGTGCAGATTGATGGCACTTGATTTTATAATCTATTATTGTTTAATGAAAAAATCAAGAGAATTTACGTGTGTGAGAAAAATTACCTTCAATCCTGATAAGTTTTCTATGCGTATAAAAAATTATTTAATGAAAAAATAGTTTATAACTTACTAGATGAGAATAAAGACTTCTCAAGATGCTACTAAAATGAACAGTCTAAACTCATTACGAACTACTCACAACAAAAATCTAAATACAATATTCATGTTTGATCAAGTATTATATTATAAACATAATTTTATAATTAATATATTAATAATTTAAATAATATTTTAATTATTAATTAATATTAATTCACATAACATATATATTTAAATTAAAATTTAATGATGCTTGTTCTATTTAAAAGAAGCTAAAAGGTTGTCATTTCAATTTTCCACGGTGCAAATTGCAAAGTGAAAAATGGAGTCATTTACAGTGCTCCATAAAAGTTTTGGAACATAGATGCATTGAATTTACTTCTTGTAGCAGGTAAAAAACCTTTGACACAATTTTTTTTTTTTTCAAATTGTAGTTGCTGAGTTGTATGGTTCTGGGAAGCTGCAAAAGTTTGAAGGTAGATCAGAGGTCTTGATTATAATCATCTTCTTTTCTTATATGTTTTAGTCGTCTTCTTCCTCTTTTTCCTTTTCTTCCTTGAAATCAAAATTGATGTCTTTGTTTCTGGGAATCAATCTTTGACTGCAAATTATTGGAACAAATGAAACAACAATATTTTAACCCCACAAAAAAAAAAAAAGTTCGAACTTGCTTTCTTATGATAAACATATAGTTTGTAGAGGCAAATATTTGCTGCCCTGACACAGAGGTAGAGTGGCACCTTAATTTTTATTAGAATAAAATTGTTCAAGATACACCAAAAAAAAAAAAATTTGGTCAAGAAACACGCATGTATGGAAGGACTAGTTCATAGTAACCAAATGAATCTAAATCTTGTGTTTCTAAAAAAAAAAATAAAAAAAATAAAAAGTAGATCTGCAAAGCCTGATAATGTCATCACTGATTTGCAACTCGATATGCAACACCATCGCAGATCTGCAACGCCATCGCTGTGGAGAGTGCGAAGACCTCAAATATACAACTCAACCTTGTCGATCTGCAACGCCATTGCAACTTAAAGTGCGAAACTGAATCTGCATGCTGCCTCTATCTGCAACTTGATCTCATATCTGCAACTCAAACCTGCACGATGCCTCGATCTGCAACTAATCTACATGCCGCCTCGATCGCACTCGAATATGCGAAGCCTCTCCACCTTTCCCTCTGAGTGTTGCCTCGATGTCGCACGCCGCCTTGGATCTGGTGACGACGATGACGCATGTTGCGTTGGCTCCACTGACATCGCTGTTGCTGTCGTTGTCTTTATGCCCATGACATCGCCATTCAAGGGAGAGTCTAATCCTTCTTAACAAATAGTCAACCACTGTTAGAGGCTATTTGCAGAGAAGGATTACAAAACAGAAGATAAAACATGTGCATGTTGCAAACTATGGATGAATATCATTTTTAATATTTTGAGGAATTTTTATTGTAATTAAGAATAGTATCAAATTTACCTGATATAAAAGTTATAGGTAATGAATGTAAGCCATTGATCTATTTTTCTGTATATTCAATGGTGTTAAAGTTATGAAGCATTGATGCTCCAACCTATTTTAGTGCATTGTTAAACTTTTCCGTGAAAAATGTAGCAAGTAATGTTTTTTTTCTTTTCTTCCTTTCCTTTTCTTTTATCCCCTCAATCACTGATGCTAAGGTGGCTAACTTTCATTTTCAGGATCTACATAGAAGACAAATTCAGTTGTTGTTGACCAAAACACCACTAAGAAATGTGTATATCCATTTCAAGGTTCATGCCCTCGACCATGGCTAGAAGTCCACGTTTGTACGGCTGTACTAACTCAAACATATTTTCTAGAAAGCGCTCCGAAATCTAATACAAAGTATTTTGTTAGGATTATTATGTAGTGTAGGATTGGATTCCTTCATCCCCTTATATCAAAACATGAACCCGTGAAAAGATTCAGCCATTCAGGCTTAAAAACATCACTCTAATATTACAATAAGTCACAACAGGCTTTAAAAAAAAAAAAAATCTTAAATACTGGAGCATGGCCAACCATTCAGGAAAAAGGCTATCGTGTTCTAATAATTTTGCTTGTGTTTGTTACAGTATGAATAATATATCTTTGTTGTGGTCTAGTTTGTTTGTCATGTTTTGTCAGGTCTTATGCATGGTCTTCGTCTTGTTTGTAACTTCCCTCCCCTTGTAACTGTTTGTTTGTACCATAGAAAACGGTTTAATTAAATACCAAAAAAAAAAAAGAAGAAAGAAAGCTTTAATAGATATAAAAATTCGTTAATCAAGAGCAGCGGGGTCATCACCTTAAATAAAAAAAATTTGGTGTTGATGGTGTAACTTGCAATTTGTACGCTGACGGCCAAGAATATTGTACTATATTTTTCTTCACGGAGGGTTTGTTCTGTCGTTTTTTTTTTCTTTTCTTTCTATTTTTCTGTCGTTCATTTTGGATGAATTGTATATTATAGAAAAATGAAGACGAGAATAACGCTTCTGATACAATAAAAGAATAAACATTCAATTATAGAAGTTGCTATCATGCTGCTTCGGGTTCTGGTGTTTTGGTTCAATATATAATTTTCAAACAGCAGGCGAATTAAAAGCAAGAAATCTACGTAACTATCACTGAAGTTATGTCCTACAAAATTTTTAATATTTGCAACTACTTATAAAAGTAAATTTGATTAATATGAGTTAGGTCTCAAATACGACGATTCTATCGTGGTCCAAAGATGTCTTCAACTAAAAGGAAGATGGCAAATGGACGATAATTGATAGCACTTGTAAAATTGCCAGAAGATAGTTGCAGCTGTGTGAAAGCGTGTTTTAGAGGAAAACGGGGCACTTACAGCAAACAGGGGTTTGACTCAGCATGTGGGCAACAACATTACATTATTCAATATTTACATACCAATCTTTTGACTTAAATATGATATTCGGGGACAACTTGACAAACAAATAATGAAATTATTAATAGTTGGATAGAATAGTAAGATACATAAAAGCTATTTGGAGTGCAAGGGGAGCATTATTCTGAGATTTACACGTGCTTATGTGTGTGCTTAACAACTGTGTCATGATCTTCCCATTTTCCCTTGCTCTCCTCAAGGCCAACTGAATGAATTTGAGAAGCAATGAGCAACTGAACATTATCATGGAAATAAATTGCTTAAGTTGTGACAAATAAAACAGCACATCTCCAGAAAGTATTTCTCTTCGGTAATGCTACGTAAAGTAGCTGTTGTCATAGTCAATTCTTGTCAAGATAAATTACTAAACATAATAGTTGTCTTGCTGGATCTGGTACAAATACACAATCCTCCTTAGGATATCATGCAACGGGAATATTTAACATTGTGTTCCTTTCTGTATATTAACATAATGTCATACAGGGAAACTTTTACAAGAAACTATATACTGCTCTGCCTTTTCAACACAAACCTATGTTAATATCTTATTCTTGATTAATGAATTATTGATTCCTAAGTGACTCGCTTTCAGAGATTTGATCAATTGTGGTAGGTGAGCCCGTTGCAGAAGTAACTGTAGAAACCGAATTAGTTGGTGTGTGCCCTTGAACTGCTAAAGGAGAAGGCTGCAACAGGTTTGCATCAGAAGACTTCTCCTTAGAAGCATTCATGTTAACTTTTATCCTGCATTTTCAAGAGCTTGATCAATTTAATATGCTTCATACTACAAGCTAACGGTGTTCAATTGCTGCCAAACTACACTAAACCAAATACCAAGACGAGACAGTCTGTCAACTTGCAACAAAGTGATCTAATTAAACTGGTGGGCTTCAGATGACAATTAAGAGGGAAGAGTTTTAAACTTACTTGTTATGGATATTGACATATTCATCAGTTTCATCTAGTATCTCCTCCTGAAATGCACAAAGATTTAATGAAAATAGATCAGCAAAAACAACTGAATTAAAAGGCGACGGTAGCATGCAACCTCTAGTTGCTTCCACAACAATGACAATATATGAAGCTAAAAGCTCTAGCAGCAACAAACCTATTCTACATCCTAGCAATTTGACAAACCTACAAGAAATAGTAAAGTAATGCTGCAGAAGTATAATCAAGTAGTTCTTTCTTCACTACACTTCAAATATAGTACTTAATCAAGTACACTGAGTGCACACATGGCGGGAACATTGGAGGGGGAGTTATGTACAAATGCAGCAATAACAAAGGGTGAACATAGGGGCAAAAAAACAGAAGGCAGATTTCATCATTGTGCCAGTGACAGCCAGAGTTGCATCATCAGTTTTAAAAAGAAGTGCATCAAAACATACATACAGGACTACATAATATAGATCCCAAACCACTAATTCTAACTATAAAGAGCATTAAAGCATCTAACCTGAAGAAGTTCTTCAATGACATCCTCCATTGTAATAACACCAACAACCTCTTCATTGGGTGAAAACACAGGCAGGGGAGCATTATCAATGTCCAGGATGCAATATGAACAACCTCTATGTCGCTTCTTAAAGGCAGGAGCAGAAGTTGCTGGTGGACTTTTCTTCACCTGTGGACCGCCATCAACCTTAGCAACAGTAGTCAAAGTACCATGTGACTCCAATTTAGCACCTATATTTGTGGCAACAGTCAGGCCAACGAGATAATCACCAAGTAGATCAACCACAAAGGTTCATGAGACCAAAGAATGCAATTGAGGCATATATGTCTTAATGATACAGAAAGAAAACCACAAACGTGAAGTAAAAACCATGTGGTGCTGAAAATGACCTTGAAAAAAGGAAACAAATTGAATACAGCAGACAATTTCTGGGTACAAAAGCTTCAGAAATAATCAGCAAGGTCAGCTAACAGGAGGAATGATGACCCCTTCAAGGGAACTAAAGAATAATTTAGTATACCCCGCTTTATTAGTTTAACAAATTGCAAACCAACAAGATATTTTAAAAACATGCTCTCAACAAAATAAAGTTCGTTCTATTTTTATTTAAATCTCTACCTTTATCCAAGGGTGCTTTTTCTCCCTTGTTCCTACAGCTGTCCTTAAACTCAATTTGTTCCCCATCTTTAACTCTTTTGGGTGCTTCTTTTTTGTCATTTAGATCCCTATACACAACTGCAATATGGCTGTGACCCTTCTGAAATTCATTCAGTATATCATACAGAGGCATGTTCTCTGAAACACTGCAGGATGAAGAGGAAATCATGACTACCTATTGATTGTACCAGCATATCAACAGCCATACACAAATAAACAATGTTGAAGAATTAGGTTTAGGGATAGGAAATAAGGAAAAGAGAAAGACAGCTATAAACTGAGAATATTATTGAAAGATGTGATATGATGTGATACAAAAGACAAAGCAAAAACCCCTAGTTATACTAGACTCTATCCCTAATCAAATAAGGAAATAAATCAGAAAATATAACGAGATCAAGAAATAACTCCTAAGATTGTTTCCTCAATTAGATGACTAATTGATTCCACCATATATTCTAAGAATCAACTAAGATATTCCTTAATATCCTAAGATACGAAAAAGATATTATGAGATATTTTCTAAATATTCTAACACTCCCCCTCAAGCTCTTGTTACAATTAAACACACCAAAAAGAAAATAAAATAAAAATATAGCTGCCAAAGAAAGCCAAACTGTGTGAACGAAGTCAACAGGCCCAAATTACATTTGAAATGGAACCAATCTGCATTCGGGAAAAACTACAACATGAATGAAGCCAAACTGTATCTGGGATGGAACCAATCTACATTTGGGAAATCACAACTGCAATGAAGCCAATCTTTGAGGCTGGAGCGAACGAAACTGATTGAGGCCAACCTTTCAGACTAGATTAGACGAAACTAATCAAAGGCTGGAGCAACAGAGACGGAGCCAATCTTTCAGGTTGGATTATACGAAACTGATCAGGAGTGCAACAGAGGCGTAGCTCTATTAACAAAATCGATCGAGACTGGAAGAGAACATATCAAGACTCAAAAAGAGGAGGTTGGGAGGAGACAAAGATAAGGAAAACAAAAAAACTAAATCTGGGTTAGACAATGATTAGTAATGATTTGAACGAGTTCCATGAACTCTACACAATGAAAAGGAGAAACTCTCATTAAGGTGGTTACCATGGCTTTGATATCATGTTGAAGAATTAGGTTTAGAGTTAGCGAATAAGGAAAAGAGAGAAACAACTATAAACTGAGAATATTATTGAAAGATGTGATGTGATGTTGTATGATATGATGTGATATGATATGATGTGATACAATAGACAAAGCAATAACCCTTATTTATACTAGAATCTCTCCCTATTCAAATAAAGAAATAAATCAGGAAATATAACGAGATCAAGAAATAGCTCCTAAGATTGCTTCCTCAATTAGATGACTAATTGATTCCACAATATATTCTAAGAATCAATTAAGATATTATGAAATATCCTAAGATACAATAAAGATATTATAAGATATTTTCTAAATATTTTAACAGACAAAAATGCTAAAACATACACCATCAAGTTCATAGGTAAGAATAATGTATCATCTCACATGTATGAAAAAGAATTTACCGAGGAATTTTTCTGATGACCATTTTTCTTAGAGGAACTGCAGCCTTTGAATCAACCATAAAGAGATTTTTAACCTGCATGTATAAGTGAACAATGCGTTAAATTACAATGGAGGGGTGACATAATAGTGAATATAAAGTGTTGAAGTTCCAACTTCACTGCTTAATATGTATCACACAACGAATCCATTTTATTTCAGTGTCTTGATACAAATATTTTATTACATTACAGGCATACCCTTCCCATAATATCAAATCCATAATCTATCACTAGGTATATTATAAACAATAACAATAATCAGGATATGATATAAGGTTTCAAGCTTGACATTAATCATCATAAACTTTTTCCCACATCTAGGCTTAATACTTCTGTGTAAAAATCAGATTTATATATTTCTTACACATTTCATCTGAACAACAAT
Organism: Ormosia emarginata; assembly: GCA_029884605.1. NCBI lineage: Eukaryota > Viridiplantae > Streptophyta > Magnoliopsida > Fabales > Fabaceae > Ormosia > Ormosia emarginata. The sequence continues at coordinate 75,217,964 of JAQQTP010000082.1, forward strand.
TATAACAGTAGATCAAAGAACCAATCCTAGCATTAATCCTCACGAATGTTATTCACTAGTCACTAAATTTTATAGCAACATTGGATCAATTCAAATATTCTACTCCAAAACTTTATATTTCAAAGTGTTGGATTAGTCATTAGAGTAAATTTATGGCAAGCATAAATGAGATAATCTACAAAAAGGGGGGGAGGGGGAAGAAGGGCTAAACAATCATATGAAAGTTCGAAGTAGCCAAACACACCAAAGCACAAAAAAAGATAAATGAATTTAAAACTTAATATAATAATTTTCACCCCAATATCAAGTCATATCCACTATGATTACAAGTATTATAACAGAAGATTCCAAGATGATTACAAGAATTATAACAAAAGATTAATAATGCACAATTGCACATTATCATTAGTACCAGCAATCTACAATCCCATGTTTCCACTTACAAAATCTCAAAAGGAAGAAAAATTACCAAAACAAGTCCAATAATATTTCTTGACTCTCCTGCATAAACCGGAACTCTACTATGACCTAATGTCATTATTGTATTCAGCGTCTCCCTTCAGTTCAGACACAGAGGACATGGTTAGAATAAAAGAAGACTTAAACATGGCGGACAGAATGATAAAGAATTCACAAACCCACAAATTTAGAGTTGCATCCAGATCAAGGGAAAATGCCTTTGATATGGGAGTCATGGCATCTTTTGCAGTCTTTTCAGTCAATTCAAGTGCACCAGTTATGATGGTTGTCTCATCATGTGTTAAATCTCCTCCTTTACCAGCCTAGACAAGAAAACAAATGTTTAGCCATGCTACATTAGAGCACAAAGCAGAACCATATTGAAATAATTGGAACATAAGTAATATAATTTTATAAACCCACATAAAAAAAATTACAGAAGTCCATTTTAGAACATTCAAATGAATATAAAGGTAATTGTTTTATTAATTTCTCTCGAACTTGGAATTTTGAGTTATATACCTCATTCCCATGAAAATTTACAAAAGTCTTGAGCTCTGCTCTCTTTAAAAGGGCAGCATGTCCTTTACCCAACATCCAATCAAGAACCTGTAAATGTTACAATCTTCATCAGATTTTTATTTCTCAATATCATAGAAATCAAACATACAATCACACTCTAAGCACACCTTGCTGATTGGATAAGAGATGGGGTAGAATATTAGAAGAAGAACACGAACAAATGGGGCCAGTGTTGCTCCAACTGTCAATCCATATCGAGTACAGATTGCTTGCGGCAATATCTGTAGTATCACATCCAATTGGGCAAAACTAGCAATCATCGAAGAAGGAACCTTACAAAACAAAACACAGTACTAGTTTGAGTTTGTTCCTAATCGTATCAATCAATATTTACCTCTCCAAACGCGAGGATGAGGGTGACCGAAATCACGATTGCTGCCCAGGGAGGCACAAGTGCATCAAGAAAAATGGGAAGAGTCTGCAAAGAAAATGGGAAAGGACGTGAGTGTTGTAATTAAGCAAGGAAAGCAAGGCCAATTCAACCAAAAAAAAAAAATCAGTTGAATTACTTAATTGAAGCCACAAGAGCCAAATAGTACCTCCATTGCTAAGGAGTTTCCAATCAAAAGCGTGCAGAGCAAAAGATGCTGGTTCTTAACCACCGGAAAAATTTTGGCTGCCAAAAACGATGAGTCAGAACTCAGAAGAATGGAACAAGAAGAAGAGGAAGAGGGATCATACAGTATAAATAATTCATATATTTCAAACTAGAAAAACACACAGAAACAGATGATCCAACTTGTTGATCAGTGATAAACAAGGCACTTAGCTAAAGTTTTAATTCAGTCCCGGCATCTCAATCTCAAAGGCAAAATGAGCAACATGACAAATCGATAATTGCAAAGAAAAAAGCCAAATTTCCATGACATGCTCAAATTTCCAAAGTCCTGGGAAGCACTGATGTTTACTGTAGCAATAATAATGTTCTCGACGTGATAGCAAATAAGGGTAAGGGAAAAAAACCCAATAATGAAACCTATTTTAAAAAAAATATCAAATTTTGAGTATGAGAATTGAGAAGCAGCCAAAAGGGCATCAAGGAAAAAGAAAAAGGTACCGGCATGAATACGGTCCTGAGGACGACCGGACTTGATGAGAACCTCGAGGTCGACGAGTCCCAAAGACATGAGTCCTAGAGTGAGACCAGCCATTAGCCCCGCAAAACACACCAACCCTACAATTACCAGCACGTACAATGAAAACTTTGTTCCACAGCACGCCACCTCCGACGCCATCTCTCTCCACCTAACACAAAGCACAGACAGATTCTTCTGTTTTCTGAGGTCTGAGGTCTGAGGTCTGAGGTTAGGTCAGGCTTTTGTTTTGTTAGAGTTCAAGTTGAATCAATTTCTCGACTTGGGAAGCTGACTGACTCATCACTTCTCACTTTTTTCTCCTTCTGCTTCATCTTCTGCTGCCAAACTTTTATATATATATATATATATATAACAAAATAGAGTTTTGTTATTTACTCTTTACAACTCTTACAGATCGCGCTCGCATTCAACCCGTAAAAATAATTTTTATATAACCCACTCCGCTTATATTGGCCATGGCCCATTCCACCCGTAAATAAAAAAAAAAAAAAAAAAAAGTGAATTGATCTTAAAAAATAAAATAAAATATAAAAAATAAAAAAATCATAAAAATAGAAAAATTATAATTTATAGGTTAAAAAATAAAATAAATAAAATAAATTTAAGATTTCATAAAAATATCATAAACACAAATAATACTAATTTTTTTTTTAAAAACTCAATCAGCCATCTAAGACCCGCTCGCTTAACCCGCGGGTTATGCGACGGGTTATGCGTTATAAATAAAAATGGGTTAAAATCTTTAACCCAACCCGCAAAAAATTACGGGTTTGATTTGACCAACCCAATTATTAAACCGTTTTCACACCTCTACTCTTATACTCTTTTCTAATTTTATATTTTTATATTAAAAATATATATTATTTTTTATATTTTATTTAATATTATTTATTATATTTTTTATTATTTTTTTCATTCAAACATTTCTTAAAAAATATATAAATAATAATATATATTGTATATGATTATCTTTTCTCTTATTCTTAACATACCCTTTTAATAATAATAAAATTATAATACTTTTAAAAAATATTATTTATATTTTTTTAAAAATATGATTGAATAAAAAAAATAAAAAAAAAATATATATAATAAATAATATTAAATAAAATATAAAAATATATATATTATTATTTGATGTAAGAATATAAAAATTATTTTAATAATCTTTTACTTTTACTTATTAAATAAAAAATATTAAAAAAATAATAAATACAGTTAATATTTTAAAAAATATATATATATGTATTTAATATTTTATTTTTTAATAAAAAAGTATTAGAAAAATTTAAAATTATTTAACAAAATATTAAAATTAACTTTAATTGAATAATAATAATATAATATATATTATTGGACAGTGGACAGTGGACAGTGGACAGAGTTGTAAGCATCAATTTTGGGCCTTGCAAGTTGCGTGTAAAGCACATGATTCGGTCTTTTTTTTTTATGGATAAAAATGTAATTAATCAAACAAGATAAAGGTCGTAACTAATAAAATATGAATTTTGTTAACGTGTATTTAAAGATTAAAAATAATATTCATTATTAATTATTTAAAAAATTAAATACTATTTAAATTTTTAAAATAATACATATTATACTTTTATGTTTTAATTTTTATTATCTATTCTTTCACATTTGCTCATATAATATTAATGTTCCACTGAGTGAAGAAACATTGCAGTCGTATAATTTTGAGGAACATGGGATAATATTCTTCTGGCAAAGTGGATCTTTTGATACGTATTTCTTGGCTTCTGCGTCATATTGTTAAGGAGGAGTTTAGCATACGACAATGAGTTAATGTATGCATTTGAATTTTCTCAAAAAAAAAAAAATTAACTGTTAAAGGAAAATAATAAATACAAAAATTTAAATAAAATTTATATATTATAATCAAGTCACATTAATAATTTTTTTTATATTTATTTTCTTCTTCACTTAATCACTTTAAAAAAATTTGAAAGAATCAAAATTCCCATACAATTGCTCCTTTTACTGCAAACCAGCGGTTTGTCATTTTTTTTTTATCTTTTTTTTTATTTGGTTGAATGCTTATATAAATATATATGTATATAAATATTATTAAAATTTACATAAATTTTTATAAATACAGTTATATTAAAAAAATAAGAGTAATTTAGTTAGATCTATGTGTAAATTTAGATATATAAATATTATTAATTAAAATTTATAAAAAAATTTGTATGTATAATTATTATAAAAAATAGTTTAATTTTCTTTTTTATATATATATATATATATATATATATATTATCAATTAAAATTTATAAAATTTATCATATGTATAATTATTTATTTATCACAAAATAGACGTACATATAAAAAAGCTACAAATCATTAATCTCCACTATTGATCTGTTTTATCTAAAGATCAACGATGGTTTTTGATTGTTGCATGGATACAATACAACCACTTTGGAATCAGATGGCGGTTCAGATTTTTTTTGTTTTTTGTCTTAGGTGGTTCAGCATATTTGTCTGTCTCCGTTTGTCTTCGACGGAGTTAAAAACGCCGATTGGTTTTCCTTTTAGGTATTCGCCTATTGGTTTTGGTATGGAATATAGAGGGCCATGCGTGACGAGTGACGAGTGACGATACAAAAAAATAGGTTAAATTACATTTTGGTCCTATATTTTATAATTATTTTTAATTTAGTTTATATATATATATATATATATATATATATATATATATATATATATATATATATATATATATATATATTTTAAATTAAACTTCATATATAAAAGTTTTTAAATTAGTGTATGTCTTTAATATTTATTCTAATATCGTTAATTTAATTTTTATTAAATATTTTATAAAATAAAAAAATATTTAAAAAAATACTTATTAGATAAAAAATATTTATTTAAAAAAATAAACACCTATCAAAAGTATTTTTTTATAGATAAAATGAACATCTAAAAAATATTTTATTGAATAAAAAATACTTAATTTATTAATTAGTAGACGATATTGTAACAAAAGTTAATATCAATAATATTTTAAATTTTTTATCAGTATAAAAATTGATTTAAAAATAAAAAATTATATGAACTAAATTAAAAATAAGTGTAAAATATAGGACTAAAACTTTAATTTATAAAAAAAATATTATTTTGGAAAAATAATTTGTAGTCTTATCATGTTTTCCTTTTCTTTTTTTCTCTCAATTGCACGTTTGGATGCTACAGCTTCTTTTAGAATCAACTCCAATTTTATTCCTCCCACTACATAATTGATATTACTTTGGACATTCAAAATAATTATCATTAGTTTCTTAATTACAAAAAATATATTAAAATTGTCTTTCTATGTATGAATTACTAGTTTAAGAGAATAATCAATGTAATTTTTAGGAATTACATTGATGCCAATTTTTTTATGATTGAGAAATTAAATCAATATTATTTTTCATTATTAATGACTAAATTAATGTTAATTTTTTAAAAACCAAATTGATGTCATTTTTTACTGTTATGAAAATAAATTAATATCAACTTTTTTTGTGGACTAACGACCTGCTTGTTTCGATTGTTGTTCATTGCAAATTTAAAGTGGTGTTAGGTTTATTTTTTCATTTTTATTTTCAGTTGATATGTTTTCATTAATAATTAAAAAATATAATATTATTTTCACTTTGTTTTTTATTTTTAAATTTTTATGAAAAAAATTATAAAAACAAGAAAAAGCTATTTTTTACCATTTCTTTTACAAAAAATTAAAAAAAAAGATAAAATAAAAAACAATGTGACATTTTTTTATTATGAATGAAAACATATTAATGAAAATAAAAATATAAAATAAACCAAACACTTCATAAGTTTACTAAAAGGGCATATTAACTTTTTTTTATACGCATGCATTAAAAAGCGTTATTCTTATGTAGTGACAGTCTAGACTTTTAAATCAACCGTTGACATATATAAGGTAATCTTTCTTGACTATGTTAAAAATAGACCAATTTAAAAATATTTTTATATATGTGTACTTTTCATTAAGTGCTTGTAAAGAGTATTTAGTTAAAATTTTCTCTCCGCATAGAATGCAAACCCAACGCTTTCACATTGATAATAATGCACTGGACGTAATTGTGATTGGCATCCAAGTTGACGCACCCACATCTAGCAATAGTCATTTATAGTGGGAACCACAGTATGTCACTTTTACACTTGAAAAAAGACAGGCAAGACAGGGAAAGGCTCAGGATATATAATTGTGGTAGTCGTGGACTGCATTGTTACCTTGCCTTTCATTAAGGCCAAGAAGCTGGATACGATTTAGGCATCCCTCAAGCGTTGGTTGTGTGTGGTTCTCTTTTTCCTTATCTCTACCCAAAATCTTTAAACTCCTCTATATATAAATAACATGCATTATATCTTCTTCAGAAAACTCTTAATCCCCTTATTTTGTGTTACATACAATCATGTCAGATCAAGTAAATGGCTTGCCTGACGACCTTACATGGCCGGAGCTAAAGCTCCCAGACCTGTTGCACAGTGAAATCGTTCGACAAGTCCATGCAACTATTGAAAAAGAATGGGATTTCCTTCAAAGGTCAGCTTGCCAAACCGCAGCAGGAAGGGCTCTGTGGAAGCATGTGATCAATGATCCACTAGCTGAATTACTGGCAGGGGAGAGTTACTTGAGAAACCTCCATGAAAAGATAAAGAAAGATCGTCTCAACAATGCGCGTGAAATTTCTGGAGTAATTCTTGCAGTTCGAACCCTTTGGTTTGATTCTAGACTACAAGATGCTCTTAGTTCCCTGAATGGCAGAGAAGCACAGGTTGTTCTCCTTGGTGCAGGTAAACTCGGCTACAGATTTTTATAATTTTCTCTAAACAGCTTTAATCTTTTTTTCTTTTTTTAATAATATTGCTAATTGATCAGCTCTAGCTGAGCTAAGTTACTCCTTTTTTTTTGTGTGTGTTAATCAGCTAATTTACTCTTAATATGTAACTATGTGAGCCAAATGCAGCCGCATCATTCTGTTGCATCATAGAACATAGCAGTAGACCAAAAAATTGAGGACGTTTGGTTGAATTATGCCTTGAAGAATATATTACAAGATATTTAAAACACAAATTCTTCATTATTTGACAAACACTTGATTATATCATCACTAGCCATAGCAAGGACTACTTAGACAATTTTGGACCACTGCCTGTCTAACCAGTAGCTAAAGATAATCAAGGACATGGCAGCCTAGTACCATTTCCCAGTTTTTTTTTTTTTATTCTTTCTGGTAACGTGAATTTTCTTTTCCCAGATAATTACTTGTTACTTGACAAAGCATATTCCTCTGGACCCCTTTCAAAGGAAAAAAAAAACAATAATGATATTTTTACCACTTTTTTTTTTCACATCACTTTTTATATTATTTTTTATACTATTGATTACATCATTTTCTCTTCGTTACTTTCTCTCACTTAATCATAATCATTAAAAAATATGATAAAAAGTTATGTAAAATAAAAAATATGATAAGATAATTATTTTCAAAAATATATTGTTTTTAATTTAAAAAAAAAGGTGAAAAGAGAGTAAAGAATCTACACTACCCATGCCGATGAAATTATAGTCATCCGAGCTAAGACTTTATTATATTCGTAATATTCCCACACACAGATTATATAAACTGATGAACTTGCAACTTTTTATGTAGGAATGGACACAAGGGCTTATCGTTTGAGTTGCTTAAAGGACAGCGATGTATTTGAGGTTGATTTTCCAGAAGTCTTGCAGGTGAAAACCACTATTCTACAAGCGGTTAAGGAATCCGCATACGACTCCCAGCATATTATGTCGAAAGCCAAATCCTTAACCAGAGTGGCAGCTGACATAAGAGAAAATGACTGGATGGAAAAGCTTCAAAATGCAAGTTTCTTGCCACACAAGAGCACGATATGGGTTCTAGAAGGTATCCTCTACTACCTCACCCAATCCCACGCCATGCAAGTGCTGAGGATTTTAGCTAACAAATGCGCCCTAACCCACACAGTCCTTTTAGCAGACTTCATGAATAAGCCATCAACCACGCTGTCCAATTCTGCCTTCCAATTTTACAGCGATTGGCCAGACCATCTCTTGCCGTCCATTGGATTCACTCATGTAAAACTTTCACAAATTGGAGACCCAGATGCCCATTTCGGCCTCTTGAATGATCCGTTAAATCTCTTCAACAAGCTCCGCAGCTTGCCTAGGTCAGTACAAACCCATCCAGATGATGGAACCCCATGCTGTCGCTTGTACTTAGTGGAAGCTTCTGGTTCACCCGATCAAAGTGCTGCGCACAATAGGCCAATGACTCAGTCCTGATACGTATATCCTTGTCCCCAATTCACGTCTACTTATAGTCTTGTCAAGATGTAGCACCATTGTTTGTACTCTGTAGTATAGTAAGAGTACATATCACATTTTAATGGCAAATTCTTCCGATTGTTGTTGGCCCATATGATTATGACACTCGTACAATAGCTAACACCATTTGCGAAATGTTAGAGGGGTCAAATAGCTATAAATAGCCCTTGACCTAAAGTAATTATTTCCAGCCCTTTTTTCCTTCTCCCCTTCTTGTTGGAAGAATTCAGTTTTCTTCAGTTACATGATGAAATATAATGCTGATATTTTTTTTATTAATATTCTTAATTGATATTACAATTTAACTCGTAAACCTTTCGCCAATTCATAACTCGAACCCCAAACTGAAAAATCCTCCGTCTGACAAGTTCCATTTCAGTTTCTTCTCCCCATTTCACAATTTGAAAATACATTGAAGTCTTTGGCTTTTGTTATTAGCTTTAACGAAAGTATATCTTCAGGGAACCAACAACCTCCTAGCTCATCGAAACAGCTGCCTCTTTTCAACAATACATACACAAATATTGGGACTTGTAGTGGACAGTATTTATAATCTAACGATAAAAGCTAACCAGAAAACATCAAAAGAAAAAGAAACACCTTAACCAGGTGCAGACAGCATAAACGAAAATGAAGTCCGGTTAAAAACACCATATACTATCTAAACCATCTTGACCAAATAAAGAATATATATAAATTAAAACAGTAATAATCTTATTCATTTGATTCCTTTTGTTGGCAACAGGACATACTCCACAGTTCCAAACAAGAAATGGCAACACACAATTTAGGAAAAATGGCAAATGTATTTCGTTTTTCTGGCTGATTTTAAGAAATCATTTCAGAGCTTCCAAGCATATACCCTTATTAAATACTAAGAAAGTACTAAAGAGTTTTTATATATATATATTTGGTATTAAATATTTAGCATTTATAAATGATGCATATACCCTTTAATATAAAAAGTATAAAACTATCAAGAACATATGCGAAACCTTCAGGCGACTAAATGCATTGAAAAACATAGCAGATATGTATTGACAGAGTGCTTACAGATTTTAGATTGAGAGAAGTACTAACATGACTAGGGCAAAAGCATATTTTGATTTTCTCAGTAGTCAGCACTCAGCACATTGATGACAGCAAAAAATTGCTGCTTACACCAATAGATTCCCTGGGGAACAAGTAAAAGTATTAGCAAACAAATAATGCCCAACCCCAGTTCGGATAATGAGGTGGCTAACAGTTTAGGGTAAGAATGAAATTCAGATCTATTTCATAATGAAATTATATAGTAACGATGCTTGACAGCACAATTCGTTATTTGAGATTAAGATTATAGATATTGCCAACCATTCATGTTATGGCAGTATTGCCAGTTTAAAAAAAAAAAGAGTAAAGAAATCAAAGGAAAGTACACATAATAAAACGCTGAATTCAAAAGATATAAACAGAAGCACATATTTCCATATTTTTTAATGATCAACTTTCCACTTCAAAAGGTTGGACAGGCTATTGTTTACAGTCAGATTTCAAGGCAATCCCTGATTCCCTGCTCAAATTTGTCAAGAGAAGATATTGTATCTGATACGGCGTCAGCTATCTTTCTTCTGAAAAAAACAAAAACAATTTATTTCAGGGGCAAGCCATTGAATTGGTAATGAAATAGGCTCCAGCATAATAAATATGAGCATCCCGAACTATATAATAAGCAGCAATAACTTAAAAGATAAAACTTCAGCTCCTAACAATTTAGAAAGGGAGAAAAACAAATGACAACAAGGTGGGCAATTAAATCAAGAGAAAAAACAAACATATAAATTCATATCTGTGTTTTGACTTAAGTTGGGACAAACTGGAAAGTGGTCTCTATAATTAATGAAGGGTAACGACACTGTTATAACTGAATCCATATCAACAAATCTCTGAAAACATTTATAGACATGCAGTTCATGGAGAGGCTGTCAAAGATAAAGCAGAAAGAACATAAAGCCACCCATCATTATGAAAATCAAGACACTGAAAACTTTAGATGAAGTCATTGCCCTTTCAATCCAAAATGCAAGAACATGTTAATTTATATTGTTAAAAACAGACCAATAAACCTTCGAGAAAGATCCACTTATAAATCCAACCTGCAGACAATCCCAGCAGCTTGACTGCTGCTTTTCAAAAGTTCAGCATTTTTCAAACACCCTTTCCCGGTTCCCCTTATTTTTGCACATTAAGACAATAAGAAGGTTACAAGGCCATTAGCTGTTGCAGAACATTGGGGCCCCTCATTCATTAAGAAATTGATTTCAAATGGAGTTCTAATGAAGTTATGGGTAACATGAAATATATTCGTAACAAAGTAATACACAGATGGCACAAATATTCGTAACAAAGTTCTTTTTTTCAATAATAACATAAAGAACTTTCTTTAAAAAATAAAATAAAAAAAGCCATGTCTTTCCCCGTACTCCTGTAAGCTACTATTAAAGACATACCTATCAGATGCAAGTTGAATGTTGGTTTCACTTGCCAGCCCACTGACAGAGGTGAAAGATCTGCATGATAAGAAGCATTAAGGGAAACAAGCATTTACTATGTTCATTATGGAAACAAGCATTTACCATCACGTTACCAAATTAGGTAATCGGCATGCATTTTGGGGTCAAAGGAGTGTTAAAAGGGAGGGTGAAGAAAAGGAAAAGAGAATGCAAATAATGCTTTAGGTATTGTAACACAAGAAGGTAGCATGTAAGACATTTAAAAGGGGGGGGGGGACTATGTATTGTTCTAGCAGACAACCTAGAATCTACAAGGTGGAATAGAAACTCTGGAATATACCACAACACAAGGAAAACCCTTGAATAATATTCATAAGTCATAACTGAAAATAGGAATTTTATCTCCATGTTCACATAGCAAGCCCGTTTATAGGCATGATAAAACTAGATTGCCAAGTAAACAATCTTCTATAACTTTTGTAATCTATATATTATCCTAATAGGAATATAATTTTACCAGAATTGCCGTAAAATTGTCTAAAATAACTAAATAATATCTCTGAAACTAATTCCTGCCAAAACTACAACACAATCATCAAAACCAAAATATGATTATATTTGACCTGCCTTTGTCCAGCATCATATTGGTAAAAAGAATGAAGTTAGGAAGAGAATAAGATGAAATAAGAGTTTTTGACATAGAATGAAGCAAAAGCTAAAATGCTGGGAATAAGATTCCATGCACATAAAGAATTAGATGCTGGAAACAAAATATACCAGATAAACATTTATAAGAAAGGGGTCATTTTGGCACTACATTGCACTTCAAGCTGCTTATTTTATTATAAAGAAATACCAACAAAGCAGAATGGACACCTATAGTTAAATAGAAATACAATAATAATGCACAAAGGAACCAAAAACAATTCTGTTTGGGCTCAACCAGTTTCTTTAGATGTAAACAGAAAACTAAATCATTCAAATCAATCATATGCTTCTATATGTGAAGTAGACGTACAGTATTATCAAAGAGTGCAGTGGCTTCCTACATTTTTTTTAGTAATTGGAACCATCGGGACTCAAAAAAATAAATAAGCAATGTCAAGAAAGGATTTGAGCGACACTCGTAGGCACAGTAGCCTAGAGAACATAGATGTGGAAAGTGGATACCTTATAAGATTATCTAGCAAAGCTTCAGCTTTCAACTTTACAGGATCCTTATTTGCAAGCAAGGAGGCTGCATTCTTCACAATCAACCGAAATGTGCACACCTGTGCATAAAAAAGACAGTCAGGCGAATTCTGTCTCTGTCTGAAAGTTTCTTTGCACTTGAGCTAGCATGCTTTTTGAGAAAAGGGAGATGGGGAGGAATAAAGCCTCACCCCACCTTAACAAGTAACAATGATGTTAAAAGAAATATCGCGTGTTTAACACGAAACCTATCTACCAGTCATTTATTCGCTACCCAAAAGAATCCATTCGCTCCAACTATAAAACTTTAAGAAAACAATAATGAATGAATCATCGGTATGTTGAACTCGGAAACATTTTATATGCAATAATAACCGTTGTCGCTTTCTATATTTCCAAATTTCCTATTGACTATGTAATTCCCAAACCCTAATTAGTAGAGGAGCAACCAACAAAAAACTACCTCAACTCCGGTGTTGGCTTGGAAAGTGACGAAAGAATTCCTGTCCTGTGGGACGCAATCCCTGGCAGCAGATCTGAAGAGCTGCTGAAATTTCTGCAAATCTTCATCCGTATAACTAGCGTCGGTTTCCGCTGGCAAAGGAACCGAATCAAACCTTTATAAGAAGCAATGCAATGTGCGCATGAACGTAGACGTAGAGAGAGAGAAAAGACGTACTGAGGAAGAGGTAGGCAGAACGAAGGGTTTCGCGGGAGGCATTGACAGGGGCCAAGAGGAACTTGGAGGCCTTCTTCTTCTGCTCTTTCAGCCAATCCTTTGGTCCAGCTGCTCACCGATTGAGAAATTAGGGTTTTCTTTTCAAATACAAGAAGTAAAGTAAGGAAATGGAAGAAGAAGAAGAAGAAGAGTTTAGAGTGGTGCGTACAAATGCCAATGTCAATGGCAATGGCGGAGACGGGGGCAGAGAGGAAGAGGGTGGGAGCGAGGAAAGAAAGCAAAGCAACATCTCTGCGAGAGAGAAAACAACGATGTTTGGGTTTTGGAGGGAATGAAGAGCGCGCGATGACGACGGTGGATAAGGTGCCTGAGAAAACTGTAGCTGGCATTGTAATTGTTATAATGTTATTGCTTTGCTTTTGCTCACCCACCTAGCCTTACCTTCACTTTTGTTTTTATTTTAAATTTAATTTCTGAGCTCAGCACAAAACAATTTGATACTTCTTTCGGGTCGGACTGCTTCCTCGTCGTTCCTCCTCCGCAAACATTAGCATTTAGGCTATTATGATTAAAAGTTTTAAAGAAAATAGAATGTAATTGAATTAAATAGAAAAGATAAGGAATTAAAAAAATATATATGTTAATTTATTATTTGGAATGTTTAATGATAGATAGAAGTGAAATGTTTAAATTATTCCTTCAACTTTTAAATTAGACAGACAAAAATTAAAATTTTTGAATGATAAGAAAAGAACTATTTGACTTCTATTATCATTTTATTCTTTCTTTTAAAATATTTTTTAATCACACTTTCATTAAATTTTTTTCATTCTATTATATGTTATTTTCTTCCTTATCATCCTTCTAATAATAATGTTTCACATAAATATATATTATGTTTCAAATTGATGTAGTATAAATATTTTATTAAATTGCATCAAATATTATGATTTATTATTAAATATTAACAATAAGTTTCACAATATATTATGATTTATTATAAAACATTATTGGTATGATTACAAAACTGGGAGGTTATATAGTATTTTGATTATATTTATGTAAATTATATATAATTTTATTGGATAAGACTTTTTAAAATGAACTTATCTCTTATTTTGAATATTTCTTCTCAATCTCTTATTAATTTCCTATGACAAGACTTTATAAGAATGTCTCATCTTCGATTTTATATATAATTTTGTTTTCATTTTGAGTTGATAGGTCCTATTGATAATTTAAGAAAAAAAATAAAGTTACTTTTAAAGTAAGTAAATAATAATATATCCACATTTAATTTAATAAAGTGTATACAAATTTTAACTTATTAAATGATTTTAAAAAAATAATTCTTATTTATTCATTTTAAAGATAAACTTATTATAAAATAACATTTTTTCATTTTTCTTAAATGGTCCTTCGAAACTTGCATAATTTTTCCAATTGTGTGGCTCTCAATCCCTATTGATATCCATTGCTATATATGCATAGTCTTGTAAAATTTGAAAGTTTCAACTCCTCTCATTATATGTATTCTTGTGACAAATAGTTTTAGTGTAGACTTATTTTTTTAATCTTGACTAAAGTATTTTTACAAGTAATGGTTAGATAAATCTTTATTCAAAATAACAATTCTATGATTTAAACTTCTAACATTTTCAACGTGATTAACTACTATTATGTATAATAAAGACTTCATTTGAAACAAAAAATATAAATTATTCAATAAGAGCTAATTCAATGATGATGATAAAATTAAATTGTGTCGATTAAAAAAATTTAAAGTTCAATTCTTTATAATGATTATTTTTTTAATAATGTTACTCACATATACTTATATATATATATATATATATATATATATATATATATATATATATATATTTTCACTGTCTAATTTTAGTAATTTTATCTCATTTTTGTGCACTTATAATTTTGTCACATATCCTAAATGTGAGAGATATACACACACGTGATATTGAGCAAACCCTAAACCCTAAATATGACAACATTGTTTATACTTAAATTTAATTGGTACTATAAAAAAATTTAAAGAAAACAACTTTAAATACTACAATAACTAAATGACTTTTTTTAAAAAAAAATCACTTAGTTAGGTTGAATTTATACAAGATTACACTTTTAAAACCCGCTACTTAACACATATCTTTATAAGTTGAAATACTTTTTTAACCAAACTCAACTTATGAATCCAATCTAACTTATATTTTTTATATTAAGTTAGATCAAAATCTATAAATTTGTGAGTTGACTTAACTCACTACACATGGATCAGGATCCTCTCAATTTTTTTTCCTTCTTAAATGATCAATTATATGAGAGAGAAAGACACAAATGTTATAAAAGAAATTTCACACATATAACTGAGTCCTACTAATAATTTTTTGGTGTCTTTCTTTCCTCTATAATTGATCACTTGAGAAAAAAAAAACTTGAGAGGATCTTGATCCTAAAAGTGTACATGTAGCTTTTTTGTTTATTTATGTCATTATATGATAATCTCATATAGTCATCCTTCAAATGAAGATTATACAATTAAAGATTGTAAAAACTAGCATATACATATGTGTGATACATGGAATAATATTAAAAAAAATTATATAAATAATATAAAATAAAATACTTTAATAAATTTTACATAAATGACAATTGATAGATATTTTTAATATAAATAAAAAATAATTTATTTAGTTTAATTACAATTATAAAATTAGTTAGACATTGATGCTTATGGGCATGTTTATAACTTGACTTGATTTGTGATAGTTTTTTGGACTTAGAACCGGTTTAGCCATGGTCCTATTAATGACCAGATCAAGATTGAACTAGACAAAAATTGAGATAAAATGTGCAAATTTAGACATTCATGTTAATAAAGTATGAGAAATTTGTCTTAATATGTGATTTTTGTATTTGCATGGAACAAATTTCAACATCTTTAACATTTAGGGAAAAACACATATAATGTTACTTAAGTTAGCAAATGTTCATTATTCCAAAAAACCATAGTTGTGCATCACATGCCAAAAAATAAAAAAATAATAAAAAATGAATCAAATTCAAAATAAGAAATTATAGCATGTTACTTTATGTTCTAACTTGTATGAATAGGACTATACTCAATTTTATGTTATTATCAGTAGCATAATCTCTATCCTAATAATGTTCCACTCTTGTGTAAATATAAAAAATATTCAAAAGTTATAGAACAATATATATTAGAAACAATTTATATTAAAAGATTATAATAAAAACATTGTTATAATTGCAGATTTTTCTTTAATAATTTTACAAAAAAATCATTAATCAATTAATTTCATTAAAAAATAAATTATATCTTCATGATTTTTTTAACTATTGTGAATAAATAATTATTTTAAACAAACTTTCTTCCAATAATCTTGTAAAAAATATTAATTTATTTCATTAACAATATAAAATATTTTAATTTAATTATATTTTCTTATAATTTTTTATCTACTGTATAATATAGATATTTAAAAAAATGTTTTAAATAAAACAATGAAATGCAAATCATGCTCTAACAATTATATTATAATAACGTTTAACTAATTTATTATGTTATTTTTAAAAAATTTTTCATCTGTAGATGCTTATATATTAACATAATTGAATATATATATATATATATATATATTATATATATATATATATATATATATATATATATATTTTTTTATGTGTAATTTTTTCTCTTACACTTATTTTAACCGCTTAGATCTACTTTTATTTAATGATTACTTTTAATGAAATAATCTTAACCATTAGATGACAATAGAACTAATGGTTGAAAATGAGTGTAAGAGAAAAAAGAATTACACTGGTATAAACTGATCCCTATATATATATATATATATATATATATATATATATAATCTCCTGCTTGCTTCTCTTACAAAGTTAGAAGAAAAAATCTCCTCCACTGTTGATAGCCCATCAATCCTTTGAATTGTTATCTCCTCAGCTATTGTAATCGCCAACCACCGCATCCTCTCACCAAAGTCGTCCCATAATTACCATGATAGTCGTTCCACCGTTAGAACCCCCTAATCTGATATCAAAGATGATGACTTTCGGTGGTTGTGAGATCGAATACGATGACATATGCTGAAGGGTTTACGATTGATTACTTTGTGTGACGGTGAAAGGGAGAAATTGATGAAACTGAAATTGAAAGAAACCGTCAAGGAAGAACACTAGAGCCACAGCAAAATGAGATTAAAATTGATGGCTTTTTGTCATTGAGTGAAAGTCATAAGGAAAAATTTTGGTTGATTGTGAATATTAAATGACTAATGATGATTTTATCATCGAGTAAATGACTTATAATGAGATCGATGCATTGTCATCTAGTGGTGGTTTTTTGTTAGTAGGTGGCCGCCAAAGTTGTGGTGATGATGATTTGCTTCATGAATATTGAGTAGCTATTGTTTTTTCTCTTTATTTGTTCTAATTCTTTGTAATTTTATTTTCTATTTTCCTTTTATCATTTTGATTTCATTTCATTTGTATTTTTAGTATTATTTTTCATTTCCTTTAATGGGTTTTTAATGTTTACAAATATAACATACACGTGTATAAATATATCCGCTATACATTGATATATTTCTAAAAAAAATGAGACATATAAAAAGAAAATAGGAGGTCTAGTTGTCACATGATAAAAAATCAAAACATGTGTTATTTATTAAGATTAAGATATAATAAAATTTTAAGTCATATTTTTTTTATTATATTGATTATATTATATTATATTATATTAAAAAAGATCAAATGCCGTTAAAATCCCTAGAAGATATATTTATTGTAAAAATGAAACATCGTTTATTGTAGCATTCTTTCTATATAAGGATGGGATTTTTAATATTTATTTATGGGCTGTGCTATACAGCCAGACTTTGGAGAGCACAGGTTCTCCCAAGTTTTTCTAAAAAAAGGAAGCTTTGTTTACTTTAATTAAAATAAAATAAAATAAAATAACATATATCATATCTTAACAGTCCGGATTTCTCCTAGCTTCATAACCCGAGCCATACATCATTTCTCTTTATTTATTTATCATTGGTATAGCCATTGATCTCAATTTTAGAAATCTTATAGCATAATCGGTTAAATATAATGGAATGAGAGTGAAGATTATTATAATTGTAGGAATAATTTGTTGAAAATTAACAAGTAATATTATGATAAAATACATATAAATACATAAAAACCAATGAATTTATCAAAATCTATTTTGTTAACTTTTTCATCAATAATTAATATTCTTTACTTTTCCTCTAAAGAGCCGATAACTTTAAAAGAGACGGATTCTTCACTGGAGTATAAATGAGAAAAATGACCAAGCCCATCTAACCCATTTATTTAGTCTCATAATCTTATAATAGAGTTTAAATCTTTTAGTATTTCCATTTCCATTCAAACAAGAATGAGATAACTTCTTTGCGATATTTGTATTGAACCAATACAGCTTAGTCTTTAAAGAAGAACCGACGGTGATTGATATATATATATATATATATATATATATATATATATATATATATATATATATATATATATTTCCATTCAAACTAGAATGAGATAACTTCTTTGTGATATTTGTATTGAACCAATACAGCTTAGTCTTTGAAGAAGAAGCGACGGTGATTGACATATATATATATATATATATATATATATATATATATATATATATGTGAGAGAGATATCGATTTATATTAGTGTAAATTTTTTTATTTATATTTATTTTTAATTGTTAGATCTATTTTTATCTAATAATTGAGATTATTTTGTTAAAAGTAACTATTAGATGAAAGTAAATCTAACAATTTGAAAATAAATGTAAGTGAAAAAAACTTATACTTGATGTAAGTTGATTCTCGCTTCTATATATATATATTGATAAATTCAGTGAATTTTTTTTTATTATAAGAGAGAAATAATATTGATCATAAAATTATATATAAATAATTATAATTAAAAGTTAATTAAAGATCATATAATTACTTAAAAAAATAACATAATTTTATATTTTATTCTTGACCATTCATATAAGATTTAATAATTAAGATTTATTTTTTTCACTTTTTATAATAAATATTTATCTAATCAGATGCACTATATATATAGGGGACATATCTAATGAGAGGAATTTTTATTGTGAGAGGGTGAGAATAGTAAATCTTGACCATCTATTATCGTGGATGATCAAGATTAAAAGTTTCTTAAAGGTCATGCGACCACTTAAAAACTCACATACATTTATGTTTAATCTTGACTATTCATGTAAGATCGATGGTCAATATTTACTCATCTTATCTCTACATGATAAAGATTCTCTACTGCAGTAAGATGTATATATATATATATATATATATATATATATATATATGGAGGATTAACTTACATTCGTATAAGTTTTTTTTACATTACATTCATTTTCAAATGTTAAGTTTATTTTTATTTAATGATTATTTTTAATAAAATAATCTTAATCATTAAATGAAAGTGAAACTAATAGTAAGTGTAAGAGAAAAAAAGATTTACATGTTGATATAAGTTGATCCATATTCATATATATATATATATATATATATATATATATATATATATATGGAACATATTTAGTGAGAGGAGTAAATTAACCATACAAATATAGATCAAGATTAAAAGTTATTTGAAGGCCAAGATTACTTAAAAAGCTGATTATATTTTTTGATCAATGTAGTTGAAATTATTACCTCTTATAATGATATATAAATATCTTTTTTTATATATATATATATATTAAGTATATGTTTTTAATTAAAATCTAAATCTTAAACTGTACCTTTAGAAGCAACGTGTTTGGCATTTCAAAGCCAAAAAAATCAGCAGCTTTTTCAATGAAAAAAACTTGTTGGACCATAATCTAAAATTTGAGCATTTTTATAAAAAGTTGAAATTTTTATATATATAAATAATTTTAATAAATATTTTTTTTAATTAATCAAATAATTTTTTAAATTATTTTAACTTATTTTAATAATTTATCTAAAAATAATTTTTTTATATCATTTAAATAAAAAATTAATTAAAATTATTTTTTAACTAATATATCCTTAATTATTAAAATAATTAATTATTAAAATAATTAATTATTAAAATAATTAATTATTAAAATAATCAAATTTTTACAATTATTCCAAATACATACTAATATACATGTTGTAGATGATTTTTTATATTTTAAATTATAATTGATATATCTGAATTGCTTAATGAATGTCCTTCTTGTTCTTGTTCTTTTGATGAGTGAACGTTTCAGTGATATGATGCGAGTGGAAGGAAATATGTAAAGAGTTTAATTTTCATTTACTAATAATATATGAGACTTTTAAAATAATTTTTATAAAAATTAAACATTTTTAAAAACATAATATTATATTATATATTTACAATACATCACAATTAAATCTATACATAAATGTTGCACATGTCTATTTTCTTCTCTGTATCATTTTCAATGTTGATAAATAACAATTATTTTTCAAAATAAATAAATAATAATGATAGGTTAGCGCGCACATCACATGGGACAAAGCTTGAATAGCGTATGGGGACAGGAGAAAAAAGAAAGGACGAGAAAGAAAGGGATGGCATCATCTGATTCTGATTCTGATCTGAGTTTTGAGTATTGGCAGCCCAAAAATTGTGGCCGGGCGCTACTTATCCACGCTAGAACCAGAAAATCAGCAGAAAAAACTAAAAAGGCAAGAGCGAGCACCAGCAGTCCAGGCCAAGCACCAGCACGGTTCGCTCCTTTTCCTCCACGTGGCACACCATCGTCATCTCAACTCACGAACCATCCTCTCTTCCTTCTTTTATTTTCCACCAACGTCTCACATTCCCCGAACCAAAACCACCGAAGCATTGCAATCGCAAAATACAAACCCCTGTTTTCTTTCCTTTCCGTTGTGCCCTTAACGTTATACTAGTTGGTTACTAGTATTTATGATAGGAAAAGGAATAACAGGCAATAACATCAGGGAAATGGTAGAAACAAATAGCTGGCGCTACTATTATACTACTAAGGAAGGGAAGGAATAATAATCCATTATATCCAAATCCAATTCCAATTCCAGGATAGGAATAATCCTTTCCCAAGCCATGCGCTACTTTCCAATGGCAATTCGAATTCCAATTAAGCAAAAGTGGTAAATGCTGGTGCTGCTGTATTTCCTAGTTGTTTTGCGTTTACACCTCACCTCACACGCTAATTTTGCGGCATCTGATTCCCTCCCATTCGCATTGCCTCCACCACTACCATGCCTATGCCTATTTAATCACTCCACGATGCGAATTCCCAAGAGCCCCCTCTCATTTTCCCTCTCTAACTTCTCTCCTCAACTCGCACCTCTTCTATCTTCCCGGCTTCGCTTTGCTTCTGGAATCTGCGCCAAACCTCCTTGCTCTCTTGCCAACGCCACATCACCAGGTTCGTTTTCCCTTCTCCGTTTGCTTCGCTTAAACTGGTTTTCTTGTGCTCTAAGCTTTTTAAATTCTCTTGTGATGTCATGTTGCCTTGCCTTGTTTATCCTACTTGCACACATCGTTAAGCAAGTCATTTGTTCAGTCAAGTCTTCATTTATTGTAGGGCTAGCTATATAGCGTGAGAAATCATATCAGATATGGATTGTTGGGATTATTAGATACTACTAGGAACTACTTAGAGGATTACTCTTCTTCTTAATTGAGAAGTTGAATTTTTAGGTGTTTGTTGGAGCCTAGCTTGGGGAATTCCTAGATTCGGAACATAGCCTGGTGCATTCTGTGCTTATAATTCTTTCACATCCAAGGTAAGATGTCAATTTTTTTTTTTCAAGGAAGGGGTATCGTTTTTTTTTCCACGGGGTTTTCTGCTTCTGTTTTTCAAGTTCTTTACCAGTTTTCTTTCAGCTCATTTATTTAGGGTTGGTTAGTTCATCAAATTTGTGTTGAGTCATCAAATGTCTCTCTACTTTATTGGTCAAAAAGATTGAACTTGCCTCAATTATCCTGTATAAATGTATGTCTGCGTGATTCACATGTAGCAGTTTAATTGCAATGAAACCCCTAATTGTTGCATTTTTGGTCTGAATACTTATAGTTCAATGGGGTTACTCTCAGTTAAGCATGTTCAATGTTGAGAAAACCAGTAAGTAAATGAATTCTTTTGTGGCGATTTCGGACAAATGTCCTATTGTCCTGCCTTTTTTGGGATAGTATTTGAACAAATGTCCTACTGTCCTACAGGTAGCGTATTAGGTTCATTGTTACATTTTGTGGTCTTTATGTGTACCAAAGTGATTCCTAATTATTACCAGAATGTAATTCTTTGTCATGGATTAAATTCATTGTCATGAATTAAATTCTTTGTCGTGGATAAAATCTATCAGGAGCTAACCTGTTGCATGCTCAATATTCAATGGATGAGAACCATGGAATTGGCGTACATGACCGAAGATCAGTGGATTTGCGTGGTGGTGATAGTGGCAAACAGCCATGTGCATGGTCATCATCTCCTGAACATGGATATAAAACTGATATTGGCAAGCAGATCTTTTGTAACCGGTCACTGAATATGAAGAACATTGTTGCTGTGGGATTTGACATGGATTATACTCTAGCACAATACAAGCCTGAAACTTTTGAATCTCTTGCTTACCAAGGCACAATTAAAAAGCTGGTTTATGATTTGGGATACCCTTGTGAGGTTTGGCCAACTAGTCTTGTAGCACTTTTTACCATGTTTGGTTAATTTGTCTTCTTTTTCTTGTAGTAATTATGATGGAAGTGCTGGTGTGATATGTGTTTTTTTTGTAGATTTACTAACTTCCTTTTGGTTCACCTTGTTAAAGGATTTTATTTATTCCCATATTCTTTGTAGGTATAATCAACATTTCATTTTGTAGTATTTTGGCTAAACAACTTCATCTCTTCTGCAGTTACTAAATTGGTCATTTAACTGGAAATACATGGTCAGGGGCTTGGTTCTCGACAAAAAAAGAGGCAACATCTTGAAGGTTAAGATTGAAATATTTTCTCTCCACCACTTTCTCCGGGGAAAAAATATATTAGTATTGCATGGAAAATTATTTTTGACTTTCTCTGTTTGATTGTTTGATTGCTGGCTGTGTGTACTTAGATGGATCGCCACAAGTATGTGAAAGTAGCCTATCATGGATTTAAAGAGTTGTCAAAAGAAGATAAAGTTGGGACCTATGGAAATACTTTAGTACGTGATTCTTTTGACGAGCCAGACTATGCTCTAATTGATACACTCTTTTCACTCGCGGAAGCCTACTTGTTTGCTCAACTGGTTGATTTTAAGGATGGGAGTCCTGGAAAAATTCAGGAAGGTGTTGAGTAAGTCTTATTTTTTCTTGCATGAATTTTCTTTTTGAGAATTTTATATGCTATTATTTTCAAGATCAACTGCATACTAGGACTGAGGAAATCATTGTTTTTATTCTTTTAAACAGGTTGCAATCTTGGTTAATTTTTTGAAAGAAATTTAGTATGTTATCATTTATTAATGATATATTACCTTCCAGGCAGATGTGGGCTTTTTTATGGGTGTGAACATAGCTAGAAAATTATCATTAATGTTGACTTCAGCATCCTGCTAGGGCTTTAAAAGGTTAAGGTAGCTTTCTGCTAATCCTGTTTGTACAAAGTGAAGAACAATAATTTCAGCTACTATTGCCACATGAATAGTAGGCAGGTGAAATAAATGCAAAGTGCTATAATTAATATAAGGCCATTAACTTTTTTTTTTCCAAATGTTGTAAAATCATAGTTGGGTGTAAAAGAGAAATGAATGAGCATTCTATATATTTGTATAGAAACCATCAAACAGGCAGTAAATAACTACTACATATCAGTGCTTCATGATGTATATATTCTTTATGAATTGTCCTTCCAGTTATTCTCGCATGTACAAAGATGTTCGAGCTGCAGTTGATTTGTGCCACCGTGATGGAACATTGAAGCAAATGGTTGCTAAAGATCCCAAAAGGTATGGATATAAAATCACTAACCTATCAAAGTGAGAAATGGACAAACAATTTTTGTACTAGCAATGAGATTTCGGACTCTCAGTTAGGGTAATAACTGTTTCTTTGTGAGAATTGTGTTCTTAAATTTCATATATCGTCTATGAATTCTTCATGAAGTTATTTTGACTTGGTCATTTTTCTGTTTAAATTATATCTATCAGGTATATTAATGAAGACACCTCAATAGTACCCATGCTTGAAATGCTCAGAGAATCTGGACGTGCAACATTTTTAGTGACAAATAGGTAGTTATGAATTTTCTATGTAAGCATAGGAAAAAAAAAGTTATCACTAAGTAGTCCGACCATCTTGTGGTTATCAATGATTGATGGAACAATCAAATATGTAAAGTTGTTTATATGACATTTTTAACACTATTTTTTAAAAACAAAGACATAGTTCCAAGTGGGAATTTCTAACATGTTATATGATAATGTTTAAAAATAGTAGAGTACAGTGAGTTGTTGTATATTGCAAGATTATAAGTTAAGGATTGAAATGTATTTTAAAATTTATAATGAATTGATCTTACAGAAAATATTGCAATGGGTTATCTCACAAAACACTAGTTGGTTTCCCTCTCTACAGACATTTAACTAATATTTTTCACATTTACATATGTTATTTGCAGTTTATGGGACTATACAAACATTGTCATGAATTTTCTCTGTGGATCCACTGTGGCTAATGGCAGTAACAGTTTTGGCTGGCTTCAATACTTTGATGTTGTTATCACTGGCAGGTCATGTTCTTCTCCTAGCATCTGTACCTAGTTACATTTGTTTAGGCTTCATTATTCTGCCTAATGTTACAAGTAGTTAATAGTCTTTCCAACTGTTTAGTTTGGTCCTTGTGTTGTTCAGTGAATTAGATTTGCATTTGTTTTTTCCAGACCACAATACATGTCTTCCTCCCTTTGATGACACATCATATATCATTCATTTTATGAACCTGATAATTTATAAGAAACATCCAATTACAAACATATTTGTGATGCAATTTTGCAATTTGTTTTTAATCTGGAAGGTTAACTTTTGGGTTTCTTACAGCATGCAATAATAATCTAACTTATAGATTTCCTTGCTAACCCGATCAACTCCACCATTCATACAGTGCAAAGCCAGGATTTTTTCACGAGGAAAATCGTGCCAACCTATTTGAGGTTGTGCCTGAGACTGGAATGCTACTTAATACAGATAATGGCTCTCCAATGCCTCAGGTTAGCACAATAGCATATCATTTTATTCATTCCTTTAATGATCTTGTATAAAAATTTGTGTCATCTCTTTTTTTATTAAAAAAAAATGAAAGGTGGGTAATATCTCAGCAAGGTTATTCACGGAAGAGAAGAAGCATGCTTGTCAAGTTTTCCAGGTATATTAACCATCATCTTACATAAAATAAAAACAATTTTTTTAGGTTTATGCCAAATGATTTGTAGTGTTATTTAAATACTCAATCTTTATTCAATAAATGTTTGATAGCTCAGCTTTTCAGTATATATATTGTGATTATGAACTTCTATTTTAGGGAGGCAGCGTTGCTCATCTGCATAAACTACTTTCCATTGAATCAAGTTCGCAGGTAATATTTTTCTCTTATGACTTTGCGTATTGGTAGCATAAATAAATGGTACTAAGTTACATCATAGTGTTTCTGGTTGAAGAGCTGATTATTTTCATAGAATCGTGGCAATTACTGATTTAGGAATTCTTGTACTTGAGGATTGTTGGTATGCTGAAGCTTCCTGTAAAAACCTGAATGCTTTATGTGTAGGTTCTGTATGTTGGGGATCACATTTATGGAGATATACTACGCAGCAAAAAGGTTCTTGGTATATCAAATTATTCCTTATAACTATTCTATTAAATAGATTTTGCATTCTAATTCTATCTACCAGTAAATTTTGGTGTTTCCTGTGGTTATGATCGTAGGAGGAGTATGGATAATTGGAAATGTAATTGAGAGAATGAGACATTGATGGAATCTTTAATAAATGAGTCCAATTGATGGTTGTTCATGTGTGGAAACCCAAATTTTTACTCCTTTCAAAGATTTATGTATGTTTATGGATTCTCCTTCAAGTAACTTCAATTTGATTGTGATTTAATGTGCTCAATGAGCAGGATGGAGAACAATGCTTGTAGTCCCAGAGCTTGAGAAGGAGGTTAAACTCCTTTGGGAATCAAGGGATACCCGCAAGGTGCTTATTAATTTTATTACCTCTGATTATTATTATTTTTTATAAAAATAGAAAAAAGGACCGGATTAATTCATGCATAAAAGATTTGAGTAATGCTACACAGTCAGAATTTAGCAAGATTCAAGGGTGGTTATTGGATGGAATAAAGTGGTAGGGACCACTCACCCATCCAAGAGCCACCCTCCATGTCAAAATCATTTTGTTAGAAATTCTGGCAATCTAGCATTTTTCAAAAGATTTTATGTGGGCTTTTGACATTTTTAATGAGGTGTGATTTTTTGTTGTTCTTATTGTTCTTCTCAATAAACACTTAACATGCTAATACACATTCAGGAAGATTTTTACATGAATAGTGTTGTGCAGGAACTTCAGTTACTGAGGTGTGAGCGTGATCACATCGAGGATAAAATACATCATCTGAAGTGGTCTCTCAAGTTAGTATAACTCTGGACCTCTCATAAGTCCTGCCTTATTATCTGTCTGCAGTCTTAGAGAGTAGTGCACCATCTTTCAGATTCAAGAATCCAGATGCTGATGCCAAGCAGAAGTTATCTTCAGAACTTGATAAATTGGAGGTTAGGCCTTTAGGTCCATTCCCATGTCATCCATGGGAGCCCAATTTCAGACATTTGATTTTAAGTGGCTAATTTTTTTGGCAGCTTGAAAGAGAGAGAGTGCGATTGAGTCATCAAGAAGCTCAACGAAAATTACATCAAAGGGTAGGTTCACCTGTAGCCTTTTTCATTATCTTGAGATCTCTTTCTACTAGTCTGCTTCAGGTACGATATATCCAATTTCATTGTGGAAGAGATTTTGATTGTTTGTATTGCAGTTTCACGAGCCATGGGGCCAGCTTATGAAAACTGGTTATCAGAACTCTCGTTTTGCTCATCAGGTAAAATGTGACTCTCGTTGGTGGTTTAGGTGTATATGCTCAGGAAATTGTACTTACAGTTATAGCTTTCTAATTAAAGTGGCTGCTAGGTCGGTTTACTAGTGGTATGCAAATAGAATACCATTCCTTGCAAAATTATGCCTTAAAAGTTAATTAGGCGTATGCATCTTTACATAGTAATTTCAAGCAGAAACTTGTAAAAATAACGGTTGTTTTTTCTTCCCAAATCATAATATCAATTTTTTTTGGTGAAATCATAATATCAAATTAATCTCAGTGAATGGTAATTGTTTTGTTGAACTTGAGTGATATGCATGGTGCAGGTTGAGAGATTTGCCTGCCTTTATACTAGCCAAGTATCTAACCTGGGCTTGTACTCTCCAGACAAGTATTACAGACCCAGTGAAGACTTTATGCCGCATGAATTTGGCATTCTGGGTTATGAGCCCGGTGAAATGTAAGTTTAGGAATTAGGGGCAGCATTCCTTTGGGTTTGGAAGGCTGAATTCTGCTCTTGTCTGCCCTAATGTTCCTGGTCCCTGTCTCCCTTCTCTGTTTGTTGGACATAGCTCGTTTTAGTAATATTCAAAGTGCCATATTTAGATGTCTGCTACAAGGGGAAAAAAGATGCTTCCTAGATTTTAGCGTTGTATAGCTTCTTCGGGTACTTTACAGAATTTAAGTGGTGCTAATACGCAGTGGCAATTACGGAAATTGAGTTTCTTGATTTAATATACTTGCATATGGTAAGCTAGTATTAGTTTAAATAAGGCAAACTCATCTCAATCGATTTGATTTAGTTTTGATTTAGCTTGGTCTAATCGATTTTTAACCAAGCGTGTTCTTAAATAAATTCAAACTTAAATTTTTTTCTTTTCATATGACCCAATTAATAATAAAATTGCTTAAAAATATTAATAAAAACTTCATAAATGAGAAATATTATTATCTATAAGTATGTAAATTATAGAATGCAATCAATACATGCTGAAGTATTACGAAAGGAATGCAATCAATACAATCCAAAAACTGTGCAGAAATAATGAGGATACGAGCTGGGCAAGAAATATATATTAAGAACCTCAAATAATTTTTCGTGGATATTTTACGATAATTTGATACTAATGTGGAGTAGCTTTTTTTTTTTTTCTCCTTTACTTTCTGACGTTGTATGCCCTAATTACTCTGGCTGTGACCAAGCGGTTTTAGAACATTCAACAGATGGACGTCTAGTGATGGATTTAATTTTACATATTTAAGCGTGAGGAAGAGATGACGAATCTCCATCAGTTTGTTCTTAGTCAGTAATTGAATAAATTATGTATCAGTTTGTGGTAGATAGTTGCCTAAAATTATGCTGGCATTGTGAGTCATTTGACCTTTTCTACTTGTATCGACTTCGGCGGTTTGGCGCTTGATTTGTGCACTAGTCCTGTGATCAATAGTAATCCGCTTGATCCTGGTATCCCGGTTTCTATGCATAAACAACACCCATGCACTTCGAATACGAACTACTCCACCTACTTGCCCTCGTTCCGACCCGAGACTCTCCCCAATTTCCTCGATTCTCTGCTCTTCTTCAACAATTTCCCGAGAGGAAATAACAATGGATTTCAGCAAAACCCTTGTCCTCATTGTCTCTCTCTTTTCTCTCCTCCTACTCACCAACTCCGTTCCCCTAACTCCCATCACTCAAGTTGGGCTCTTGAACCTCTGCAAAAACACCACGAACCCAAACCTTTGTGTCCAAACCATATTGCGACAGATCCGTGGTCCATTCAACCCCTACAAGGCCCTGAAGGCAGAGATCCTGGCCACCCAGAAGCAGGTACACAAGACCTGTGGTGTCATCGCCAGGTTACTTGCCAACCCTCACAACTCCAAACAGTTGAGTGATTCCCTGAGTACATGCAGGGAGCAATACAACAACATTCTGGATTCCATCAACGAATCCATCAAGGATGTGGCACGTCGTGACGTGATCGAGGCGCGCTTCAAGTTTAGTGCGGTGTTGTCATTCCACGCCACTTGCGACGATGAATTCCAAGGGCCTTCACCTTTCGCTAATGATGCAAACATGGTTTACCAGCTTGGTGGCAATTGCTTGGACATCATGAGAGCCATACAAGATATTAATAGTAATAGCAAGGAGGGGGTTTCAAACCCACCGCCACCGCCTTCAGTGTATGTGTATTCACCACCCGACCCATGTCAGCGCGTGATTGGACCTTGCCCTTAAGAAAAGCCCCGTCACTATCACTATAATCAGATAGACATTCTTCTTTCCACTGTGAGTGAGAATTTTTCTTTTGTCAGAGCTTTTTTGTGGATTCACATATGTGGGAGTTACTGGAGTTTCTATATTATATTATGTGATACAGTGACAGTAATCCTGATGGAAAAAGAAGAAACAAAGAAATCTTTTTATGTCAAAAATAATAATAATAATCCGTTTATGCATGCGGGGCATATCAAATTGTCATACTGCTATTGCATAGTATGGTTTAGAATAATATCGTTATTCCGATAGCATAAAGTTCTAGAAAGCCTCGCGTCGTCACTTTAGGGAAAAATTAGCTAACTACATCCTCAAATTCAAAATTATGTGAAAAATTTAATATACAAAAGAAATAAAAAGAAAGAAAAAGATAGTCATACATTATTTTTAATAATATATATATTTTTATATTTTTTTAAGAGATGTAATTAAGTAAAAAAAAAAAAAAATACATAATAAATAATATTAAATAAAATATAAAAAAAATATAAATACTATTTAATAAAAGAATCCAAAAGTTGTAAAAAGAAAGCCCATGGCAAAAGGGTAATGCAGTATTATTCACTTACCGAAAAATTACTTACAAAAAGCACAACACACCCGCTTTATAGACTATGGGATCACCTATATATACAATTTATTTAACGTGCCTCATATTTATTGACCTACAGAGAGTTTCATCTTTTTATTTTTTAAATGATTTCGAACAAATTGGTTGCGGGAGTAAAATTATTCATTTTTATTGGAGCTCATACATCATGTGTGCTTATGGATAGAACCCATCCCGTTTTTTTACTAGGTCCAATTTTAGGATCCTTAACCCGGCTTCTTCGTAGTCTAACAAATGATCCAATTGACTTAATATTTAAGTAAAATATATAAATATAAAGATTATGTATAATTAAGTCATAAAATTTTAATAATATAAAGTTAAAATTAAGTGATGTTTTTATATATATATATATATGTCGAAACAAATTATAATAATATAAAAAATTATTATGTTATGTAAAAAATATTAATTTAAGTTAAAAAAATTTATAATTTATTACAAATTTTATAAATATTAAGTAGCATTAGATTAAGTTGATTTAATTTAAAATGTGATCTGAACTCAGTTTAAAAAATATATTAAGCTTAATATTTAGATCCAAACTTGATCTTATAAGTTTTGAATTAGACTGAGTTATTGAGTCGAGTTAAGTCTTCAACATCCCTACATCGTGAAAATTAAAAAGATCTTTAACAACTAATAACTTCATATATGTATAGGTTTTTTTTTTATTTTTTTGGTACATGAAAGGCCGGAGCCTAAAAGGAAAAAAAGACAGATTCAAAACTAGTCGAGATAAGGTAGCCCCATAATAATCCACATGAAGCAAAGTAAGTAATCCTTCATGTGGAGAGCACAATTCGTGGAGAGCACAATTCATGAAGACCAACTTCCTTTGTAATAGCCCAATTAGCTAACCAGTCTTTACATCTGTTGCCCTACTGATATGTGTACTCGAACTCAATCTCCTATTCTCGTTGTTGATACATCCATATGCTACGGAGAAGTCTAGCACTCCAAATTGGAGGACTAGCCTCACCCTTAAGGTTCGTTTGAATGGGTGGTATTGAGTGGAATGAAAAAAAATGAAATGGAATAGAGATAGGTTCCATTGTTTGGTTATGTTAAAAAAGGATAGAATGAGATGGGAGTGGGTGGGATGGATTCCATCCCATCCCACCAGAAACTATCAATTTTCTTTCCCCCCAATTTGAGGGGTATGAGATGGAATCATCTTTTATAGTATAAATATCATCCAATTTCACAAAAAATCATTCACTTCTTAAACAATGGAATGGTAACTTTACTCCATTCCATTTTAAAATATCTAAACAATGGAATTGTATTTTTTTTCCCATTCTATCTCATCTCATTCTATTTTATTCCATTCCATCACTTACTAAATATCCAGAGAAGGAATCACCTTCTATCAACACTTCACAGAACCCCTTCATCCAAGCCATCTTCAAACCATACCACACTCCCCAAAGTTCACCAGCAAAAGAAGTGCAAATACCTATATGGCAATCAAACCGCGAGATCCAGCTTCCTCTGCCATCTGTAAGGATTCCACCACAACCAGCTATTCCTGGATTTCCCTTTGCTGCACCATCTGTATTAACCTTGACCCACGAAGAAACACTAGTTCATCCACCCAATATCATCCCATTCTCTGTTAGGAATACTCATTGGACCAGAATTACGCGCTCCAGAAATCATGCTAGCATAATCCAGGATTAAGTACTTTGGGTTGTGAGGTCTGTGAAATTAATTGTCAAATAAATCTTCATTACACCACTCCCCGAGGAACCAGCAAGCTACCCTGAATACATCCGCCCACTCCAGGTCCATTCTTGATGAGATAGAGTTGTTCAAGTTCAAACTTTAACCAATCACGCAACCCTACAGTATAACACTATGTTTGAGAGTTTTTGAAACATAAAATTTAGGTTTATTTGTTTATATTTATTATATTTATTTTATTAATTAAATTATGATATATGTATATTTTTTTTAGAAGAATAAGAAATAGAATATTAATAAATACATATTATATCTTAATTGATGTAACAAAATAAATGTAATAAACATATAAAAATAAACTTAAATTTTGTCTAATTTTAAAAATGATAAAGTAGAGTGATTCATAAAGTGGTTTAGAATGAAATAGTATAAAAACATAAGAAAATATCATCCTATTATTTGAAAGTTTTGGAAGGGAATTCTTCTGCGTTATTTGGAAGTTACAATAAAAACGGTATTATATCTCACGAATTAATTTTCGTGTAAGATTCATGAATGTTTATTTAACTATAATAAACTTGTAACAAATTGTAATTAAAAATATGTATGGAAAAGCAACTAACAAAACGCAAATGCAATTAATTTTATTTTAAGCATTCGTAGGTCTTTCACGAAATGATATTTGTGAAATGAGGCAGGATCAACTTACACCAGTGTAAGTTTTTTTTAACTTACACTCATTTTCAGATGTTAGATTCACTTTCATCTAATGGTTACTTTTAACGAAATAATCTCAATCATTAGATGAAAGTGGATCTAACGGTTAAAAATAAGTGTAAGTCAAAAAAGACTTACACTGGTGTAAACCGATCCTCCCTCTTGTGAAATTTAGCATTTTTCTTACTATAATAATTGATAAAGTGAAGTAAATTATAAAATAAAATAAGAGAGAGAAAAATATTCCATCTGAAACTCTCCATGATGTGAAAATTAGGGATTTTTGTTGGTATGAAGTGATTTGGATTCCCATTCTTAACAATCTTACTCTATTATTTAAAAAATTCCCAAATAATGAATTGGACTCCTTTCACCACGCCGCTCAATCCATCCAAACATAGGTTAAAACTCAGTAATGAATTGTGAGTCTACCAATCAGACCCACACCTAATTGGCGTAGGCACAATGACGAAGAACATGTAATACTGTTTCGTTAACTCCAGTACAGAGATGGCTCCCTCCAACCCACTTTCTTCGTCTATCTGCAGTAAGTAACCGATTGTGCATGGCAATCCAACATAATATGGAAATCCTGTATAGGCCTCTCGAACTCCAAATTTTATTCCAAATTGGATCAACGTTGCCCTCCTGCTGAGCAAGAACTTAATAGGCACTTCTGGTGGAAAACAACCCATTAAGCGAAGCTCCCCATCCCAACGAGGCAGCATCAACCTGATCGGTTGGCAACGTAAAAGCCTGAATGGCCTTTATAATACTCTCACCTCACGGAGCACATCACGTGGGCCAGGCGAGAAAAGTACATACAAGGTTTTCAAACATTGTTAATTTTAAAAACTTTTTTTATTTTTATTTTTAATTAGTTCTAAAAAAATGTGAACTTTTAGAAAACAAAACCTAACTAGTTTTGTTTTCAACTCTTATTTAGTTGTGAAATATATATATAATGTGGACTGAATAATAATAAAAGTATGATTAAGAGTGTCTCTTTTTAGTAGTATGATTTTTCATTGCTTGAACGTGGTGGATGCTCAGGAATAAGTTTGACGTGTTAATGACAAGCAATTGCTAATCAAATCCATTTCCTTGGTGCTCATCTTGCCGCTCCATGTCTTGCATTTCCAATGGTTCAGGGAAAATTTCGCTGGATGACCTTTTATGGGAAGATGAGTGATCATTTGCACCACTACCTTGCGAGCCTACTCTTCCTGATTGTTTAAAACTACTAGTACCCTCTCTGTTTGTATGCCCTGTGGCAGTAGCACTCTCTAATGAGCTGTGTCTCCAGCTACTAAAGAATGCAAAGCTCCAAGATCTCCTAGTTGAAGTTGTTCTCAACCTTGCTGAGCTATAATTTTCTTCTCCGACAACCTTTACAGGATGAGGACATATCTCATAGGAGGGCGTTTGGAAGGCTTGGGATTAAGGCATGACCTGGCCACAATTGCCATTGCCCATACCTCTTCCAATAGATCATCATCTACGATCAAAGACAAGTCAACAATCCTAGTCACATGTTCTTTGTCATATATACTGATGTAAGACAGGGTTTGCTCTAACCACTCTTTGGTGGTTGCATTATCGGATTTGCTGACACCAAGATTACCAGTAATGAGCTCGAGCAAAACCTTCCCAAAACAGTTGACATCATAGGCACAAGTCGCAAATGATGAACCTGCTCATTACCACTGCAAGAACTAATGAGTTATGTTTTAGCTTTTAACAATTTCTAACAATAGAAAGGTTTCAATGCAAAATATATAATAAATAAGTATACATGTCCTTTTTTTGTACTAATATATGTAGCAGGACAGGATCTAGATTTGAATGACATTTCTGAAGATTTGGTTCACGATAGACACACCTTGATAAGCGTCGTTTGATCCAGTATGTAATCCCACAAGTAGGAAAAAATTTTGTTGTTATTCCAGTATATGTAGCAGGACAGGATCACGAACATTTGTTCCAGGTAGCAAACAGAAATGTCATTTTTCTCTGTCTAGAAATTTCTGGCCATTAATTAAATGGATGCATGGATCAATAATTAGATTTTTTTTGGTACACAAAAATTAGATTAAAGATATGTAAAGATGCAGACCAGGTTCATATCAACGAACTGGTGAAATTCTCTGAGAATGTGGGCAAACAGATGGAAAAAATTTAAGACTACCTAGAAAGGTGTAAACCAATTTACTTATCAGAATTGGCTTCATCAAAAGATCTGCAGATCACAAAGAAAAATAATGGTTATAACTAAAAATATGAACTGGAGGATAAGTTTAAATATCAACAATAGACACCAATCACTAAATTAAAAGCAGGCAGTGGCAACTCGTGTTTTTGCACTTTGTGGCCCTTGATTACTGGAAGCATCCTATCAATAAGAATGCAATTGTGTTATCTACATCAATCAATTAAACTACAGGTACGCTGATTTTCAGTGACTTATGAATTAGGGGCGCAAACGGGTTAAGTCAAGTTTTGCCTCAAATGTGTTTGACATATTTTTCAAATATAAGGTCTGAGTTTAACTTGTTTCTTAAATACAAAGTTTGAGTTTGACCTGTTTACTTGACATAGATAATTTTTTAAAATTTGACTTAATCTGAAAGTTTATTTAAAGACATATTTTGTAATAAAGTATTTAAATAGACCAACAGATCTGCATGTAAATAGGCTAACAAAATAGATTAATAGGCCTAAATCTTTATATAAGCTAATGAACTTAAATTTTAAAAAAATATTATATTATTTATTAAATTATTATATTATATAAATATTAAAATTTTATAATATATATAAAATAATAATATATAATTAAATAAATTGACCTATAAAAGTATAAAAATTTTTTTCCGAAAACTTAAAGCTTAGCTTGTTTAATTAAATAAGTTTTTTTAAAATTCTTGACTTAATATTTTTATTAAATGAATCAAGCCGAATCAAACCTTAAATAGGCGATGCCACATGTCTCTAAGAGCGTCTGATCTATTTCTTCATTCATAAGTTCAAATTAACATATGCTAACAAAATAGAAGTAACTACTGCATTCATCCTAACAAAGACAAGTAATTGATCCATCGAGTCATTCTAGCTTGTAGGTATATTTGGACCATTTTTTGGCCAGTGCAGCTTCAATATGTTTTTTTTTGTAAACAATTCAATATGTGTATAAATCATCATAGCATATCTTCTCCTTTAATATCCATTTTATTATAAAATAGCTACACTTTATAAATATGCTACTGTAACCAATATATATATATATATATGCTACTCCATTGTTGTTGTAAGAATGCGACACTCACGATGACTTGCGGAAAATCCTTGTGATGACACTCTGATGAACATCTCCTTGGGCAGCAACCTCGCTCAAACTTCCAAGTCGCACTTCAAATTTATCATCAAGAAGTATACTGCTTGCTTGGACATCTCTTCAAAAATCAAAAGTAGATTTTCAATAACTTGCAGCACTGCAAAAGTTTTTACAGGAGTCCACAATGCCTCACTTTACACATTGTTGACAAGGGACTTATATTTAAAAGTGACACAATTGTAAGTAGCTCACTTTAGGAGACAACTCAAAAGGTATTTTGGGCAGCATACTAGCATTTGAATTCACAAAACATATCTATCAGTATCACTGGCTTTGCATACAGTAGGCCAACAAGAAAAAAGGTTAGCTTTATTTCCATGTAAAATTGAACATATATAACTAAGAGATCGGTATATATTTATTTTCATCTATGCCAATAAATTGTCCCAGTTTCTAAGCTTCAAAGGCACCATGATGAAAAAGAAGAGAAAATCCGCATACTTCGATGACTTAAATTCAAGTCCATGTCATAGTCATATTTTTCAAATCATCATGAGACAACCTTAAGAGTCTAGGTTACGTTTGGTAGTATCTGTGAACTAGGGGAGGGCTGCACTCACGTAGGTAAGAATCTTACCGTAAGATAGGCCTTCAGCGGCTCCTATTGCAATTTTCAATCTCGTTATCCAATCCACAGACTGTAATTTATCATCTGAACATGTGACTCTGTGCAAGGAAGTAGCCAAATCTCCATTTGGCATATACTTATAAATTATACATTTCTCATGCTCATTCTCCAAGCAGTGCCTCAAGAGTGGGACCAATCTTGCATGTGAAACCTTGCTTAATAGTCAGAATTTCACCATGTATGATTCTTTCTTAAATAAACTTAAATCTACCTTTTTTACAACCGCAGTTACTCCACCTTCCAAGGTTCCCCAGAAGAGGTCTCCAGAATGACCGTGTTTGATTATATTTGCTTCAGCAAAGTTACCAGTCAAATGGAGCATTTGCTCATAAGTAAATGATTCTCCCATGCCAGCTACATAGACAGGATCCTTAGGAGGTGTAGGACTTTCCACTTCAGGAACAGGCCCCACATTTGCTGTCACCCTTTGAATTGCAATGCTATTGTGACTATACCACATCGTTTTAGAAGCAGTATGAGGACCAATACCAGAAACACTATAAAGCCAAGTCCACCAAATACACCTGCCAGTATGAATATCACTCGTTTGTTGTTCCTGGACTCAGAGTCTTGCAAGGGCGATTGCATTGGTTCTTGGGCACCGGGACTAGAGGGTAAACTTCTCTGAACATAAAACACCCTACAATCCCCAAAATCCCTCTGGTTTGGAATCATCTGTAGGCAATTTCGAGCAAGAGTAACATTACTAAAACCACCATGTGCACCTTGTCATGGACGTGGCAATGCTCAAATAAAGCATCGTTTGCTATTTTACTACTTAATAGATATGAGATAATGATAAAGACTAATTTCATCTGTTTTGAAATTTAAAGAAATTAAAACAAGATTAAAAATTTTAAAAAAATTAAAACAAACAATAATTATATTTAAAAAGACTAAAAAGATAATTAAGCCTCAATCATTAAAGGAGATGCGACACTCTTCATATCAACATTACTAGTTGGACTTTAATGTGTGCTACAAAATGAGAATAATAACATTAGAGTAATAGTTTCCATTACTAGTTAACGCAAAAGCTTTGCATTTGATTTGAGTTGATAAGATTTCTTTCATAGCTATTCATTATTTGTGGTTTGATCTGCTTTAATTGTGGAATAAGCTATCCACCTCTTTGTTGTTTTTTTTATTTTTCACAAAATATTATTAATATCTCCTTTATTATATTTTGAATTATTATGCAACTTCTATCTCTTCTGAATGTTGACACATAACTCTCTTGTATTTTATAAAATAATGATGTAATCAAGTATAACAAAATCAATAATTAAGTTTTTATCTCATAGATATTTTTTTATCAAATGTTATTCATACTTGTAGAAACACAGGAGATGAGAAAATATTTGTATATTTTCTAAGTGTCATTATACAATGAGGTGCTCATATGTATAGGATAGGAGAGAATAAAACAAAATTAGAACCAATTCTATACATAAAGTCTAATTATTAATCATAATCTGATTACAATATAATAACAAATAAACAACAAATCATTTACAATCGTAACAAATCAATCACTATAATAACAAATCAATAACAAATCAATCATTATAATAACAAATCAATAACAAATCAATCACTATAATAACAAATCAATCACCATCGTAACATCCCCCCTCAACCTCAAGTTGATGCAATGATAATCAACTTAAGTTTGGATAGTAAAGTGCGGAAGCGACTAGGAGAATGAGATTTGGTGAACAAATCAGCTGGTTGATCAAGAGTGTCAATCGAGACAAGATAAAGAGCACCACGTAGAAAATGTTGACGAATGAAGTGACAATCAATCTCAATATGTTTGGTGCGCTCGTGGAAAACATCGTTGTGTGCAATTTGGATGACACTACGATTATCATAATGAAGATCAATGGAGGAAGACTGAGGTATCTCTAACAGCAAGAAGCCAACAGAGCCACAATATTTCAGAAGTAGTATCAGTAAGGGCACGATATTCTGCTTTAGTGCTGGAGCGAGCTGTCAGAGTTTGTTTCTTGCTCCGCCAAGAAATAAGAGAATCTCCAAGAAAAATGCAAAAGCTAGTGGTGGAGTGACGGTCACTAGGATTACCGGCCTAAACGGCATCAGAGTAGGCTCGAAGAGTCAAAGGGGATGCAACGGAATAATGAAGACCATAAAACAAGGCACCCTTAATATACCGAATAATGTGGAGAACAACAGCATAATGGGTGGTACGAGGGGTAGCCATGAACTGACTAACTAGATGAACAACATATGAGATATTCGATTAAGTAACTACAAGATAGATCAGGCTGCCTACTGGCTGACGATAGAGAGTGACGTCATCCAATAAAGTACCATCCTAAGGAGTAAACTGAACGTTGGGTTCAAGAGGAGTGTGTTAGATTTTGCAATCAGTGAGGCCTGCTCGAGAGACAAGATCAGAAGCATACTTAGCTTGTGAGAGAAATAAGCCATCACTAGAAGATAGAACTTCAAGCCCTAGAAAGTAACTTAAAGGTCCAAGATCTTTCATCTTAAAATGTTGCCATAAGAATTGTTTGACCTCAGTAATGCCAGTAGAGTCATTGCCAATAATAATCATATCATCGACATAAAGAAGCAAGACAACAGTACCATTTTCTGTTTTTCGAGTAAAAAGATCAGAATCATAAGCACTGGAAGAGAACTCTAACTGACTGATAGTGCTGTGAAATTTAGCAAATCAGGCTCGAGGTGCTTGTTTTAGACCATAAAGATCCTTACGAAGACGACAAACCTTGTTGATCAGACAAGTGTATCCCGGACGAGGACGTATATAAACCTCTTCTTCTAACTCACAAGGAAGGCATTTTTAACATTCATTTGTGTAAGTGGCTATTGTCGAGTGGCTGCAATGGCAAGAAGAGTTCGAACAGAGGTGATGCATGCAACAGGGGCAAAAGTTTCTTCATAATCAATACCATACTC
This sequence comes from Ormosia emarginata, assembly GCA_029884605.1. Taxonomy (NCBI): domain Eukaryota; kingdom Viridiplantae; phylum Streptophyta; class Magnoliopsida; order Fabales; family Fabaceae; genus Ormosia; species Ormosia emarginata. The sequence goes on from JAQQTP010000082.1 coordinate 75,257,335, forward strand.
CTGAGTGAACCCTTTTACCACTAGATGAGCTTTGTACCGCTCAATAGAACCACCAGAAAGAGTCTTGATTTTATAAACCCACTTGCATCCTACAAGAGACTTACCATAAGGAGGATCAACAAGGTCTCAAGTATGAGTATTCTCCAATGCCTGTAATTCCTCCTGCATAGCTTGCTGCCAATGAGGGTCGGTAGAGCTTCCTTATAGGACTGTAGTTTATGAAGGTAAAGCGTAGTAAAAAAATAATGGTAATCACGTAGATAGGTAGGTAGAGTTATTACCCTATGAGGACGCTCAATGGTGGGAGGTGCAGGAGCAACAGTCGGAACAACATCATCGGAAGCAGATGGAACATCGGAAGAGGCTAGGAGCTCACTGGAGGTACCTACATCTGTGTCACTAGGGAAGTAATCAACATCGGTGTTAGTAAAAAGAGGAGTAGAAGTGGACAGAATTGACGTAAACTTTGATAATGAAGAGAACATAATATGTTCCCAGAAGACAACATGATAGGAGATACAGATACGCTGAGATATCAGATCCCAACAATGGTAACCTTTGTGCTCTGTGCTATACCCAAGAAAACAACAAAGACGGGGGTAAGACTCAAGTTTAGACTCAAGTTTAGTGTATTTATGAGGTTGAAGGAGGACAAAACAAGTACAACTAAACACATTAAGTAAGTTATAATCTGGTGTAGTGTGATAAAGATGCTCAAAAGGAGAGACATTACCAAGGACAGAGGAAGGGAGACGATTAATAACATGGATAGCAGTAAAAGCAACTTCACCCCAGACACGTTCGGGACATGAGGCTGAGAGAAGCATGGCACGGACTGAGTTAAGAATGTGACGATGCTTTCTCTCAACGCGACCATTCTATTGAGAGGTACATGGACATGAGAACTCAGACAAGGTACCCTGTGCACCAAGAAAAGATAAGAGTTTAGAATCACGGTATTCCATGACATTATCTCAGCGAAAAACTTTAATGACTTTAGAGAATTGTGTTTGAATCATATTGGCAAAGTTAATGTAACTTGAGGAAGTTCATGATGATTTTTCATCAAATATATCCAAGTAAAGCGAGAATAATTATCAATAAATAACACAAATACCGAGAACCTCCTATAGTAGGTGTGAGAGCAAGGCCCCAAATATTAGAATGCACAAGATCAAATGGTGAAACTGAAATTGAAGTACTTTTATGAAATGATAAAGCTGGTTGTTTAGCAATTTGACAAGCAGTACAATCAAGAGACTCATTAGTAATAGATCCTAAAAGACCCTGAGACACAAGAGGACACAGTTTTCCAAGAGAACTATGAGTAAGACGTTGATGCCAAATCTGAATGGAAGGGGTGGTAGAAGCAGCGCAAATGTTAGACACTTAGGGAATATGCAGTTGAGTGAGCTCAAATAGTCTTTCAATCTTACATCCAGTCCCTATGAGTTGTCCCATCTGTGGGTCCTGCACATGACAACCAGAGGAAGAAAAAGTAAGTTCATAACTAAGATCATATAATTGATTAACAGAGATAAGGTTAAAATTTAGTTTAGGAATGAGATAGGTGTCAAGTAAACTTAGATTGGACAGAGAGATAGAACCCTTATGACTTACATGCATAAGAGATTCATCAGCAGTGTGGATAGAACGAGCGTTGTCATTTTTAGATAAGGATGAAAAGAAATGAGATGTAGAGGTCATGTAGTTACAACAGACAGAATCTAAATACTATTTAGGATTACCTAGTGTGGTGGAAAGGGCTGCAGGAGTATTGCCATTACCGGAAGAAGAAAGAAGTTGTTTAAGAAGAGACTCAAGATCACTGGTGGAGAAGGCAGACTGAGAAGATTTAGGAGATTCATTGGCAGCAGCAATGATGGCAAATACAGGCTTAAAAGAACTGGGACGAGGTTGATTTCTATTCTGGTCTCGTGGAGGAGGACGAGTGAGACAATTCTGAATTAAATGTCTTGGTTTCTTGTAATATCGACAACAATTTGAAGCAATATGACCTATTTGCTTGCAATTGTGACATTCAATAATGGGGCAATCGGAGTAGGAATGCCCTGACTTTCAACAGTGACGGCAAAATTTGGCTCCTTTATCTGGAACGACAAAGACAAGATCAACGTTGGGACAAACAAGACCCAATCTAGTTTCTTCAGACTTGAGATGTGGAAGGGCATCCTCAAGTGTGGACAAAGGATTCTGATGTAGTGGATGTGCAGACAGGTTCATAATCATCAGTAAGAGCCATCAAAAACTGGATAAGACGAGTACGATTCCAATGAGTCTCATATGTTTTTAAATCAGTTGCATCTTTCAGAGAAGGCTCACATGAGGTCAACTGATCCCAAATAACTTCCATCTGTGTTAAAAACTCATAAACAGGTTGACCAGTTTATTGTTTCAAAGTATTAAGTTCCTTCAACAGTTAATACAGATATGATAAATCAGAGATAGTGTAGTGTTGCTTTAAATGATCCTATACCTCTTTGGCGTTCTTATAACGCCCAAACTGTAGATGAATACAAGGAGTAGATGTATTGCGAAACCAGGTAATGATCTAATGGTTCTTGCTATCTCATTCCTCTAATTTATCAGCATAGGCTTCAGTAGTATCAGTAGCGCTTTTGGTGGGATTCTTTATATCACCTGTCACATTGCTAGAGTTTGCGGCCTTTCAAAAAATCGCACATTGTTTCGACCCAATGGGAATAATTTGAGCCATTCAGAACAATTGGAATAAGAAGCGAAACATCAGATTTTTCCATTATAGCACAATAAATTCAAAAACTACACTATTGGAGCATAATTGACAAAAATTCAGTGCAAAAATGAAAAATTCTCATAGAAATACTTAAAGAAGGGTCCACAAGAGATAGTTAACACAGGGTCAACAGAGTCAAACACATAGTCAACACTTTGGTCAATGGTCAACATGCGAGCAGCATAGGCGCGGGTCGGAAGAGGGACTTAGAGGCAGTCGAAAGGATCAGAACGAAAGAGGGCCGATGGTGGACCTTGGGTACCAACCAAAAAAAAACACCAAAAAATTCACCGGAATAGAGACAGAGACCTAAACTCTTGATACCGTGTAGAAACACAAGAAAATGAGAAAATATTTGTATATTTTCTGAGTATCAATGTACAATGAGGTGCTCCTATTTATAAGGTAGGGGAGAATAAAACAAAATCGGAACCAATCCTATACATAAAGTTTAATTATTAATCCTAATCTGATTACAAGATAATAACAAATAAACAACAAATCATTTACAATCATAACAAATCAATCACTGTAATAACAAATTAATCACTATCATAACAATACCCTTATTCAACCAAATGTATTACAAAAAGTAGAAGAAAAGAACACATTCTTTTGGTGCCAAATCATTTGAATTGAAGATTCAATTATATCAAATGAATGTAATGTTATTATTATTTTTTCAAAATATAAGGCTTAATAAAAACTATACATGAATATCATTTAATCAATAAAACATTCACAAGTACTTAATGTCTAATTTAACAAATTTGTTATGCTTCATAATATTTTGGATTCAAATATGGTACTTTTAACATAAGAGAATTCAGTGTATATATATTTTCATAATAAAAAGTGTTAAAAAAGATTAATGTATAATAAACATAAAATACTGAGATAAAAAACATTTTACTCATAATTCTATTTATATACGTACATTCACTATTTCCTTATAAGTTAAAGTTAACATCGTTTGCCATTTTTTTTAAGAACTTAGATTTTATTTATTGACACTGTAAATAATTTTACATTTTTAATGTATTATATAAATTATATAGTTGTATTTATTTAAAAACTTGAAAACTTTTTGTGAAGAATAAAAACTTGATTTACTAGAGTGCTGTCACCAATTTTGTTATGAATAGTATAAAAAATTTTAAAGGAATTTTTTTTAAAGTGAATTTATTTTTAAAATAAATAAGTAAATATATATTTATCGTCGATTTAATTTAAAATACATTTTGATCTTAATTCATTAAAATTAAATAGTAAATATATCTTTAATTATTTTAGATATAAACTCACTTTAAAAAAGTTATATCCTATGTAAACACCTAATTTTTTGTCCAGGGATTTTGTAAATAAAAAAAAAAAAAAAAAAAAAAAAAAAAAAAAAAAAAAAGAAATAAAAAAATAATAAAAATTATCTAACCCAATCCATTAACCTACCTATGACCCAATATCCAACCCAATTCATTAACATACCCATTGACCCAATATCTAACCCATGACCCATTATCCATTATCTAACTCATAACCCATATCTTAAACTAGAACTCAAACTTATCCTAAACTAACTCAAACACTCATCTTAAACAAACCCTATCAGCTAGCCTAAACAAACTCATCCTAACTAAACCCCATCAGTCAACCCAACACTCATCTTAAACAAATCTCAACACTCATCCTAAACCAATCATAATCACACTTTAACTCAAACACCTTAATCTAATCCTCTCCTATAAAAACCCATAACCCACACCTTACTTGGGACTTTCACTTTGACATTCAACACACACTTTTAACCTTGACATACAGATTTCAGCCTCCACCAAAATATCTCTCCATCACCTCTCATATACGAAACTGACACCTACAAACTGCTCCTCACCGTGTCGCAAGCCATCCGTCACACCGCGCTACCCACCGCGCAGAAGTCGCAGCAGAAACAGTGTCACATCGCTGCACCGCACAATCTGCAACCAGACTTGATTGCCAGCGCTTCACCAACCCGAACCAGCCTAGCCACCGTCGCCGCTAGCCTTCATCTTCCTTGCTCCTCTATTTTTTTTCCTGCAAATACCCAAAAAGAAAGAATCAAAACTCCTTTGTCTTGTTTTTCGTAAATTTGTTCTTTTGATTTTTGATATTTTTTTGTTTTAATTGAAATAGGCTTGTAATTAAATAGGCTAAGCTTAAATATGTATATATATATATATGTATATATATATATATATATATATATATGGTATATATATAAATGGTAAGACTACAAAGTAAAACTATAAAAATAATTAATTTTTTTTTAAAAAAAGAGTGAAATAGGATTAACCGAAGTTGTGATGAAAATTGTTAATCAGAACTATTTTTGGATCATCCGAGTTCGACAACTTAATGGTTCAAATTATAAAAAATAAATTACTATTTAATAAAGATTCAATTTTTTTTATTATTATTCTTTTTTGAAGATAATTTTAGATTAAAAAAATATCATTTAATAACAATAAATTCAATAATCAATGAGTAACGTCTAACGTGACGTAGCTTCACCTATTCAAACCTTAATTTGGTTAACAGAGTCGCGACGACCTATTAATTCAAATTTTATAAAAATAAAAAAATAAATTTTTTCTTTAAATAAAAGCAACCAACCCATAAGTATTTTATATAACTACGTGACTTTGAGTTCCTCATCAGACTGAGCAGGACGTAGAAAGCGAAATTTTTATTTCGTCAAGCCAAATTTTAAACTTTCACAAATTATTTATTTTTTAGTTTTTTTAAATAAAAAGGATAAAACAAATATATTATGAAATTATTAATTTTTTGCATAACTAATTTAGCAGAATGCTTAGTTTTAGGACGGATGTTTTAAAAGTCTTTGTGGGGTTAAGTCTCCACCCTTCCCTATGCATAACCGACTCCTAAATCCAATCTGGTTCCAAAGATCATTTTCTAAAAAAGTTTTCCATTTTTTTCTAAAGTAAATAAAATTGGTGACAACTCCTAACTAGTTTATTTTGTTTCGCCGCTCCCGCCGCAATCACGATCGCGACATCCTACACAATAATTATTGAAATGAAAGTGCCTCCAGTGTTAAATACCAAAGGCGCACCCTTATCTAAAAGGGAAAAACTCTTATAAAATGATATTATTTTTAAAGTGAATAAATAAAAATATATTTATTTTTAATTTAATTTAAAATATATCATAATCTTAATTCATTAATATTTAATAATAAATATAATATTACTTATCCTTTAAAAATGTGCAGTTTGATATATGGAACATCAGTGCGTAGCTATTTGCGTATTTTTAATGCAATGAGTTAAATTGGTTAAAAATATGACATATGATTTAAAATAATTTATAATATTAGATCATTTAATATTCAAAATTTTTTTAGACGTTAACGTGTGTCATTACATTATTTCTGATTTTCTAAATATATATGGAAACAATTATTTGCGTATTTTTAAAAAATATAAAGAACATATTACATATAAACTTAATTTATTATTGATCATTTTTTAATAAATTACACAACTTAATTAAATATTTTTTAAAAATAATTATAAACTATTTTGTTTAATAATTTAATATTCATCATACATAATAAAAGAATAAAAATGAGAAATTAATTTAAAATAATTTAAATATATAAACATATATAATAGAAAACAAAAAGAATAAAAAATAATATAGATTATTTTATCAAAAAGAATAAAAAATAATATAGATTATAATATATTTCTTTTTTTGGTCAACGATTAAAATATAGTTGTAAAAGCCCATTTTCATATCCTCTGTCCTTTCCTTTTTCCAACTAGCCCTATTCCTAAGGTCCATACATCAGCCCAACTCCTTTCGTTTCTGCACATGCACATTAAAAAATTAAGTGTTACCGATTTGTTTGGATATATCTTTTTTCCGATTTTCCAGTACCATTGTTTTTCCTGAGCCCGAAAAGAAGGTAACATTCTTTTACTCTATTCTTTCGGCCTTCCGGTTTCGTTAAAGATGGTAAAAACGGGTAAGACCCATTGGGTCAATCCGTATAACTCGTAAAAAAGTAGTGAGCTAGGTTACATACTTACATTAGCAATTCATTTTTTTAGGCAGGCTAAAATAATCTGCCCCATTTAACCTACAAGTTGTCACGGGAAAGAATGGGTTGGCTCGTTATGTTATTTTTTTTTAGTTGTTATTTTTGGTCATGTGTTAGGTTAGTTATTTTATGAGTTGATTCGTCTAATTAGTATTTTTTGTTTAATTTTAAGAGAGTTGACTCGTTTAATTTATTAACTCATCTTTATTTATTTATTTTAAATAATTTGAAGTGGATTAATTTGTCAACCCATTACAAAACGAGAGTGTCTTGTTTACTCTAATCCATATAATAAAAGCTTCCTTCCCACCCCATTTTCGGTAGATCTGTGGTGGGATTTTGTCATCTCTTAAGTTTCTTACCAATAGCAAATCTAATAGAGTAATGATGTTTCTAGCACAAATTCACAAGGGATTTGGTATAATGATAAGTCAACTATGCTCAAATGAGAGGAGTCCTAAAGACAACACTTATAAAGAGAACCTAATCATATAATTTAGTACTCGAAGAAATTTGTCTTGTACTCGAAGACAGAAATACAATGAAAAGCAAAAATAAATATACACTCACAGACCTTTTACATACTCCAGTACAAGTCATTGAATAATATCCTAGTCGTAGTGCAATTTTTTTTTTTTTTAAGATAGTCCAATTGTACACACACGTAAGATAATTTATGCAAATATCAGTTTCCTTTAACCTTTTCCTCCTCTCCCCTTCCTTTCATTCCCCTCATTCCAAATCTACTGGGTTGAATGAATTACATAATCACAAGGAACAAAAACTAAGTATATTGCCTTATGGCTTGTCGTTAGGCGAGAATAGATAGCAACAATGACATACAATAAAGTATAATAGGTGATAGAATGATCAGAATCTATCTCATTATATCCCTCATGTAATTGAATCTTAGTATCAAACTATCATCTCTAAGCAGAACACAACAGCCTGGCAGAATTTGACCCCATGTTGCTGATAGCTGACGTGTATTATGCCATCTGAGGCTAGAAGTAGAACATGTGCTTAGATACGTTTAAGCAGAAAGAAGAAAAACTGAGTAATGAAATTTATTTGCTAATCAATGGCCAGAACCCAGAAGACATATTCCTAAAGACATTCCATCCGCAATTACTCGATAACATCCACACCATGGCAATTAGGAGGTATAAAGATATGTGAAAGCTTCTCTGATTGCTTTAGAAGATATTTATACGTATTTCTACTTATATTTTTTTGTCGGAAAATGTCACTGATGGATACATTCGGTTCCTTAGGGAAATTAATGGGGCAGCATTGGAATTTTTCTTTTGGGTTTTTAACTTTGTGGCTCCTCTTTCTTTATCAATATTCCTCCAAAAACTTTGTGGCTGCGCAATGAATTGATTGAAACTTGTTTGCACTTTGGAGTAGCAAAGCGGGCGTAACATCTTTAATAAGACCAAGAGTATCCAGAATCGACGTGTTCAAAAGGTGAGAAAGGGCCCTCACGATAAATTCTCATATACGCATAATCTATCACATCATCTTATAGGCGCTTAAATTAACATGTAATTTTTAAAATAGGTATATTTCTATTATAATATTTACAATTTTACTCATATCAAATAATATGATTTGTTTACTTATAATATATTATATCTAACTAAGAATTACTCAGTACCTCACCGAGCAAATGGAGCACTAGTTTGGAAGATATTGGGAAAGAATAATTGTGTACCCCGCTGATTGGTTTATAGTGGAAAATAAACCTGGATGATAAGGATTCCAAGTTTGTTGTACAACTGATACCTCTCAGGATATATCCTCCTATATGCCCAAGTTGAAGGCTCTGTTTCAGCAAATGGATAAGTATCTGTATAGAACTTGTCCACATAACTTATTAACACTAGACCAATCAACAATTGATACATTATTATTTTTAATATAAAATAATTGTATGACAGTATTTCTTCAGCAGATGATCTATTTAAAGTACTGGAAAGGCATATTGAAATGTAAAGCATGAATCCAAGATAGCAGACAACAGCTTCTTCATGTTTGCTTACAAGAGAGCTGAAAGCACTATCTTCTTAGTTCTTACTGACTTATGATGAGAGAATTGAGAAAATGCACTGTGTTTAGCAAAAAAAAAAAAAGATAGGAGGTTATGCACTGTGGAAACTTCTTGTTTCTAGTTAATTACTGTTTTCTTGGTGCTAATTCTGTCTGTAGCATATTAGCAGCACCTAACAGGTGAAACGAATGTTTAGTCTAATTTGACTAAACAAATTTTAGAGGGTGAGTCCCTTTGACTACTGCTTTCAAAGCATCAAGGTTTTGGAATGTAAGCATGGATACCCAATCCGTGTTTGGTTACAAATCAGTGCAGTGGCCCCAGTTCCAACTTGTATTGGTTAGTGGAGTGATCATAAAGCTTCCGAAATAGAAGGGGAGGCTTTTCAGATAAATTCAGGTTGTGATATGCGTGGATGATAAGGATTCTGAATGTATCAGCATCACCTCCCCCCCTTGCTTTGGATCAAATAAAGTAGAGATGTTTTTTCTAGAGTTATTTTCTGTTTTATTATTTTGAGCATGGTCAATCTTCAGATAGACTATTTCAATAAATAACTTATCTGCTTCAAAATAATTTACATATGTGATATTATTGTGTTTGAGCCCGGTTATATATCTATCCTTGTCGGAGAAGTGAGAAAGTAGATACAAAGATTCTATTCCACGCTACATGACATTTTTTATCTGTCGCTTTCATTCAATGTGAATGAAATAAGCCATTTATTAGGGAGGCACTTTCGGTTGCCCACACTGTAAGTTATTAGATATGAGATTACATTATGTAAATGTGAAACAGATGGAAAGCGCCCTATGTTTAACCTCTGAGGTTCACTTTGCAGTGTCTAGCCTTCTAGCCTTTATTTTGTTTGTTAGGACAAGATTAACTTCAAGATTAGCTATGTTTGTTTTGCTCTAATTGACAAAGAAAATAGCCAAGCTGCATGCAGGCCTCGCATTGTGGTTCCACAATGTCACTTCTCAGAGTAAGAACAATAAGCATGAAGTCAATAACTGAAGTAAATTAGGATATGCAAGGAATTTATGAACAACACAGGTGATATGATACAGGTACACACTGTGCTGAATTATTTGGAATTTTACAAAAAAAACAAGATGCGAGGAAGAGAGCGTATATATATACTTTATGAAATATGAAATTTCACACCAAGAAAATTACACCGTGTATATACTTTTCTTTCTAGGGAAATAAAAGGTAGACTAGAAAATGGGGTGTCAAATAAATATATTGGTTTGATTTTAGATTGGATCATAATGGATAGATCCAAAATAAATTATTAATTTATTTAAGATTCATTACAAAATATTTAATATTATCCAATCTATCAATGACTCAATTTAACGGATGAATATTCAATCCATTTATTAATCAATTTTAATGGATTGGATGGATGGATATCCAATCCACTCATTTAAAAAAAAATCTACTTCTAAAATTTTCTTTCTCTTTCTAAAAGTTTTCATTCTTTCTCTAAAAAATATTTATCTTTCTCTCTAAAAGTTTTTACTTTTCTTTAAAAATATTCTCTCTCTAAAAATTTTCATTCTCTCTCTAAAAAATGTCTCTCTCTAAAAATTTTCTCTCTCACTCTAAAAAATATTTCTCTCTCTAAAATATGTTTCTTCTCTAAAAATTTTCTTTCTCTTTCTAAAAAAAATTCTTTCTCTTTCTAAAAAATTATCTCTAAAAACTTTGGGACTCAACACTTTATGTTATGAGTTTTTGAACTTTAGTGAAAGTGAAAGTGTTGAAATAAAAAAAATGTAAAATACATTGTATATTCATTGGATTGATTTTTAATTGGATATCCATTAGATTAGTTTTTAATTAGATATCTAATGGATCCAATAAATATTTTGATTGGATTATTAACTATTATAACTAAATTTAAATTTAATTTAATTTAATAAAATATATTATTTTAATTAAATAGACTGAATTAATTTTAATATAAATAGATTAAATGGATTAAAAACTAATGAATTTGTTTGCCAAAGAAATAAAGTGTGTTAAAATATGTATTTTTCTTATGTTATTATATAAAAAAAATTGGTATAAAAATGTTAGAATGATATAAGAAAAATAGTATGTAATTATCATTATTCATCCTTGTGCTCGTCTCTACTGCATCTGCATTGTTAAGTTTGTATTTTCTTTGTTAAATCAAAATGTACACGTATCTCAAGAAATTTCAGTGATCTAAATAAAGGATAAAAAATCTCGAGGGCATAAGCGCTCCAGTGCTGTGCAGCATCATCCTAACGACAAATACAGAGAGGAAACGGCTCAAAAGATAAAAGGCACTTTTTTGCGTTTTCTGTGTGATCCATACACAGCTCGATGGCACTCTTCGCGTGAAATTTTCTACATGGCCGCAAGTACCTGCTCCCGTGAACGTTTTAGTGTACGGCTGCTGCAGCTGGACTAATCAGCTGGACCCACCTGTCCTCTGTACCGTGCAAGTTCAGATCTCCACAGTCGTAGTACTTACCATCAGAAATCAGAATCCAGCACAAGCGGCAAATCATAAATCAATCTTAAACTAAGTTTTGACTCTTAAATTCAAGAAAAAAAATTATCTTACATTTTTTAAAAAATATTGATATTATTGATATTTTTTAAAAAATATCAAATTTAATAAAAAATAATAAAAAATATATATATAATTAATAATATTAGATGAAATATAAAAAAATATATTTATTTAATATAAGATTATTAAAGTTGTAGATTTAACACGAGTGTTATTATACAATCTTCTATTTTTTTGTGAACGATACACTGTTTTATTTATAATAGTAAGTTTTTATTTTATTTTATATATTTTTTGTTTTATTTTTTTTCACACATTATTATTATTATTGTTAGTCGATAACAGTCATCATCGATCGATCACTGTATATCGACTGTTGGTTATTATTTTTTTAAGTTATATTATTTATTTTTTTTAAGTTGTATAATTTTATAAATAATATCAATTAAAATTATATTAATTGTTATATTTTTTTATAAATAATTGTGCATACTAAAATTTTATAAATTTTAATTAAAAATATTTATATAATAAATTTTGTAGAATTTTTAATATGCACATTTATTTTTTGAAAAAATATATAAATTAATACAATTTTAATTGATATTAAATACACAATTATATAACTTAAAAAATAAATAATATAACATAAAAAAAAGATTGGTCGACCAGAGTTGGTGGCCAATCAAAGTTGGTAGCTGTCCAAAAATGATGACCCACCAAAGGTGGTGGTCGACCAGAGGAGTAATTGATCGATTGATGTGATGTGGTGGTCAACCGACAGTGATAGATAGTCTTTGGTAGTTAAAAAAAACTTAAAACAAAAAAAAAATAGATCAATAAATTATAAGTCAATTATCATAATTGTTAATGTATTTTTCAATACAATCAATAATTAGAAATGACCAAATACACCTTACAAAAAGGTGTATCACAGCCTGATTTAAATTACCAACTTGAATGCCAGTAAGTCTACTCAATACTCAATAAGGTGTTCATGTCAAATGGTAACTATATATGCTGCATAGGTTTAGTACATAGAAAATATAGATATAGATACAATATGACACAAATATATAGACATGAAAAGTATTTAAAAATATGGAATATATTTAATACTGATATAATAACTATTTTGAAGTATAAGTAATACATAATTTAGTACTTGATATTCTAATTTAGAGATTTCAGGTTCAAATTTCAAATAGTATGGCTGAGTAACGGCTGTCAATTCCCCCTAGTTTTTTGGTTGATGATTTTCAGTTTAACAGACAAATATCTTTGGTGGGGGTGAGGTGATCTTTTTCGTTTAAGTTAATATTTTTGTCATTTTTAAGTGGTGGTGGTGCTGCCAATTTGTGCCACCTAGTAATTCACCTCCGGAGTTTAAGGCTATCCATGCCGGGACAGGGGTGGGTTGAGGGAACTGATAGCATGAACACCAATGCAATTCCACGAGGTCATCCCGCGTTTAATAGAAACGGTTTCTTTCTCTTCTATTATTTATTAACACATTAATTCTTCAGTACAAATGCCCCTAAGGCTAAAAGAGTAACGGAAGGCATGCATGTGAGAAGTTTACAAGAATGAGTGAAATTTACAGAAGGCAATAACTTTCTCGTTTAAGGGAAAGTCGGCTTGAGTTTGCTTGTATTCCTTAGAGCTTAAGCCTTAAACTAAATAAAAAACAATGTAAGTTACCTAAAAAGTTGAAAAAAAACCACGCCAGTATCTAGGAATTTTACAATTTGTCCCACAGTTTTGTTCGGAAAGCAACAGCTAGCATGAGCAACAAGTACACAACCTACAACTCACACGCTTCTACCTCAGGTCCTCTACTCCACTAGTATATAAAGGGTAGCAATGCCAGTTTCCTTATTCTCATAGCTCAGTTATAACACTGATTTTTCATTACCATTATTGTCCTTTTCAAGTATTCAAATATCGTGTGGTTACAAGTACAATGGCCTCTAGCTCGGCTTGGACAGCAAAGCAGAACAAAAAATTTGAGAATGCCTTGGCCATCTTCTACAAGGACACCCCAGATCGGTGGCAGAACCTGGCCAGGGCTGTAGGAGGGAAGACAGTGGAGGAAGTGAAAAGGCATTATGAGAAGCTCGTGGAAGATGTGAAGCAGATTGAGGAAGGCCATGTTCCCCTGCCCAATTACAGAAATGCTGCAACAGTAGGAGGCAGCATCAAAGGTTACAATTACATGGATGAGGAACAAAGGTTTCTTTTACTTTAATCAACCCTTATTGCCATTAGCAGCCCCTTACCATTTTGGTCCAATGCATTATTGCATCATTGTTGCTTGCAGTACTTCCCCTCTTTTAAGACACTAAGCTAGCTAATAGTTATACACTTACAAACAACCAGATTATACATACATAAGGAACTATATACTTATATTGTTATAGAGACTATTATCTTATTTGATTGCTGTTATTGTTATTTCTGGCGTGAGTCTGATTGTATTTGTCATAATGCAGGATGAAGGCTCTAAGTCTCCAGTGAAGCGTGATTTACCAATAATATGCAGGATTGGTATCATATAATATCTTATTTTCTTTTTTGTTTTTTTCTTTCTTTCTATATATATGAAGAAGTATCAGTGCCTTGTAATTCATACAAATGTATAAAGATTAAATTATCTCAATGATTTACCAACTGGTTGATGGTAAAGCGCGCATAGCCATTGACGATCAATTTGAGTCAAGTTACTTCTTTTTTCTCTTCTGGAAGGATCCTATAAACAAATGACAGGGACTAAAGTTGCATCTCAGAAGAGATGGTTGCGTTGCGCACCTTCCCAACTAAAAACGAAATGAGGAAAGAGAGAGAGAGAGAGAGAGAGAGAGAGAGAGAGAAAGAAGAAGAAGAAGAAAGAATTTAGAAACGCGAAACTGTGAAAGTGATTTTATATAAAAACGGCACCATCCATGTGTCTTAAGAAAGCCAGGCCACGGACCCTTATATTCGCCATTGATGTCTGTTTGGAACCAGAATCTTATAAAAGGAGGACGGAATTAATTAGGTAATGCTAATAAGCTTATAATGAATGGAGTGGTGATATGATATCCATTCTTAATTCATAATCTCTTCACTTTTTTTTTTTGTTACAAGGGAACTCTTCACATTTTTTAACCCAAATTTCAAATTTTTAACACGGTTTTTTAATCTTATTTATCATTAATTTATTGACTCTATTGCCAGTTTTTAGCCCTTTATTTTATTTTAATTTCAGAGTATAATTTTTAAAAAATTTAATTATGATACATTATTAATATAAAAATATTTTATATTATCAACTAATTATGTATTATTACATTATTAAAAAAATTTGATTTTCATAATAATTATATTAAAAGTTATACAGAAATGCATTAAAATTAAACTTATATCTTAATTTTGCATTATGATCTAACTTTAATAATAAAAAAAATTTCTTTATCATTAATTCAACAAATTAAAAAAGGAAAATCTTGAATCAAGACTCGGGCTACTACTGTCTGCAAGCAAATTGACAATGGGTCCCATGAGAAATTTGAGTCTCAAACAACCGGAGGAGAGAGACCCAATGTCCAAAATCGTTTTCTTCTCCTTTATATTTCTTTTTTCTAAAAAATAATAAAATAAAATGAAAACCAATATCCACAATCTACTATCTACTACTATCTTACACTTGAAGCTCTGAGCTGATCCATAACCTGGGGAGATTACGGATGTTCATGGGTAATGGTTTTGTTGCTCATGTGACGAAGGTTTGGTCCGTTGGTTTGGCCAATTTGTTTTACGTTTTTTATTGCATTTACAAAAATGTCATCATATTTTAATAAATGATATTAAAATATGATGACATTTTTTTATGTGTAAAAGTGATGACATTTTTGTAAATACAATAAATATTATGTCATTATAATTTTGAAAAATATTGAAACATTTTTATTTCTTTTTTCAAATTTAGGTCCTGAATCATGATAATGATTTTTAGAAAACATTTTAAAAAAATATTAAAAACACTCATACATTCAGGCGTTAAATGCAACACTCGAAAAATTTATAATTTCATGATAAATAGTTGTTTTATAATATTTGTGATTTTTGTGAATTTTTTTGAATTTTTCTGAAAACGCATAATATTTTAATATTATTTTTTATTTTACGTGCAAATTGAGCGGTGCCGGGAAAATGAAATATTTTTTCTGGGGACCTTGATCTGTGGAAACGTCGACGGAAGATCTTACTAAACTCGATGTTAGACACGATTTACGAGATTTTACGTTTTTTGATATTTTTGTCTGATCAATAAAAATCACTGTGTGTTTTATTATTTGTTGAACAATTAACACTGACTTCTGTCAAATGTAACCATTGTCTATTGGATAATAGCTTGTAGTAGAAATCTTATCACCTTATCTAAAAATTCACTTTATGTCAAATCAAATCACCTTTAATTAAAAAAAATGTATTTTAATCAAAGTTTCACAAAAAAAAACTTTGATAAAAAATGATCAAAATGCCTAAAACTTTCATTAGAAGTCAATCTCTTCCTCTCCTTCTCTCTTGATGTTACGGCTTTGGAGCCTTGGAGGAGCCAAAAATTTGATTTTTACCTTATTATTCCTTACTCCAAAATTCTAATTCACAAAAAGTTATTACCATTTTCTCTTCATTTCCTCTTCATCATTTTCTCTCTTCTTCTTTCTCTCTTCCTCTCCACACTCCACGGATTGCAGCCCTCCATGTGGCCATCTCCATTTGCTTGCTTCATTACTACCATTTCTACACTCCTCTTCTCATCCTAAATCTTTCCTCTTTAGTGATCATCTTCCACATCCATCATTTTCTTCACTTTTCTTCAAGAACAAAGCTTGAAGCTTTTGAGGTAAATTTTTTATTCCTTACTTTCTCTTCTTCTTTTTCGTTTCTATGGTCATTTTCATGGTCATAGATCCTTTCTTTTCAAGTCATTGGTGTTGATTTCTTGAGTTTGATTTCCTAGGGTTTTAGTGAGCTCTTGACCGAACCTCACAAGCACATCAAGGGGGTGATTTTCGTGTTCTTCCTATAGGTAAGAGGGAGATTTATTTACTTTAACCTTTATTGGTGGTGAGAGAACTTCTGAGTGGTTGTTGATGGAGGAATCCTTAATGGATTGCTCTCTTTGTGTGCTTATTTTTCATGTTATGTGCTTATTTGATTTATATAGAAATGTTAGTTATTTTGAATGTCTTGATGATGTTGGATTGCTTGATTTTGGTGTATGAAAAAATGTAGGGTTTCTTACCTATTTTGAGGAGGTCATGACCTTGGGCCATATTTTGAGGGTTTGAGTTTGATTTTTGTATGAATTAGAACTTAGGTAATTATGTGCTAAAGAATTGATGAAAATATATGGGACTTTTGTACTAGGGAGGCTCACGGCCTCTATGGGGTTTTATTGGTCCAAGTTGTGATTTTGTGTAGCATTGGGACTTAAATAATTAAGTGATAAGTAATTAGCAATGTGGTGAAAGAAAAATGGTTAAACTTTTATTACGGTGTGGTCACGGCCTCAAGGGGGTCTCTTGGACCTATCTTTGTGGATCAACTAAGGTTTAGATGACTAGGATCATGGATTCAAAAAAATAGAAATGTGACTTGTATTGGATTGAAACAACTATGTGTTATTGTTGAAGATTTAAATATATTATGTTGTTGATAATTGCATTGGCTAGTTATGACATGATTGTGAGAAAGTATATCACTGTGAAATATACATGAATATGTTAATATTTAACTTGATCAAATTGTGGTATGTTTCATGAGAAGTATATTATTGATGAATATACATGATATGCATTGAGTCATCATGCATTTGTGAAAGTTCGTTGGACTCTGTTGTTAAGGCAGTGTATGCCTAGGAGATTGAATCACACCCTAGTGCTAGTGCGAGTAGACTAAGTGAAGGTCATATTGTTGACCTTAAAGGCGTCGCGATCTTGTTGAGAGGGCGCAGGGTGCGGGTGTCTCACAATAGACAGTAGTAGCTCTACTGGGGCCGTGGGATAGACCGATGCAAACACACTGACGATCGGACCGAGACACTGTCCTATATCGTGATCTTGTTGAGAGTGCCATATATAAGTCATGTTGCGCAAAAGATTATTTTTCTGATAAACACTTTATTTTTAGGCTAATGAGATACTGACATGACTCCCTGATCATTCTCTCCAAATGTTTATATCTAGCCCCATAGAGTAGGATTTTAGTACCTCATGCATTATGTATTGTCTGTCTCATATTTCTTCGATAGCATTAGTGTTTATAACTATTGAATTATCTTTTTTTAATGTTGTAATAATTATCGATTAACGATGTTTTGCTATTTTGATGGGTGTATATTTGTAAACATCTTAGGGGTGGGTAAAGCTTTTGCTTTTTGTATACTTGATAATGTAATTATTATCTCGAGATGTTATTATTATTTCTCAAATATATATATATATTATTACTTATATATTAAATACTATATATATATATATATATATATATATATATATGTGTGTGTGTGTGTGTGTGTGTGTGTGTGTCCGTCTCTAATTCCGTCTCAAAATAGAAAAAAAATAAAATAAAAAACAATACTGTATCACCGTGTTGTGATGCTGTGTGTGATGCTAAAATTATGTTTTTAATATACTTCTAATTTTATATGCATGCCGTGGGCGTCCTGCGCTATTCTATTTTCTTACTACCGTATTGGTATTGAATGTTGGGTGTCTCACCTATTTCCTGTATCCCTGTATTTCTGTTTTAATTATGTGCTTATGAGAAGACGTCCATAAGGAAGGGGAAGTGCCCAAGTTCCCTGGCTTCTGGCCTGACTACGACTAGTGCTTGTTCGAAGATGTCATCTCGTCCGCGTAGATTTCTGGGATATGCGAGGACGACTTTCTACGGAGGTCCTGATTGTTGGCATATAAACTTGCGTATAGACCGTTGTATTTATCATTGGGACTTGACGATGTAGCTAGTTTGGAGTCGCTATGACCCGCTTGTTTTTAACTTTACTGCTTTTGTTCATCTAGAGTTTTATCTACCTGTCCGTGATTTGTGGGATGATCTCTATTACACCAACAAGAGGATTCATTCCTATCTACTGCACGAGCCTCATATTGAAGTTTCAAATGTTCAATTTTACTATACAAATACCACAATTTCATATCCCTAATTCAACATTTGTCATCCAAACCAAATACAAAAGGTCATTTGGTCGCTACAAATGCTATACAGTAATAATGTGCAAGGGAATTATATTTGCACTTCTAACAGAGGAATTATTAAATAATTTATATTTGGCTTATGATTTCACTTCGACGAGGAAGACCTAGAGGAGGATCCTAATACGGTTCCTTCTCCTCGTCGGTCTTATGTATTATGCACGTTGAGACCCTCTTTCGATTGGACTGCTTTCTCATAGACATGGCTATCCGTATATCATTTTTTGGGAAGCATCACGATGTTTTGCTATTTTGATGGATCATATTTGTAAACATCTTGGAGGTGGGTAAAGCTTTTGCTTTTTGTATACTTGATAATGTAATTAAACAGTAGTTCCAAGCTTGATGCAAAATATATATATATATATATATATATATATATATATATATATAGGAGGATATAATTTATATATATATGTAAATTGATTTTTTTACACTCATGTTTTTAGTTGTTAGATCTACTTTCATCTAATGGTTACCTTGGGCGAGGAGGGTGTAGACATAGTTACTAATAAAATAATCTTAACCATTAGATGAAAGTTGAATTTGGGAATTAGGAGATGGGACATGTGGAGATGGGACATGTGGAAAAAATGAGCCCAAGTGGGAATAGGTAGATGGGATACATGTAGGTTCGGTATGAGAAAAAAGATTAGGCCCGGTGTGAGACTGTGGAGAGGGGGTAGTGTGGAGAACGGATCCTATATATATATATATATATATATATATATATATATATAATCAATACCTGATTACTATACAATTACGATTGAAGATGTTTATATATATATGTAAATGAACCGGGTCTTAATTTACGATTTATTTATTTTTTCGCATTTTATTATGGTGTGACGTTCCCTCTTCTCCTAGAAAAAGTAGCGTTACATTGAAATAGGTCAAATTGTTCGTTAATGGCCTATGACTTGTAAAGCCTACTTGAGGCTCGGTGACTAGTAATCAATCACTGCTTTATTAAATAAGTTATGTCAAGACTTTTTAAAAGTCGTGTTTAACTAAAAATATCGATTTCGGTGAGCAGATAAAGGGTCCAAGGGCCTATTATAATAGTTTAGGCCAAAGTTTTTTACTTCGCTTATGTAAATGCAAAGGTGTGTTTTGATAGCCATTTTAAAAAGTATATCATAGTACAAGAACATGTGCATGAAGTATATGCCTAACAAGAACATGTTTGCTAAATTTCACACCTATTTAACTATATATAATATAATATAATATATATTATTATAACAATTAATTTATTTTTAATATATTAATATATATTTCAATTAGATTTTAATAAAAGTAAAATTATAAAGAAATGTTTTAAAACCTAAGTTTGTAATTAGAAAAAAAAAAAAACCTAAGTTTGTAAGTTAGAATAGAAATAACATATTTATTAATATATTTAATATAATATATTTATTAGAATGAAAATAAAAAGTTAACACTCACCTCCTACTAAAAATATTCTTTTATAGATCATTATGGATATCTCCATGGGTTACTTTCTTGTTACAAATAGTCCATTTTTAGTCGATGTGATATTTAAAAACTTATAGATATACCAAGTTACAAAATTACTAGAGGCATATAGTTGCAAAACATGAAGATATAACCTACGCTATTTCTAGATTTGTTGTTTATATATTTGTTAATAACATATGTAAAACTATTGTTTTAATTTCCTTATGGTTAAATAGTGCAATTATTTTGTCTCTAGTTACAGGAACTTAACGAAAAGTTATCAAAGTTACTGGATTATGTTTCATGTCTAACTCATTTAGCTGTTTGCGAAATTATTAGGGTAATATGCTAACCTCACAAATTATTGATGTCATGATATTATTTTTCTTGTCAATTCATTATAAAACATACAGTTATTATTATGATGTTAATTTATTATAGTTCTAGTCTTTCTTGCATTGATGTTGCAATTAGAGGGAGGTAAGTTCGATTTTCATGTTTTGCAACTATATATCTCTAATAATTTTGCAACTTGATATATCTCTAAGTTTCATATCGACATAATTGCAAAGATCTAAATTCAAAAGTAAGAAGAAAGAGAATGTCTATTAACATCTATAAAATCAAAAGGTGAGTGCTAAGTTATTACAAAGGTCTATTGGTCAAAATTGCCAAAAAGTAGGCTTTGTCATAATCATTGACTTATTACCATCAGCTAGTAACCATTTTCATTGAAATGAGAGTAAAACCACCTTACATGAAATCAAATTCAACGGGATACTTACGGGAAAAGAAGATTCAAAACAAATTGTAATAAAAATAACATTCCCATATAACAGAGATAGCTTGGAGTCGTTGATCTATTTAAAAGTAAGTCATGTTGAAAAGCCGCCTCAAGCATATGTAAAGACCTATTAATTTATTTAAAGATAAGATTTTTAGCTTATTTAAAAATCTCATTACAAAATATGTCTTTATATAAGTTTTCAATTTTTGGAAACATTAGAGACGGAATCACATCCGTCTCTAACTTTAAAAATTATTACAAATGGAAAATAAAATTGGTTTCGAGTCGACTTTTAAAAATCAACTTATTACAAGCTCACAAGTCAAAGTTCAGGATTTATAATTGAGATACATACCAGACCTGTTTAAGCAAAATTATAACTTAACCTGATTCCACAAACACATGATGCATTTTTTTTCATTACACTTTTTTTCTTTTGTTATTTCTTTACATTCCTATTAACGTATTTTAATTAAAAAATTTTATGCATATTTATTTACTGTTTCATCCTTAACACTCCATACTACTTAGATTATATACAAATATCTAAGTTTGTAAGTTAGAATAGAAAAAAAAAAAACTCATATAATTTTACTTAAGAATCTATATCTCAATTCATTAAATATACATATAGATTCTTAGAAAAAAAAGTTCTTATCTCAGTTACCCAAACCATTATTATGGATTTCTGAAAAAAAAATCCATTTTAAATCAATAATATCATCTATAGATTATCTACATTATTTATTTGATTATGACATGTAAGGAAATAAGAAAAATGTCTTTTTTTTACACTAAAAATACACATACATATTTATATCGTATGATTATATAAGATAGATGTCAAATTAAGTTATATGTGATTATTAATTTTTTTTATGAGATATAAAATAAATTTATAAATAAATTAAAAAAATTAAAATATAAAAATTAAACGAATAACAGAATCCAAAAAATAATGGATAATGACTAAGGTTATGTGCACAAAGAGATGGATTTCAGGTTCTAACCCAGGTGCGATAATGAATACACGCACGTATAAATAGAAAGGAGTCGTCACAGTTTTTTTTTTTTCTCACGTGAAATGATAAAAGAAAAAAAACTGTTATGAATATCGCAAAACTGTTATGAATATCACATGGTATTAGAGATAATTCTTTTATTATAATGTAATTGACTAATTGTTTATTGATGTCTATGAGCATGGAATGAAGGCGTTTGTGGAAATAAAGAACCCAATAACTAATGAGGCCGCATGTACAAAGAGATGGATTATAAGTATCAACCCACGTGCATTGTTTTTTTTTTGGGGGGGGGGTATATAGGAGAGTTAAAAGAACTAAGGTAAAAACCTACATTGCTATTGCACCCAAAAAAAAAAAAAAAACTACATTGCTAAATTAATCTCGCGGGGCAAGGACATCCCTGTACCGTCAACCAAAAACAAGATTGTTCAACAACAATGAGGCCTAGTGGAGATGGCGCTGTGTTACCTGCGCAATGCGGATCCACTCCTGTTTCCTCTAATCGACACTAACCCCCAACCTTGGGTACCTTCCACATCCCATAACGCGCAGCATTTTGTACCAACAGCTCGCATATAAAGCCGACACTTCAATCTACACGCACTTCATTGCTCTGAGTGGTGGGTAAGGTGGTGTTGTACCAGAAACCGTTATTTCCCTAACTCCTCAACAGCTTCACCAAATTGGGAAGGAATAGGATAGGATACTAGTTATCTCCATGATTTGGCAAGGAAGTATCAGAATAGGATACTATCCGATTCGGCCATTGTAAATATGGATGATAAATCGCTCTTCACCATGCTCACTATGGTGAATGGTATTGGATCTTGGTCTGTTCATATGTTCATGATCTTCTCTCTCCATAGACCTGATGTTCTTCTCAATAACGATCTCGACGTTCGCATAGGGGTTCAGCTTCTTTACAATCTCCAAGACTTGCCTCGACCCTCTTAGATGGACCAGTTGTGTGACAAGTGGAGGCCTTATCGCTCTGTTGCTTCGTCGTATATGTGGAGATTTGTTGAAGCTATGGGAACTCCTTCAAGTGTTGTCGCCGTGGCTACTGGTGCCAGCTTGCAGCACCCTCAACAACCACAGCCTCTAGATCCCATAAATAGCATGTTTAATCTCGGGTAAGACAATAATTCATATTTCAAAGTATGTTTGATTTGTTGCTTTCCCTACAGTTCATATACTTGATTTTAGGTTTTATTTATATATTGATCCTATAGTCGATATCTGCAGTTAGATGCATGAATTTGTTCACATAACATTTGGAATTCGAATTTAATTTGCAAATTTTTAATTCTCTCTTACTTCAATTTAAAATGAAATGGATTTGTTTATGGAGAGCAGATGCATCAATGGATTAATTTTTCTCAAGATTGCATACGATGTTGCTAATTTCTGTCTATATTAGTGATCAAATATTTCACAATTGCTTGAGAGCTTGCAGGTGTTAGTCTTCCATTTAGGTAATACAGGCACTGTATGGGAAATGTGGGAGCATGGAAAAATGACCTGCTCGTGAAACAAGCTAATATAATCTTAGCAAGTATTCACAAGTGCATTTTTTTTATTCTCACTGGATTTGTTTCTTTGAATTTATTGGGGCAGACATCCCTTTTATTGTCTTTACTACCCTTCCTGTTGAGTAGTTATTATCATCAAGATATAAGCACTTTCATCTTATGGAGGCATGCTCTATTATTTCTTTTCCTTGATTGGGAAAGGCCTTCATACCTCATGGAAACATATCATAATTTTCTTATCATTGTTCAATCTCCATTAAGTCAGTAGTGTGCTTGGCAGTGTAACTCCTTTAGATTTTTATTTTTATTTTTTGCTCTTTTTCTCTTTCTGTGAGTGAATTGAAAATACAAAAGGAATACCTTAGGCCTTTTTTTGAATCATACTTCGTATATGTGGCTCTTATAATGCATGATTACGAACATGCTTTGGTTTAATCACTTCTTGGAACATGATACTGTTATACAGATGATTGTGTTTTTCTGTCTATTGGCAAAAGGAAGCAAGATAAATAGTCGTTCACTGCTCCTTATGTTTGATGAAGATTATTGTCTCAACTTTATGTGAGTCAATGACCTTTGGCCGATGGCCCTTTCATTAAAGATTTTATGGATGCTTGACTACTTGAGTTCATTTCTCTTTGTTAAACACAAGAAAATTAAAAAAAAAAAAGATGTGACGCCGAATACCTGGTGGCAGAGATGTCATATGAAATATAGCTAGCTATCTTTGTCTAATAAGGAAGAAAATTAGTGTGTTTTGTGTCTAGATGATCGATCATAACAAGATATGTCCCATGTGATTAAAATACATACTTGTTTTGATTTTCTTGTTATCTAGTTTTGTATGCATAATTTTATATATCTTCTAATCTTGAGGATGACTAAGTTTCAAATAATTTTTCATGCCTTTTGAAGTGAGGGGAAAAAACCTTGGACATCTCTTGATCTGTTTAAAACATTGATTTGAGTTCTAGTTTAGAAAGAAATTAATTCAACTCTTAAAACATCCTAGTTTACAAAAAAACTAAAACAACATTTTAATTTTTAACATTATGGAGAAACTGTTTCATCGAGAAATCATCTCTTTACACAATTCCTACTCTTCTCTTAACTTCCATGTTTAACCATAATAAAATAACGGCAGCGTTATTCGTCTATAAAAAATATTGTAATTTTTTTTCAACCTACTTATAAATTTATTCTGTATCTCGTGAGAATACTACAGTTACATACAATTTAATTTGATATTTCTCTCACATAAATTTACGATATAAATATGGTATGCGTATTTTAAATGTACGAATAACATTATCTATAAAATAATCAGAAAGTGCTTTTGCATGATGGAGACAAAAAATTTCTTGCAGTTTATTGCCTATACGAAGAAATGCTAACTGATAAAAACATGCTCCAAATTTTAAAGAAAGAAAAAAAAAAAGGGCTGGTGCTATAAAACACTTAGCTCAAACAATGCGTGGGATCTAGGGAAGAGTCGAATCTATTATATGAGTCTATAATAGGTTGTCTTACCTTATATACCGTTGCATCAATGCTCTCCTTCACCAATTTTATTTTTTATCTTTAAAGAAAGGATTGGATAAAAATCAAGTTCCAGATTTTCATATAAATGTTATATCACGTTTACTTAGTTATATGACATTGTCAGTTACAAATGTAAATAACTACAGCTACAACCAGGGTACAGCAGAGAAAGAGGGTTGCAGAATGGAGATGGAAGAGCAACTATACTATAGAATGCTATATATATTTGTTCAAACAGAGTAAATACATGATTTAATTCAAAATTTATGGGTGAACATTTTAAAACTTTTTGAAAGGTCTAGGAACAGAGGTGTAACTCCAGACAGAAAAAAGGTCGCGTTCAACATATACCCTTTGTTTAGATAAGGAGAGAAAATGATAAGAGAAAAAATGGATAAAAAGTGAATAGAAAAGTAGAAAGAATTTTAATTGTTTGGATGGAGAAAAAATGAAAAAAAAGAAAACAAAGAAAACATTAAAAAAAATATTTTTTATACACCCTCATCCCACCCCCTTGTCGCATCCCCCACCCCACCCCTGCCGCATCTCCCACCTCCCCCACGTCCCCACCTCACCCCCGCCGCTCAGACTACCGCTCGATCGATTTGAGTCGCACCGTGCAGATCCAAGCTGCCATCGACCGTGTTCATCGAACCATGGGTTGTGCCACCCAACGAGCAGATCTACAAGCCTAGCTTCATCGTGCATTGACTAAGTTGTTGCTATCCGCGAGCCAGACCCGCTTTAACCATAACTCGTGCCGTCAATCACCATTCGTGTTCAGATCTGGTCAACCGCACCACACCTACAACCCATCGATACCAACCATCCAGCTGTCGTTCGCTCGTGCCGCATGACAAGAGGAAGAAGAAGAAGGAAGGTCTCAGGTATTCTGGTATGAATGTAGGGATATAATAATCATTTTATATGACTATCACACATTTTTTCTTATTTTTTGCGCATAAGAGGCGAGAAAACTGAAGAGGTAGGTTTCACAACCAAATCTTTTTTTTTCTATACTGACAAATAAAAAAAAATAGAATATTTCTATTATTTTTTCTCCTCTTATTTTTTTTTACTCATTTTTTTTTTGAAACAATACAAAAAAAAATAGTACTGTCATTACAAACATTAGATATCTTCCCTGACGCAAAAACACCATCATATACCAACAATGATAAAACTCATTATGAAGTACAGTGAAGAACAACTACCCCCAACAATGGGCAGGTGTTGTTGGAGTGGTACTCTTTGCAGTTTGCACACCACATCTACAGCTCTCGCATGCATTATTTATCATTAAGTGTCACATCACTCAATATTTCATATCTAATCAATGATACTAAAAAAATTGTTAACTGTTGAAGGAGATGTGCAAATAAAATATTTCTCTATTAGTAAAGTACTAAAGTATATAAGTTGTGTACAATACAAGCGACAGATGTGTGCCCAAACAGGATTTCCTGAATTACACTACTGCAGATTGCTTCGTAAAGTACTAAAATATATAATAGAATTTAAATCTTCTTATATCATTTTTTTTTTCATGTAAAAGAAAAAAATAAATATAAAAATTATAAAAAAAATTCATAAATCATTAATGATTCTACTAATACATTTCTATATAAGTTGTGTACAATACAAGCTACAGGTTTGTGCCTTAACTGGATTTCCTTCACGGATTGCACTACTGCAGATTGCTTCGGCCAACCCACCTAACAATCCATCATCAATATTCTCTTTCGGTACTCTTTCTTGAGTAAACCAAACCAATCACACCCCCTTCTCCTCATTAAAGCTCTCAGCTCTTTATAAATCAAAGAGACAGGTTATTTATGAGCTTCTTGACCTAACTTTATAATAGATTTATCATCCTCGTGGAGTGAGATAAACACAAACTCTACTGTTATTCAACAAGAGAGAATTCAAACCAACTGGTGAATCTAATAACTCATCATGATCCTTATATGATAAAACTTGTATTTATCTCTTTTCAAATGGTGGTCCTTGTGATAGGAGAGGTTTCAAATCCATTATAAAATTCAATTTTGCATTTTGCTTCCTCGCCTTTTATTGATTAATTAATATTAGATATATGGGCATTCCCCACTGATCCAATATTTTAGGGCCGATTACAGATCTTGCAAAAGTGGGTATGAAGGCGTTAGGGGTCCAAAAAAGCAGTATGATTGCTTTAAAAGAGTAATAATGAAAACAAAAACAAATTGTTACAAAGTTTATAAATTTTGGAATAAATCCTCTCTGATTGCTTAGTGTTTACATGGGCTACGAAATTTTTTATAAATGCAGGCTGTATAAATAGGTTCGTGACCTTGTATATTATAAGATCAACTAGTGATTATAATGTATATTATAAGATCAATTAATGATTATATTATGCAGCAGCGGTGACTTGATGGTGCACAACAATGGTGGTCGTGGCTTGCAACTCACAATGATTGTGGCGCTTCATCCATCACGTTGGATGTTGGCTGCCAGCCGGTCTTCACTCACGGTGTCTGGCAGCGGCAGCTAGGGTTAGGTTGGAATCAATGAAAAAGAAGCAAGAGTAAAGAAGAGGGTTAAGGTTTTTGATTTTTTTTTTTTGGTCAGGGGTCACATTTTTATAACACATGGCCTCTTCCAAGGTTAAAAAAAAAATAAGAAAAAAAATTGATTAACCGGTAGGCTAAATACTCAAGCTTTCTTAACCCGTAAGTTAAGTGAGCTTGATCAAATCGACCCACCATTTTGTGAGTCAAATTTTTTTAACAAGTTGAGCTCACGGGCCATAGCCCACATTGACCGCTCTTATCCCCCGTCCTCAAGGTCACCCCCTTCTCAATTTGGAATGGTGCTGAACCTTTTTAACACAAAAATGGATGAAGTTTAGATGAATGGACAATTCATTACTCTATCTGTTTCTTTTTATCTATTAAAGTTTTATAAAATTAAGGAAATTATTAAATAACTTTAAATTAAGTGAAATATAAGTTGACATAATTAAAATTGTAGAAATTAATTAATATGTGTAATTATTAAATTTAATAGAGACAATAAATGATAGGATAAAATTAAAAAAAATTAATTAATACATTCTTAAAACTCTCAAATAATATATAAATTGAAATAAAATATATTTTTTTAAAATGACATATAAAAAGGAGGAACGGAGGGAATATTAATCAAGATAAAGCCGGATCACGTTATAGTTTTACACTACAAGACGGTTAGGGAGGCAATCGGCCATTAATATATATAAGTTATTGGTGGGACGACTATGGATTATCACGAAAACACAAAATCGTCCAACAACAATGCGACAGTTTTTGTTATTAGAGCTCAAGGCCCATGCACTGGGATATTCTCATCGGATATACCTTTATTCCTTCTTCTAGTTTTCGTAATCTTCACTTGGACCGCTAACGATTGGATCATGCAAATCAAGCATCAATATATTCTAAAATAATTTGACTATAAATATGGATGATCAGGCTCCTAGTTTTTGCAAGCAACACGAGAAACAAAATGCAATACGATTGCGAGAATTATGATCCCTCATTTCCTGACCAACCTGTGGTTGACCTATACCTCCCAGTTTGGGCTAGCTTACCAGCCTTCCGGTCCAAGCCAGCCTTCATTTGGGCTGAACATGACTCGAACACTCCCACACTCCTCACCTATGCCCAACTCAATGCGTCCGTCCAAGTCATCTCCTCTCAGTTACTCGTTCCACTCCAAAGAGGTGACACTGTCCTTGTTCTGTGCTCTCCAGGACTCGACCTAGTTGAGGTCATCTTTGGTTGCCAAAGGGCTGGTCTCTTAAGCGTCCCTATCGTCCCTCCTCACCCTTCTTTTGCTAATGAAAACTATCACCACCTTATAAGAGTGATTTCACATACCAAGCCCAAAGCTGCCATAGCTCACCCTGATTACATATCAAGCATTCGAACCTACGTGTCTTCCTCCCATAACAACAAGAAACTTGCTGACATGTTACAAAACATTCGATGGATTTCCATAGATGATGTCAAACATGGTAACGTAAATTTAAATACAAGTGATTCTCTAACATATAGTGGTTGCAAAGCAGATGAGGTTTATTTGGTTCAGTACACGTCTGGTGCCACTGGGTTACCAAAACCTGTGCTTGTCACAGCTGGATCAGCTGCTCATAACGTTAGGACAGCCAGGAAAGCTTATGATCTTCATCCAAACAGTGTTATTGTTTCATGGTTGCCTCAATACCATGACTGTGGCCTCGTGTTTCTGTTATTGACCATTGTGTCCGGGGCTACTTGTGTTCTCACGTCCTCAACTGCGTTTATCAAACGCCCAAGAGTGTGGCTTGAGTTGATGTCAAAATTCAAGGCCACATGTACTCCTGTTCCATCATTCACGTTGCCACTGGTGGTCAAGCGTGGAGGGATCGACAAAGGAACTTTACCAATAAACCTCTCCGCTTTAAAGAACCTTATACTCATCAATGAACCCATCTACAGAGATTCGGTTGAAGAATTTGTTCACACCTTTTCCCCATTTGGGTTAAGTGCCTCGTCTATCTCTCCTTCTTACGGGTTAGCAGAGAATTGTACCTTTGTTTCCACTGCGTGGAGGGGTGATACTGATAGCTATTCTAACTTTCCAGATCTTCCAACTCTCAACAAGCTGTTGCCAGTTGCAAGGCTTTCTTCACAGTGCAGAAATGAGGAACAGGAAGACGTGGAAATTATGTTTGTTAATGAAGAAACACTTGAGCCAGCTGAGGATGGTGTTGAAGGAGAAATTTGGGTTTCCTCACCAAGCAATGGCTCTGGTTACCTGGGCCACCCTTCTTTAACAAGGGAGGTGTTTCATGGAAGACTAAGAAACATGGTTGGCAGGTGTTTTCTTCGAACTGGCGATACAGGCATCGTGAAAGGAAACCAGAGGTATCTCTTTGTGACTGGTCGGTGTCAAGATGTTATCAAGCTCCAAAATGGTCAAAACATTCATCCTCATTACATAGAGACTGCAGCTTATAACAGTTGCCCAAAGTTACTAAGAGGAGGTTGCCTTGCAGCCTTCAAAGTTTCTACAACAGTTGCACTTGTGGCTGAGATGCAGAGAATTGAAAAGGACACAGACATTGGGGTATTGAGGAGCATTTGTCATGGAATCAAAGATGGTGTTTTGAAGAAAGAGAAGGTAGAGGTTGGATGGGTGGTTTTGGTTAAGAGTGGATGCGTTCCAAAAACCACTTCTGGAAAGTTACAAAGATGGGCAGCTAAGGAGAAACTTCTTGCAGGCAAAATGATAGTTGTGATGGAGATGCGATTTGGAGACGATGTAATGGCTGCGGAAGAGAACGATCAGATAACTTCTGCACTTTTAAGTGCAGAAACTCGTAGCTCATTACTCTCACGTCTTTGAGAGCATGAGTGAAGTGTAACGCCTGAAATAAAAAGTGTTGATTCTAATCCATCAGCAGATTTTTACTTCTATATTATAATATAACTAAGCATTGCAGGGCATAGCTATAGAGCAGAAAATTACTGTAACTCTGCTTGTAAACTCTACTAGATTAATTGTGTCATACTGTCATACTTCAGGGTAGATGCATGGTCCAAAGGAACAACATAGGACAATGCATATACCTTGTTATAGATAGTAATACATTACTATATAGAACCACAGCGGGATACTCCTCCAACTCGTACAAGATCAAAGAGCGCAGTGACTCCTCAAAGGACCATATATTATATGTAGCTTGCTCTATTTGTGGATGCTTTCCAAAACCCACACAAGTCCTCGTTAAAGCACTAAGCAATAAGGTGTTTGCGTTGCCACAGCGGTCTATAATCCACGCTAAATCGTAGATGGCTTGAGTCACAATAATTATTCGAACGTACACTTCAGATTCCCACAGGCCACAACCAAGAAATCTACCAAAGTAGAAAGACCCTGTGTTTTTTCACATAAATTAGCAAGTCCCTATTGGTATCGAATCCTTCATCCAATAATAAAATTAAAACGACTCGCTCATTTTTGGTATTGGCTATTCTCCCCAAAAGTGGGGCTAAGCGCACACGGTGTGGTAGATCATAAAGCCATAGTCTTTGCTGAAGAACAAGAGCTCCGTTTAACCAAGCAAGGAGCGCGGAGCCTCAGAGTGCTGTGCCTGTGCGAACACATTCATGGTGTTAATGTACAGCAAATATCTGATTAGTTAGTTAGTTATTTAAGTTAGTTAGAGTTAGAATTGATAGCATGTACACAACTTATAAGCTTATTTTTTTTTTACATATATATATATATATGTAACCTGAACAACAAACTGAATCAGTTGTTGAGTTCATTCATTTATCTGAGATTTCAATTTCTCTCTCTTTCTCTCATGGATTTTGCTTTCTTTCGAATTCACATGGCTCAATCCGTTGCATGCTCCGTCATTTTTAACATGGTATCAGAGCTCCTATCCTAGGGGCTCTGCATACTGCTGCTGCTACTCTGCATTTTTTTTAAATTCTTGATCGATCAAGGTATTTCTTGTGACCTAATTTCTTGTTCGACTCAATTTTGGATCTATTGTTCTTGATTGGACAAATTTTCTACATCAATCTGTTGTTTCAAGAAATTGTTAATCACTTAATCGCTTTTGATCGTTTTTCTAAACCGATCGATCTCGTTCTTCGATTTCTGCATTGTGTTTCTGCTTCGATCTTCCGTTTTGGCTATTTTTCTTGTCTGGTGAGTTCTTGATTGTTGTGAACTACTGTAATGGCTGAGGAAGTCGTGAATGCCGATGCTGTGAATACGAACATCGGGAATAACAATTTGTGAACCGTAATATGCCATTATAGATCCATCAATGAACCCTTTTTACCTACATCCTGGGGAGAATCCGGGTTCAGTACTTGTGACTCCTCTGTTAGATGATAGGAACTATCATGATTGGTCCAAGGATATGCTTATGGCTTTAAAAACAAAGAACAAAGTTGTATTTGTGAATGGAGCAATCCAAAAACAAGCAATTGATCACCCAAATTTTTGGTGTTGGGATAGGTGTAGTACCTTAGTTCTTTCCTGGATCAAACACTCCTTGGATATCTCAATTAGATACAGTATTCGTTGGTCAGATACTGCTGAAGAAGTATAGAAAGAATTGCCTGAAAGGCACTATCAAGGACATGTTTACCAAATCAGTGACCTGCAAGAGGATTTGTATACTTTGAGACAAGGTGATGATTCTGTGACTGCATATTTTACTAAGTTGAGAGGAATTTGGGAAGAATTGGAAGGCTTTCAACCAATTCCTTCATGTTTGTGCAACATTCCCTATACCTGCACCTTGATTCCAATCATGAAATCATATAGAGAAACCAATTATGTGATAAGGTTTTTGAAGGGCCTTAATGAATAATATTCTGGTGTTAGATCTCAAGTGATGCTAATGGATCCTCTACCAAGTATCAACAAGGTGTATTCCATGTTGACTCAATAGGAAAGACAAATGAATCCTCACCTGGAAGAGTCTCGTGTGTTAGCCAATTTTTCTTATGCAAATAGCCAAGGAAGAGGCAATGGTGGTAGGGGAAACCCTGGAAAAGGAAATTATGGTGGTGGAAGGAATCAAGGAGGAAGAGGAAAAAGGAAAATATGCACCTACTGCAACAAAGTAGGGCATATGGTAGACACATGTTATAAGAAACATGGCTACCCCCTTCATTATCAAAAATCAGCAAGTAATTTTGAGACAGATCAAGAGATTAAAGATGAAAATTCTGATGGCTCAGTGTATAATGCTGCTATTGGTTTCACTAATTCATCCTCTAAGCAGAATGGTGAAGGTCACACACTTGGTTTTACTTCGAATCAGCATTGAGCTATCTTAACCTTGCTACAAGGTGCTGCTGGTGCTACATCACATAGTCCTGCTGCTAATCAGATTGTCTCTACACCTGTGCACAAAACAGGTATCATTTGTACTATAAATGATCATGGTAAGTCTAATTCTTGGATAATAGACACGGGAGCCACTGATCACGTATGCAATTCACTTGAATTTTTTCATTGTCATAAGAAAATTAAGCCTATTTCAGTTAGACTTCTTGATGGTACCCGAGTCATAACTAAAGTAGCAGGGACAATGTTTTTATCTGAAGAAATATACTTGCTTGATGTGCTATATATTCCAAACTTCTGATGTAATCTAGTTTCTGTTTCGAAGTTAACTCAGTTCTTGAATTGCAAATGTGTTTTTGATGATTTCTTTTGTCATATATAGGACAAACTCAGCTTGAAGAAGATTGGTACAGTTGAGTTGAAGGCTGGCCTATACACTTTCAGTCCAAAAACCATTTTCACATTGCCTCATGATCATGTAAAACCCTTACATTCTGTTCATGTTTTCAATTCCTATACATGTAATAAGTGGCACTTAAGGTTAGGTCACCCTTCCCATCAAAAACTTGTCATATATCAAAACAAAGAAGATTACCTTTCCCAAATAGTGTTTCAGTTTGTGAGAAGTTTTTTGATTTACTACATATGGATATTTGGGGTCCAATTTCTTCATCTTCTATGCTTGGACACAAATATTTCTTAACTATTGTCGATGATGCTAGTAGGTACACTTGGTTATATTTCATGAAACTTAAGTCTGAAACACAACAGCTCATTAAAAATTTCATTTCATATGTTGAGACACAATTTGATACAAAAGTTAAAGGGATTAGATATGATAATGGGTATGAGTTTAAGTTAACTCAATATTACTCTAGTAAAGGGATAATTCATCAAACATCATGTGTGGAAACTCTACAACAAAATGAGATTGTAAAAAGGAAACACTAACACATTTTAGTCATTACCCGAGCTTTGCTTTGCCAATCTTCACTCCCAAAGATTTTTTGGACACATACTGCAACCCATGCTATTCATCTTATTAACAGGTTACCTACCCCGTTTTTGTCCAATAAGTCTCCTTATCAAGTTCTTTATAATCACTTACTTGACATCAATTCTCTAAAGGCATTTACTTGTCTTTCTTTTGCCACTACCTTAGTTGGACATAGGCAAAAACTTGATAGTAGAGCTAGAAAATGCATCCACTTAGGCTTCAAACCAGGGGTCAACGGATATCTGTTATTTAACCTGAAAATTAAAGAACTTTTTGTATCAAGGAATGTGAATTTTTATAAGCATATTTTTCCTTATATGGCAAGTGAATCTGATATCATTCATTTTGCACCTACTGCATCATCTAACAACTATCACACAACATCATACAATTTTGATTGGCTTAGTAATTCTCCACAAAATCCTATTTCTTCATCATTTCCTGCTTCATGGGACAACTTTGCCTTACCTCACACACCCTTAGTCCAATCTGATCAAAGTCAGATGCACTTTTTACTTGATTCTTCTGCATCTGAATTTTCTGAACCATTATCATCTGCTGAACTAACCAATTCTGCTACCCCTGTACCAAATAATAGGTACCCTTATAGAACCCGAAAACAGCCTAAATATCTTCAAGACTACCAATGTTTTCTTACCCAAACTCCAGCCAACAACTCAACACTTTCTTCATCAAGTACTGTCAGGTATCCTTTATCAGCTTATGATTCATATGACAAGTTATCATCTAAACATAAATGCTTTTCTCTAGCTGTTACTTCCAGCAGTGAACTTGATTCATATGAGGATGCAATCAAGCATGCTTGCTGGCAGGAAGCTATCTCAGCTGAACTGGATGCTTTGAACAAAAACCATACTTGGGTTATTACTTCTTTGCCACCTCACAAAAGGGCTATAGACTGTAAATGGGTGTTCAAGATTAAATACCGAGCTGATGGCACAATCGAAAGACATAAAGCCCGTTTGGTAGCAAAGGGCTTTACTCAAACCACATGATTTGACTATATGGAGACTTTTAGTCCAGTTGTCAAGATGACAACCATTCGGTTACTCTTAGCTTTGGCTTCCTCTCTTGGTTGGTATCTACATCAATTAGATGTAAATACAACATTTCTTCATGGAGAATTGAGTGAAGAAGTTTATATGAAGGTTCCTCCTAGTCTCCATGTGACTGATCCAAATTTAGTTTGCAAATTAACTAAATCTCTTTATGGCTTGAAGCAAGCGAGTCGTCAATGGAATGCCAAGTTGACTGACACACTTGTAGCTAGTGGTTATGTGCAATCCAAGGCTGATTATTCTTTGTTCACTAAATCCAATTCATCAGGTTTCACAGCAACATTAGTGTATGTTGATGATTTGGTATTAGGTGGGAATGATCTCACTGAAATCAACAGTATTAAATAGATTCTGCATCAACAATTCAGCATTAAGGATTTAGGTGAGCTGACGTTTTTCCTTGGTTTTGAGATAGCCAGATCCAGCAGTGGCCTCACTCTCTATCAGAGAAAATATGCTCTGGACTTACTCAGTGATGCTAGATTACTTGGATCCAAACCATGTAACACTATTATGGATCCTAATTTGAAGTTGAGCAAGACTTCTGGCACACCAATTGCTGATCTGTTTACTTACAGAAGATTGTTTGGTCGTTTGCTTTACCTTACACATAGCAGACCCGATATTTGCTATGCTGTAAGTAGGCTAAGTCAGTTTCTTGACTGTCCTACAAATGTTCACCTTCAAGCTGCACTACTGGTACTCAAGTATATTAAAAACTCCTTAGGCCTTGGTCTGTTTTTCCAGCAAAATCATCTCTTGTCCTCAAGGGTTTTGCTGATTTGGATTAGGGAGCTTGTCCCGATACACGTCGTTCTATTTTTGGTTTTTGTTTTTATCTTTGTGATGCACTCATCTCTTGGAAAAGCAAGAAACAGTCTTTAGTGTCACGATCTTTTGCTAAAGCAGAGTACCGAGCCCTGGCCCAAGCAACTTGTGAGGCACAATGGCTACTTTTTCTGCTCCAAGATCTGCAAGTTCCTCACTCAACTCCTGTTGCTGTTTTCTGTGATAATCAATCTGCTTTGTACATCGCTACAAACCCCGTTTTTCATGAACGGATGAAACCCATTGAGATGGATTGTCACACTGTCCGTGAGAAGGTTCAAGCTAGCATTTTGCACTTACTTCCTATTAACACTCATGACCAAATTGCTGACTTACTCACCAAACTGTTGCACCCAGGTTCATTTCAGAAATTACTTTCCAAGCTTGGCATGCTTAACATACATGCCAGCTTGCGGGGGGGTGTTAATGTACAACAAATTTTTGATTAGTTAGTTAGTTATTTAAGTTAGTTAGAGTTAGAATTGATAGCCTGTACACAGCTTGTAAGCTTTTTTTTTTTTACATATATATATGTAACCTGAACAAGAAATTGAATCAATTGTTGAGTTCATTCATTTTTCTGAGATTTCAATTTCTCTCTCTCTCTCATGGATTTTGCATTCTTTTGAACTCACATGGCTCAATCCGTTGTATGCTCTGCCATTTTCAACACATGGTGGAACTAGAAAAACAAAGACCTATTTTATAGAGAAATTCTTAATAAATATGGTGTATTATAGTTGAATCTATTAATTTAATCATGATTTAATATTTTTATAGATCTTTATATCTCGTAATTAATTTTATAATATTGTATAAAAATATTAAATTTTAATTAATTGAATGCACTTAATTGAATGCACCATATTTAAATAAAAAATTTTTCATTTTATAAAATCGATTTTTTGGCGGGCCTGTACTTGGGCCTTTTTGACAACTGTATTCGCATTTTACTCGTTCTCTTTCTTGCGTCTTTGGCTTTGGGCAATGGTTATGGCTTTATTATTGTTGCCCTCAAAGTTAAAGGACAATTACTGTTACCCTCAAAGTTAAAGGACAGTTATGCTTTGTTTGTTTGAAGAGAAAATAGGAAGAGAGAAAATGAGAAGAGAGAAAATAGGGAGAATATGTTATTTTCTTTTGTTTGGTATAGCAAAGAAAATAGGGGAGATAGAAAACTTTGAGGTGGGACCCACTCAAAATATTTTATCTCCTCAGATAAGGAGAAAATAGAGAGATTGTGTGATATTAACATAAAATTACCTAATTACCCCTACAATCAAATCTGAAAAATTGCATTTCCCTTTCCCCATTCGTTACCCTGATTCCCTGTCCCTCTTCTTGCCTCCCATTCAGCCATGGACGCCGTCGACGGTGAGATGCGGTTGCGTGGTCGATCCAGCGCGCGCACGCAGTGTCGTCGCCACCACGCGCGTCGCTCGCCGTCTCACGTCGACCTGCACCGCTCCTCGCACCGCGCGGCTTGCCGTCTCACATTCGACCCCGCACCACTCCTCGCACCGCGCGCGCCGCACCGCTCCTCGCACCGCATCTGTGGGACTGTGGGGGGGGGGGGGGAGAAGGAACGGGGGGGGAAGGGGAAGGGAAGGGGGGAAGGGAAGGAGAAGGGAAGGGAAAGGTGGAGTTTTTTTTTTTTTTAATATTAAAATATATTTAATAAAATTTGTCATAAATATTATATAATTATAAATAATAAAAAATTATTAAATAAATAATTTTAAATCAAATTTTTATAATTTAGTGTTAATAAATTAAAATTTTTAATTAATATTTAATATAAAATAATTTTTTTAAAAATTTATAATAACATGTTTATAGATTAAAATAAAATTAACTTTTGTTTGTAATTAATTAATTATGATAAAGATATATATGTTATTTTATATAATTATATTTTTTTTCATTTTTCATTTTATATAATTATAAAATGTATTTATTTACTTAATATAATTTTAAAAATGTTTAATTAAAAAATATAAAAAATATAATTATATATTTATATTTTATTATACATTTAATAAGGATAAATATGTCATTCTATATAATTATATATTATATTCTCTTATTTTTTTATTCAACTCTCATTTTCTTTCTCTTCTTTTTCTCTTCATCCAAACAATAGGAGAGAAAATGTATTTTTCTCTTTATTTTTTCTCCTCTCTATTTTCTCTCTTTTCATTTTCTCTTCTCATCCAAACACAGCGTTACTGTTACAAACTTAGCAAAACTATTGTTGCTAACGTTATTAAATTGGATTTTGGATAAATTTTTAGTTAAATACAATGTATTCAGTTAAATATATTAAATTAATTAAAATTTTATATTTTTATAAAATATTATAAAATTAATTATAAGATACAAAAATTTATAAAAATATTAAATTTTAATTAATTTAATATATTTATTTATAATACATTATATTTATGGAGGAATTTTGTTGGGTTCAATTATAAAAAATCATACGGATTTTACCTGGTTTAAAATGGGCTGAGTACAAGTGGATTCAAAAACCTGAACCAGATAATATTCTGGTTTACTGGGTTACTAGTTGGTTTGATCCAGGTTTAGTAATTCTGATTGTACCATGTGTACGATATGGTTGGCCCTTGTTTAGGGTTATCATGCATTTCTGTTTAATATATTAGATTAAAAAATTATGATTATAGATAGGTGTTATATTGGAAGTTATATTTTATTTTGATATATATATATATACATTTTTCGAATAGCAATTCTTTACCCCAAATAAAAAAAAAGACTAAGTGTGGTTAATTTGTTTGTTACATATAATTATATATTTTTTTGTTTTTATTATTCTTTTTTGTTTTATATATATATATATATATATATATATATATATATATAATTTTCCACGTCATTGTGTAAGCTTACTTTAACAAAGTGAAAGAGAGTTAAGGCTATAAACTTGAGGAAAGAAGATTCAATATAAACAAGAAGAAAGACAATATAATATATTGCCCTTCTTCTTGATTCAATATATATTGTCCTTCTTCTTGTTTATATTGAATCTTCTTTTCTCGAGTCTATAGCCTTAACCCTCCTTCACTTTGTTAAAGTAAGCTTATACAATGATGTGGAAAGTTATTTTTAAAATTTACTACAAATATATTGAATCAGTGGCCATTTTGCTCCAAAACATTCTTCAGAACCTTAAGTCCTTAACACATAATCGACCCTTAAAATTATTATAGAATTTGATAAAATATTAATAAAAAATGCACTTAACAAACAAATTTTGAACTATGAGATTTGAAATTATACTTTCTACAGTTATTTTTGAAACTGCAGGGATTCACATCCAATAAAAATAAATAGGCACATATTGTTCGAAAGCTTTAACTCAAATGAAACTAACACCAAATTCTTTTAAAGCTGATCAATAATATATAGTCGCGTAATGTTCGAAAGCTTTAACTTAAATGATACTATAGTCAAATTTCTTTAAAATCATAGGATGTGTTTGGTAATTGAAATTTTGAAAGATTTTCAAAGAATGAAGGAAATTTTTTTTTTTTATTTTGAGTAAATACTCTTATATTTTAAATTTTATTAAAACAAAAGAATAAAATGAAAAATAATCACATAATATTTTAATCATATTTTATTTATTTATATTAACATTTATATTTTTCTTAATTTAAAAATAAAAAATAAAATATAAGCTTTCTTTTTCCTCTGCCATTCATTCATCTTGCAATTAAATCCCACAGAGGCGAATTTCCCTCCAGCTTAATTTTCCATTAATCAAAGTATAAACTTGGAAGTACAAGAAAGTATCATTTATTTCAAGTTTGGCATAACATCAGGACAGAAATTAGGCACCTTTGTTAACACTCCATCAAAATATATTGGTCAAAGGGGAAAAGTGCTGGGTGTTGCATCCTGAATGTGGATCCCACCCTCCAAATATGGTGTTAAACTTTCAAGGGAATATAACTGTCTTTAATCCAATTAGAGTGTGATCTTACTATTCTAGTCTTCTTCGGATGCATCCGATGGTTCCCCTTCAGGTGCCTCAGTGGGTGCATTAGTGGGTGATGCCCATTCAGGATTCTCTGAATCATCATCTGGTTCCCCTTCAGGTGCCTCTGTGGGTGCATCTGTTGGTGCCAATTCAGGTGACTCTGTGGGTGCATTGGTTGGTGCCACTTCAGGTGTTTCTGTGGGTGCATTTGCTGGTGCTTCGGATGGCGCATATGTTGGTGCATCTACGGGTGCATCTGTTGGTGCTTGTTCAGGTGCATCATCATCTGTTGGTGCCTGTTCAGGTGCCTCCGTGGGTGAATTCTCTGGTGCCCCTGCTGGCGAATTTTCTTCTTCCAGGGAATCTTCTGGTGCTTCTGCAGGTGAACCATCTTCATCATCATACACATCATCTGCAGGTAAATCTTCCGGTGCCCCAACGGGTGATTCTATTGGCCCTGTGGGCGAACTTCCCATGCTGCTTGGATCTCTGTTTGTGACAACAGTAACCACATTTAGTTTTTCGTTTATGTCAATTTAAGATTTCGATCGTCTAAAATAATTTATGGACAAGTACATATTTATTAATTATTAAAGAATAAGTGAGTTCATTTATTCATAATTAATAGATGATTATTTGTTTATAAATTATTTTAAAGAATTATCTTCCGTTAAGTCAAATTATACACAAAACATACATTCTATTGTAGAGATATATTATTTAATATTTAAGTGTATTAAATTAATTAATATTTAATATTTTTATAAAATTTTATATCATAAAATTAAAAGTTAAATTTTTTATAAAAATATTAATTATTAAATATTAATTAACTTGATATATTTAACTTAAATACCTTAAATTTAAATAAAAATTTCTCTTATCACGAGAAGTTAAATCACTATTTGATATTTGATATGTGTAAATTTATAAAAACTATAACATAAATGCACTTATGTTTAAAAATATTTTTATACATTAAATAATAATTTAAATACTTATTACATACTTAACTAACATCTTCAATTTTACTGAATCAATGTATTTATTAAAAATTTTTATATAAATTTAAAATATTTAATTAAATATATTAAGTCAATTAATATTTAATATTTTTATATAATTTTATATTATATAATTAAAAATACAAAATTTTATAAAAATATTAAAAACTAATTAATCTAATATATCTAATTTAGTTGCTATAAGTTTAGGGAAAATGTAATGATGTGATGAAATTCCGGTAATCATAAAAAAAGTTGACAAAAAAATTTGGAAGACAAGGAATATGGGCCACATCTTACTTGTCTGTATCAATCCAGTCAGCTAAAGATGATCCTACGTCGCCATCCTCAAAGAAGGCATCCTCCTCTGTAGCTTCTCCACTGCCAGTGCCACCAAAAGCCTTCTTAGCCTCCTCTATAGTTTCTTGAGAGAAACTTCCCTGGCCTATGAGATCCTTCCATGAATCATCCTGACCCAAAACCGAACGGAATGGCAGAGCCAGCACCAATGAAAATACCAAGACCAATGATATCTTGGCCATTTCCTTACTTCTTCCCTGGAATCAAGGATTGAAGAAACGCCTTCACAATTTGTAAACCAAGGGTTGCAGTGAAGCGCAACTTTGTTTGATTAGAATTTGGTGTTTTATATATAGTGCAACAACCCGTTTTGGCGTTATGCGGTTGCCAAATTCGATCTGTCACCTTATAATGGTGTTCATACAGGTGTTAACTTCCCGGCTCTCACGTACTATAATTTTTTATCTTTGGAAATTTTTCTCTCTTTTATTGTCTAACGGTAGGATTATAGTTTGTGAACAGATCAGCGTCTATGCTGTTATTGCAAAATTTCTTTTGCAAAGCCTTCATTTGCGGCTTTACTAGTTATATATAGCCACTAGGTGGTGGTGGCAGAGGCTTGTTCTCCCCTGTTCAATAAGACTTTATTAGTTTATTTTTAGTGCAGGGTCAAAAATAAGCTACACAAAATATTATTTTTCTTTCTAATATCTCGCAAAGTTACATGATATTGCTTCATATATTTCTTACAAATTACAATTGGGTGAATATAACAGGAAATACAGCACTTCAACATAAATTGCAAACAAGATGCGGTTAAGTTGTACTATTGCATATGCTTTCTACGGAGGTAGAAAGTAGTAACTCCACAGCTCTAACAGTCTTTGCTTCAGTGGAGATTTAGATTCCTCATTCTCCTGCTAATGAAAACAGGATGAGACAGAATAAGAGAATGATAAATTCAGCCTTTTAAGAAACCTGATGAGTGTATAAATAAGAGGACAACTGCATGTGCCAGAAAACTTAGATGCATGATTCGATGATTATCAGCAACACCAGATCATGTGCATGTGATCTAAAACTTGATGGATTGGATTGGATTTCATGTGGGCTCTCTTTGGAAGCTGAATACTTTATTTATAAATTTATTTATAATAAAAAATCAAAAACCGTTCATGGTTTCTTGGATGGATCGCTTGGCCTCACAGTTTGAACTGTTAGCTAACCAGAAATAGCATGGACACTGGATGCCGTAGTGGTATTTATAATGAAATTGGCAATGTAGGGTATGGAGGACTCTCCCAAAATTAAAAGCTATATACCTCTTTCAATAGCATGTACCCGCTGCTGAGCTTTTGCACTTGCAAGTTGCAATAAAAGCAATTTCCTCCCTTATTCTTTTAGGTGGGGAGTAGAGAGCAAAGGATAATAACAAGCATAGTGGTTGGAGCTACATAAACAGAGATTTTAAAGATTTCTCCGTATTTTCATTTTTTCTGGATCAGGGTACATAACATTCTAATAATTAAGTTGATTGTTACGATGAGAAATTAGTAGGTTTATTGCTGGCTAGTACTCGTCATGGAGTTAATATGGAAAGCAGCATTTTGTGATTGTTGTCCTAGATCGGACGAAAGTAAGGAAAGAAGGCATAGAAACAGGCAAGCATTGAAATGATGTGATTGCATTAATTACCTTTGCTCATTGCCAATCTGCCTCCCGTTGATGCCAGCAGCTCTGTACCTGGGTAGTGGGATTTGATCATGCTCTATTCGAATGACATCCTCCTTGAGGATCTCATAGTGCCTTTTCACCTCTTCTATGGATTTTCCACCAACGGCGTTGGCTATATGTTGCCAACGGTTGGGGTCGTCCGGGCCATGTACCGCAAGAGCATCCTCAAAACGTCTGTTCTCTTCTCTTGTCCAAGCCATGCTAGGAGTAGATCAAAACAATAGAAAGAGAGTTATTAATTATTCTTATGAGAAAAGTCAGTGATGTTAGCTTACAGGCAAAGATTTGCCGTTCTAGCTCCTTAAATAAGGGACAGTCAAGTGGGGATTGTGCAAGTTGGCGAATACTTTTTAGGGGCTCAACAAGATGTGATTCCCTCCATTTAGAATGGCTCCAAGTCCCGGGGATGTGTAATGTAAGGGGGTCAATTTAAGTACCTTTATACTATAACTTTAGGTGGTCCATTTCATGTTTCGTATTGTATATCATCACTCATCGGCATTCAGCAAGAAGAATTTCTTCAGATTTTTACAGCCTGGTGGCGGTGGGGATTAGATACCAATCCCCACTTCTATAGATATATTCGCTTCCAAGTTACAATAGAAATCTCACTCCAACGCAAAAAAAAGCAAAGCTAAGATATTCTGCGTCTCTTCTAGTGAGATAGCTAGAACAATTATCCCGTCACTTATTTTGCAACTAGAAGTAATATACTTTCTTCATGACCATTAATATACTTTACATTATGAAATCAAGAATAATGTCCAGTGCGCTCTTCTCATTTGTGAATTGCATTGCTTCAAAGCTAGACCTAACGAGTTGTAATAACTTATATTAATTAGTACAATCGAAAATTGGAGTCGAAATTCGCGTCATGATTCTCTGCATTTATCTTGGGTTACTTTACTTTCTACTCGCTAATTCCTTGCTGGGTAGTGCTGTAAAAAGTTCGAGCGCCAAGCACTCACGTTAATTTCTTTTTTTTTTTTAATTTTGTGTTACAAAATACAATCTCAAGAAATTTTTCACAATCTAAAGGTAAAAAAACTCGAATAATTATCCGCTCTAGTGTATAGTAGCAACTTCCTTACTTTGCTCGATCAAACTAGGAGATTTGAACTGAAAGATACTACGTGCCTAAGAGGTTGAGGGCCAGTCTATGCTTGTTGGTTGTGTTAAGATTAGCAATGCATATGAGAAAGAGGATAAGAATAATGGAAAAAGAAAAGTGGTTAGGGTTCTCTATTGCAAAGTAAATCCGTCAACATTACAAGAATAGAAAAATGGTAAAAATATATATGCACCAAATAAAAGACTAAATTATCCTTAAGATAAATAAAACATAAATGCACCATATTATCTAACATCATCCCTCAAACTCACGATGCATCAACAGAAAGCATCGAGAATTTGCTAATCAAGAAACGAAAGCATGGAGTGGAATGCGACTTTGTAAACAAGTCAGCAATTTGCATGGAGGAAGATACGAAGGGTAAAGTGATGGTCCCATGCTGAAAGTGGTGTCGAGTGAAATGACAGTCAATTTCAATATGCTTGGTGCGTTCATAGAAGATTGAATTGCGAGTGATTTGTATAGCACTCATATTATCACAATACATAAGAGTGAGTCCATGGAAAGTGACACCCATAGACTCAAGTAACCAACGCAACCAAACTATTTCGGTAGTAGTAGATGTCATAGCGCGGTACTCAACTTCGGTAGAAGAGCGAGAGACAACAGCTTGCTTCTTACTCTTCTAAGAAATAAGAGAATCCCCTAGAAAAATACAAAACCCTGTGGTAGACTTACGATCGATAGAGTCACCACCCCAATCAGCATCTGAGTAAGCACATAATTCCAAGGAAGATGATGAAGGAAAGAGAAGACTCTGAAATTGAGTACCCCAAAGATAACGAAGAATGCGAAGAACACCTGCCCAATGAACTGTAGTAGGAGAAACAACAAACTGACTAACAACATGCATTGCATAAGCAATATCAGGTCTAG
The DNA here is from genome assembly GCA_029884605.1 of Ormosia emarginata. Classification (NCBI taxonomy): domain Eukaryota; kingdom Viridiplantae; phylum Streptophyta; class Magnoliopsida; order Fabales; family Fabaceae; genus Ormosia; species Ormosia emarginata. The sequence continues at coordinate 75,302,278 of JAQQTP010000082.1, forward strand.
TGATAGTAAGATATACCAAACTGCCAACAAGAGTACGATACAAAGTGGGATCTGACAAAGGAACACCATCAGAAGAGGTATACCGAACATTATGCTCAAGAGGAGTATCATTTGTTCTAGTGTCAGAGAGATGAGTTTGTTCAAGAATAGTGTCAATGTACTTAGATTGAGAAAGGAGGTAACCTCTAGGAGAGTAAGCAACTTCAATCCCCAAAAACCAACGAAGAGTACCTAAGTCTTTCATCTCAAACTGATGGGCCAATTGGAGTTTCAACTCCACAATCCCGTCAACATCATCCCCAGTAATGATCATGTCATCAACGTATAAGGAGAGCAGAATACGACCATGAGAAGTGCACCTGAGAAACAAAGCAGAATCATGCGGGCTAAAGTGGAAGTCAAGAGATGTAATCACAATAGAGAACTTCTCAAACTAAGCGCGAGGAGCTTGTTTGAGCCCATAGAGAGTCTTTTTCAATTTACAAACTTCACCTGGATTATGAGAAACACCTTGTGGAGGAACCATATAAACCTCTTCTTGAAGATCACCATTCAAGAAGGTATTTTTAACATCCATTTGAGAAATATGTTACTGGCAGATAGATGCGACTGCAATAAGAGTACGAATAGTAGTCATTTTGGTAACATGAGCAAAAGTTTCTTCATAATCCATACCATATTGTTGAGAAAAGCCTTTAGCAACTAAGCGAGCTTTGTATCTCTCAACAGACCCATTAGACTTGGTTTTGATCTTATATACCCAACGAGAACCAATTGCAGTTTTTCTTGACAGAAGAGAGATAAGGTCCTAAATATCTGTCTTGTGCAAAGCAGAAAGTTCCTCTGCCATAACCTGCTGCCAAAGGGGATCAAGAACAGCCTCTTTATAGGAAGATGACTCAGACAAACTGTGAATAGAGGTTAAGAAGGAAGCAAAAGAAGTGAAATAACTAGAATAAACAAAATTTGGTAATTTAGTAGACTTACGATCACGATGAGGATAACGAGGAGGAGGAGGATCCACGATCACAGAAGGTTCTTGGGGAGGCGCGGGGACAGATGAGGCATCTGGATCTGCAGAACTACTAGTGTCAACCCTACAAAGCTCAACATCAGAATTATTTTGGTTATGGGTCACAGGAAGAGGAGCGGTGTCAGAATCTGTGTGAAAAGGATCAATATGGATGAGATCAAATTTGGTAAGGATATGTTGACAAGAAGGAATGTAATAAAAGGGAATATGCTCAAGAAACACTATATGACGTGAGATATAAAGTTTTTGATTTGCAGGATCATAACAACGATAACCCTTCTGACCATTACCATAACCAAGAAAAACACAAATCGCTGAACGAGAAGACAACTTACTACGTTCTACATGAGGACGAAGAACAAAGCAAGTAGAACCAAAGACTCTCATGGCTGAATAATCAGAAACACAACCATATAATTTCTCAAAGGGAGACAAACCTGAAGTAACAGAAGAAGGAATTCTGTTAATGGCATGTACTGCAATGAGGACAGCTTCTCCCTAAAACTCACTTGGAACAAAGGCAGACAAAAGAAGGGAACGAGTAGTTTCAACAATGTGGCTATGTTTCCTTTCAGCAACTCCATTTTGTTCAGGAGTGTCAGTACACGAAGTTTGGTGAAAAGTCCCATCAGAAACAAGTAATTCAGAGAATTTATCAGAAGTATATTCACCACCTAGATCACATCGAAAGCACTTGATAACAACATTATGTTGAGTTTTAACAAAAGCACCAAACATATGATAAATGCCAAGAAATTCAGAACAATGTTTCATAAGATAAACCCAACAATAACGAGTGCAATCATCAATGAACGATACATAATATCTAGAACCACCTTTGGTAACAACTGGTGATGGTCCCCATACATCAGAATGAACCAAGTCAAAAGGTGCAACAGAAACTGAAATACTTTTAGAGAAAGGCAAAGCAGTAAACTTAGCAAGTTTGCAACCACAACAGTCAGAAATATCATTAGATTGCAACTTTCCTAAAGCCCCTGTAGAAGCTAAGTATTTAGACGGGAAGACGAAACATGTCCAAGGCGAGAATGCCATAAATAAAAACTAGAAGACGAGGAATTCAAACGAAAAGACGACGTGTCGACACTAGAAGCTGCAACATCTGGAACTCTCAATTCATCCAGAATATAAAGTCCCCCTGCCTACGGCCTGTCCCAATCAGCCTCCTGGATTGTAGATCCTGCACAAAACAAGAGATGGAAGAAAATAAAACTGAGTAACCAGAATCACATAATTGACTAACAGAAACAAGATTCAAAGCGAGATTAGGAATGTAGTAAACATCTGAAATAGACAAATGAGATGTGAAAACAGACCTAGTGCCTACTAATGGCATAGGAGTGCCATCAGCAATCATGACTGACACAGATGAGACATGATGTAAAGACACAAATGATTTAAAATCAGATGACATATGATGAGAGGCTCTAGAGTCAAGGATCCATATGGATGAAGATATACCTGATGAGTTAGAGGAGGGTAAACCTATATTGGATTGGGCAGACATGGCATGTGGTTGTGTGGCAAGAAACCTCTGGAATTGCTCAACAAGATCATATACTGTAGGATTAGAAAATGATGTACTCTCAACTAACGGAGGAACAACTGCAAAAACATTTGATGTTGGAGGCTTGAAGTTTCGTTGTCCAAACTGATATTGTTTTGCAAAATTAGACTATACATACAACTTTTTCAAATGATCCCAAACCTCCTTGGCCGTTTCATATTTTGTTAGTTGAACTCCTATAGACTGCGAAACAGAGTTATTGATCCAAGTAATAATCTTTGAATTATTTACCTCCCAAGTTTCTAGTTCTGTTGCATATTTCCCATCTTTTTAATCTTTTGGCTTAACATAAATTCTAAAAACATAACCCCACATTCTCTTACCTTTCAAAAAATTCTTCAGCACATAACTTCAATATGAATAATTCTACCCATTTAACTGCACACTAATGGATTGAAGAGAATCATCCTTTTCTCCAGCCATTGCAAACAATCATAAAACAGAGAAAAGAAAACTTCAATTTTTGCAAATGAGTCTCTACAAAACCCTAACAGAGAGAACCCCAAAAGGAAGAACGAATTGTTAACAAAAAATCACCTAAGTTGCTGTCGAAATGAATGGAATGGCGTTGGATCTGCAAAAGCTGTGGTCAGAATCATCCTTACTCTTGATACCATGTTAAGATTAGCAATGCATATGAGAAAGAGGAGAAGAATAATGAACAAAAGAAAAGTGACTAGGGTTCTCTATTGTAAAGTAAATTAGTCAACATTACAAGAATAGAAAAAGGATAAAAATATATATGCACCAAATAAAAGACTAAATTACCTTTAAGATAAATAAAGCATAAATGCATCATGTTATCTAACAGGTTAAACAGTAGTTGGCACTTGGCCCTGCCAACGCCATAACTATGATTTATAGATTGGTGTTTTCCAGTTCCAGAGCATGTGGTATGTAACATCCCAAATTTTCGTATCTCTTAAACAGTAATTTTGACAGTTAACAGAATTTTACTGTTTAGTAATTTCTGGATGCTGTAAAATTAATTTGATTATTCCGTCAGCATATTTGATCGTTTTGAGTGATTTACTTGGCGTCAAGAAAATAAAAATTTTTGGTAGGAAAACTTTACGTAATTTAATTTTTACCGTTAGGTAATTATTTTACGTAACTCGATTTGATATTTCGCGCATTTTATAATTTTTGTGATTTTATGGATGATTTTGAAATTTTTCTTGTCTGTGGGCCCCGCAAGGGGTATGTGGGCCCAGTGTGGCATACACGTGGACCGGTGGGTCCCACAAAGTGAAAATTTTTCTACGCGTAGAAAAAATCTTGTTTAGGAGACAGGGGATCTTACTAAACCCGAATCAGGAAACAGTTTTAGAAAATTTTTATCTTGTATTTTATATTGTATTTAATTATCGGATGATAAAAATACAATAAAAATATTATTTGTAGGATACAAGAATAAATATTATCTTTGCGTAGTCAACAAAGAGAGCTTGACTTGATTTATACCCTTGGATGAGAATACTTAGTTTGAATATTAACCATTGATTTAATCAAAAGTTAAAAACAAACTTAATAAAGCTTGGATAATAAATTGATTTAATCAATGGTGTGAGAATGCTTAGTTAGGAAGGCTTTGATATCAACCATAGATGTAATCAAAGGTGTAGAATTGGTCTTGAAAAATGACAAAACCATTTATAACCATTGGATTTAGATTAAATCAAGGGTGGAGATTTAATCTTAAAAAAATAACAAAACCGAATTTATGACAATTGGATGAAGAATTAATCAAGGGTAGAGATTTGGTCTTCTAAAATTAAAAAGTAATTAGGACCTTGGATTTAAAGTTTGAAGAAGCAATCTTAACCATTAATTTTAACACATCTAATGGTTAGAATTTAAAGGAGAAAAATCCAACGCGCAGATTAAGTCTTCTAACCTATCTAAATCTACCTAAATCCTAACCATTGAATTAATCAATGGCTAGAAATGCTTCAAATGGTGGCAAATAATGAAGACAACTTTATTGAATGCATTATGAAGAGAAAGTGATGGTTTTGGAGTGTTTAGAAAAAGAAAAAAACAAGCCTTTATGTCATTTTTGCATGTCTTTGTCAAGTTAGACATCATAATACTTACTTTTGATTTTTTGCACTCAAGAAGAATGCAAGAAGGGGGACTACGAATTTGGTGCTGCATGAAGGAGTTTGGAAGACCATAATTGCACGCTTTAGTCATTATGTCTTCCTTGGCCTTCATTGATTCATTTTCAAGAAGGAAACTTAGAAAATTTTCTCTCCATCTCCTTTCTTCTCAGATTTTGGCCAAGCCCTCCAAGAGCACCTTTCATCACTCAAAAATTTCATCCAACTTGATTTTCTAAACCTAAACATCATTCTAAGAACATCTCAGTTATGAGTTTTTCCAAAATCATTCATCTTGATCTTCAAATCCAAGCTTCAAGTTTTATCAAAAATAAAAAATTTCATCTTTGTTATTCAAAATACACCATTCGGTCATACTACCTAAAACCACCATCCAAGCTCTTTTAATTTCATCCAACCATAGATCTTGAATCTACATGATGTTTCTAAGAACTTTCATGTTGAAGATTTTCTCTAAATCATTCATCTTCAAGGAGTTTCTTCAAGATCCATGTTATTGGGTTTTTGAGGTGAAGTATAAGGAAACTTCATTTTCTTCTCTCTTTTTCATCATCTAAACCATGTTTGATCCATTTCTCTCTTAATCAAGCTTAGTATACTAATTTTTATGTATTTTGTTTTGTATTTGAGAAGCCCTTGTTGGTGAAGGACTTGGAAAAAGAAACAAATCAAAAAGCTTTGGAGGATCTTCAAGAGGTAAGAGGAGATCCATCTCACCAACCAAGCGTGGTGAGAGATGGTATTTTATTTGATGGATGTGGAATCCATGTAAGGATCCATATCCATGGTCATATAATTAATTTGTGGGTGTTTATGAGCTTTGATTAATTTTCATACGCTTGATATGCTTTGCATGATTTTATAGCTTTGATGATATGCTTGATATGCTATACATGCTTTTATGGCTTTTATGGTATGCTTATATTATTTATGATGAAATATATATGTATATGCCATGACTTGATGATGGAAAAGAATTGATTTTTGGCTCCAATAGCCAAGGAAAAAGCTACGGTTTTGACGCCTTGATTAGGGTTCATATTGAAAATTTTTAAGAACAAAAGAATTGATTTTTGAAAGTCTTAGAAACATGGTGGATTTGAACAAGACACCTCAACATAGGTGTTTATAACTTAAGATTTTCATGAATGATGAAAATAGATGATTTGAAGAATTTGGAAAATAAACAAAGGGTTTGTTTTTCAAGAGAATAAGAACACGGTTTTTAGAAGGATTTTTATTAATTTATTTTGTGTAAAAAGTTTTAAGTGTTTAACTAAACATGAGATTTAAATGAAAATAAGAATGATGATTTTAAGGATTTGCAAAGAAAGTGAAAAAGGATTTGTAAAGAAAGTGAAAATGGATTTGCAAAGAAAGTGAAAAATTGAAAATGAACAAATGATTTGATTTTCAAAGACTATGAGTCTTACGTTTTTGTAAAGGATTTTTAATGGTTTTGTTTGTGTAAAACCATATCAATTTAAAAGGAAAAATATTTGATGGTTTGATAATAGTATGTCAATGTTTTTTTAAGGCTTGTAATGCCTTGATTTTTATGAACAAAGTGAATTTCAAAGTGGAAACGTGAATGGATTTAATACAAAGATTTTGGAAAGGGAATCAGGCGTTTATCACTGAAAAATCAAGTTTGTGTAAACGAAAATGTTTTCAACTTCAATTTATTTTGAAGAAGGTTGTGTTTGGAAATGATTTGGGAAAATGGAGAATATAATGGTGTTTTGAAAATTTCTAATTATAACTTATTTTCAAGTTTTGAAATACGTTAGAAAATGTTAAGTTTTGAAACGTTGATTTACATCAATAGAAAAGTGATTTTTGAAGTATATTTTGAAAAAGAATTTCTTGAAGTAAAGAATCTGTGGAAAAATATTTTCTTGAGTAAGAAAATATATTAAATGAAATATAAAGTTATATTATTTTGAGAAAAGTTGAAAAGGAATTTTTTGAAGGTTAAGAAATATTTTACGTAATGAAATTGTGATGAAAAGCGTTTTACGTATCTTAAAAACGTGATTTTTAATTTACGCATTTTGAACAATGTGTTAAAAATGATATTGATTTATTTAAGTCCAAAATAATGTTTGGAATATTGAGGAATATTTTATGTGATTGAAAAATATTGAAAAATATTTTACGTATCTTAAAAACAATTTGAAATACTGATAAAATATTTCTACGCGATTTGAAAAATGTTTAAATATTTCTACGATTTGAAAAGCGTTTAAATATTTTTGATTTGAAATATTGTTGAAAAATCACTACGTGATTTGAATAGTGATAGAATATTTTTACGTGATTGTGAAAATGATAGAACATTGTTATGAGATTTGAAAAATATTTTAAATATTTTGAGAATGATAGAAAATGATTTACGTAACGTAAAAGAATGATTTTTAAGTTACGCTTAATTTTGAAAATGGAAAAATCTTATGCGATTTGAGAACGTATGTTTTTTTTCGCGATTGAGAAAAAACGTTAAAAATTAGACGTGGTTTAAAAACTGCAATGAAGAGTTACAACATTTTGAAAACGTAATGTAAAATGTTACGAAATTTAAATGAATAAATAGTGTTACGGTATTGTAAAAACGTAATAAAAATGTTTTGGAATTTTAAAACGTAACAAAAGTGTTACGGTATTGTGAAAATATAAAAGAAGTGTTATGGTATTGTGAAAACATACTTGAGAAAAGTTTTTGGATTGTGAAAATGTAATGAAATGTTACACGATTGTGAAAATACGGTAAAAGTGTTTTACAACTATGAAAACGTGATAACATAATTTTCATTGTTGAAAGTACAAGATATGATTCTTGTTGAACCAGGTGTCATCATAATTTGTTTGTGAGAAAATGACATATTTGTCATGATTGAATTTGGTGCATTATACATGCATTGGAATGGTCCAGATGAGAATTTGGATATGGCGATTGTCAGGAGAAACACACCTCTTGAGTGGGTGCGATATGCGTAGTGTAGTCACTTGTTGACCTTGGGGGCATCGGGGTGTGGGTTCTACACTGCGGGTGGTTGGTCGCGCTTCTTCCCGTAGGTTAGACCGATGCAACACACCGATGATCCGGACCGAGACACTATTCTTAATCAAGATCGATAAAAATCGTCGTGTATATGCTTAGATGTGCAAAATCAAAATGAGGATTATAACACGTGGTCCGAGGCATAGAATGCGACAGATCTTTTCGATCATTTCTCCGACTGAGTTTAGCTCCATGGAGTAGAAATCGAGTCTTGTGTACATGCATAATCTGAACATTTTATATCGCATGATATATTAATTGAGGATATTGGTTATGACAATTGTTTTGAATACTTGGATGATGATAATGATAATTAGAACATTATTGTAATTTGTTGTTTATGATAATTAAACTAATAAATGATTAGATGATGATAGTTGATTAATGTTAATAGCATGATTATGGTATGATCTATCTGTATGATATGTTGTTTGTGTTATCTCTGTGCTGCCATGTTGGTATTGGCGTAGATGATCTCACCTTTTTGTTATGCTGTTTTGCTATGTCTGTCCTGGTTAAAATCAAATAATAGAAGGATCAATTGTCTTAGACATAAGGCGATGGATACTCACGAGATTGGTGACAACAATAAGGAGTGGACATTCGGGACTTGAAGGTGTGCGAGTGTTGACAAAAAACGGATGTAGAACAAATGTCGATGCAACAAGAGATACACAATGAGAATAAGTATGTTAAGTTTTAACGTTAGTGTTATACCGTCTTTATTAAGTAGGACCCGTCATGGGGTTCTTCTTGTTAAAAAAAAAAGAGTCTGTTAGTTTTATATTTCTCTTTAAGTTGTTAAATATTAATTGGTGTCAATATTGTATATGAATCTATTTCAATATATGTTTTTCAGTATTACATATGAATTTCAGTAAGTTTATATTTCAACAAGAAAGAAATTTTTAAACCCACGTTTTTAACTCAAACCTTTTATGAAAACATTTTCAGATTATGAGTCGGGAGTCGGACATGTGATACCCTAGGGAGGGTGTTACATGGTACATTCTGACAGTTTCTTGCTAGAGTGTTTACTATGTTTTTCTTATAGCTGATACTAGAGTGGTTTTGTTTTGCACTTTGGTTCCTTTCTGAATCATCAAATTTGAGTGTTTCGTTTTTATAAGTTAGTATTGAAGAGTTAAAATATAATTTTTGACAGTTTTTTTTTTTAAGTATGACCTACACCCTTTGATAAAGAATATTTTTTTGTCCTTGATCAGGTATACACATAAACATTATTATGAGATTAATTTTTTAATATTTTCGCTCATAAAAAAACCAATTGAGATTTGAAATTAAAAAAAGGTTCAAATGAAAAATTATCTAACTAAAAAGCTAGAGAAAAAAAGAAGAAATTAAAAAAACAATTAAATTTTTTTAATCTAAATGGAATTCTTTTTTAAATTTAATTTTTGTAGGATTTATTGTTGTTGTTCTCATACGTTAAAAAATTCTGTTATCTAAATTTAAAATTTAGGGTAGTATATATATTTTTGTAGTATTCTTCTTATCTATATACACATAATTAAAATTTGCTCCGGCAACTATATATTTCCACCTCTTCTATATTGCTAATGTGACTTTTTAGGGGTAAAAATAACCTCACTTTCCCTCACCTCTACAATCTCTTTAATGAAAAGACAATTATCAATTGTACATAATTAATATCAATTAAATAACCCAACCAAAACGTCAAACATACAATAGATTGATATACTAGATGCTACTTAACACATTAACTGATATCTCATTCAGGACTATCCAACAACACTAACTACAACATGCAAGCGTATAGAATCTGTTAGTATAGTAATATAGATAAGTAAAGTATAGATTCTGTTGGATGCCCATTGTCCAATGTCTCCGGATTGGAGGTGAGATAGATTAAACAAGCCACTAGACTGGTCTCCTAGTGACAGACTCCTGCGGTTTGGGGATACTACCTCATGCGGAAACTCTGAGACTGAAAGGGATTGCCTTCTGTCACTAGATGGATCTCTGTGGAGGATGATGACATATTCATGCCAAAAATGTTCTTGACTTGTAGCATCACGAATCTTGATCTTTTAGAATTAAGACAATTCTAATTCAAGCATCATTATCATTCAAATAGTAAATTAGCATTTTGATGAGATAAGATTGACATCAATTCGACTGTAATATAATTGACACAAATTTAGTCTTTTAATTATGAAAAGTAACATAAAAAACAAAATCATCATTTTTTATACATAAATCGTGAGATTGGGGGATTAAATTGTTGTTATTTTCTATTATTAATGGACCAAAACTTGATATAATTGACGAACTAAATTGATATTATTTTTATATTTTTGAAGAACTAATTTAATGTTAATTTTTTGAAAGGACTAAATTTATGTCACTTTATATCATTGGGAGATTAAATTGATATAAACTATATTTGAGAGACTAAAGTAATATCAACCTTATCTTTTAAGAACCAAAATGATAGTTTATTCAATTGAAAATAGAGGATTTTTTTTTTATAAAAAAACTGAAAAATATAATATTTTTTAGAATATTATTTTTTTGTGAGATTACGAGATATCTCTATAAATTTAACTCATTTGAACCACTCATAAGACTAATTTACATTTGACCGTGGAAGCACGAGAATTATGCGATTTACTCTCTATACAAAAATTGTTTTACTAAGATTTAAACTCGTGTCATCGTCTTAAAGGATTAAAGTTACTTATTATTTCGACCTACTCATTTTAGTTTTGTAAAATATTATTTACAAGTGTCATTTAATTTTTTTTAAAATTTATATATGGTTAAGTAACAACTTTTTACTGATTCTCATAAAATTAAATTTAACGCTTCGTTTTATTTTTTTAATCTAAAATTTTTCCATTTCACGTTATTTTTCACTGCCCTCGTATTTGAAAAAATCTTATCAATTGAGCTATCATGTCTTGCTGATTAATAGAGTTCTAAATAAATCCCAATTCTCAAAAGTGATTAATACACAATGAGTATATATATTTTGAGAATTGAGATTTATTTGGGACTCACATTATAACTATTGCTTATAATATGTAAGATGGGTAAATTAATAAAGACATAATAGTCAATTTAAATTATTAAAAATTTAATCAAATTCTTTTTCTTTTACTGAAAAAATTTAATCAAATTCGAATGGACATCTGAATACACATAACATAAATCAAAAGGATTCAAAAATTAAATCAATTTTTACTCGTCTGTTTTTTTTTCTTTGACACAGCACTCATCGAGTCTCTAAAACCATATATTCATCGTGGGCCTGCTGATTTACGGACTGCCTTAGGATTGGCCGAATCATGTGTATTTAGTAAATAAATTTAAATCAGGCCTAAAGTTAGTTCCAAACTAGTTTAATAATAGAAAAAGGATTATGTCAAAATTTATATATGGTTATACTAACAACTTTTTATCTTAACTCAATGAGCAATGCTCCGAGTTTTTAAGATTTGTGTTTGATAAATGATTGTGATTTCTACTTTGTAATATTGAATTGCACTACATCCTTTGCAAACTATCTGTGATGTATGATAATATTTTAAAAATTTAATCAGAAATTAAATCAATTTGATTTTTTAAGTCATGATTCGATTGATTCAATTAGTTAAATTTGTAATTAAGTCATGATTGAATTATAATTGAATCAAAAAATACTAACATAACCGGTTCACAGTTCAACTTCCAATGCAATCTAATTTTTAAAACACTGTTATATAGTGATTTCTAAAAAAGTTTTTATCCTTTTTGTAGATGATGAAAATTCGTATTTGGGTATAAATGGAGATTTTCAAATTCATCCTTTCTTATTACCCGAATGATTCTTTTTTTAAAAAAAAAAAAACTTATAAAATATAAAGATATATTCTGTTTTGGTATATGAATTTCGTATCATCAAATCCGTGCTTGAATTCTTTGCTAATAATATTCTCCTTTGATGTAGTCATTGAGTCGCTTTAATTCTCCACTTTGCTGCTCCATCACTGCTCGCACCACATCTACAATGGAAATCATGCCAACTATTTTCCCATCTATAACTGGAACATGCCGGATGCGATTCTCTGCAAGAAAAGGGTCAGAGTTAGTATTTGATCACTTGAGTTTTGTGACAAATGATCAAAAGCAAAAACATTTATGCCAAGAGGAGAATTACTTGTCATAAGTCGCATTGCTTGAAGAATGTTGGTGTCAGAGGTCACCGTTATCAGGTTGTTCTGTTTACAGGTAACCTCATCAGTCATAATGAAAATGCTAGATTGGGATAAATATAATGGAAGTGAAAACTGAAGTCTTCAGAAGAGAGCATAAAGTAACCTCATTAGTCATTATTTGACCAACATTTGTGTATAATGGAGATCTTCCTTGTGCAACTATTTTCTTCAAGCAGTCTGCCGGCTCATGCATGCAACCAACAGAGAGATTCAGTTTAGCCTTTAGAGTCCAAAGATGTTCAAAGTATGTTTTTTAATGGTAGGGAATTTTCTATCTAACTTGGGGGTATTAAATGGAATTGACAACACCTACCTCTTTCTGTGACAATGCCTGCTATATGTTGACCCTCTGGCTTTAGCACCACCAATGATCCAATATTATTTTCAGCCATCTGAAACTTTATACGATATTTGTTAAGAAATCTTATGAGAGTTGATATTCAGTGAAAGCTTTTGAACAAATTGAACTATCTTACGTTCTTCATTGCATTAATAACAGCATCATCAACTCGGCACCAGAGCCAAGAACCGACTTTTTCTTCCCCCTTTGTCATGAGTACCTCTGACACTGTAACATTCTCCAATCCTTTCTGTTGCATGGGTGGAGAGGATGTGACACATCCAAAACCTGAAGATATCTTGTTCGGGTTAATGATTCCATTCCCGTGGAATTGTTGAAATATTGCGGCCCTTAGAGGGTTTTGGCGAAGTCGTAATATGCGCCAAATTCCAAGCATTTGTTAGTTTAGTTCTGTTCAATCAAAATAAAAATCAATGCTGGCTAATGTATAATTCACAATGTACGACTAGAAATAGAAGCATTAATGGTTTTTTAAGTTTTGACCCATTTCATATTCCCTGGCAAATTTCTTTCATTTATGATTCTAGTCCTGTTCAATTAAAAATAAATAAATTTCGATATTGCCAACTCTATTTAATTTATAGAGAACCATATGGTAGACTAATGATTTAATCCATAAAAGACCTAACACAAACAGAGTTTTCATTTCATATAAATTTTAGATGTTCTTCCTTGCAGAGAGATCTGAGGTAAGAAATTAAATAACAAAAATACAGAGAATTTTTTTTAGAAAAACCAAAAAGAAAAACTGTAGGGTCCTACGTACCCTGATTTTGGTGCTAGGAATACTTGGAGTGAATTGGTACTTGATAGCGTTCAATATGCTTTACCAGCAGCAAAGGAATTTGGAGCTACCCCGCCTTTGGTATTTCATATTGCCCTGAAAAGAATAGCTTGGTGTCATCGTTTACTTTATGACTGTATCTTGTCTCTGAATTCTTTTCTTGAGGGAGAATATGAAGAAAGGAACTTTATGGCAGCATTCACATGGAATTGCTGAACCTTTTGAATGATGTCCTGGAATCCATTTGCTGAACACCATACACTTATGAATGATTATTTTGTTGCAAGTTCAATTCAATGAAATAATTCTTAACACGTGGATGAATGACTAAAACCACGAACTCTGTAAGCTTCAATTAGGTGAAGTATATGCTGAGAATTTCTTTCGTGAGAGATAAGAGAAATCTCTTTCCTCCACGACAAGATAAGAATGGTTGGCAAATGTTTGATTAAAACATTAGATCTCTAAGGAAAGCACAAATGAAGAAGTTCTCAAGGGAATAAATGTGAAATGGTCAGCAATAAGAAATTTTGAAATCAACCCAAAAATCAAATGAAAGTCTCACAATGCATCCAAGGTATAAATTCTTGAGTTCTGTATATATTAGATAGACAACTAGTGCAATCAGCGTAATAAATTCAAACCTTGAAAAACTCATCCCCTTGTGTCAGCAGATATTAAGCATCCATCAACCATGCCACAGAAAAAGCAGCATTTTCGTTTTAGGATCCCTTGGATATCAGGAGCACGTCCTGCCACTGAATCTCAGTCTCGTGGTCCAAAACAAAGATCAAAATCTGCCGCCAAATCAGACACTAACGTACCAATTCAAAGGCCACCATTTCGGCCTCCTGGGATAGCCCCTGCCCCACCACAGGGAACCCCAAGAGCTGAACCTCAACAACAGTCACCAACATCTTCGGTGATCGTTGAGTCCCCAGTGTCTACTCGACCATCACCTCCAACCCGGGTTAACCCTCCTCCCCTGTCTCCATCACCATCTCATATTACAATTACAGACTCTCCATCCCATTTGCCCTCAGGCCACAGCATTGAGGTGCCACCAAAGCCTGCATCATCTGGCTCTGATCAAGAAAAGGGAAAGATGGAGTCACCATTCAAAACAATCACCAACTCACCACAGACCTCTTCTCAACCTGAAAGGATGTCTACGCATCCTACAGGCTCCGAGCCACTGTTGCAAGAATCTGAACCAAAGATGAAGTCGCCATTGAAAATCATCCCCAAAGAATTGAAGTTGGAAACACAAAGCAAACCCCATCAATCAGAAGAAAAGGAGATTAAAGTAGGAAATGGCAATGACATAAAGCATGGCCATGGACAATCAATTCGAAGGTCAAAAGCTGAGGAACTTGATACAACAGCATCATCTGCTTCAGGAGTGAAGACCATAGATGCATTTACCAGGGCGTTTAGAGGAGCAGATAAGAAGCAGAAGGAGGCACGAGAAACTGTAGAGAGAAAGATGATGTTTGCCACGTCCAGCCCAAGTGGAAAAGACATCAAAGTCGTGAGTTCAGCTTCAGCAGATCCAGCCACCAGCAATGTATCAAGCACAATCCCATTTGTTGATAAAGTTGCCACTGTGAACCCAACACAGCCCATGGATGAGAATACAGTTAGTGTGGTAACTCTGGCTGGTGACAATAGAGGAGCGACCATGCACGTAGCCTCCCAATCAACTAAGAAAGAAGGGTCAATCCACATACACCGAGCCTACAGGACCAATCCAGAAGAAGAGACCACTGATGGAGAGGAAACCTCGTCAAGCAATTCAATGGAGAAAGATGAAGTGGGGATGGCATACGTCAACAGTAACATACAAAGTATCAATAATTCAATGATGTTGCACGGTTCAATCAGTGAAAGAGACCCTGGTGTTCGTGTGATTCTTCCCCAACAGCCACCAGCACCCATCAAGCCTCAAGTTAACATTAGGCGGGCAGATAAGTTGAGTTACCAGCCCGTGGTTCGAAGACGATGCCTTAGAGCACTTTTCTTGGAACCAAGCGACTCTGACCCTGATAACCCTCACAAACCTCGTCGTCATGGCTGCAAATTCCGTTGTGGAGAGATTACAAAGGATAAGGATACCGAGATTCTGTAACAAAATAAACACAACTTCCCCAAAGATTCTCATCCACTTTCGACGCAATAATACTAGGATTTTGATATTTCATATTAACAACATCCATTTTGTGTACTGTTAATTTTTATTTCTTTTTTGGTTTACAATGTGTACTGTTATTTTTAATTTTAAAATTTATTCATTAAAAAGAAAAAATAAAAAAGAAAAAAAAGAAAAGAGGATCTTCATTACAATGGGGCAACTTGCAAGTGTCTCTGAGCTCCAGAACTATGAAGGGGATTCCTTCAGAAGTGATTGGCCAAAACATACTTGGGGAAATTAACAAACTTCCTCACAACAGACAACTAGAGGATTAAATATAAATACGAATTCTTGTTTAAATCTAGAACACTCAATTTAAGTATATTAGACTAATTAGTATTTAATATTTTCATAAAATTTTATTTTTTTAATTATATGACATAAAGTTTTATAAAAATATTAAATATTAATTAGTCTGATATATCCAACTGATTGCTCTAGCTTTATCTAA
This sequence comes from Ormosia emarginata, assembly GCA_029884605.1. Classification (NCBI taxonomy): domain Eukaryota; kingdom Viridiplantae; phylum Streptophyta; class Magnoliopsida; order Fabales; family Fabaceae; genus Ormosia; species Ormosia emarginata. The sequence continues at coordinate 75,318,111 of JAQQTP010000082.1, forward strand.
AAATCTCTTTAAATATAAAACCCTAACAGTTGGCATTACATATACATAAACTTCTGTTCTGCCTGCAGAATAGAAGCACTCCATTACAACGAGACTTGTTGTCCTTGTCCAGCTTATCTCCTTTGTTACCAAAATATATACATTTATATCAAGGAAGAGAGTAGGAGGACCATTGGCCACAATGAAAAAAGTCATGATCATTCACAAGCTGGTTTAGTGTAAAAGCTGCTCAAGCTGGTATAGTGCAATGGTTTGAAAGGCAGAGAGGGGATAACGGAAATCCATGGTGGATATGTCCTTTCCGATTTTTCCAAATTGTAGTATCATTTTTTATCTTTTTATGCCACTGAAATATTTTGTCAACGTTCTGCAGCTGCTACAAGATGGAAGTTCTTCACAAAGGCAACCGTAACCCGTCCCTTGAAATTCAAACACCAACGTTGCAGTTGTTCATGCCATCTAGGAGCTTTATTTTTCAGAATATATCAGTGGTTCCCTTGCACTCTGGATTGATTGCGGATAATTGCCAATGGTGGTTGAGCCCAAGTCAACTCCTGGATTTTATTTTTCATTTTTTCCTTTTGAAATGGGCAGGCCAGTGATTGGCAGAACTACAAGAAGACATGCATCGGCTGGATTTTACCTGGTCAAAAAGGGTGGAGGAAAAAATATAGGTAAATAAATGCTAACTGCTAACACTCAAAAGTTTTCTAAATTCCGTGGGGAAAAATTCTTTTATCACTTGTTCTGTGGGCTTGTTCCGTGGGCTGCCTCAACCTCAAGCCTAAAATATTCAATTATTTAATCATTTCATGCCCATAACTGTAAGCGGTATCTTCATCGTTATCCTAGGATAGCCCAAAACTTTTGAATGTGACCCACCTTGTACTTTCATCACAACACAATATGACAAATGGTGATTTTATATTATTTTTATTTCATATTACATTTTATCTTATTTTTTAATAATTATAATTAAATAAAAAAATATAATTAATAATATAAGAAATAGTATAAAAAATAATATGAAAAAAATATAATAAAAAAATCACATTAATGAAAAATTATGAATGGATAAGAACAAATTAAATAAGTTGAGTTTCGCCACTTCATCAACACCATCACTTATATATATATATAATATATATATATGAGAAAGGATCAACTTACATCAATATAAGTTAATTTTTTTATATTTATTTTTAATTGTTAGATTTGATTTCATTTAATGGTTATCTTTAATGAAATAATCTTAAATTAATGAAAAAGTTGAAAAATGTAAAAAAAAAAACAACTTACACCGATATAACGGATCTCCTTATATATATATATATATATATATATATATATATATGAGGGGATAGTTTCTGTAAATAACCTTCATTTTTCAACCGTTAGATTCAAAATAGTTGAGATTATTTTATTAAATAAAAAGATTGGATAACAACCGAAAAAATGTAAGTCAAAAAAAATTTAAGTATAAATTAACTCTATATATATATAGGGATAATATAAGTTTTTTTTAACTTACACTTATTTTCAATCGTTAGATCACTTTCATCTAATAGTTGAAATTATTTCATTAAAAATAACCAATCACAGTTAAAAATAAATGTAAGTCAAACTTTTATTATATATATATATCACATAAATTGATCCACTCATATATATATATATATATATATATATATATATATATATATATATATATCACATAAATCTATGTTAAGATTACAAAATAGGTTATCGATTTAGAAAGGCATTGGAGGAGTGTGGCTTGGTTACTGAGTTGGTGAGTTTGTTACCATAGAGAAAGAAATTCAGCTATAATGGGTTCTCTTATGGCAGGATGGGACTCTAACGTCTTGGATCCTAAATCAGGTACCCATAAATACTGTTCAAGTACTAGCTTCTTTCCGTATTATGTTTTGCTTTACCTTTTGGCGGAGTTGAGATAAATAAAACGCTAGTGATTTCTGATGAGGGCAAGCTTTTTATTGTTTCAGCGACACTTAAAAGGAATCGGTCGCTCACCAAAGAAGAAATTGATGCTTACTGGAGAACCAAGAAGGAGATAGAGGAATCCAATTTATCAGAGACTATTCAGGTTTGAGATTAAGATCTCCACAGACCTCAGCAATTTTTTTTTTTCTGTGTTTGTATGAGTGTTAAAAAAAAAAAAGAGCTATAAATTGTATTTATGGACACTGTACAGGCCTACAAATACGAGGAGTCCGAGAAGAAGTTTCAGAAGTCCAGTACCATGCACTTGGCCCACATAAAGGAGACCTTAGATATGGATGTTAACACAAGTTTGGAACAACTTATCAAGAAAAATGGCTGGTAAATTAACTTACAAATTATAATTGCACAATTAGCCCAATTGTTTTTTGTTGTCCTATAAAGCACTTTGATTTGAATCATATAAAATTTTTATTTTGCATATGGCTGGATGAGTGTAGGTGGACCAAGAGCAGCTGGGCATTTCTGAATGAACCTCCGGTGATGGAATCTGCTTCCAATAAGTATGCATCGCAGTTTCACGTAGCCAACTTGGAATCATCAAAATTTAACCCCGGATATGGAACTAGTGCTTGATATGAGTCTGTCTCATCTCACCCTGTATATATACACAAATATAGGTTTTTTTTTTCTTTTAATCTGTATACAACAATATAGTTGGTGTGATGATGTCTATATATATATATATAAAATATGCTTAACTTGTTTGTGTTGAACCAAGGGTAGGTATGCTTGGATCGCCCTTTGTATCCATTTAATGGGCTTGATGACTAATAGATAGATGTGGGCGCTGGTTTTATTTTGCCAGTTATAATTCTGCATAAGAACTCTGTTTTTCTGGTTTGGTTTGTTTGAAGAGAGTACTGGAAAAATCCGAAACAGATCTTTACTAGAGAAAGAATATTCAATCTAAGTCATGGTGTAGTGGATATGACTTAAGATAATGTCAGTTGAAAAAAAAAAAAAAGACTCAAGAAAATGTGCTATCTGTCTTATTTATATATGTTCTAACCTTAAGTTAGTATTTATTATGTTTAGAATTAATTAATTTTTCTAAATTTTACCATTCTGTAAAATATTCTTGTAAATTATTTACAGAAAATTGTGTTTCGTGCATATGCCTATATGGTTGATAGATGTAAAGTGTGAATCATATTAAAAATGTTCTTATTTTGGAAATAGATAGCACATATCCTTAATTCTAGACGAATCCTTGGGTTATTTTCTTTGCTACCTATTGGGTTTGCATTTTGCAATTCCCGGACATCGAATGCAAAAAGCAAAATGCTGGAAGATTTGATAAGTTGAACGTTCTAGACCACTTTTGGGGACGAAGAAAAAGATTATTCATCGGTTATCAATGTGGTTAGTCTGCATCTTGCAATTGATCCTATCTATTGTTTCAAGTGTTTGAATTTGATGTAACGGTTATACATTATTGCACAACTGTAGTACCATTATTTATTTTCTATAAAAATTATTATTTATGAATAGCCCAACAATCTGGGCTTTCAAAATTATGCTCGGCTTGGGTTTTCTACTAGGTATATTAGTGTAAGACACGTCATATTTGGTTGGGAGTGTTAGAGTTTTATATTATTTGTCTCAATTTTAAGTGTATTTTATATATTTGTTATGTCATTTATTTAATATTAATTAATTTTAAATTAAAATTTCACATGATATTAGAGATAAAATTTCATCTCTATCGTTTATTCTGCTAAGTATTGTTCTGTTCAAATATTTTGTAAAGGAAGTGTATTAGAGTCTTATATCTGCTTCAATATTCTAAATACAATTTATATACTTGTTGAATCACTTTATTTAATATTAATTAATTTTAAGTTAAAATTTCACAAAAAAATATAGAGAAAGTTTCTACATATTATCTAATTTTTTTCTAATCTTAATACGAGGAGAACCTTTTTCAATCAAAACATTTTTTTTTTATCAAAAGAAGTAAACAAATTATTAAAGTATACTTATAATGTGTGTTTAATCTTTTAATATGTATGAAAAATCTTGTAATAGTTTATAAATTTTATTAATTAATATGTATAATTTAAAATTTAAATTATGAATTCAAAAATATTTTAAAAAATTAAATTAATATAATGAGTAAATAATATTTATACAATAGATTTGATATTTTTAAAATAAAAAATAAAAAATTATGTGTACAACACCACCTTCTTTAGAAGTAGAAAGCACTGATAGCACGGAACCGAATACGCTATATTCAACACTGTACACTGATTGTTTCAATCGGTCCCACTCAACGTCTCTCCATATATTTGGCTCTACTTTAGTATTATGTAGTATTATTGTGAGATTAATTTTTAAGTATTGTTGTAACTTGAGGTTCTCCTCACTTATCTATACGCATGTTATTACTAATTTATCTCGAACGTTCTAAAACAAAACAAAGCCATTAAAAGTAATCCAGTGATAAAGAATTTTGATAATATGTAAAAAGTAAAAAAAAAATAGTTTTATAAATGGATATTGTAACAGTTTTTTTTTTTATAAAATATATTATTAAGAATTTAACACCATTTAAACAATTTAATTTTATACTAACAATTTTGATTAGGGATATTTAAAACCTGATTAGACATACTAACTCGTCTTGACCTAAAATTAAGTAGGACACGTTTTTATTCTAAAAATTAAATTTGTGTATTTTTAAGACGAATTCAAGATATATTTTATATTGTTTTAACTCGATTTGATATCATATATTATTTAAAAATTTATTTTTTTATAATTAATTATAAATAATAAGACTTTTAATTTAAATTAATATTTTTTATATAATATAATAATATATTTATATTAACATTATTTATTTTAAAAATATATATCTTAATTTTAATTTTAATTTTTATAATTTTATAATTTAAATACACATAATATTTAAATTTATATATTATATTTATATATCAAACTAACTCAATTTTAATTCGATCGTTATTAGTCGTAGTTGGATCAAGTTCAGATCCAATAATTATAGACGGGTCCGATTCAAGTGAATTCAAATTTGTCTAAACTTGTTTGGTGTACAACCTTGATCTTGATTATTATTTTTAATATAATGTGCATATTTTGATAATGTTTTAAAATATAATTAATATTTTTTATATTATTATTTTATTTAATTATAATTATTAAAAAAATGATATAAATAATAATACGTAGAGAAAAATGATGAATAATTATCATTTTTCATAAAAATAAGCTGCAGGTATAAGGCCGAAACTAACCCCCCACCAACCGTCCTACCCCACGTTCGAAAGTGGGTTGTCAGGATTGGAGGGCTTATCACGAAGTTAGCAGTCACCACCTCCACACCTACTCCTTTGCTTTGAAATCAAGATTCCCACGAAAAGTGAAGGCGCATCATTATCTACGAGATTAGTCATCATTAACGTCACGTCCTAGGGTCCACAACTACACAAAAGATAATAAATAAGTTAATTAATTTAATTAAACAAGGATTAGAGTAAAAATAATAAAATTACCTTAATCTATAAAGATTTATAAGAACTATTCATCATGAGACGAAAAATAGATATTCGTTTAATAAATAAAAATTAAAGTAAAAATTATAATATTTATTTCATGAATACTTATAAATTAGTAAAATATATTTTTTATTTAATATATATTATATATTATAATTTTTTAAATAAAAAAAAATATTTTTATTATTTTAAAATTAATTTTTTATTAAATAAATTCATAATAATAAAATTTATTTAAAAATATATATTATTTATATAATAATTATTTATATAAAATAATTATTATAAAATATAATTAAATTAATTTATTATTTATAATATTTTTTAATTTTTTAAAATTATAATTATTAAATAAAATTGTGATATATAATATTAAAATTTATATTATTTATATTTTTTATAACTTTATTTTAAATTATTAATTATATGTGAATACTCTTATTTATTTGTAAAAATCATAAAAAAAATATCTGTGACAAGTACAAGTATAAGTACAGATACGGAAGTAGGAAAAATACTATCCTCTCCTGTCCCATTGCACATCGGTAGATTAGAGTTGGAACATACTTATGTGTCAGAGTAGAGACACATATCTCTATTTTATTTTAATTTTTTTTAAATTTATATAAATATATTTTTAATTTTTTATATATACAATTTTTTGTTTTTATATATAAATAAATTAATAAATTCATAATGATATAAAATAAAATTTATATAATATTATTTTTTACTTTTTAATAATATTAACATAATTTAATATTTAAATATATTTATATAATATTATTTTTTATTTTTTAATAACATTTATATGAATTTAATATTAATATATTTAAAATAAAAATTTTTTTTTTTTTTTATTTTTACAAATTAATAACAAAAAAAAATTATTTATTCAAACTCACTTGCATCTATTTTAACTATAAAAATATTTACCATATTTCCTAAAATTTATTGGTGTGCCACTGGGTTGATGGGTTCATCACGATGTCAGCATTCACCTACTCCTTTGGTTTGAAATCAAGACTCCTACGAAAGAGTGAAGGAGCATCATTATCTACGAGATTAGTCATCATTAACGTCACGTCCTTGGGTCCACAACTACAAAATAGATAATAGATAATTAAATTAATTAAATTAAAAATAAATATATACTTTAATTTCTAAATATTTGGATACATAATATTTTAATTTTTACAGAAAAAAACACATATTTTAATTTTTAAAATTTTTAATATCTTATTATATTAGTTTTTTTAGAAACTAAAATATTATTATTTTTTAATTATGAAAAACGAAAATATATGTTATTTTTTAAGGATAAAAATGTTATACTACAAAATATTTAAAAATTAAAATATATATTTACTCTTTAATTAAATAACAACAGGGTAATGCGAGAATAAATAGTTAAAATTTTGAGAGAATACATAAGTGATTATGAGATGAAGAGAGTATTTAATTTAATTATGAAAATTTAATTATTTAAATAATTAATTATTGTATAAAAATTTATTATTATAATCGATTTTAATATAATTAGTTTTATATTTAGATATGTTAATTGAAAAAGTATAATCTCTTATCAAAATAATAGTTCTAAATATATTAATAATAATATTATCAGTGAATTAACTTTATAAAAATTTACAAACAAAAATTTAAAAAAATAAAAAACATATATAAGGAAATAAGTATCGATACATGATAACACAAAATTGTAATAAATATCTATAATTTTTCAAATTAAAATCTCACATCAATCATATTGTTTACTCAAAAATATATATACACATATTTCTAATAATTATATTTTTCTCCTTTAGAATAAGAGTTTATGCTTAGTCGATTTGAATGGTGATGACCATAATACATTATGTGTTAGTCTAAAAACATCATAAATAGAGTGAGAATTAAAAATTCTTAATAAGAAATAAACAATTATATAAATATTCAAAAACACATGGTAAATTTTAGCTATGTGAAATACACAGAAAATCACATGGCAACCAAAGTATGACAAGAATAACACAATTTTAGCATAACAGAATGAATGCTAAATAAATCACGCAATACAACTTTATGTATTAACATCAACAAGTTCGTAAAAAATCAGTAAATAAGTATCAATCATAAGCAATATCAACAAGCAGGTTCCTCATCATAGAGAATCTACAATTTACTTTACTTTTTCTTTCCATGTCAGCTTGTCTCACATTTTACTCGAAAGTTTTTACTTCCATAAGAAATCCACCATATCTCTAATGTTACTTTAATATCGTAACAACAAAAATATACATACCTATACTAACTAGACATATAACATAAAAGTAATTTCATCCATTTGCCTCTCAATGGTTAGGTATAACTTTTCTATAAATCTCTTGCATACCATCACAAATAAACATAAATAATACAAACCATCAATATATCACAAATAAATTCATCATATACAAGTCTATAAATAAATCATGGTAATAAAATAAAATTCACAAAACTTAGAATAATTAAATTTAAATGTCAATTCTTTAAGAGACCAACTATAATTTAAAATTAATTTAATAATTCTCTTAATAGTCCACATCACAGTCCATAGTTTGTCAAATTCTCATCATAGTCTATATTTTGTCAAGTCCTTATCATGGTTCATATTTTGTGAGGTTCTCATCATAGTCCATATTTTATTCTATCCTAATAGTGAATTCATTGTACAAAAATCTTTTTGTTACAAAGATCAAAATAAATATCATAAAATTACTCATAAGCAAAAAAAGTCATAAAATTACTTTAAAATAAAGGTAAATATAAGAGAGACTACGTAAATCAAGTACATATATTTATTACCCAATATAATTAAAATATTTATTTAACTTAAGTCTTGAGTGATATTTTAATTTATTATATTAATCTCATAAAAAAATTAACATTCAAATTATAATAATTTTAAAATTTATCAAATATCATAAATATTTTAAAATTAAACAAATATCAAATTTTTATAACATTTTATATACATAATAAATTTTAAAAAAATAATAATATACATAAAATATTAAAATAATAAACTAATTAATAAAATATATAAACATACAAACAATCATATTTTTATTTAAAAAAATTCAAATCCTATCTAATACAAAATTTCCTTTCTTTTTTTCTTACTTTTCTCTTCCCTTCTTTCTTTCTCTTTCTCTTTCTCTTTCTTCTGTTTCTCTCATCTTTCTTCTACGTTTTGTCTCCCTTGGCCTGTAAGTCAACAACTTATACCAACTTTCTTTCCCTCGCTATTTCACGCTCTCAATATCTCATTTTTTCTCTCCTGTTTTTTTTTTTTTCTTTTTTTTGCTTTCACCGAGATCCCACCCAGTATATATAGTTACTAATTCCAACTATTACATCATTGGTTACGTTGTAAAATTGGTCATTGGTACACGTAATCACCTTTCATTTTTTTTTTTTTTTTATGATTCTAAAATTTTTATTATTTTTTATATTCTTTTTAACATTATTTATTATATATATATATATATTTTTATTAATTTCTGTCATTTAATCAATATCTTTAATAAAAGATATCAACAATCCTATATCCCTAAAAAGAATATAAGATGATTTTTATTCATTATATATATATAGTGATTAATTTTAAATTTTATATTAAAATAATAATTAATTTATAAATACTTTTTATAAATATCTATTTATCTATTAAGATATTTTTAATCACTTCTTTTCAATAACAATTATTGTAAAATAAAATTAAATAGAATATTCAAGTTAAAGAATTTAAATTTTATTATTCACAAAATATTTTTATAAAAAATAAGATGTTACAAAAAAATAATTTTGAGTTAATCTATTTTATTTAGATGATATAAAAAAAAATCACTTTTATATATTAAATTATTAAAATAAATATAAAATAATTAAAAAAATTATTTAATTTAAAATAAAATAATATTTACATCTTAAAGTATAAAAAATAATTTATAATATAAAATTATAAACTTCAATTTTAACATTATAATTTTTTTATAATATATTAAATTTTATATAAAAATTAAAATTAATTTTTTCAAATATATTAAAACAACATTATAACAACTTTTTTTAAAAAATAAATCATTTGGTTCAGATTATTCCCAACCAAACATACTAGAAAAAACACTCATTCATCCAACAAAAGGGTATTACTGTAAAGTCAAAAAAAGCAAAAGGGTATTATGGTAACTCCAAATGGGTCACCTCGCGGTTAAATAAAGCCATGGCTTAAGGCTCACAGAACGTAACCTACTCCAGTCCACAGCGGTTTCAGAAGAATTGAGTACACGCGTCCATGGCTGAGAAAAGCAAGATTTTGATCATCGGAGGCACTGGCTACATCGGTAGACATATAGTGGAAGCAAGCGCAAAGGCTGGCCACCCTACTTTCGCTTTAGTCAGGGAATCCACAATCTCTGACCCCGCCAAGGCAAAACTCATCGTTAATTTCAAGACTTTGGGTGTTAATTTGGTGCCTGTAAGATAATTAATTCTCATGTTACTTTATTCTATTTTCTATATGTTTAGATCTTGAACTCGAGGAGTTCAATTCATGCATTTATATTAATTAAAGTTTGGGATGGCAATGGCAGGGGGATCTCTACGATCATGAGAAATTGGTAAAAGCCATCAAGCAAGTGGACGTGGTGATTTCTACGGTGGGTCACTTGCAACTAGCCGATCAGGTCAAGATCATCGCTGCCATCAAGGAGGCTGGTAACGTTAAGGTTGTTCTCTTCACTCTCCAGAAATCTAAACACGATTTTTTTACTTCTTGTTTAAAAATCGCGTTTGGTTCAGTACATTTTTTTTCTCCTAAATGATTCTTCACCCGTTCAATTAAAGAATGAAAAATCGACGTAAACGGGTGGAATAGGAATAGAAACCTGCAATGGATTAAAAAAAGAAAAACTTGCAAACGGCACAATGTGGATAGTGGGAGACCCCATTATCGAGTTTGGTCAATTCTTTCGACATTACAACCACTACAACATTTTAATTTCTGGAACGGGTCAATTTTTTAGTTACAACTGATCAACCTTTTATATGTATTAGTGTTAGGATATTTTATTAAAATGTGAATGTGAATTACTTCCCTACTAATTCACATCTTATTTAGAGCAACTTTGGTTCAACAGTTTGTTTTTTTCGCATAAAAGTTGTTTGCAACCATTTGCAACACGTTTGAGAAGTGCAAGTAAAAGCTGTTGTCTGTTGATGTAAATTTTTTTTTTACCAGCAGCAGTTTTTCGCTCAAAAGTTATCAATGTGAACATGTTAAAGATTATTTTTGTTTTAAAATATAAATATCATTTTATCATTTAATTATGTTAAAATTATTTTTTAATTAATATATCATAATAGAAAAATAATTTATTATAATTAATTATAACAATAATCGATTATATATATAATTATTTTTATTATAATTTTTTTTACAAGTAATCCAATCATAGGATTCACATTTTTTTCTCTCTAAATATTTAACTTTTTGGCTGTGAGCATGTTACATATAATCTAATGTCATTTTAACTTTTAGAAAGTATGAAAGCTTGAGTTCAATCCTTAAATTTCACTGAGTATATTTAAGTTTAATTTATTTTTACTCATGTCTTCTCACTCTTTCAAACCTTTTTTATGGTTAAAAAACTTACTAGTATATTAAACTCTCTGAGTTCATAAGCATTCTGAAGTAGGAATAGTATGTTGTTCGCAGAGATTTTTCCCTTCGGAATTTGGGAACGATGTGGATCGTGTCCATGCTGTGGAACCAGCAAAATCTGCATTTGCTATCAAAGTCCAGATTCGGCGTACTATTGAAGCCGAAGGCATACCCTACACATACGTGTCCAGCAACTGCTTTGCTGGCTATTTTCTGCCCACATTAGCGCAGCCAGGAGCCACCGCTCCACCTCCGCCCAAAGACAAAGTCATTATCTTGGGCGACGGAAATCCCAAAGGTAACATTATCTACCTACATTTACACCTGTTTTCTCTCTAGGCATGAATTTTGGACGATTGAAAGAGTCCACTAGCAGAACATCCAATATTATTTATTGTACATGCCTCGCTTATAATTTACACTTCTCTGTTGAATACGAGTAGCAATTTTTAACAAGGAAGAGGACATTGGAACCTACACCATTAGAGCTGTGGATGACCCAAGAACAGTGAACAAGATTCTCTACCTTAGGCCCCCTAAGAACATTTACTCATTCAACGAGCTGGTCGCCTTGTGGGAGAAAAAGATTGGTAACACCCTCGAAAAAATTTATGTTCCAGAGGAGAAACTTCTCAAGGACATTCAAGGTCTGTACAGATACCTTAATTCCAGTGAATGCAAATTATTACCCAAACGCTATTTTCTACGTTTTAAATTTTGAACCTTTTTACAAGTAGTCATGTTCTGCCTTCTTTTTGAAATTGGTTCAACACATTCAATACATAGCTGAATGTCTGATATTCCTTCCCTTTTCTTGCAGAGGCACCTCTTCCAATTAATGTGGTATTAGCAATCAACCACTCGGTGTTCGTGAAGGGTGACCACACCAACTTTGAGATTGAGCCTTCCTTTGGGCTTGAGGCTTCCGAGTTGTACCCGGATGTCAAATACACCACCGTGGAAGAATACCTTGACCAGTTCGTCTGAGAATTGAAAAAGCACATCATGCTCGTGTGATCGGATACATAAATAATCTGAGTTGTTGCTTTGGAGTTTCACGCGGGAACTGCTCCGCCTCTATTACTTATTGTTTCTTATTTGCTATGTAAACTTGTTTATGTTTTAGCACCCCAAATCAAGAAAAAAGTAAAATAATAGATTGGTCTTATGTCGAAAGGTCGCTTACTATTGTCATCTCCTTCATGCTGTTACTACTTGACTAGTTGAAAATGATGAATACGAGAAAATCTTACTTAAATTATGGGCATGATAATTGGGTATACTAAGTTAATTAGAATTTGATATTTTTATAGAATATTATGAAATTAATTATAAAATACAAAATTTATAAAAAATATTAAATCTTAATTAATTTAATATATTTAATTAAATATCCATGATTTAAGTAAAAATCTCTCAATTAATACTTACTAGTTGCAGTAATTATGTTTTTTCTGCATCTTTTTGTTCTTGGATTATTAATAGGACTGATATCGATACAAAATTAAATGTGATAGACTAATAACCATTTTCTTAGTAACAACGATCATTTGAAGTGGTTAATTAATTATTGAAAATAGTTAATTGGCCCTTTCTATTAATGTTGTATAATTAGTTGTTCTTCCCATTAATAATCCCTTTGTTCCTGCCAACAAAAGTTAGCACACTTGCTATGAGCGAACCACGTCAACTTAAGTTGACTGGAAGCGCTCGTTTACTATGATCCTGGGATGAAACAATCACTTTTGCTCTTTCTATGTTTTCCCTTCTTGCCTTGACCACACAGAAAAAAAAGTTGGTGTAACTAAGGGGATTTGATCACAACTAATGTTGTTGGAATCTCGTTACATCCTAACCAAATCAAGATAAGACAAAGCATTAAATGGCATTAAATGCACATGTTATACTTGGGTGCAGAGCGACACCCGAGAATCAGCAGAGCTGCATATGAGAACTATCGCATACTATGGCCTGGAAGGTTGCAGGGAAAGAAAGCTCCAAGGCGTCATTGCCTAGGAAAGGAAAGGAGTCTGCGTGATAAGATGAGAGTGTGTCTCAAGGCTACACAGCAGAGCTTAGGGGTTTACGACGTTGACCCCTACCATACTAACCTTTTTTAGCCTACTAGCTGATAATTCCTTAAACCTCGTACCCAGAAAAGCTGACACATCATTACGTTTCACGTTACCTCATACCTCGTACTACTACAATCAACCCTCTCCTTTGTCTACAACTTTCACGAGACCATTATGTAAGACTATCATCTTCTTTCTTAGACAGATTTTACCCACGAAGAACCCCCATAAAATCCATGGCCAAACCTCCGTCCTATAACTACACTGAACCTAGAACCCAAAACCACAAAGTGACATCCTCATTTCCGTAAGTCTTATCATGTGTGCTTTCCTCTTCTTTTGGCCACCATGGCCTAGTTCCCATTCTACCCTCATATAATTGTGCTTAAGTACTCAGACTCTAACCCCCTCATAATAAAGGGTGCCCAGTAAGTCGGATTGATTCACAAATTTACAGATTTTAACTCAACTCAACTCAACTCATAAAATGCAGGTTAAGTTAGATTCGCGGGTTAAGTCGAATTGAAAAATGTTTCAACTAGCAATATGTGGATCGAATAACGGGTTGAAATATTCCTAGTTCGCACAAAAAACAGTGCGTGAATCAAGTAACGGGTTGGAATACTCTCAACCCGCACAACCCGACCCAATCCACCTTTTTTTTTTAAAAAAGTGACCTAGACTAGACAGACAAAAAAAATGTTTTAAAAATGTCTTAACGTTGTAAATATCTTCTCTCTCGTATACTCATAGTCCCTCTCTATCTCTCTCCGTCTCTCGTATACTCCCTCCACACATAGTTCTCTCTTCTTTGGAATCTCTGCAACTAGTCTGTCATTCTCCCAAATCTTGAGCTCTCAGATCTCCCAGTCCCAGCATTACTCTACAGGTAAGCCTCTTCTTTTATTCTTTTCATGTCATTGCTCCTAGATCTAGAACATAAGAAAGATACAGTACAACTGCACCGTACGGGCAAGGAAGCTACGAGGGGTAAGATGGGGACACGGCGGCTTTGTGGAAGGCTCGGGGTTGAGGCGTCACTAGGGTGGCAATTTTGTGTTGTTCCAATCAAGTTTAAGTGTAAGCATTGTGGTGTCACTCTCAAAGTGAACAAAAAAAATAAATTCATAAGACTCTCGACGGATATAATTAAGTGATAGTTGTGTTAAAAAATCAATGGATTGTTTAGATGATAAAGAGTATATAAAAAAAATAGAGTGAAGTCAATGATTATGTCAATACATATGACATACGTGATGATACTGACTTTGATTGGTTAAATTAATTTGTTATTAGAGTTATGACTAGTTTTGTTTAATTTAGTCCAGACTTGGTAAGACTTTTTAATTATTAATTTGTTATACACTTATTGATTTATAGCGTTTAATTTGTTTGAGATTAAGACTTATGATACTAATTTGTTATATTTTGTATTTTGACTTTTTTTAAGAATTTTTTTTTTAAAAAAAATATGTTAGACCTACGAGTTCGACCCGACCCAACCCACTCAAAAAAATATTTTAAACGGCTCGAGATAAAGAAAAAAATCTCTTGAGCGAGTCGAGTCTAAAATCGACGCTGAACTCACTTAACCCAATCCACGGACACCCCTACTCATAACCATATACAATCACCTCAACACATTTGGTTACTAAAATTTTGCAAAAATGGAATTGAAGGACTAGTTAAAATTAATCACTAGTTCACCACCTTAAAGAACTGAGCGTAAGAGCTGACGTACTTGCATAGATGAAAATACATTAACACAGATGCTTTGTTTACGGCTGTCTGTCGTATTAGCAATTTGCATTTTCAATTCACAAAGACACATCAATTTTAGATCCAAGGCCAGTGAGCACTAAAGTACATGGCAATATAATTTTTGTCAACTTGTTTGACGCATTATTTTACGGACACTAGCTTTAAGCCAATTGTCACTCGTCGATCGCTTATCAGTACTATTGCTTCCATGAGTTTTGAGTGTATGATGTAAACGATTACTTGTCCAAGCTTTTGTTTAAGATTCCGACTAGCAATGGAATTTTTTTTTTTTGGTTGATTTATCAACAAAACATACACGAGGGAGCATGATTCGTTAATAAATGAGAGGACAACTAACAGTTTGGAATGGAACGGGTGGCAGGGGAATCTTCTGGCTTAAGGACCACAAAAGCTTTGTGGAGAGTGGAGACCGTCATCAAGCAGGTAAACTTTGGTCATATCTTCGGTGGGTCAGAAGTGCCCGGGTGATCAGGTCAAGATAATCGTTGGTTTTGTAAAGATTGATCTCTTTTGTTGGAAGTTCCAAACACTGCATTGAGAATTCTCATGACACATATCGTACTCTCTTTAAAAGAAGTATAATATTTTGTTTTATTATAATAATATCTTTCTAAAATATTTTAAGATTGTTATGTGAATAAGTTAAAAAACAGGCTAGGTTTGTACAAAACAAAAAAGGTTAGGTAACATCTTATTTTGCTTTAGTTCTTCGTTGTTTACCTCCCTTGCTAATGGGGCGGAAATAAGCTAAATAATGTTAAGTTTTTGTTAAATAAACTTAAACCTGCTTTGTAAAATGTTAATATGAACTTGTCTTGTCACTGTTATACTTTTTTTTTTTTTGGTTTGGCATAACTTATTTATAAAATTGTAAAATTTCAGTCATTAATATAAAAGTTTACTTAAAGGTTTATATTACATAAAAATCTTTATATTAATGAAAAAAATTAAACTTTTATTTTTTATTTTTTTAGTTAATTAATTTTTTTTTTTTAAATAAATATAAAGCCTTCATTTTTAGGTTTTGTCCAAGAAGGAGTGAGATCTGTGTATCACTCATGCTCTCAGGGAAGCAAACCACTGTGCCGATTATAAGGCTAAGGCAGGAGCTACAGGTGACTTTGATTTCAAGATATGGGATCGACCTCCTCCATTCATGCTCTAAGCTCACAGCTTTTAGCTGATGCTGTTAGTGTTATTTATTCTAGTAGTTAGCCTCTTGTCTTTTTCTATTGCCAACAAAAAAAGTATAACCTTTACGGAATTAATATATTCTCTATAAAATAAATATAGTAAATTATGTCAGATTATAAATTATTAATTATATATAAATAATGAATAAATCAATTTGGTAGGTCAAATAATTTTTTTTAAAAAAATTCAAACTTTAACCTATATAATTTAATAAGTATTTTTATAAACAAAAACTTGACTTTTTTTTTTGTCAGTAAAACTTGACATATTTATTGAATAGGTCAAGCTTATCTAAAAATATAGGCTGGGCCATAGATTATATGGGCCGCGGGCCTTGCGCCCCTACTTGCTAACTAGGTGGAGCCGAGGTAAGAGCAGAGGAACGTATTTGAGTACTTGGACAAACAAATCTCGGGCAAATGGAGCCGAAGGAAATCATATCACTGAAGTGAAAATTAATTTATAAGCGTGAAATTTGTCAAACGGAGTTGAGTACATGACCAAGCCACACTTTGTTTTGAACATTTTTAAGGCAAATGTTATAATGACTGTTGTGATAATAAAACTGATATTGTCTCCTTCCAAATTATCAAGAATCATCACATGGATGCTTAATCAGTAAGTGAAAGCGTCATCAACGAACGCAAGCTTAACTATTACACAACAGTTTAACAAGTATTACCACAACCACAATGCATTTGAGTCAGCGACTGGATAATCAAATTTTTTTAATAGTTACACAGCAGTAATCCGTGCAAGAACAGTAGGCGCAGAAATTGATGAGACACTTTCTGCAATTCTATGTTTTCAATTTAATAAAGAAAAATAAAGAATATCAGATTATAATATTAAACACTAAATATTTTTAGATGAACATAAATGTAATATATTATATTTAAATATATTTATAAAAAATTTTAAAAAAATAAAATTTTTTGTAATAAATAAATTTAATAAAATTAAACTATCATTTTTTTAATTTTTATAAATATATTTAAATATAATATGTTACATTTATGTTCACCTGAAAATATTTCAAAGAAACACTGCATCCGGTTTCACAACTGCATACACATAATTTCCACAACACCTTCGAATTCGTGATGGGATAACTTTGGGTTTGGGAACAACAATTGTACTTTGATTCTTTCTCTTTTGATTTTATCCCAACAGTAGAAGAAATATATTTGGTAACCTACCCAGGCCAACCAATTTATATATATCAATTCAGACCGATAATATAATATAAGAGTAATGTTATATATTGTTACAATTTTTTTAATAATTTTTTAAGTAAGAGAATAAAATATTTTTCATAATATAAACATAGATGACATATTTACTTAATTTAATTCAATGAATTAATTAATTCTGTTCTCCCCAACTTACATTGTTATTCAACGAGGACATAATAGTCTGAGATCCAAAGCCAGTGAGCATTCTCATCAAGTACTTGTCAATCTGATATTGGTTTGTTTGACTTGGACGTGTATTTTGGGAGAGGAGAGCGTAAGCCCATCATTGGTCCTATTGCTTATAAGAGTATGATTATGAAGTGAGTGTGACCTCCTCGGAGTACTAGTTCCCGATGATGGAGTTGGTACTGGTGCTGGTGCTGGTGCTGATGCTGATGCTGAGGCCAGTTCCTCTTCAGCTACCACCGACTTGGCTGGCGATGGTGGTGTTCTTATGATATGATTCTGTGTGTAGCCGATCATTCTTCTGGCCTTCATTCCCTCAGTTACATTTCCTGCAAAGTTGGATATGAACATTGAAGAGAACGGGAACAAGAAAATTACAAGTTCTGATGAAAACAAGTAACAAACTAGCAAAGAAGCAAACTTATTTATATATCATTCTTGAGGAATGAGGAGGACTAGAAGTTCCTTAAAGATCTTTACCATTTAAATCGAGGTCGGCCTTTGAATTCTCTGACAAGAGAATAAGTGTCGGTGTGATGATTGTAAGTAAAGCCCAGAAGAAGAATATTGGAACTAGAGTTCTTTCACTCATTTGTTGGGGAAAACTAGAGCAATTTCATGCACCACTAATTAGTATGGTTTATATGACAAAACTTTTGGGTGTCAGGGAGAGAAAGAGGAGAGGCGTGGAAGACGATGTTTTTGGCTTCAAGAGATTAGCTGGCCATGTTTAATGATAATTGCTATCAGGATATAGAAAAATAGAAATTGCTACTCAATTTGATTCGATTTTTATTATTATATAAACTAGAGTCAAGTTTTAACAACTAAACTTTTGATTTGGTTTAACGGTTGTTGGATGGTTGTTATTGCCATTGATCTAGTTGGCTGCTTATTGCTAAAGTTTTCTAAATTTATTAATATCAAAATTTATCATATATTAAAATATATAAATAATTTTAAGATTATTTTTAAAAGATGCAGACGAAAAAATTATTATTAAAATTCTTAAAAATCATTATGAAAAAGATAATTCTTATTTTTCGTAAAAATCAATCAATATTAATAAAATAATTATACATAGTAGAGTAAAGAATAAATTATATATATATATATAATAACTAAAGTTAAATTTACTCATTATGATAAACTTATATACAAGATTTGTTAAACAAAATTCACATATGAATAATACTTTAACAATAACAAAATTAATAATATTGATCATAATTTAAATTAAATAATATGCTCTAATAATTTTAATATTTAATTAATTTAAATTTTATAAAATTATAATATAATTTATGTTAATGAATAAAAATTTATAACACTTACAATCCGTTTGGTTGAAGAGAAAATGACAGGAAAGAAAACAGAGGAGGAGAGAAAATGGAGAGATTTTTTCTCTTCTCTCGTTTGGGTGTGAAGAGAAAATAAAGAAGACAGAAAATTCAAAAATTTTCTCTCCTGAACTGCGGAGAAAATGGGAGAAGAAGGGCTGGAGTTGTAAAAAATATTGCGCCACCGTTCAGAAGCGGTTCGTCGCGCCGCCTGCTCGTCGTTGACCCAGTCACGGGTCCGTTTTGCCGCTCGTTCTGACCCGGTCGCGGGTCCTTTGCGCCATGACGCTGAAGAAAGAAAGGGGGAGAGGGGAGGGGGAAGGAGAAGGGGAGGGGGGGGGGGGAGGGGGAACGGGGAACGGGAAGGTGGGGGTAAAGGGGATGGGGGAGAGTTTATTAGTCAGAAGAGATAAAAAAAAATGAGAGGGGTGGGGGGAGGGGGAACGGAGGTCCAAGGGATGGGGGAATAGTCAGAAGAAATAAAAAAAAAATGAGGGGGGGGGGGGAGGGGGAGGGGGAACGGGGAAGGTGGGGGTAAAGGGGATGGGGGAATAGTCAGAAGAAATAAAAAAAAATGAGGGGGGTGGGGGAGGGGGAACGGGAACGGGGAAGGTGGAGGGTAAAGGGGATTAGGGGTGGGGGTGGGGGAGTTTATTAGTTAGATAAAAAAAATGATTTTTTTAAATAAAAAATTATTTTATTTTTAATTTTTAATTTAATTTTAATTTTTTAAATTAGTATTTTTTTATAAATAATTATTATTTTCAAATATAATTTTAAAAATTATTTAATTTGAAAATATAAAATAATATATTTATATTTAATTATATATTTAAAAAGGATAAATATGTCATTTTATAAATTATATATTTTTTTTTATTTATTTTTTTATTTAATTTCATTTTCTTTCTCTTCATTTTATCTTAATGATAAGAGAGAAAATACATTTTTCTCTTTATTTTCTCTCTTCCCATTTTCTCTCTTCTCATGTTTCTCTCTTCTCATTTTCTCTCCTCATCCAAACAAAGCATTATTCTAAGTCAGAATCTGTCGTGGCTTTGTACAATTGGCACTGATTCTAGTATTCTATCAATGCCCCGGTCTCACAATACTTTATATAACCCTACGTCCCTACTCCGCTCTTATTGATGTTTACTTTCCAACTTGTAAATTATGCTGTAATATTTTATAATCTCAAAAATTCATTTACGAAGAAATAGTCCGAAATACTACTTGCACTTACACTCCTGGTTGCCATTATGACCATTTTTATGCTACATGAGCTCTTACTAATTGTACAGAGATTACAAATTTTCTCACCATTGTGATTAAGTATTATCCACAGGTCTTTCGTTATTGCATTTGGTTTGCTGGCCTGGTTAGGGACGATAAACGAGCATGCTTTGGAAATAGCTCATAGAATATTGCTTCAAATAATTTTAGAATTGGAAGGCAAATAAAATAATTTTATGATGCTTGCTTTCAAACTCGACAATTTTCACTCAGGAAAGAGCATATAGTTTCAAAGTGATTAGTCTCAAACAGCCCCACTTGGAGTGGGAAAATATCATACTGCAAGGGTAGTGGGTGGGAAGGGATATTTTTCTCTCTATTCCTTTCGTTTTATTTTGGTCTCCACTTGCAAACGTAGGAATGTACAATCCAAACTCTTGAACTACTGAGATTTGTCATTTATATACATCCAGAATCTGAAACTTAGGAACTCCCTTCTCAATCAAGACCGTTTAGAAGGTTCCTTAAAGTCTTAAACAAAGTAAGAGACAGGGCCAGAAAAAGGCTAAAATTAAAAAAATAAAATCAGTAATTGAGAGAATTACAAAATCAGTAAGAAACCAGCTGTATCTTCCAATGTAAGTCTGACCTAGCTAGTTATATTTGAACTTTTGAAATGAAAACGACAGTGCTTCACCTAAATAACTAGAGAAAAACAACCTACACTACGATTTTTTCGTCCAAACCTAAGTGAAATTCTTCAAAATTTCAGCCCCGGGAAATGCCAGTCTTCTTTCCTGTGTACCTCTATCAGGAACCAACAAAACAGATATCACTAAATTTGGTAGACTGAAACTTGAGAATGAATAATTGCCAAAAATTGAGTAATTGATGCATTTTAATAAAAAAAATCAAGGCCATCGCTGGCAAGAAATTCCCAAGCTCTCTCACCTTCTTTCCAATGCTGAATGGAACGTATTTGTACTTGATCATGTGCATAATTTGGCGCTTCATTGTGAGAATGAACAGGACAGCCCAATAGCAGAGAAGTATAGGCCAGAAAACAGGGACATCAAGCACAGATATGAAAGTCATCAGGAAGGCAACACATAAAGCCTTTGTGATGGAATACCTGGAATTAAAATTGATTTGAACCCAACAGTAGAACTTAGAATAATCCTATCTTTCAGTTTAAAAAAAAAAAAAATTGTTAACACCGAATAGAACTCACAAAGCATGTATTAAAGAAACACTACTGACTTGTCTACCCGGCCACCCACCTCAATAGAAATTTTCACAGCTTTTAACTTGATATTCTTTATTTGCTCTTTTATGGGTGGCATCTTCTGCCACAAGGCACTATAGTCGACATCACAACCTTAATTTAAGCCTAGTCTGATTCTTGTTAGTAATTACTAATTAGACTCCCAGATAGGTATAGTATAAATTATTTATATAGAATAGGGTTACCAAAGAAACCTTAAAATCCAGGGTAAGAAACTTTTTAGTAGGAAACTCGTCCCTGCCTATAAAACTTGATTTGAAAAAAAAAGGGTGTAATATAAAGAAGCAAAAGTATTTAAGAAATGGACCAAAGCTTCTGCTAGCAACAAAGAAAAAGACACATTCAGTAGTGCAGGCTCATCATCTGATTATTTAAAACTGTATGTTTATGGATATATGCCTAAACTAGGGTAAAATAGTGGCTGTATATAATCAAGCTGCTTCTTCTAATCTGGCAAATCAAATTTCAATAATCCAATATTTTTTTTTAAAGAAACGCATATTGATCATAAGGATATAGTACGGAAAGTACAAGGTTGACAACAGTCTCCAATATGCGTGGATGAGTTTCCACCTAATCTTTTGAGTTCACAACTGATATGCAACATGCTAATCAGTCAGGCCCATCTTTCCCACCCTACTATACAAATTTACCCCACAAGCTGGTTTACATGCTGAAAGACAATATAAGTATTATGATCACGGAAATCCTCCCTCTTAGACATAAAAACAGTACAATAGGTGAAATTTAGTACAACACACATTTAAGTTGATAACAGACTATACAGAAGGGACTAGATTGTAATGGAAGAAGGTATCCAAAAACCAGTAAAAATTCATTGCAGGTAGTCAATAGGTGAAAATTGAACTGTGTAGACCTCCCAGGATGCCCAGATAATGAAAGCAACGAGCATAGTGATTCAACATGTAATCAATCATCTTAAGATTTAGTCACATACTCACATTAGTTTGGTTATCAAGCACAAAAAGAAAAATCTGACAGACATGTTTCAAATTTCATAGAATGGAAGATGCATGTTTCACCCTGCTGAGGAGGATTCTTTCTCCGTATGATGATTTTTTTTTTAAAAACCACCCATACAGTATCAGAGAAATCTGAGGTGCCTCGTTTAGCAGAATGTCATTCAAGACTGAAGAGTCTAAAAGACCAACATCCTAGGGCTCTCACATATTGAAGTAAAGCTCATTATGAATTGACAAACCACACAAACATTTACCATATCCTTAGCTTAAATTTACTAAAATCTCAACTAGCTTGTAATAAAAAGCGAAGAAGTTAACAGTCAACTAAAAGTTTACTAATTAAATCCCTAAACCTTGTTCCACCATCTGGTAGAAAATCTAGGTCCAATTCCTTTTAAACACATGCTGTGCTCTATGAGAGTCCCTAGAACTAGAAGTGTAGGGATGGGAACTGCTATGCTTTAAACATAGCCTACTACTTGGCTTAAACAAAGAGGATAACTTGAAAGTCGAAAGCATATGTCAGCGTCACTGCCCAATGTGTTGGTACTATTTCTAGTTCAGTGCTGACATACCATAGCAAAAGAGAAATTTGGTATTTATGCAGATCCCTTACGGTGCAAAGACCAAGAATACCTTAAAGGTATTTTCTTGAATGGTGTGAGGGCGAAAATTAGGGCATAACTCAAGTTGCACCTGGCAGAATCATTATCGGAGATGATGGACTATGCTCAGATGATTGATGAAAAGAACCAGGCCTTGAGTATAGGGGGATTGACTACGGATAGTAAAACAGGGGTGCCTTACAGCAGCTACCCATCCTCCAGGGCAGTTACATATGAAGGGGGGGTCCAGAGCTGATGCACACAACACTCCATCAAGAGGAGGTTCGGTGAAGGAGTCTACAAATAGCTGGCCAGATGGCACGTTCAGGAGTAGAGGAGGGGGGATCAGAAAGCTCACAGATGCAGAGCTGCAGGAGAAGATCAAGAAAGGATTATGCTTCAGGTGTGACGAAAAATACACTCCTGACCATGTTTGTAAGAATAAACAGTTTCTTGTGATGTTGATGGAGGAATCAGTACAAGAGAAGGACGAAATTGATCCACTGTGGAGCGTCAAGGGATGGATTACAAAGCTTTGCAACTTTGCATGCTCAACAGTGAGGGCTTGACTACCAAAAGATCCTTTAAGTTGTGGGGTGCAATAGGAGAAAGGAAGGTAATAGTTTTGATTGATTGTGGAGCTTCACACAACTTTATAGTTACTGATTTGGTGCAGGAACTACATCTTCCCATAGTGGAATCCCCTACCTACTACGTGGAAGTAGGAGATGGGCATAAGGTAAAGTGTATTTAGCTTGCAGCTACAAGGACTGGAGGTTCAACAAGATTTTTTCCTCTTCGGTTTAAGTGAGGCTGATTTGGTGCTGGGAATGGATTGGTTGGCCACTTTAGGAGAGATCCGGGCTAACTTCAAGGACTTAACCATGCAGCTAGCAGTGGGAGGCGAAGTAAAATGCCATGCAGCTAGCAGTGGGAGGCGAAGTAAAATGCTGAAGGGGGCACCTGCTTTATACAGATCATCAACTGCTGGTTCCAGTAAGGGAGGGTGCAGCAATTCAGCCGAAGAGCCTGCATCCTTTCTCGTTAGTGCAGCAAGTTGGCCTTGGGACCCTGGTGGAAGTTTGTTTGCAGCTGATACAGAACCCTTCACCTTGAGGACAAGGTGAATGTTTGGGAGGGGGGGAGTATTGTTAGATACCCGAGGATAGGGATTAGGACCAAATTCTATTATTCATAACTGTCTAACTGACAGTTAACAGAATGCCAACTGTAATTGAGGGAAGTAGTTGAATATAAGTAGGAAGGGGTGTCAATTGTGGGTTTCAGTTCAGTTTTGGAGTTAGGAGAGAATTGCGAGAGCCACAGGACTCTCAAATGTCCTGAGCAGAGAGTGTTCAGAGCCGTGTCTCCATTGCTGTATTTTCTGTAATACTTGTATTCCCTCTCTGATTCAGATTCAGGGAGAGGAGAGTTCTATCAATAAAACTTCATCTTTTACAATATTTTCTGGTCCAGTTCTATTACATACATTAAGTTGATAACAGATTATATAGAAGGGACTAGGTTGTAATGGGAGAAGGTATTCAACAACCAGTAAAAATTCATTACAGGTAGCTGATAGGTGAAAATTGAACTGTGTAGACCACCCATGATGCCCAGATAATGTAAGCAACGAGCATAATGATTCAACATGTAATCAATCATCCTAAGATTTAGTCACATACTCAAATTAGTTTGGTTATCAAGCACAATAAGAAAAATCTGACAGACATGTTTCATATTTCATAGAATGGAAGATGCATGTTTCACCCTCTGCATAGGATTCTTTCTCCCTATGAAGATTTCTTTTTTTTTTAAAAAAAAAAAAAACCACCTACACTGTGTCACAGAAATTTGAGGTGCCTCATTTAGAAGAATGTCATTCAAGAGTGAAGAGTCTATAAGACAAACATCCTACGCCTCTCACATATTGAAGTAAAGCTCGTTATGAATTGACAAACCACACAAACATTTACCATATCTTTAGCTTAAATTTACTAAAATCTCAACTAGCTAGTAATAAAAAGAGAAGAAGTTAACGGTCAACTAAAAGTTTACTAATTAAATCTCTAAACCTTGTTCCACCATCTGGTAGAAAATCTAGGTCCAATTCCTTTTAAACACATACTATGCTCTATGAGACTCCCTAGAATTAGAAGTGTATGGACGGGAACTGCTAAGCTTTAAACAGAGCCTACTACTTGGCTTAAACAAAGAGGATAACTTGAAAGTCGAAAGCATATGCCAGCGTCACTGCCCAATGTGTTGGTACTATTTCTAGTTCAGTGCGGACATACCATAGCAAAAGAGAAATTTGGTATGATAATGATAATAAAGTGAAGTAAGAGAGAGTACCAGAACTTAAACTCTGGAAGGCGACGAACAAAAGGTTTAAACTCATCGGAATCCTTGGTTGGCAAAGAAGCTCCATCCTCCAAGAGTTCAAGCTGGGGATCAACTTTTGGAGAAAGGAAACCAATGAGGAGATTGAGGATGTAGATGGCAAGGCCATACGACACAATATAGAACCCTCGAATATAGTAAACCCTCAACACATAGATAGCTGCTGCAGCAAGAGTTCCTAGCCACCTCTCAAATGGGTGAGGGGTGGAACGATCCAAATAGTACTGAAACGCCCTCCAAAAATCGTCCCTCCACTGCGCCACTGTGGATGCGCCATCGCCCCCATTTCCTTCCATCCCACTCTCTTAAACAGTTAAACTTTGCTCAACCTATAACAACAACAACAATCATGTCAGACTTTGCATTCACAATTCCACCGACAAGATAAAATTCGAAAACCAGTCATTTTGCGCATGAATCAATCAAACAATATCATCATCAAATCAAACAAAATGATAAGAAATTAAAACCATCAGGGATCCATAACATTAATTTAGTTTCACCTTCAACTGGGAGAAATCTTCCGCTTTCCAAATTCAGATGACCTTACCTTGCTTCGCTGCTTCGGGGAAAAGAAGTAAAAATATAACGCACCGTTTTCGCGCTTCAAGCTGAAGCAACCTATCAAACGGGCCAGCCCAGTAACTTGATAGGGCCCAATTTGAAAGGTGTGTTACCCGGAGCTGGAAGTGTTTGTTTTAAGGGCTTTTGAGTAATTGGAAAGCCCATTTTGTCCTTCCCGTGATACCACGACTCCACTCTCCACTAAGATGGTTTCTTTGTTTCTGGCTCAACTCAAGTGTGTGTGAATTAGGCATTAGCATTTAGTTTCCATCGGTTGCAGAAGGTAGAAATTGGAAATGGGAACCCTGGGGAAAGCGATATACACCGTTGGATTCTGGATTCGAGAGACTGGGCAGGCCATTGACCGCCTCGGTTCCCGCCTCCAGGGCGGCTATTACTTCCAAGAGCAGCGTTAGTCTTTCCTTTTCCCTTTTCCCCTTTTAGATCCAATTTTTTCTTCATTTCAATCCCCTATCTCATCCTTCCGAATTTTTTATTTTCCTAAACCCTGTATATTTTGTTGATTGTTTGGTTGATTTTGTGGAAATGCTATCTTTTCTTTGGATCGTTGCTGTCATAGTTTGGTCGTATATTGGAGTTGAACTTCATTTTGAATGGCCTAGCCGCCCACACTTTGCAAGAATCAGAAATGCTTAGTATATAACAACATTCAGGAAACAGAATATCATATATCCTATAATGTGGTTTAGTAGGATTGTTAGCACTAGTACTTTCTGTGTCTCCCAGGTAAGGTTGAATAGAATAAGGGATAGTCAGGAAGAAAAGAGTGTAATACATTCAATTATGGGAAAGAAAGCGATTAAAAAAAAGAGCTTAGCTTGATTTTAACTTATAATCCTGCTGAATGACTAAGTACTTCTTTTACTTTTTTTTCAATGTACATTAAGAAGTTGCTAATGACTTTATTGAGGTTGGGAAAAAAAATAAATTAAAAAGATAGTGATTGCTATTATGATATTTCTGGGTATTTTATAATAATTTCAAGTTACCAAACCTATTCAGACTCTGGAGAAGGACTATAGTTTAACACTGCACTAGAAGCTCCTAGGGCAAATTATTGTGATATCCCGTTTTTTAAAATAAGCACATTATGATCCATGATTGGAGGGTTCTATTATTCTTTTCCACACTAAATTGTACTGTCACCGACCCACAGTGCTTAGATTCAATGAGGCAGTGACAGTAAGCAAATAATTCCTTCATGATAGAGATTGTTTTGGGTTTTATTTTGAGAAGATAGTCTTGGTTGAACCATTCAAATCTAAAATGGTATGTCACAAGCAATGTACGCATTTGTTTGTGGATTATCTTGCTAAGACTTCTTAGTATTTATAATTCATTTCCTTGTTCTCATTCTTTAATGTTTTGAATACTTTAAAATTTCACTTGCAAAAAACAAAAGAAAAAATATATTAATGTGTTATATTTATTGGTTTGCCATTTGGCCATGAAATATATCAAGTAATCTTTTTCCTTTTTGTGTTTAGTGTCTAGGCATCGAACTCTAATGAACATATTTGATAAGGCTCCTGTTGTTGATAAGGATGCATTTGTTGCACCAAGTGCCTCCGTCATTGGAGATGTTCAAGTTGGAAGAGGGTCATCAATTTGGTATGGATGTGTCTTGAGAGGTAATGTATCTCACTAGATCAATTAGATGTTACAACATTTGAATGATTTGATCCTTCTGCAGCTAATGAGATCTATTCATGGAATAATTTGTAATGCTTTTTTTTTACCTATTTGGGTTACACTAGCTGTCCAATACAGCAGCTTTCTTCTATTTCCATAAACAACTTTCATGGGAAGTTGCATTTCTCTGTAAATTGAATGTGAAATTTTCGCTGAGTCTCTGTATTGTTGATTATGATATACATGGTAATCATGTTTGAACTTCACTTTATGAATAGGTGACGTTAACAGCATCAGTGTTGGAAGTGGAACTAACATACAGGATAACTCCCTGGTGCATGTTGCGAAGTCAAATTTAAGTGGGAAGGTCTTGCCTACTATTATTGGGGATAATGTTACTGTCGGTGAGTAATATTTTTGCCATGATCATGAATGTTGCTAAGTTCTGCCCTTAAATGGAAATTTTTGTTAATTTTTTCTTTAAGCAGGTCATAGTGCTGTTTTGCATGGTTGTACTGTTGAGGATGAGGCTTTTGTTGGTATGGGCGCAACACTACTTGATGGTGTCATTGTTGAGAAAAATGCCATGGTTGCTGCTGGAGCCCTTGTGAGACAGAATACAAGGATTCCAAGTGGCGAGGTATGTCTGTGGGTGTATGCTGTTTGGCTACTCATTAAATTAATGAGAATTAGGATCATGATCATGTTAGTCTGACTGTTTTTGGGAATAATTACCATTATTGAGTTAACATACTATACCGCTAGTCTAGGACAACGGGGTCAATTATAATTATGTAATTTTGCATGGAATATTTTTAGGGACTTTATATAGTTATTTAGATTATTTTAGGATAATTATTGTGGAATTGAAGTCGTATAATATTGTATGCGTAAGGAATATTCTTTAAGAGTTCTTTTTGTCTGTCTTTTCTTATGCCTTTATTGTGTTTTTTAATTTTATCCAGCAGTCTTTTTTTTTATAAAAAAAAATAAATTATCCAGCAGTCTTAGTTATGATATTTTGTATCTAAGAGGTTTCTGAAACATAAAGCCCTTGTTCTTTTCTTCAAACTTCAATCTCACCTATTCTGTCTCAAAGCTGCTGTGTTACTATCTTTTTCTGTGACCACTACCACCCCCCTCACCATGGCACCTACAACAACAATAAAAACCTAATTTCTACCATGGGGTATAGCTTTGGTTCTAAACCCTCACCCTTCTCGACTAGGCCCTAATCCAGAATCTTAGACCACTTGTCTATATATGTAAGGCTATCTGAAAATTACTTTGTTATTGTCAATTACATAGAAAGCCTTTAAATTGCCTCATGCGGAATTTAGGACACAGTTGTCTCAATGGCAAGACTGAAGTTATTTTCATATTATCTGAGGATGTTAACCTTAATATGTGGGATTTGGATCCTCTAAAGTGAGACCTGAACTTTAGAGAGTAAATGCAGATAGTAACCACAGATGAGAAAATCAAGGAAGTGGATTCACTCATATTCATGATCTGCTATTTAGGTGATTGTATTTAATAAAACTTTAAACTGTTGATTTTCTCATCAACGATTATCAATATTGTGCTTTACTCTCTAAAGTGCACCCCTCACTTTAGAGTATCCAAATCCCAATGTTGTATGTTATTTTTGTTTCAAAATGATAGTATTTGCTCATTAATATTTATCATGGGATGAAAAGAACTCCTTAATTTTGCTTCTAATTTTGGTATGGGCTAGATATTTAAGTTCTAGTGTTAGTTAGGCTGCTCTTCTTGAATGCTTGCTATAATATGTATCATCCATGATCTGTAAGCACAAACTTACATATTTTGCAGGTTTGGGCCGGCAATCCAGCAAATTTCCTGAGAAAGCTCACTGATGAAGAGATAGCTTTCATCTCCCAGTCAGCCACTAATTATACTAACCTTGCACAGGTTCATGCAGCTGAAAATTCGAAGTCCTTTGATGAAATTGAGTTTGAGAAGGTACTGCGAAAGAAGTTTGCACGTAGAGATGAGGAGTACGACTCAATGCTGGGTGTTGTTCGTGAGATCCCACCAGAGCTTATTCTTCCTGATAATGTCCTTCCTGATAAAGCAGAAAAAGCTTCTAAAAAATGAGGTCTTTAAAAGCAGTTTCTTCGATTCCAATCTTGAAATGACATCAAGGGATATTCTTGTTTTGTTCAAATTCATGGAAGAGGGATTATTTTCATTCCCAATAATACCAGACATTTCATAGGCTAGAATTATGGCTCCTTTTCCGGAACCAGGAAGCAATTGATATTTCAAACTCTGTTCTCTACTTTTGGGAAAGGGAAGTGCCCTGTAGGATCTTGTATGTCGATCTTTAGTGTTTGATGTATCGAATGCAAGTGATTTCACATTTTTTTTTTGTTGATCTATGTGAACCATTTATATTGCTTAGCTTGTTGCTTAAATGTGAGGGCGTGGCAGGGAATTTGAAATTTTTTTAAAAGGTAATTATTTTTTAATGGCAATAATATAGATTATAGAGTGTATGAACTTTTTTTCATTGTTAATCGTCATTTATCTTATCATCTATCTTTATAATTTGATAAATTTAGAATGATCTTACATTGACATTCAATTATGTTTAGGGGGAAAAAAACATAATTGAAATGTTATAACAATAAAAGTGGATCTTTTTTAAGTTTATGAAAATGTTATATCAACACTTATCTTATTCACATAATAAAGAATATAATACAATGTATTAATTTTGCAAGTGGCTGTATATACACAATCTTTAAAAGCAATAATTAAAAAACGTATGTGTCCAAACATTTTTCATATATTAATAGGAGAATATGGTAAAGCACAACAAAAAAAAAGGTACTGTTCCTTCACGTGAAAAAGATCAATTAATGATAAAATAACTAAAAGACATAGTATTTTGTCATTTAATGTGAAAAAAATTAAACAAAACAAAATTTTTCGATTTTCTAAAACATAACGTTAAAATGCCTATTAGGCAAGAAAGAAAAGATTTAGTTATGACAAAAAGAAAATATGGATATGATAACACAGATTTGTTAATATGACAAAAAATTAAAAAAAAAAATTAAAAAATTATATAGATAAAAAATATGTAAAAATATTAAAATATCCTATACATATATATATATATATCATCTACTAACATGGTTGCCCCGCTAATCTCGGAGGGGCTGCGGCGCATTCATGGGGGTCCAATATATATAGAGAACGGTAGAGCAGAGAGTGAGACTCAGGGCGCAAACTTTCAGAGTGTGTGACTGATGGGAGCCGAACGCTTTTCCAACAACCATAACCAAAGGCGAAGGGAAGCCGAGGCTGAGGCTGAGGCTGAGGCTGAGGCTCCCTTAATTGTGGGTCTCCAACCATCAGCCCTGGTCGACAACGTGGCCCGCGTTGATTGGTCCTTGCTGGATCAAATTCCCGGTGAACGCGGTGGCTCCATACCTGTCTGCATTCACTATTCTCTCCTTTCCTCTCCGTTACTTTAATTATTTATTTATGCTCATTTAATTCACTTTTTGTCCAAATCATTTCTTGTAATATTCTCTTCAATTAATCAATTAATAATAATAATAATAATAATAATAATAATACGGTGAATTCCTTTTAAGCAGGTTGCAATTGAAGAACTTGATTATATATTGAGGGAGGTTAAATCCCATGTTGATGATAATTCTACCATCCTCAAGACTATGGCTGGTGGCAGTGTTGCCAATACAATTCGAGGGCTAAGCAGTGGCTTTGGAATTCCCAGTGGAATTATTGGGGCATATGGAGATGATGAGCAAGGCCAGCTATTTGTTAATAACATGACCTTCAATCGAGTCGACCTATCAAGACTCCGTAACAAGAAAGGACATACAGCACAGGTTTCCCTCACTTATTCTTCTACTCTACATATCACAATTGACTTCTTCTATAAAACTCAATAACTTAGTTGTCTGCCACTGGCAGTGTGTTTGCTTGGTTGATGCCTTGGGTAACCGTACAATGCGACCCTGTCTCTCCAATGCTGTCAAAGTTCAGGTACATACACTCTATTCTCTCAAAACACCCTTTTTGGATACTTTGAGGTTACTTACGATATATATATGGATGTCAATTTAATGTTGTAAACTTTGTTTGTTTGACATGTACTCTCTCCTTTTCTTTTTTTTGCAGGCCGAAGAATTGATGACAGAGGATTTTAAGGGCTCCAAGGTTGACTTCTTGATCAATTAAAATATTGTGGATATTTTTTTGTTTATTATCCTGTCCTATATATTTCTAATTACAATGATAGGGATTTAATTCATTAGATTCTAGGGAGCTAACTCTTCATGTATATTCTACCATCATGCATTATAGAATGAAATGAAGGTGCATTTGCCCTATATTCAGTCTCTGCTAACATACTAAATACTTGCTTTTCTGTCCAACTAGGTCTTCCACTACTAATAATATATCATCTGAAGGTTCTCTGTGAACTTAGTTGCTGATATATTTACATTTCAGTGGTTGGTGTTGAGATATGCGATACTCAATTTGGAAGTTATTCAAGCAGCCATTCTTTTAGCCAAACAGGAAGGTCTTCTTGTTTCCTTGGATTTGGCCAGTTTTGAGGTATTCTATGCCACTGCTCAGAATTCCCCGCTTCTCAATAGTTCCCCCCCCCCCCCCCTTTCCCCTTTTTTAATTGTGCAAAAAGGTTTGATGAAATGAAAATTCACCGCTAATACTAGTTTAGCGTTGAAAATTGAGGACCACACCATACCACAAGTTACACGTTTTAGGTATCTTGGATCTATCATACAAAATGACAGAGAGATAGAGGGAGATGTAAATCATAGGATTCAAACTGGATGGATGAAATGGAGGAGTGTTTCAGGAGTGATTTGTGATAGAAAAGTACCTCTCAAACTTAAGGGTAAATTTTACTGCACAAGCTTTAAGGCCCGCGATGTTGTATGGTACTAAATGTTGGGTGGTAAAAAGTCAGCAAGAGCATAAGATTAGTGTCGCAGAGATGAGGATGTTGCGTTGGATGTGTTGCCATACAAGACAAGATAGGATTAGGAATGAATGCATTAGAGAGAAAGCAGGGGTAGTACCTATTGTGAAAAAGATGGTAGAATCTCGCCTTACGTGGTTTGGACATGTAAAGAGAAGACCCTTAAAAGCTCCGGTAAGAAGATTAGATCAGGTGGAGGATAGTCCAATAACTAGAGGTAGAGAGAGATGAAGAAAGACTATAGGTGAAACTATTAAAAAAGATTTAGATTTAAATGTCATTTTTGAAGACTTGGTTTATGATAGGACACAATGACGTCGTTTGATCCATGTAGTCGACCCCACCTAGTGGAAAAAGACTTGGTTGTTGTTGTTTGTTCCCCCCCCCCCCCACACTTTAGCTTGGGAAGTTCGTAATTAGAGTTTTCATGTCTAACATTGCAACTCAACAAGGATTGTCTTGAACTTGATAAAAGTAAATTCTGATAAAGAGCTGCTAAATCAATATAATCCTTAGTCGGTTACTCCACACAAATGATTACTGAACGTGCTTGATTTCTTGTTTTCATTTTCTACATAAAGAAATCATATTCTTTTCTATGAAATCTCAAATATGAATGTTAGTGCGCAAGAAGCATACATACCAATATAAATACAAACATGAAAGTTTCATTTTTATTGGTCATTTGCATCATTTATATTAGTATATGTCACTTGTCTTATATGATCTCTTTACTTTGGCAAGATGGTCAGGAACTTTAAACTACCACTTCTAAAGTTACTGGAGTCTGGGAACATAGATCTCTGCTTTGCCAATGAGGACGAGGCAACAGAACTTCTAAGGTGACTGTCATTTGGATTGACTGTCTTTTGTTGAAAATAGTATTTATTTTCATTTTCCAAGTTATTGACTGTCTTATTTTCATTTAATTTGTATTCTCTATTCTCTTTGTTTTTTTTTAATAAATGATGTCAATTTACTTTACCATGGATTTTAGGGGCGAACAGAATGCTGATCCGATAGCTGCCGTAGAATTTCTGGCCAAATACTGCCAATGGGCTGTGGTAACATTGGGCGCTAATGGATGCATTGCTAAACATCGGAAGGAGGTGTGTTAATTATTTTTCTGTCATTTTGTACAATGCTTCTTCCCCAATTTTTTTCTGGGACATGTGCAGTTGGCTCTGGTGTGAACCTTTTGAACTTTTTGTTATTGGCCGCATGGAGACCATAATTAACTAGACCAGGTGTAGTTTATTTCACCTCCTAGGAATTTGTTGTGAAGCTGTTGCCTTCCTTTATAAAGAGATTGAAGATCAGATTTGTGAAGCGTTCCTGCTTATCTTATTGTATTTTGCCCATAATATTGGAGTTATGAGCTCAAAATTTGCATTCTGCCCATCAAACCAACGCTACTATATCAAACTTTTTAGAAGAAAAAAGGGTGGAAGGTAGAACGGTGCTCCCAGAGGCATTCTGCATTCTATCTGATCTTTTATTGAAACTTCCTCAACATACATCATCGCTATCAGCAAACATTCACCAATAGTAGGAGCATGGGACTAGTTTTTTGCAGGAAATTGTTTGCTGTTGACATGATAAATGCAGTTTAAGCACATTGTGGTCCAAAATCATTAGGTGAAAGTTCAGTAGTTTTAATTTCGTGGCACTTGGTCATCATGTCAATTAGTATTATAGCACAAGTGCTGAAAAGATTAACTAGTCACTAATCACTATCATAAACTAAGTTTCTTTTTACACGTCAGATGGTACGTGTCCCAGCCATAGGGGAAGCAAAGGCAACTGATGCTACAGGAGCAGGGGACCTTTTTGCAAGTGGATTTTTGTATGGAGTGGTCAAGGGTTTGTCGCTAGAAGAATGCTGCAGAGTAGGCACATGCAGTGGTGGGTCTGTTATCCGCTCTCTCGGCGGTGAGGTGACATTAGAGAATTGGCAGTGGATGTACAAGCAGATGCAGATAAAGGGTCTTCCCACGCCAGAAGATATATGCAAATGAATAGGGGCAATGATATGAACTGTTGCCCCCTTTTTTCTTGCTTCCTTCTTCCTTCTTTCTTATTCATTTATCCTTTTGTTTTTTTCTTTTTCAATTTTGCCTTTTATTTGTTATTATTCATCTCTTACTATCAATTCAAAGGACTGCCATAGTTCCAATTTACGGCTGGTTTGACTAATGCATGGAAGACTAGATATTTTTCACGGAGACATTGATTTGAGCCTCAAATGTACTTGAGCTTGAGGCAACTATGAATTTTCATTCCTAGTTTAATATTTAAAAGTTAAAACAACACCTAAGTCATGGTTACTTGAATTTTCCGACTACATATTTGAACTGTTGATTGAGCTGTTGACCTGCGTCAAAAGTATCAAAAAGATGAGGCTGCTCGCTGAATGTCTTTCATCTGTTGTCATACTTTTATATGAGCTCTACTTTGAGATATTTGTGCAAGAGGGTAGACTGAGAACTGAAAAGGGAGAACAAATTTCACCGACAAGAAAAATATGAATCCAATGATATTTTATTTGTTTCATACTTGGAAGAGCGATCCCATAAAAGTTTTATAATATCTCCGTGAAAAATGTTAAACTCAAAATTCTAACTTTCTAGATCAAACTTACTGCTGAAAGCCTGAAACCAACTACTGGCCAAGCACATGGAGCATTATGGCATTCTGTGCATGCATTCGGTTCTCAGCTTGCGGGAAGACAATTGAATATGGAGCTTCAATAACTTCGCCAGTCATCTCCACCCCTCTTTCCGCTGGTAAGCAATGCATGTAAAACGCCTTTGAACCAGCTATATTCACAAGACTTTGGTCCACCTGCAAAATGCGATTGCGATTTCATGTAAACACTAGTGGCCAATTAAACAATTCAAGCATCACAGACTCGCAGCATTTATAAACCAGTGCCACAAACCGAAATAAAGGCAGAAAAGGAGAAAGTGAGGAAAAAAATAACACATCACATCCAGTTTTTCACAGCCTTGAACGATCCACTCAACCCAACCCTATCAATAGCGTTACTACTATTCATCGAACAACTTGTTTCTAACCTCGGGTTACAGCGGAAACTTACCTGGGAGATAAAAGTGGGTGTTCCATGCGGCTCATTCTTAAGTATGTATAGACAGGGAAGATTCCTAAATACTGAGTCTATCCCCATATAGTATCTGAACTGCTAATTAAATATTTTTTATTATACAATTATTACCTTATTATTCATCAATTCACGACAAGCTACTTCCTTTTTCTTTGTTACAATTGGAGGTGCAAGCACTTGGTCATGGGAGGAGGAAAGGTGGCATGGTAGAGGATCAAACCTCCGATATGAAAATCACATCCAAGTCTCAAAGACTTAGGCCAGTACCAATTGAGCTACAAGCTCATTGGCAAGCTACTTCCTATTTTGCTAGCGAGTGCATACAACATTTAAATCATTTCAACCACAATTCAAACATAAATAATCCTTATGTCACAAGAACACAAATATATATAATTGTTTTAACTGAACCTATGGCTTCTGCACCAACCCCACTCCACCTGTACCTTTTGAGCTGAAGCCCAAGTGACTACAAGAAAACAATGTCACAACCTACAAATTTATCAAAATATGTCATCTTTATTTACCCCAAAACACTATCTTTTGTGACTGAAATATTATGTTATGTACCTGAAATCCTTTAAACACTTGGCGGCGGTATGCAGCTTCTTCCTTTTGCCCCATGCCAGCCCAGACGTCTGAACACACAATGCCAGCTCCTCTAACAGCTTCTTTGGGATCATTAGTTATCTCAATCTTGCTGATTCCAGCCTTCCTTGCCTTGTCAACTGTTTTTTCATCAGGTTCAAAAACACGCACAAACGAAGTGAAAAGGAATTACAGATGTCATCAACAACCATGAGTGAACAATATTATTTCCATCTCCAACATAGACAACCTGACATTACCAATGCCACCAAGAATTAGGAAGAAGCAAACTCTTCAAGACAAGCAACATAACCTGACCTCGGTACCTTCCAACTGCACAATGCGCTCAATTATAGTGAGGGCATCAGCCATTATCTAGCAGGGATGGTTGTAGTCTGTCAATCCATTGATGACTGGCACAGTTGCATACTTTGCAAGATCAAGTATGTCCTGCAACAAAAAAACAGGTAAACCAAAAGTACTTGCTTATTGACAGAAAGATCAATCACGTCTACAGAGCAGATAAAAATTCATCTCAATCCAATGAGATTGCAAAGCAGCTTCTTTCATTGTGATACTAAGCCCACTAAATTTGTTTTCTCCTTTTTCTCATAATTCCATTGATGCAGTTTCAGCATCGACATTAAAAAAAAAAAAGGAGAACACACTGGAATACTTTTTTCATCTAGATCCAATAAAACATAATATTAAAAATAGTCAAAATGTAATGAAATTTCAATTGAAAAAATAATATGTGAATTTAGAAAAAGAAAAATTAATCCACAAACATGAGTAGTTGCAGTCCAAAAACCAAATGAAATATAAGTAACTCTAACTCACCAGCATACCTGATGAGCAAAAACATGAGCCATAATGATGTCATTATAGCGAGACAAAACACGAGCAACATCACGAGTCTCCTCTCCCTTGCCCATTTGGATATCGCTGGGTCCTAAATAGATAGCATGGCCACCTAACAATGTAAAGCCAGTCTCAAATGAAACTCGTGTTCTCATGGATGGCTTTGCAAAGATCATTGCCATTGTCTTCCCTTCAAAAGGTAGAAATTTGCTGTCCCCTGATTTTAGCAATGCCTTGACCTCAATGGCTCGATCTAAAATCTTCAAAACAGTGTCCTTATTGAAATCATTTATGTGAAGAAAACCTTTCAGCCCAGCTTTTGCAGCGGGAGTCAGGAAAACAAAAGAATTGAAGTCAGAAGACAAGAATTTGATAGCCAGTTCTTCAAACCTCAAAAAAGAGCTAATTAATTCCTGGGAAGGGATGAAACGTCACCATGGTCTTACGACATGCATTTAGATTTTAAATTAAGAATGTTCCTTAAAATCTAGTGTATAAATAATCAAAATCTTACCGAGAAAACTTATAAAAAAATAAATAAATCATTTTCCCTTAAAAATTAATCTAATCCAAACATGCTCTTAACTTGTACATTAGACAAGTCCCGTTAGAGCTTGACAGAATACTACGTGCAATGAGAATTACAAAGAGCGAACATCAGAAAAATAATGTATCGCATTTGTTAAACCCTAATTGGATGCAAATTAAATCTGAAACGAGAATCAGATGATATGGAAGTAGACAAGTAATTTTAGAGTGAGATTGTTAAGATGCGCATTAATAAAGAGAAGCAGCTCAAAAAGAAGAGTACGATTGATTACCAGTGGCAGTGATAGAAGATTCAGCGGAAGAGGCGTGGCAAATGGAAATGGCAGGGAAACGAGCGCAATGCCATTGCCATTGGTGGCGGAGATTCTGAGCGGAGAGGTAGCGATTCTGATTGTCATTTTAGTTGGTGACTTCTCCGGTGGAAACATAAATACGAGTGCAGCGGTGGATTTCTGATGTAACTCATCCGTGTTTTGACACGAGTTGAACTCTTCTAACACCTTATCTAAGTAGAATTCCACGTTATCTCCTACCAAAAAAGATTCCACTAGAATTTCTATTTATTATATGGTTTTTCGGAGATTTAATTATAAAATTGAAGATTCTTAATTGCAATTAGATTAAAAATATTTTTAATCATTAATCAAAATTAAAATAAGATTAAAATCTTTAATTTACAAATTAACAACACATATGAAGAATTCTAATCATAAATCTCAAAATTGAACAACCCTAAACCCCAAAACCTCCCAATTCTTAATCTCCCAATTCATGATATTGTTGACGTTAACAATCAGAATAACTGGTTGGGTTTCTCACTCTCTCCTCAAATGAACATTGGTGTTTCTTCACACCCTTCCTCTTATATCTCTCATATCCGTCGAACATGGGCTCCAT
The DNA here is from genome assembly GCA_029884605.1 of Ormosia emarginata. Taxonomy (NCBI): domain Eukaryota; kingdom Viridiplantae; phylum Streptophyta; class Magnoliopsida; order Fabales; family Fabaceae; genus Ormosia; species Ormosia emarginata. The sequence continues at coordinate 75,356,929 of JAQQTP010000082.1, forward strand.
GATAAAAGTCACCCGTGATATTATTATTACACGTTGATGTCAAAGTTGAGAGAGAGTGTAAAAGACAAATAAGATTGTGAATACTGAACACCTCGTGCCCTCTCCTACAACAGAAAAATCCTGACATGTTTATGGAGGAAGAAACATAACCACCATTATATATTTCCATAGGACCCACTAGCAAGTACAAACATAACCACCATGAACGAAGAAAGCTTCCAGTTTTGCATAAACTTGATTGCCAACAGAGAAAGAAGCTCATGAGAAAGTAGACCATTTTGGGATTTGGGAGTTAGGGTTCTTAAGATGTATTGTTAGTTTGAGATTTTAATCTTATTTTATTTTTATAAATGATTTTACTTTGTTTTTAATTTTGATTAATGATTAAAAAAATTAATTTGATTGTGATTAAGAATCTTTATTTTTATAATTAAATCCCTGAGGGATCATATAACAAATAGAGATTCTAATAAATTCTTTTTGATAGAAATGACATGGAATTTTACTTAAATGAAGTGTCAAACATGTGTGAAAATATGAATGGGTCATGTTAAGAATTCACCAATATACGCATATTTACGTTTCTGCCCAAGTAATTACCCTTTTAATGTAATTCTATATTTAGATGTTTTTTCATTAATGAAACAGAATGGAATAAGTAAGGATAGATCGAAAAGGAAAGAAATGGAACATAATTTTTCATTCTTTATTTGAAAGATTCATTAATGGGACGAAACGAAATATGTGTTCTCCCATTTCACATCAATTTTGAGGGGATCAAAAATTAGATATTTGAAAGGAAGAGTAGGAGAATGATTTCTCATGTGTTCCGTTCTGTTCTTATATATTTTAAAATTCCCAAACACAAAAAATTATTTCCGTTTTTCCAATTTTCTTTTATTTCCCTCCATTATTTGTCATCTAAACATAGTGTAAAAAAAAAAAAAAAAGTATACAATTTTTCTAAATTTGAACATTATTATAAATTATTATCACAAACTTTAAATTTTTTTAATTAATTCTTAAACTTTAATTAATATCTTAATATATTTTTTATTTAATTAAATTTTTAATTTATTAAAGATGATGATATTATGTAACAATATCTTATCTATATTAATATTTTTGAATTATTTATTAATTTGATTATAAATACAAATCTTAAATAATATTAATATAAATAAAATTATATCATATAATATTATCATTACAAAATTAACAAATTTAGATTAAACATAAAAATTTATTAAAATATTAATTAAAATTTAAAAATTAATTAAAAAATTTTAAAATTTATAATAATAATTTATAAAAAGATTAAAATGTAAAGAGTCTATATATTTCTTTTCTTTTAAAAAAATGTTACCCCGTTTTATAACTGCAAGCTTGGACTTGGCCTTCGGCTTGCGGGATGCTGGTTTTTTCCCTATTGGGCCGTGTCTTGAGTCTCCAGCTTTGGTGGACTTATTATGAGTGTCGGCTTTATGAAATAGTTGACCCAATGTTACATTTGCATCAACCCTATCAGAACAAAAAAAAACACGAACACCAACAACTCTTAAAATAATAAGAATCAATGTGCTTTCTATAACCCTAATTAATCTCATAATTTCTAAGACACCAAATTAAATCAAACCTTTCACAAAATCCAGGCATGTGATGTGATGTAAGCATAAGAGTGGATGTGGGGAAGGGTGAATATTCTTGTGATGTGATCCACCGTGAACCTGGAGGGTTTAGCCCTCCTCAATAGTCAGCGTCTCTGTCGTGGGACATTGCAGGTCCTCTTCAAGTATAAGTATTGATTCATCACTTTATCTATTCATCACTTTTGCACCACATCAATAATAATTGTGATTTTATTATTTCTAAGATTTTATATTTATAGAATTTATTATTATTACTATTATTATTATTATTATTATTATTATTATTAAAAAATCAGACATCAAGTGAAAGCGAGATTAATAATAATAATAATTATTATTATTATTATTAAAAAATCAGACATCAAGTGAAAGCAGTAATCTTGCATACCCTCCTGCGGCTTACTAGCTACTAAGTTTGGCAATCTCATTCAGTCGTCCAAAAACTCAACCCATCCCAATCTGCATTAAGCAGGTTTAAAACCCGTTTTGTAGCAGGAGTAAGTTTTGTTTAATACACCCTGTTTAGTTATTCCGCCACACACCCTGCATTTAGATAAAAAATTATGTTTAATTTAATTATTAATAAAGTAAATTATATAACTAATCTTTAATTGTTTTACATTTATTTTAAATATTTTTTTAATTTATATGAAACATTATTAATTTCAAGATTGTGTTTAAATATTATATAGATTTAATATAAAATATTCGTAAGTGCGTAATAGAACTAGACAAATACAAATTTTAATATTTTTCTTGTAGAAAAGATACAGATTCTAATCTTAAAGGTGCAAGAGGTTGAGTTGAGCAAAAGTCTACCTCTATCCATCCTATTACAAAGCCTAATAGCTAGAAATCATACTCAAACAAGAAGTGATAACTCAACTTAAAATATGGAATTTAACACTTAACACACAATATTAACCGAACTTTTATATATATGTGGGAATTGTTGACTTCCACATGAAGGTGTAGATGGTAGCAATTTTTACATTTTATTTTGAACAAAATTATTCATATATTTTTTTAAGAATAACTTAAATATTTTTAACATTTTAGTCATTCACATTTTTACTCATTTAATGAATAAATAGAATATGACTTTATTTGCTAACTTTACTCATTTTTATTTAATTTAAATTATTAGACTTACAGGAAAATCATGTAATCATGTAATATATATATATATATATATATATATATATATATATATATATATATATATATATATAATTTCATTGAATAAAAGAATAAAATAGGACAAAAATAACCATAAAATAAAAAATAAAATTGTTAAAAAATACAACATATAAAAAAAAGACAATTATGGAATAAAAATAATGAATACGTAATTCATGAATTACGTATCAATTCAAAATGATACTTTTTTTATTATATATTAGCTAATATGTTATCAATTACAAATCAAATTGTTATTTAAAAATTATTAAAGTTTTATTATTTTATATGGTATATTTTAAACCTATTTTATTTTTATTTATAGAATAAAACTATATATATTAATTATTATTACATGATTTTTCTGTAAATATAATAATTTAAAATTAACTAACAATGAGTAAAATTAACAAACAAATTCATATTCTCTTTCTTTATTGAATAAATAAAAATATAAATGACTAAGATACTAAAAAGTTTAAATTGTTCTTGAAACATATGGATAGCAACATTCAAATTTTGTTTTGGACAAAAATATTCATATGTTTATTTTAAGGACAACTTAAATTTTTGGTATTTTAGTCATTTAAATTTTTATTGCAATATTTAAATTTTAATTTTGTTTTAATCTAAGGGTTCAAATTAAATCATTTAAAAAGAAAGATAAAAGTTGAGTATGATTTTAATGAAGTAATAGATCATTTGAATTAAGTTTTAATAAAAAGATATTATAATTTTATTATACAAATTCCATTAATTATTAATTAATTTTTAATTTTAATTAATTTTTAATTATTAAATTAAAATAATGTAATAATGTTTAATATTTATAATTTTGTTCATTTAAAAAGTAAAATATTAATAACATACAATATGTAAAATAATTAAACAATTTTAATACGAAGAAATGATACCTATAAAATAAATGAAAAAAAAAATGAACAAATTAATTTGTACATGCTGCAAATTAAATATATTGAGTGTCAACTCTATCAAAAATGAGAATTTGGATCACTTATTTATGTATTGATTAATATATATAAATTGTTTACATAAGCAACAAAATTTACGTAGACTTTGAAAAGTGAAATGATTGGGTGATGATCAAATGAAACAGTATTTAATTATTATAACATTATTATTTAGTTCTTCACATTTTTAATTTAGAAAATATAATGATAACGTAAAATATATTAGTGGAATAACGTTATAAAACATAAAACAATATTAGTGGAATAACGTAAAACTTAGACGGGAACAAGGGTAGTTTAAAATAAAAACAAGGTTATATTAATATTTAGATATACGTAATATTATATATATTTTTATATATTAATATTATTTTTAAATTAATAATTAAAGTTAATAATAAAAAATTATCTTTTCATTTTATTAAAGTTAGATTTCTTGAAAAAATAAATAAATTTTTTTATTCTCTTGTTATTAATGTTAGTATTTAATATTCTCTTCTTTTATTTAATTAAATAGTTGTGTTTGAAATAAAATAATAATATTATTCATAAATTTAAAATTATTTTAAATAAAATATAATACATTTTTAATCCAAAATAAAATATAAAAATTATTAACTTCTAAAGGTGTAGAAATTAACAACTATAAATATATATTCCATTAAAGGGGACAGTACGCCTTTTCCACCGAAAGTATGCCGACTTAACTATATACACGGGAGCGGGGAAAAATCTTGGTGGGGGGTTTTGTGGTCTTTCATCATATATATCATTTAATTTTTTTTAAGAAATTTAGAGTACATTAAAAATAAAGAAAAATACACAACCATAATAAAATCAGAGTACATTACATCTACTTTCCTCCACATTGGATGATTCGACACTCAACTTCATTTTTTTTCAAAAGTAACGCTTTTTTTATGACTAATACCTATTAGAATAAGATATAAAAATATTTTAGTTAATGTACCATAATTTAATAAAATATACCATAACAATGATGGTCTAATATATACCTTGTTATACAAGATATATACTGTATTTCATTTATCTCAATTATTACGATTAAGATAAATAATTTGTAATATATTATTTTTTTAAAATTATATAATTATATAAATATTATCAATTAAAATTTGATAATATTATTAATTTATATATATATATATATATATATATATATAACTCCTTATACACCGCAAACATGAGATAAAATTATAAAATTTTTTTTTAAAAAAATATTATATGTAAATATTATTAATTAAAATTTATACAATTTTTAATATGTACAATTATTTTTATTTATGAAAAAAATATAAATATTAATATATATTCTTGTAACCTATTCTAATAAGTATTAATCAATTTAATCAATTGAAAGGAGTGTTAGTTTTAAGAAAAAATGAAGTTAAATGTCATATCATTAAATTTAGAGATGGGTAAATATAATTTACTCAAAATTAATTGAAGAAACAAGATGGTTTTTTAGAGTAGTTCTTTTAAGAATATAAAAAGAATTATCTATCTTTTAAATATAATAATTAAGTAAAATCTTTAAAAATTAAAATATTAATAAAATTTATTTAATTCACTTTTACTACTGCCAATGTTATAAGCTTCATTTCTGAACCCTATTCCCACATCTTCAACTCCAATCCCCAACCCCAAGGCCCAATTCCAAGGGTCCAATCACCAAAGCGCGTCGGTGCCTTGTTCTTCCTGAAAAAGCAACTAATGGTAATACGAACAAGGAAGGTTTCTGGATTCATATGAAGGGGGCCCTTCCAAGAGGAAGACATGGCACGAGTGAGACAAAATTAGTAAGGTTTCTGCTTTCTGAAATTCACGTACTAAATTTCAACGATTCAGTCAATCAGTCATGTTGTCACGTTATTTTATTTTGACATGATATTGTTTTTTTCTTTTCTTTTTGGCGTTTATTGACATGACATAATTAATAAGAGAGGATATATCACCACAATCAAAAGGACTGTACTAATAAACGCTCGAGTGCAAGGACGCTCGCACCTTTCAACCACTGGATTAAGCTTTGGCTTTAAACATTTGTATTTTAGTTACTTATATAAATAAAATAAAAAATTATACAAAGACAATAACGAGTCGAGTGTATAAGAGCTGCAGCTCTTCACGGCACTGCTGTAATCAAAAATTAAATATAGGTATGATATTCCCTTTCATAGACATATGCCGGTGTTAGATTATTTTATATTTACATAATTTTTATTACTTAATTATAATTTAATTTATATTATTTTTTATATATTTATATTTTGATTTTATTATATAAACAAATATAAGACAAATATATGTTGTATAAATCTGTAAGTAACATTTTTCATTTCAATACATTAAAAATTTATTTTTGTAATATTTGAATTGGCAACCCATAATGTGACGCATAAGTCCACTACGGAAAAAAAAATTATACAATTTCACTATTTATATATTCATAATTTTACACTTAACTTATACTTCTTTTAAATTGACATATGATAAATCTATTTTATTTCAAAATATAATATATTTTGGTATCTATCTATATTGATGTTAACATATAATATTTATACAAGATATCAAATTTAATAGTACAAAATATATTTTCCAAACTCATAATGCTCAAAACTTAAGATAATCACTTATCTTGATCATCCGCTGGCAGTTTATATATTAAACCCCTTCACGTTGTAAAGGTATGATCAATTTTAATCTCTTTTTTTTTTTCATATTTCTCTTGTTTTTGGTACTGATTTAAACATTAAAACATGATTAGGGAGCCTCCTCTCCTATCCATCTATTATTTCAAGAGGAAGCTACAGTATACAACAATTTTGATTATATATATATACTAGCAGTTGCAATGTGATGTATTTCCCAGTTCTTCGATGCTAAGTTTGCAGAAGGAATAGGTGTAAAATTGGCCCTTCAACTTGCTATTGATCTCTATTTCTGGAGGCTAGAAGTGGACCTTGTTGTTTTGAAGTAATAAAGGCTATTGGAATGAATCAGAGGCCCTTATTCTACTTTTACTTCTTGGTATCTGATTGCATTATTTTATCTCATTGTTTTCATAGTATAAAATTTTCTCATGTGGGTAGAGATGCAAATAGGGTAGCTCATACTCTGGCTAAATTGGCAGAGTCAAAAGGGGATAAAATTTGAGTGGAAGAGGCTCCTCCTGAAATAAGTATTTTGGTTTTATTTGATGTACTTCTAGCAAGTTTCAATGAAATTTCACAAATGCCACGGTAAAAAAAAAGTCTGAAAAAAATATGCAAGTTTGTCCAGCATTAATGCTTGCAAATGACATCAACGATACCTAACTGAGGTAACATTGTCTTTTTAATTTTTTTTTACAAGAAATTTCTTTAACTATTTAATTGATAATTGGTATAGGTATTTTTTTTTCTTTATACTTTTGTTGATTTTTGTATAACAATATGACCTGAATTTAAATTTAAATTCTTTTTATAGACAATATATAATTACATTATAAATACTCACTAGGTTAGCGATTTACATTGGCATCAAAATGAGAAGAATCTCTCATCACTCAAAATTTGTATTCAACAAAAAAAAACTCTTGTCAATTTAATTAGTATTTATACTTATGCGATGCGCAAATAATAAAAGTAATAAAAATTTTATGAATATTTAAAATTAAATGCTTACATAATAAAAGTAGTAAAAATTCTATGAATATTTAAAATTATTTAATTAATTTTAAATAAATATTTTAATAATTTTACAATAAAAGATGTTTGATAAATACATCTAATACAAATAATAAATATTTATTAATGTTAATTATAATTATAAAATTAGTTAAACATATATAAAATATAAAAATATTAATACACTAATAAAAAACGTGATAAATAAGTTTTTCATTTAAATATATTTGTGTGTCACTAATTTCACTTATCATATAATACTTTAATGATACATTAATTTTATATTTTTTTGTAATTAAGAAACTTTTGAAATAAATTTACAATTGTCCTAGCATCTTTGATACTCTTTTATGAATAATAGAGGACCAAATGACTTAAATCTAAATTCTGATTGCAAACCATTGACTTAGATAATCTTAAACTTGTTTAGTATGAATTTTATTTTTTTGTACTTGTGTTTTCTAATGAGCTTTTAAATATTTTCAACTTTGTTTCTCTCCAAAATCAAAGTAATATACATAAGTAATTGTATAAAAAGCTCTACTATTACTTAACTATTAATCCTTAAAAATTGAAATGTAAGCTAAATATCTCCTCAGACTTTTTACGTTATAAATCTCTTATTACGACATAATCTATCTTTTTCTTTTGAAATATTTATTTTTTTCATAAGTAATGTTAAGATCTTTATTGCTTAATTCATTAAACTCTTCAATGCATACATTTTATGAAATTTATTGTAATAATATAATCCTTTAGTAGAATTTGTCCATATATCAACACCATTTATATAATTAAAGACACGAAGAATCTTCCCCACCTATTAATAGAACAAGGAGTAAAAATGCAAAAGAAATCTTCTACAAGTATTTGATCATGTATATAATCTCATTGCAACAAAGTAATTAACGTGTTATAAACTTTAGATATTATAAGACCACAAAGTTCACTCATTTATTTCTCTTGTTTCTCCTTCTCTTATATTGGTCAGCTAAGAGATGAATGATGCACATGAATCCTGTAGGACCATAAATCATGCCAAAGTTTAAATTCATTTGACATCCTTTCATTGTCGACTAATCTACTTGTCTAACCTTTTTCATCAAATCCTTAATGATTGAATGACCATCACTTTGATTCATAACTTTTTTTTCTCTTTTGCAAATTTTGTTAGCAAGCTCTATAAAGCAAATAAATGATACATTTAAAAAAATTATATTCGAAAAATAAAAGAAAAATATTATTAATTTAAAATGTTTTCAATTGACACTGTATTTTATTAGAATCATATAATATATAAAGAGAAAGTACATACGTGTTTTCATATTTTAACATGTGTCGTTATGACATAGAATAATATATTTTATACAATACAATGCTGAATTTTCAAAAATGTATTGATAGAAAATTTTAATTTGGGTGTTATAATTTGAAGTAAATCAACTTTAATTCTTTTTCATAAATAATATAAATTTAATTAATTTTCATAAATAAGATATTAATAAATAAATATTCAAACTTTGATGAATTTATTATAATGTTTAATTGTGTTAATTAAATATATAGTCATGTCAATAACTATTTTATTAATATAATTAATAGATAATATGTGACAATAATATAAAGAATATAGATGTCACATGATAAAATTTAAAAATATGTAAAAAAATATAAATTGACACATAACAAAATTATAAATTATATACTTTACTCTTATATAATATAATTATATGATTATATAGTTGTGACTTTGCATTCTGCAAAATTCAATAAGTCTATCAAATACATCAAAAGATGAATGGCACACATTGTTTTTTGACTCTAAAAAAATTTTAGATGCTCGTTTTTTTTTTTTTATATCATTGAATATATAGTATATTAGTTTTGTGGACTATTACTTTTTACAATTTTAATGTTATTATTAATATAACACATATTTAATAATATAAAATAAGATATTTTTCTTATTTCAAAAAAATTTAAGAATCTCTTTTGACTGCTCCGTGATTTTAGGCCATTTTGAGTTTCTTGTCTGCCACTTTTTGTAAGACCAAGTTGTCCATATTTTATCACCTAATTTATTTTAAGATAAAAGTAACATAAATCAATTACTACAAAACACTTTTAACTAAACTTAATTAACAAACATACTTTCAATCAAACTTAACGTTGATTTGGCTTTAACCATACACCTTTAAGATGTAAAATTAATTTATGTTCTAACGTTGATTTGGCTTTAACCATAAAATAGTTTCATTAGATTTTAAATTCTTTCATTGTAAATAAATTCCGTCTACATGAAATTCAATTTACTAACTGAGCCAAATCTTATTTTTTTTTTTATATCTACCACTTTATTCCTTGCGTTGCTTGGTCTTACATTGCATGAATCTATACTTTGTCCATTTGTGGTCAGTGGGTGATTAGATTTAGGTTCACTACAGAGAGGATGGCCTGCAATTTCGTCATTAATAATTCTTTAAGAGAGTGAATTTGTCGTAACCAATGCCTTATAAATACAAATTAAATACTAAACCTTGATCTGACAATGTCATAAACAATTTTTTGGGCACCAAAAGGAAAACAAAACAAAGACTAGCACATCATAATAGTGTCTCCTGGTCTCATATTAGAAGGCAATCTAACTCCAAAATTTTCGCCGCAAATGACGCCTTTAAATTCCATAAACCTGACTTTCTCATTCTTTTCAGCGTAACTAACAAGTATTTTTCTCCTAGGTAGATTTTTTTTGTTTTTTTTTTTTCATTTTGGGAGGAGCTCTGCTACGTAGAAATAAGGTACGTATAAGGTAAGGTAATAATGTAATATGTGAAAAACAAAATTTTGCTCCAATCTTTTTATTCCAATCATTTTATTCAACATCTTTAATTATTTTCTATTTGTTATTTTTAAATTTTAATCTCATTTAATTGAGTTAATAGATATATGAAAAGTAATTAAAGAAATTGAAGAGAATGACTAAAGAAAATGGTTGAAAAAAAAGAATTAAAGTCAAATTTTGTTGATATATTTAAATGTGTAAGTTAGTTTAGTTAATAAAATTTTTTTAAAATAAATGTAAAGATTTAAATTGTTCTTAATTTTGACATAAATGGTCTATCCAATAAATGAATTAGTCTAAAATCAAAATGTGTGCAAATTAAGTTTGATATAATTACAATAAAAAAAAAAAAAAAAAACTTCTCTGTGCCATCATATTTTTATAAAAAATTGATGTTTTTATATTATTTTTAATAACTATAATTAAGTAAAAAATAAAAAAATATAATTAATAATATAAAAAATAATATAAAAAATGATGTAAAAAAATTATAATTATATTTTTTTTTGTATGGCAAATAATTTTAACCAGACCTTTTTTCCACGGTTGCGGTTGTGGTTCATCTGACCTTGAATCGCGGCCCCGCATGTACGTAGAAAGCGTGACACTGACTCGTGAGGTTGTGGTTCTACACTTGAACTGCTATTCACCAGACCCACCCACCCCAATTGGGCATTATACTGATTGAGTAATTACTAATTAGACATCCCCTCTTCAATCTTATCTTGCTTAACCACCATGCCCCGAGTGTATTTTTCTGGCATTTCGATCACTATTATTCACTGATGAGAAATATTATTATGGTAACATAATTATAGTAACCTTTTTTTTAGAAAAAAAACAGTGAGTTTCCTATCAAATACAGATACACTTACTCTATAAACAAGGACAGAATCTTTATTTGCTTCAGCGCAATTTGAAAGCCGACATCCCACACTGCATTAGGATTTAATAGCAAGGCAGGGAATAATGAAGAGACAAAGCAGAACAATGAAGCATTGGTTCTTTCTGGTTTTCTTAGTTCTCTCTGTGACACTAGAGCAGGGGATCCTACTCCACGTAGAAGCAGATGCTGGGTTTGTGAAAGCAAGAGGAGTGCATCTTATGTTGAATGGGAGCCCCTATTATGCTAATGGTTTTAATGCCTATTGGCTAATGTATGTTGCCTCTGATCCATCACAGAGAAACAAGGTCCCATCAACGTTTCAAGAGGCTGTAAATCATGGCCTTAACATAGCCAGGACTTGGGCTTTCAGTGATGGTGGATATAAACCCCTACAATACTCTCCTGGATCCTACAATGAGGAAATGTTCCAGGTTACTCTTCAATCTTGATCTCCATTTTTTCAATCTTAAATTTATTAATTTGTAGAGCAAACCTTTATCCCACGCTCCAAAATTTTTTTTTTTCCAGTTGTACATACTGTTACTCGTGGTAGTAGCCAGTAGGGGTTGTATTTTCCGTTTGTTTACTCTATTTTCTTGGATTGAAAATAAAAGGGGTTGGACTTCGTAATAGCCGAAGCCAGAAGATATGGGATCAAACTGGTGTTGAGTTTAGTGAATAACTATGAGAACTTTGGAGGGAAGAAACAATATGTTGACTGGGCAAGGAGTCAGGGCCAGTCCATAAATTCTGAAGACGATTTCTTCACAAATCCTGTAGTGAAGGGATACTACAAAAACCACATCAAGGTATATAAACATTTGTTTTCTCTTTATTTTGTTTTCCCTGTATTGATCAATATTATTGTTTTTGGATGAAGGACAGAAACGTATGCTCAATGGGATGGGTGAATAAAAAAATTATAGATTTGATAATTTTTTTTTTTAAAAAAAGAAAGGCTGTGAAATATGAAGTTTCTTATATTAATTCTCTTGAAAGTGTTATTAATACGGGTAGAAGGGTGAATAAATCAAAGAGAAATAATTTATTTTCTTATTTAATTATTTTATTAATTTTTTTAATTATTAAATAAAAAATATTAAATATTTTTTATATTTTTAAAATATTAGATATATTTATTTTTTTATTTAATATATTTTTTATTTAATATTAAGATGACTATTAAGATGTTTAAGTAGATGTTTAGGTAGAAAGATATAGAATTACTCATAAATCAATAACCAAAAAAAAATGTAAAACGCAGAAGATTAGTGTAAGACAAATTCCTCTCGTTGAACTACATATTGCTGTCCCAAAGATTCTGCTTCAAATCTCGTCGTAGCTGGTCAAATGTTAGATGAACCTAACCAATTTTTGTGGTTAAAGTTGCTGTGAGCTTAAATGTTCCCACTTAATATCTTACCAAATATAAATGTTCTCACTTAATATCTTTACTAAAAAAATTGTTCCCACCTAATCGCTACCATGAATGACATGTGTAGTTCTGTAAGTGTTGAGACTAGCTAGTAGCATGCTTAATTTTATAACGAGTGAACCACTTTCCCTCCCCCCAAAAAAATAAAATTCTGACATCGAAATTTTTATCCGTGTTATATAGACTGTACTTACAAGACGTAACAGCGTCACAGGAGTTGTTTACAAGGACGACCCAACTATAATGGCTTGGGAGCTTATGAATGAGATTAGGTGCCCTTCGGATCAATCAGGAAAGTCGGTTCAGGTAAACCATTCTTCGGCTGCTCAATTCTGTTTCTGTAAGATGCGATTTAAAGCACCATTCCTATGCAAATGTCCAAACAATTTGCGAATAGAGATAAAAGACGGCAAAGCGTAATAATTTGCACAAATAACTACATTTGATATGATTTTAGTAGTTAGGGCAAATACAAATTTAAATAAATGTTATAGATTTGAGTTAAGCTACCTATTTTTTGACATATAAAAAATGAGGTCTAAGATTTGGTGACTCATATAAAAAATAATAATAATAAAAAGGAAAATGTGCATTAAGCGTCATGCTTACCGAAAAATGGGCGAGAACTTTGTGACGACTGACGGGACTTCGATTTTCAAAGTACAGATAATTTTGTTTATAACAATTGGAAGCGATTAATTTGAGTTCATTTTGCCTTTTGACAGGCTTGGATTACTGAGATGGCATCTTACTTGAAATCCATAGATGGGAACCACTTGTTGGAAGCTGGTCTGGAGGGTTTCTACGGGCAGTCAAAGCATGAGTCTAACCCTAGCTTCCAAGTAGGAACAGATTTCATTGCAAACAACCAAATCCCTGGCATTGATTTTGCAACAGTTCACTCGTACCCGGATCAATGGTGCGAATTTTTATTTCTGTTCTTTATTCTGTTTCTTTATAAAATCAGAATGATGGGATTTAGATCATCTAAAAATGTATGGTGTATTTTAGAAAATAAAATATAAATAATATTTTTTTACTAGAAAATTAAAGAAGTTAATTCAATCAAATCAATAAATTGTTGCTTTATCACTAATTTTGTACTTGACTCCTTAAAAAAAATGCAAATACACTTAAACGATTTTGATCCCTTAGTGATGATAGTATTGGTAACTATTTTGCACAAGTACAATGCACCATGTCCCAAATCAAAAAAAAAAAAAATACAATGCACCATGTAGATTAAAATTTCTTTTAAACAATCCTACATTCATGCTAGCTATGTCTTAATATATCTAATACTGTTATTTGTATTTGAATTAGTGCAACATAAATTAGTAACATACAAAGTTTTATTTTTCACGATAATGCTGAATTGTTTGTTTACTTTCCATGAGCAGGCTATCAAGTTCAGGTTATGAAGATCAAATCTCTTTCTTAGGTCGGTGGCTCAATGAGCACATCCAAGATGCACAGAACACCCTTCACAAGCCACTTCTATTTGCGGAGTTTGGGATTTCAAAAAAAAATTTCGGTTCTAACCCAGCACCAAGGGATCAGTTTTTCAATACGGTATATTCTGCAATATATTCATCAGCAAGTGGTGGTGGGGCTGCTGTTGGTGGCTTATTTTGGCAACTGCTAGATGAAGGAATGGATTCTTTTCGAGATGGTTATGAGGTGGTCTTAGGTGAGAGCCCCTCAACAGCTACTTTGATTGCTCAACAGTCTCAAAAGCTAAACCGAATTCGGAAGATGTACGCCAGACTGAGAAACATTGAAAAGTGGAATAAAGCAAGGGAAATTAGAAACTCACAATGGCATGCTGGCACTGATGGCGGAAATTGAGCTAAGTCTTACATGGCATAATATTTATTATATATAGAGAGGGTAAGAGAGAGAGTAAGTGAATGAGAGAGAGGGGAAACAATAGTTAGCAACTTTGTAACCATGTTTGTATGGATTGATCTTCAGAATATAGTTCCCCTCTGCAACAGATGAGTTCTAATCATCCCAGAGGGCAGAATGGTCTATTTCCGTAACAGTGTTACAAGTGAAGTGACCTATAAATGCTATAATCTAGATATAATTCTTATCAGCATATGAAAGCTGATAGAAATAAGCCATAGCTATTATTTATTTATTCAAAAACTAATGAGTTCTTATAATATCAAAGCGAGCATTTCATCTATACGTATATGTCGGCGAGTTAATTAAACTTGAGATTGGGTCTAAAGAGGTCCATTGGATAATTTGAAGTGCTTCATATAACTGTTCCATCTTTAATGGTTGCATTCTTCAGTATAACCGTGATGCCCGACCTTATGTAGAATCCTTCCTTAGGCTTGTCTGCTTCTTGAACACCCTGAAAAGTCAATATATTTAAATCAGCAGAGAAGTCTAGATAATAAAATACCAATAGTCAAAATCTTTTGCAGCAATTTTCGAAAGCAAGATTTTGAAGTGGCACTTACATCAGCATTTGCAATAATCACATTTCTTCCTATCTTGGCATTCTTGTCGATGATACAATTCCTTCAAAAATGTCCAGTATGAAATTAGCAGAAATAAGAAATGGTGGGCGCCATTTAATTTGACGTTATGACATGTAAATTTGTGAGCTATAGCTTGGACTGTTACTTATTCTGTATAAATCCAAATAGTTATTTAAGAGACATAATCCCACCTGATTTTGGTATTCTCCCCAACCCCAATTGGAACCTTTCCTTCTGCCAGCAGAGATGCAATTTCAGACTCAGTTTGATAGTAGTCAGCACCCATCACCATGGTATCCTGCAAAGCAAAGCCCGTAAAGGCATAAAAACATTCATCACGGTTGATAACTGAGAGAAGTGGCATGTTGATGTACTCGACTCCTGAGAAAAAAATCTGAGGTTCATGGATAAGTATGTTCAAAACGCAGTTTCCAATTCCCCAACAATTTTAGGTGGTACAAATTATAGTCATCACTAGAACTCAAATTTTCAAGGGTCATAATGTAATCCCCCTCCCCCTCCCTCCCGCGACCAAAAAAATGAATAACTACAGAAAAGTACAAAATGTACTAAGTTTACCTGAAGCTCCACACCAGACTCTAAACGTGAGCGTACCCCGACAATAGAATGTTGAACGCTACACTCCCTCAAGAAGCAACCGTGAGAAATGATTGCATCCACAATCTATGAAAACCAATCAAGCATTCATACAATAACATCAACAACAGAAACCAATCAACTGATCAAGCACTCATTTTCAGCAAAAATTCATAAAGCAACCTGGTCAAAGCTTGCTGTCATACCTTGCACTTTTCTACTTTAGTGGGTGGTAAGAATCTTGGGGAAGTGAAGAAAGGTGTCTTTGGATCATAGAATTCAAATTTTGGAGGCTGCAAGTAATAACGTATGTGATCAGTACATTTACTAGATTTTCCCTTATGAAAGAGAACATATTCCACAGTAAAATTACTTTTCTCAATACCATTATCAAGTCCATTATTATCAGCAAAAACTTGGGTTGTATACCATTAAGTCTTCTAAACTGTGAAAAATTCCCTTGTTCTGCAGCAATATATGATACTTTTCCTCATCCGTGAAGATTTTCATTTGTTTTAAAATTGAACTACAACTAAATTTCATTTCTGGACTATATAATTACCCACCCACTGGATTCTAATTGAACTTCTTACCATGCTAAACCATCTAAATTGGCTGAATACCAAAATAGTTACTAAGACTGACCTTTAGAGATATGAATCAAAATTAGAAGAAATTACAGAATAGTTAAATAAACCTGTTCTGTTAGGGCCAGATTTGCATCAAAGAAGGACTTTATAGTTCCAATATCTTCCCAGTAGTCATTGAACAAATATGCCTGAGAATACAAATAGAAGCAGAAACATTTAATTTACTGCTAAACCAAAAGAGATTTATTTTCATTACTGTTAGTGAAATATAATTAGGATTGATCTATTGGACTGGGCCTTGCTTTTGTATATAAGTACTTTCCTGTATTAGCTCTAATTGTTTAATATAAATATAGAATCAGAGTGGCTAATCATAACAAGTTAGCTACTTCCTTTTTCTATTTTATCTCTCATGTTTTTCTCCTTCTCCATCTCTCTTTTCTCATACCATGGTATCAGAGCCAGTTCAAACAAACCCTAGCCTCCAAAAGCCTTAGTCTCCCTTTTTCACAAAAAAAAAACGAAAAAAAAAATCATCTTCCTGCTCAGAATTTGCCGATCTACCCTTCCCTAGGGTTGGTTGATTTTTCCCAGTACTGCTAAGGTCTAGATCGGTGTTTTTTGTGAGTGTTTGGGCATGAGGGTTTCACGCTAGATGCGCTGATCAGTGGCCAGGTGGGTGTCGCGCGTGCTGTTTCCGACGACCAGGGGTGTTGCCGCCGGCCAGGGGAGCAGCGACTGGTATTTCCGGCGACCAGGGGTGTTGCTGCTGGCCAAGGGTGCTATGTTTTTGGTATTTCCAGTCGCGATTTGGCATTTCTGCTCGAACCCAGCGAGCCTAGTCCGCAATTTGGGCATTTTCAGGTGTGCTTTGAAGCTTTCTTTCGCACCCAATCCTGTTGATATGTTTTTGGGTGCCATTTGGATGTTTTCAGTTCGGTTGATGCATTTTTCGGTGGTGTTTGGGTGTTTCTAGTGCAGTTTTGGTGTTTTTCTTTGAGCCCAGTGATTTTCGTGTTGTTTGCAGGGTACATGGTGTCGCTTTTTTTTTTCTCTGATGGCTGATTCTATTCATAATTCCAGTTCCACCAATTCTGATGAATCTGAGAAGTCTACGAAACCTACCGTCATACCTGAGATCATCTCTACTTCTGTCCGCATTACTAATAAGTTTGACGGGAAATACTATGTGGAATGGCGTAAAACTATCATCATGTTTCTCATTGGGATTGAGAAAGAAGATCATCTGACAGATGACCCACCAACATCCACAACCAGGCGTGATCGGTGGTTGAGGGAAGATAACCGACTATTTGGTATGATCAATAAAACCCTTGATACTTCCATTAAGCATGTTGTTTCTCACTGTGATATTGTGAAAGAGTTATGGGAGTATATGAAGTTTATTTATTCTGGGAAAGCCAACTTAAATTGTCTTTATGAGGTGTCACAGGCGTTTCATAGACCATCACAACAGGATAAGTCGCTTCATGGGTATTTTACTAACTTTAAGCGTACCTATGAGGAATTGAATGACTTCCAACCTATCTTTATTGATGTTAAACAGATGCGCCTACAACAGGAATAGTTGGCAGTTGTGAGTTTCTTGTCTAGATTATCCTATGAGTTCAGTGTCGCTCGTGATCAGCTCTTGATTGGTTCTGATCATATGACCATTGCTGATGTTTATCACCGCCTCATGTGCACTCATCATGAGTTGCATTCTGATTCTTCTTCTGGATCACCGGCTGCTTTGGTTGGTCGCAGTGGCGGTAGAACAAGTAGAGGTGGAGGTTGTGGTAGTCGTGGTAGAACAAGTAGAGGTGGAGGTTGTGGTAGTCGTGGTAGAACAAGTGGTCGTTTTGGAGGCCGTGATGGTGGTCGTGATGGTAGCTTTTCTGGTGGCCGTGATGGTGGTTCTTATCTTTGTTATAACTGTAGGGAGGAAGGCCATATTAAGAAGAATTGTTGGAAGTTGAATGGGAAACCTGGTTCTTCTCAAGGTCAGCGTTATGCTCATGCAGCAACTCAAGAAGGTCTCTTGCCCACACCTGTCACTGCTCCTTAAACACAGGGTCTCAGAACCATCACCATGTTTAGTGCTGAATTTGAGGCTTACACTCAATTTTAGGCCTCACAGGGTATTAGTCTTTCTTTCACTGCTACTCTTGTCCTGTCAGGTAATCCCACTGCTTGTCTCACTTCTTCCTCCCATACCTGGGTCATTGATTCTGGTGCAATAGACCATATGACAGGTAATACTGGTATTCTATCCTCTTTTCTTCCCACTTCTTCCTTACCAAATGTCACTCTTGCTAATGGTTCCTCAACCCCTGTTATAGGTAGTGGGGTTGCCAATCCTTCGTCCTCTCTTCCCTTACATTATGTCTTATGTTTACCGCATTTTCCTTTCAATCTTTTGTCTGTTAGTAAAATTACCAATAGTCTGAATTGTAGTGTTCACTTCTTTCCTACATATTGTTTATTTCAGGATCTTGGGAGGAAGAAAGTGATTGGTAGAGGTCGTGAATCCAATGGCTTATATGTTTTGGAGTCTGCCAATCCGGGACCACTGTCGGTTGCTTGTTCTGCTTCCATTTCTCCGTTTCATCTTCATTGCCAGCTTGGACATTCACCCTTGCAAACATTAAAGAAGTTATGTCCTAGTTTAGAGTCTTCTTTTGTTTTGAATTGTAAGTCTTGTCAGTTTGCTAAACACCATCGAGAATCTTTTCCTCCTAGGGTCAATAAGTGTGTTGCTTCTTCTTTTACTTTAGTTTGTTCTGACATTTGGGGGCCTTGTCCCATTGAGTCCAAGGCTGGTTTTCATTATTTTGTTACTTTTGTCGATGATTAATTTCGTGTTACTTGGCTTTATTTAATGAAAAATCGTTCAGAGGTGTTTAATATATTTCGTTCCTTTTGTGCTGAAGTTTAAACTCAATTTAATATTATTATTCACACTCTTCGTAATGATAATGCTAAAGAATACTTGTCTACCCTTTTTCTATCTTTCTTGCAAGAACATGACATTATTCATGAAACCTCATGCATTGTCACCCCTCAACAAAATATGGTGGCGGAAAGAAAGAATCGACATTTACTTGAAGTTACTCGTGCTCTTTTATTTAAAATGAAAGTTTCTAAACACTTTTGGGTTGATGCTGTGTCTACTGCATGTTATTTAATTAATCGTCTTCCTTCATCTGTTCTTAATGGTCAAATCCCTTATTCCTTGCTCTTCCCCTCTTATCTCTATTTACTCTCCCTCATAGAATTTTTTGTTGCACTTGTTTTGTGCAGGATGTTTGCTCTCAGGTGTCTAAGTTGGATCCTCGCTCCCTCAAATGTATCTTCCTTGGTTACTCTTGAAGTCAAAAAAGGTACTGGTGTTACTCTCCTAATTTACGTTGGTATCTTATTTCCGCATATGTGACATTCTTTGAAACAACTGTCTTCTCTTCTAAGCCTACCCCTTCCTCTCCCCCAGATAATGATGAGGATTTTCTAGTATATTCTTTTCCTGCTCCGGGTACCTCCTCTTCTCCTTCTTCTTGGTCTCGTCCCTTCCCTCATCCTCCTGTGCTTCACTATTATATTCGGCGAAACCAGCAACCTACTGTGGTCGGTCCTATTACTCCAGACCTTACGGATTCATTGCTTGTTCCAGTTCCAACTTTCTCTTCGAATCCTGCTCCTCTTGATTCAAGTCTTGATCTCCCAATTGCTCTTCGAAAAGGTAAACGTAGTTGTACTTATCCCATTTCTTCCTTTGTTTCTTATGCTAGTTTATCTAATTCTGGGCAGTCTTTTGTTGCTTCTCTTGATTCTCTTACCCTTACTAATACTGTTGCTGAGGCTTTGTCTAATGAGGGGTGGCGTTAGGCTATGTTGGATGAGACGCATGCTCTTGAACACAACGACACTAGGGAGTTAGTTTCTCTACCTGCTGGTAAACAGACAATTGGTTGTAAGTGGGTGTATGCTGTGAAGGTTAATCCTGATGGTTTTGTGGCTCGTTTAAAAGCTCGTCTTGTTGCTAAGGGTTAGCTCAAGTTTTTGGCATTGATTATTTTCATACCTTCTCTCCTGTTACTAAACTTGCCGTTGTTCGTATCTTTATCTCTCTTGCAGCTAGTCATTATTGGTCCTTGCACCAACTTGATGTCAAGAATGTCTTTCTCCATGGCGACCTACAGGAGGAGGTATATATGGAGCAACCTCCTGGGTTTGTTGCTCAAGGGGAGAATGGTAAAGTTTGCATACTAAAGAAGTCATTATATGGTCTCAAACAAGCTCCACGAGCATGGTTTGGGCGCTTTAGTCAAGCTGTTCTTCAGTTTGGGCTACAAAGAAGTACTTTTGATCATTCAGTATTCTTTCGATACTCTCAGAGTGGATGTATTTTCTTGGTGGCTTATGTGGATGATATTATCATTACTGGGAGCGATAAGATTGGGATCAGAAAGCTTAAGGACTTTCTTCAAACACAATTTCAAACTAGGGACTTGGGTGCTTTGAAATACTTCTTAGGCATTGAAGTGATGCGGAGTTCGAAGGGTATTTTTCTTACTCAGAGGAAGTATGTGCTTGATTTACTCAGAGAAACAGGTATGGTTAGAGCCAAACATGTTGAAGCACCTATGGTCCTTACTGTCAAACTCTTACTAGATGATGGAGATGCTATGCCTGACCCTGAACGATATAGAAAGTTAGTTGGCAAGCTTAACTACCTCACGGTTACTCGTCTTGATATTGTCTTCTCTGTCAATGTGGTTAGTCAATTCATGTCATCTCCCCGAACCACTCATTGGGAGGTTGTAGTTCATATATTGAGGTATCTAAAAGGGGCTCCATGTTGTGGTGTCTTGTATAGAGATCATGCACATAATATGATAGAGGGGTTCTCCGATGCTGATTGGGCTGGCTCTCCCATAGATAGGAGATCTACTTCAAGTTATCGTGTTCTTGTTGGAGGTAACCTTGTTTCTTAGAGGAGTAAGAAATAGAGTGTTGTTGCTCGTTCTAGTGCCGAGTCAGAATATAAGGCCATGGCCCAAGCTACTTGTGAATTGGTGTGGATTCATCGTCTTCTTAATGAGATTGGAGTTAAGAGTGTAATGCCCATGAAGTTGTGGTGTGACAATCAAACTGCTGTCCATATTGCCTCTAATCCCGTTTTTCATGAACGGACAAAACACATTGAAGTTGACTGTCACTTTATGCGAGAAAAGGTTCAACATGGTCTTGTCGTTACTGGACATGTACGGACAAGAGAACAACTTGCAGATATCTTTACCAAAGCATTCAATCGAAGTAGAGTTGACTATATTTGTAACAAGCTGAGCATGATCAATATCTATGCTCTAACTTGAGGGGGAGTGTTAGTGAAATATAATTAGAATTGATCTATTGGGTTGGGCCTTTCTTTTGTATATCAGTACTTTCCTGTATTAGCTCTAATCGTTTAATATAAATATAGAGTCAGGGTGGCTAATCATAACAAGTTAGCTACTCCCTTTTCTATTTTACCTCTCATGCTTTTTATTGGATGGGTCCAACTAAGTGGGGCCCATACCATATAGTTAAAAAAAAAAGAAAATAGGTTTTAAAAGGCCAAAGGCAGAAAACGTTTTTTGTTTTTGAAGTTCTTCTACTTCTTCGTGTGACGGCGCTGCGTGAGAGAGAAGAGAAAAATTTTAGTGCTGATCTTGCGTGTTCAGATTGGGTGGTCATTTGTGGTCTGATCTGAATGATTTTTTAGTATGTTGTTCCTTACATTGTGAACTTCTACTTGTACGGTCAGATTCTTATTTCTCCATCTCTACTTGTTGGGCTGTTTGTACTCCTTTGTGGGTTTTGAGCTTTGTTGCTTTGTTGATTTCCACTTTGTTGGTAGTAAGTTAGGGTCGTTGTGATATCGTTGTTTATTGGGAGACACTTTGCTGTACTCATTGATTTTATAGTAGAGATTTTTCTGGACTAGGTCTCGTGGTTTTTACTTTTCACATTGAGGGGGTTTTCCACGTTAAAATTGTGTGTTTCTCTTTGTCATTTATTTTTGTGCATTCTTAGATATATTTTTTGGTGGATATTTTTGGTTTGTTTGTATATTTTGCTTCTCACGGGTTCTTTCAAGTGGGAAATATTTTATTGCCCATTTGTGTGTTATTCTCCATTGTGTACACACTCCTTTCTTTCCCAACAGCTGGCATCAGAGAAATTTATTTGTTTGTTTGCTTGATTGAATGATGGAGCCAAATTACAGTAGAATGATTAGTTTGAATGGCACAAATTACCACAAGTGAAAAGGAAAGATGAAAGATTTATTATTTGTGAAAAAATTACATTTACCGGTTTTTGCTACTACAAAACCTGAAGCTAAATCTGATGAAGATTGGGCTTTTGAGCATGAGATGGTTTGTGATTTTATTCGGCAATGGGTAGATGATAATGTTTTGAATCATATTACTAATGATTCACATGCCAGAACTTTATGGGATAAGCTTGAGACGTATGCCTCTAAATCTGGGAACAATAAATTATTTTTGTTGAAGCAGGCCATGAACTTGAGTTACAAGGATGGTAGTTCTATTTCTGATCACTTGAGTGATTTTCAGGGATGCTTTGACCAGTTGTCCGGCATGGGTGTGAAATTTGAAGATGAAATTTTGGGACTTTGGTTGCTTAATACTCTACCTGATTCTTGGGAAAATCTCAGAGTCACTTTGACTAGTTACGCTCTGGAGGTGTTGTGACCATGAATTATGTAAAGACTGTTGTTTTGAATGAAGAAGTCAGACGACGAACTCAGCAGACGTCCTCTTCACAATCAGAGGTTTTGGTTATTGAAAACAGGGGGAGAAACATTGAGAGGGATCGGGGATAAGGCAATAGAGGAAAAAACAAGAGTAGAAGCAAATCAAGGTCTAAATACAAAAACCTTGAGTGTGATTATTGTGGTAAAAAGGGCATGTCCAAAGGTTCTGCTACCGATGAAAAAGGGAGAACAAGGGTAACAAGGACAAGCAACAAAAGAAAGATAATGATAATAATGATCGTGTTGCTACCACTTCTTGGAGGAGATCTTGTGATTATACGTGATGAAAATTTGATTAATGTTGCTGTGATGAAACCAATTTGGGTTATTGGACAAGTGGTGTCGGTTTTCATGTGACATCTAGGAAAGATTTCTTCACATCTTATACTCCTGATGATTATGGGGTTTTGAAGATGGGTAATGATGGTATGTCAAAGGTGATTGGCATTGGCAATGTTTGTTTGGAAACCAAGAATGGGACAAAGTTATTTTGAAGAATGTTAGACATGCACTTGAGACATCCGTTTGCATCGATTTACTGTTAGTGTTCTTGATGATGATGGCTATTTTAGTACCTTTGGTGGTGGACAGTGGAAACTCTCTAAGGGTTCTTTAGTTGTGGCACATGGAAAGAAGTGTTCAGGTTTGTATTGGACCAAGGCTTCAGTTTCTGTTGATGCTACTAATATAGTTGAGTGTGATAATCAGTCAAAGTTATGGCACAAGAGACTTAGCCACATTAGTGAGAAGGGACTTGAAACTTTGGCCAAAAGGAATCTACTTTCAGGTTTGAAGGGTACAAGTTTGGAAAAGTGTGCTCATTGTTTGGCTGGGAAGCAGAATAGAGTCTCTTTCAAGAGTCATCCTCCTTCTAGAAAATCAGAGGTGCTTGAGTTGGTGCATTCAGATCTTTGTAGTCCAATGAAGACTAGAACATTTGGTGGTGCATTTTACTTTGTGACTTTCATTGATGATCATTCAAGGAAACTTTGGGTTTATGCCTTGAAGACTAAGGACCAGGTGCTTGGTGTCTTTAAGCAGTTTCAGGCTTCTGTTGAGAGAGAAACAGGGAAGAAACTGAAATGTGTTCGCACTGATAATGGTGGTGAATATTGCGGACCATTTGATGAGTACTGTAGACAGCAGGGTATTAGACACCAGAAGACGCCTCCTAAGACTCCTCAGCTTAATGGCCTGGCAGAAAGGATGAACAGGACTTTGATGGAGAGAGTTAGATGTTTGCTTTCTGAAGCAAAGTTACCTGGATTTTTTTGGGGTGAGGCTTTATATACTGTTGCACATGTTATTAATTTATCTCCTACTGTTGCTTTACAGGCTGATGTTCCTAACAGAGTGTGGAATAGAAAAGATGTTTCCTATGACCACTTACGTGTCTTTGGGTGTAGAGCATTTGTACATGTGCCCAAAGATGAGAGATCCAAGTTAGATATCAAGACTAGACAGTGCATCTTCATTGGCTATGGTCATGATGAGTTTGGCTATAGGTTGTATGATCCAGTTGAGAAGAAACTTGTTAGAAGCCGTGATGTTATTTTCATAGAGGATCAGACCATTGAAGATATTGATAAGGCAAAGAAGTCAGAGTCTCCGAGTACTGATGGTTTGATTGATATTGATCCAGTTCCTGAGCCTCATATGCCAGATGTAGCTGACTTTGGCGATCATGATGATGTGCATAATCATATTCAGGGTGATCAGGTTGAGGATGTTGTTGATAATGTTGTTGATAAGATACATGCTCCTGCTCGTGAGGTTGTTGATGAACTTGTTGTTTTACTTAGGAGGTCTTCCAGACATCTTATTCTCTCTACCCGTTACTCATCTAATGAATATGTGCTTCTTATTGATGGGGGAGAACCTGAGTGCTACGAAGAGGCTATGGAGCGTGAGCAGAAGGCAGAATGGGTTGCAGCAATGAATGATGAGATGAGATCTTTGCTTGACAACCATACTTTTGAGCTGGTCAAGTTGCCTAAGGACAAGAAAGTTTTGCAAAATCGGTGGGTTTACAGGTTGAAAAATGATGATAATATTTCTACTCTGAGATACAAAGCTAGATTAGTTGTCAAAGGCTACCGTCAGAAAAAAGGGATTGATTTTGAGGAGATCTTCTCACCGGTTGTTAAAATATCTTCTATCCGAGTTGTTCTTGGTTTGGCAGCCAGTCTTGATTTAGAGGTTGAGCAGATGGATGTGAAAACTGCTTTCCTTCATGGTGATTTGGAGGAGGAGATTTACATGGAGTAACCTGAGGGTTTTGTGATGAAGGGTAAAGAAAATTATGTCTGCAGGTTGAAGAAAAGTTTGTATGGCTTGAAACAAGCCCCGAGGCAATGGTACAAGAAGTTTGAGTCTGTTATGATTCAAAAAGGATTCAAGAAGACTACTTCGATCATTTGTGTTTGTGCAGAAATTTTTCGATAATGAATTCATCATTTTATTGCTCTATGTTGATGATATGTTGATTGTTGGTTATAATTCTTCTAGAACTGACAGGTTGAAAAAGGAGCTTAGTAAGTCTTTTGCAATGAAAGACTTAAGACCAGCAAGACAGATTCTTGGCATGCAGATTACTCGTGATAGAGTGGCCAAGAAGTTGTGGTTATCTCAAGAGAAATACATTGAGAAAGTACTTCAACGTTTTCACTTGGATAAAGCTAAAGTTGTAAGCACACCTTTTGCTTTACATTTTAGGCTTAGCACTAGACAAGTTCCTTCTAGTGATGAAGAGAAACAAGACATGCAACGTGTTCCTTATGCATCTGCAGTAGGAAGTTTGATGTATGCAATGGTTTGCACAAGACCTGATATATCTCATGCAGTTGGTGTGGTTAGTCGTTTTCTTTCCAATCCTGGTAAAGAGCATTGGAAAGCTGTGAAGTGGATATTAAGATATCTTCGGGGCACTTCTAGTTTGAAGCTTTGTTTTGGAATTGAGAAACCTATTCTTTGTGGTTATACAGATTCAGACTTAGCAGGTGATGTTCACTCAAGAAAGTCTACTTCTGACTATTTGATTACCTTTGCAGGGGGAGCTGTGGCTTGGCAATTTAGGTTGCAAAAGTGTGTTGCATTGTCTACTACTGAGGCTGAGTTCATTGCTATTACCGAAACTTGTAAGGAGTTGCTTTGGATGAAGAATTTTGTCCATGAACTTGGTTTTACTCAGGAGAGGTATGTTTTGTTTTGTGATAGTAGTCTATTATCTCGGCAAGAATCCTACGTTCCATGGTAGATCTAAGCATATTGATGTGAGGTATCATTGGATACGTGATGTTCTGGACTCTAAGTTGTTGGAACTTGAGAAGATCCATACTGATGATAATGGTTCAGACACGCTGACAAAGATTCTACCGAGGGGGAAGTTTGAAGATTGTCGTTTGGTTGCCAGTTTGGCATTTGCCTCCACTTGAGTTGGAGGGGGAGTTTATTGGATGGGTCCAACTAAGTGGGGCCCATACCATATAGTTAAAAAAAAAAAAGAGAGAATAGGTTTTAAAAGGCCAAAGGCAGAAAACGTTTTTTGTTTTTGAAGTTCTTCTACTTCTTTGTGTGACGGCACCGCGTGAGAGAGAAGAGAAAAATTTTGGTACTGATCTTGCCTGTTCAGATTGGGTGGTCATTTGTGGTCTGATCTGAATGATTTTTTAGTATGTTGTTCCTTGCATTGTGAGCTTCTACTTGTACGGTCAGATTCTTATTTCTCCATCTCTACTTGTTGGGCTGTTTGTACTCCTTTGTGGGTTTTGAGCTTTGTTACTTTGTTGATTTCCACTTTGTTGGTAATAAGTTAGGGTCGTTGTGATATCCTTGTTTATTGGGAGACACTTTGCTGTACTCATTGATTTTATAGTGGAGATTTTTCTAGACTAGGTCCCATGGTTTTTACTTCTCACATTGAGGGGTTTTTCACGTTAAAATTATGTGTGTTCTCTTTGCCTATTTATTTTTGTACATTCTTGGATATATTTTTTGGTGGATATTTTTGGTTGGTTGTATATTTTGCTTCTCATAGGTTCTTTCAAGTGGGAAATATTTTATTGCCCATTTGTGTGTTGTTACTTCCGCTGTGTACACACTCCTTTCTTTCCCAACACTTTCCTCCTTCTCCATCTCTCTTTTCACATAACAATTACCATTCAAAGATTTTAAAAAAGAACAACAGTAAGAATATTCCCTCTCACCTGGACATTGTGCTCGCTCACAGCAGATGGGATAATTTCAGATCCAAAGTCATTGCACAAAGAATAGTTCCATCTTAATAGTTTCAGCAAGGTCTCAGTTCTAAACACGTAGACACCCATGGATGCAATGTAAGGATGTTTCTTTGCTTCTTCTGCAGATAAACCTAGGAGAGTGGTGTCAACATGCTGCAGTTATTGAGGATGCATTAGCTGGGCAGTAACTACATTCAATTGACTCCCAATTATTCAGGCAAAAGGGATATAAGAAAGTTGACACTTGAGATACTATTAACATACCATTGCCTTAAGATCTGATCCCTTAGGTTTTTCTGCAAACTGTATAATCCGTCCTGTTCTATCAATTTTCATCAGCCCATAGTCTGATGCACGGCTGCAAGACAGTTAACAGTGACCAACTCCAAATACAATTCAATATATAACAAAATAAAGATATTATTGTAAGTGAAAGATTTTCCTCTTGCAAATAAGGTAGCATGCCTTCATTTTAATAAATCAAACCAAATCAGGTAAATTTTCCATGTAGATATACCTGTCATCCATGGGTACACATGAAACTGTGATATCAGCATTTGTGTCAATATGTTTCTGCAATGACAGTCCCCATCAAAATCACTATTGGTTTTAGAAAACTAATTTATAGTACTAGTTGTAATCTTGGAAGACAAATTATATCATTCGTACCTGTACAAAGTCCATATAGTCCATCCGATAAAGATGATCACCAGAAAGTATCAATATATGCTCAACATTCTTGTTCTTGGCATCCTGCATGATATAATCCAGACACACATGACATTCACTGCATTCCACGTGAAACCATTATTTTCAGCACATACACAACATCATAAGTTTTTACCTCAAAAACCCATATAAATTGCCTCACAGCATCAGCTGTCCCTTGGAACCATTTCTTCCCTGCTTCTCCAGGTGTTTGAGTAGCAGCCAAGACCTGTTCGCATGTAAATTATGCTTCATTATTATATTATAATCACCATGCTTTCATGCTTGATAAATTTCTTTAAACTTGTTTATAAAAAGCACTTATTAGAAGATAAATAATTAATAAATCTCAGTTGTTTTGTTTTGAAATATTACCAATAATAGAGTAACTGACCTCAACAAAACCATCTCCAAAATTGACGCCAATTCCAAAATTGTAAGTGCGAGACAGGTGGCGATTGAGGGAGAAAGAGTTGAACTGCGTCAAAATGAATATTTTTCTGATGCCACTGTTGATGCAATTGCTCATCGGGATATCTATGAGTCTGTAACACCCTCCTATTGGAACCTGTCAATTCCATTCAAATTTAGAAACTTAGCATGAAGGAGTTGCAATTATTAGCTTAGATAGAATCTCTGTCCTCAGTTTTCAAAAGAAAAGCACTCGTATCAATTTTTAAGTAACCAACATCGAACATTCAACCTCAAAAGAAAATTATACCGCGGGTTTGGCTCTTTTGCTAGTAAGAGGAAAAAGGCGAGTTCCAGCACCTCCACCCAATATAACGGAAGCTACACTTTTTGGGTCTGCTTTTGGAGTCTCAAAAGTGGGTACCTCCTGGAATGTCTGCAATTAAGCATCCAAACCAATAACCAACAATGAAAAACATTTGCTTTGGCATAACATAACCACTGAAATTGAATGCAGATGAGAAAATCAAACACACCACAGTGATCTCACTTATTTTTCTTTCATTAATCATTATATATGTTGCATTTATTTACCATGGACTCTTCGTTGACGTCTGATGTGAGAACAGCGTGTGTAATTCCAGGTTTCAAGTTTCTAAGGTTGCAATGGGTTTGTGAAGTCTTGCATGATTGAATACTCAAAAATCTTCTTGTGTTTAGACTTCCCCTTGTAGTCTCACCCCAGAACCCAGTTCCCCTGTTTCTTCCAACTACCTTACTAACTTTAACTAGATTGGCACTGGCATTCAGGACTGCACAAGTTGAATCCATGGCTCAATAAAACTGGGACTATTTAATGTGAATCTTTGTATAAGTGAAGAGCTAAGCCACTTTCATAAAATCCCAAACTTTCACCATAAATTGAGGAATCAAAGTTAGGAATATTCAAATCAAAAGGGGCCCAAAAAAGATCAATTTTTTCAAAAAATGGAGATAGTGCAGGCAGGGGAGGGGAGTGTGCGTTGAACTTGAATGACTCACGAGTCACGAGAAACCTGCCAACTCTCTCTGCCACTGAGTCAGCAGTGGCTACAAACATCTATGACTGACTCCGTAACACTGACACTTTCTCCCATCTTGACGTGTTTATTTATCTCGATGTTAATAAAAAATTAATAAGAGATTAAACCCATTTAAATAATTAAGTGTCAATAAGTGAATAAATAATGAAGTTTTTAAATAATTAATAGCATAAACACTTTTACAGATTAAATTTAATTTTTTTTACAAGATCTTTATGTCTATTTAAATAATGATTTATATGTTAATTGTTCATTGATAAGTCATTTAAATAAGAAAAATCTTCAAGTTGTTTCATTAGTTGACAGGCAGCGGTTTAAATAATACGATAAGTTTTATAGATAATTACTATTAAACATGAGAAAAATGAGGGTTTTGAATTCTATCCTTATCATAAGACCATCCAGAGAGATAGAAATTAGTTATCTAGTACAGAAACTCGTCATGATAAATTATAAAGTGCAGTAATTATATTTTAAATTATTTGTATTTTTATCTATACTATCTCTTGTTATTTAATAACAGAAAATAATTCAAATCCAAAAATGAGATAGGATTACGTAGCTGTTTAACTTATGAAATAAAAAAAAAGTTTATAGTGTTTTTCAATAAAATATATTATAGTATTATGTGTGTGTCTGTGTTTACTAACAAATGTTTAATTCACTCAAAATTTTCAATTTCCCGTAAAAAAAAAAAACCAATTTCTGTATGAAGTAAGAAAGGAATGCATACCCCTTAAAAAAAAAAAAAGGAATGCATGCTATTTTGATTATTAAAAAAAGATATAAAAGAATGTATTATTTGCAACTACGGGTGTAAATTGGTTTAGATAACTTGATCAATTTAATCAATCTAAACTGAACTAATTTAATTAATTCAATTTGATTCGAGTATATTGATTGGTTCGAATAAAATTCAACCCAAATAAAATTTAATTGGTTCTATTTTCGAATTTCAAATTTCAAATTCAATAATCGAATCAAACCAAATCATATATATATATATATATGAGGGAGAATCAACTTACACTAGTGTAAGTTTTTTTTCTCTTATACCAATTTTCAATCGTTAGTTCCATTTTCATTTAATGGTTGAGATTATTTCATTAAAAATAACTATTAGATGAAAGTGGATCTAATAACTAAAAATAAATATAAGAGAAAAAAAAGATTTATCTTAGTAAATGATCATTCTTATATATATATATATATATATATATATATATATATATATATATATATATATATATTCTCATTAATTATTAATCTTCCCAATAATACACATATTGATTTCAAGAACTTGATGTTATTGAATATAAGCGTGAACCTGATCCACATCTACTAAATGAAGTATTAAACTTCTTACTTCAAGACTCTTTGCATCTACGGAAGTCACAATTACTAAATATAATATATTCATGTTTAATCATTGGTAGTGAGTCATATAATTAATTTGGCTATAACTTTTTTTTGTTCTCTCTCTACAATTTGTTGTTTAATCTTATTCATTCCTAATTGGCTGACCCCAATCCATAATTGCTGATGCAATTCATCAATTCCCTTTTCTTTGTTATGATGAATATATGTTCTTTAGGAACTCATTGAGTGATTCTTTGATGTACATTCTAACTCACAATGAGGTTTCTTTTGTTGTTGAAAGTCGAGAAGTTTGGGTGTCTTGGTGTTGTGACTAATGACTTCTTAAAACATGGTTGATCGTAATAGGATATGGTGAGTTATATTGTCTTAATGACATTTGGTAGGATAAAACAATAGGAGGTGACATGATAGGTGAGTGATTATTCATAGGGTGAATAAGTCAAGGTGGTATTGAGAGATTGGAGGATCATAACGTTTCTATTGTTAAATCCTTGGACATTGGTTATTGAAATGAAGATGAATGACTATAACGTTTTCATTTGTCCTTATTGTATGATGTATATGAAGTTCACAGATAAATTAGATTTGATGAATGATATTTGATGAATCATTTTTTTTAATGTTTAGATTGATTTTGGATTGATTTTTCATTCGTTGTTATGTTGTGTATTTTGTTTTAATTATGTTTGAATTAAATTTGAGTGTTATTTGTCTTATCTTTGTCTTGGTATGTATTATTACGTATATTTTAATTACGTTTGTTAGTTTATACTTTATCTATTTATTATCTTTATAGTATTCTTATTAAGATTAATAAGTTTGATTCTATTTTAGAAAAAAAAATTATAAGTTTATTATTTTTTTGTTATGAAAAGTTAATTATTTAACTAATTTTTGTATAAAAAAATGATAAACTCAATCATCTAAACGAAATTAATTTGTAAATATTAATTTCAATTTGATTCAAATTTAACTATAAAAAAATACAAAAATTAAACCAAATCAAATTAATTAATTTTAATTTATTTTTTTTTTCTCAAAACTCCAACTAAACCACACAGTCACTTCCTGGGACCAGTAATAAACGTGAGTGGCTTATTTTGTTTTTGTGCGTGCTATGCTGTCGTAATCCAGTGAGAGATAATACGAGACAGCTTCTTCCGTTCTTGAATGCGATAATGACGGACCGAAAATATAGAGAGCCATATACAAATAATAAAAATGTTTTTAAATACTTAAAATATTACATCCTACTTTAAGTATTGTGTTATATGTAACGATAAAATTTAATTTAATTTTTTTTTGTTTATTATATTTATTTTATTAATTAAATTATAATATACATATATTAAAAAATAAAAAAAGAACAATAATAAACATATATTATAATTTAATTAATAAAATAAATATAAAAAAATTATATTAAAAATTATCCTATGTGTGAGTGTAAATTATTAGTCTCATATACCATATATCAAATTTAAATAAATATATTATATACAAATATAAATTAAATGTCATCTAATTATCATATTCTGGATTCAAATAATAAAACTCGACAAATAATTTGAACGAACGGCTGCTACTTTTCAAATCATGAAATGATGAAAAGAAAGCATGTGCAGTTTGAGAGTCCCTGTCGCTATTATTAGCTGTTACTCATGTATTAATGTTACACGTATTTATCTATGTAATAAAATTAAAATATAAATATTTAAAAAATAAAGTGAGTTAAATTATAATTAAATAAAAAATTGTAAAAATATAAGATAATATGAATAAAAATATGTGTGAATAATATTACTTAATGATTTCAACCGCCGTAGCCTTAGTTGAGGTTGACATAATTCTTGCATAATTTGCCCACTAAAGCTTAAGAAAAAAACTTAGTTTTAACTCTTTCTTATAATCTCTTTAATGATTTTTTATTTATTACTTTTAATTCTATTTAATTGAATTAATCGACATATAAAAGATGATTAAAGAAGTTAAGAAAAAAGTTTAAAAGAAAAGAGTTAGAGTCAAATTTTATTTAAAGTTTCACTTAAGTTTCGTTTGTCTCATAGTTGTATAACTTAGTTAGAGGTTGATTTAGCCAAAAAGTTGAGTAATTGAATTAACGATCTAATCGTAAGTCAAAAGGTTAAATACAAAAATTTGAAAAGATTTTTTTAAAATATTATATAAAAAAATACTTCATATAAAAAATATTATATGAAAAAATAATATAATAAATCATATTATATAAAAAATACTTTATATACAAAAATATCACATAATGTAATCAAACTAACAATAATATTAATTTAACATCATGTTGGATGATAATAACTTAAATTTTATATATTTTTTTATAAAAAATAAATATTATTATATTTCATTATATTTAATTTTAGTAATTTTTTAATATTATTAATTTATTTATTTAAAAAATTATTAATTTAATTATTATGATAAATTTTAAGATTAAATTATTAATTTAAATAAAAGATGATAAAGTTTTGAATTGATATGACTTACCAACGCAAGAGTCCACAATGCAATAATAATTTAGGCCCATTACGAATAAAATAAAAATAATAATCATAATGCCTTGAAACTGCCCATAATTAAATGGCCATCTTTACATAGTTATGCAATTGGTGACTACAAATTCAAGAAGTTGTCCCACGCATTGAACAGCTGGCCATGTGAAGCAAAAGTTAAAAGTTAATATGAGCCCACGAGACAATTTGGTGAAATAAAATTATGGGCTTTGGAGATGTGAATAGTTGTAAGCATTAGAAAGTGAGGATTTGTCTATAAATTGAGGACAACACAGTGCCCCGGGGGAATTAGCGGTGTGGGACAGATTGAACGTGAACAGAGAGCAACAAAGAAGAACGTCCAGCAATGCGTCGTAGTGAAGAAAAATTGCAGGAAGAAGAAATTATTTGCAATAAAAAATATTAATGAGATAATTTTATTATGTTTTAATTTTTTTATATTTTGTTAATTTTTTATATTAAGAGAATGATGAAATCGTTATTATTTTGTTATTGTTATCTTAAATTATTTTTACTTAATTTTAATAATTAATATTTATTGATTCTATTTTTTTATTAAATTATATCTATAAATTTTTAGATGAATTTAATCATATTTTTTTCATATTTTATAATTTATTTGTGTTATTTGACTATTAGTGATAATTGTTATATATCAATTGTGATTTTTGTTAGGGATATATTTGATGATTTGATAATTTATTATTAAATAAAAAAATTTATCGTGTCTTGATTATTATTTTTAGTCTTCGTTGATAGATTTTTCATAATACATATGTAAGACTGAATTTCTATCTCTTAACTTGATAATTTTGACAGTTATTTTAATTTTCTTGTTTAGTAATTTATGTCTTATTTGTAAAATTATTTTGATTATTCCGTCAGTATTTGATCGTTTTGAGTGATTTCTTTCAGTGTCGGGAAAATAAAAATTTTCGGAGAGATAAAACTTTACGTAATTTAATTTTTACCGTTAGATTTTAATTATTTTACGTGTCGATTTGATATTTGTGCGTTTTAATATTTGTGATTTTTGTGGATGATTATGAAATTTTTCTTGTTTGTGGGCTCAGGAGGTGTATGTGGAAAAGGTGGTATCATCGTGGCTGCCAATTGGTGGGTCAGTAAAATAAAAATTTTTCTACGATAGAAAAATTTATCTTGTTTAGACGAAGATAGAGGATCTTACTAAGCTCGAATCAGGAAACTTGATTTTAGAAAATTTCTTATCTTGTATTTTTGATCGTATTTATTTATCGAGGCGATAAAAATACTGATAAATATATTCTTTCGTGGGGTTTTAACAGATAAAAATAGAAATTATATTCTTAAGTTAACATTGGTAGTTTGGATATCCACCATTGATTTAATTAACGATGGAGACTTGATCTTGATTTAATCAACGGTGGAGATTTGATCTTAAAAGTAAATAGGATTATTTATAGTTAGATGAAGATTAAATCGAGGGTAGAGATTTAGTTTTATATAATGGTATATGACCATTTACAACCATTGGATTTATAAGTGATCAATGGTGGAGATTTGGTCTCAGAAAGAATATTAAGCAATTTATAATAATTGGATGAAGATTTAATTAATGGTGAGAATTTAGTCTTAAAAAGTAAAGGTAATTATGGCAATTGGATTTGAAATTGAAGAAGCAATCTTGTGCTTAATTTTGGAGACACATCAATGGCTAGAATTTGAGGAGAAAAATTTAATGGCGCAGATTAAGTTTCTAAATCAAAAGTACCTAAATCCTAACTATTGAATTAATCGATTACTTAAAATCTTTCTAAATAATGGGCGAAAAAGATGATAACATTATTGCATGCAAAATAGAGGAAGGGACGGTTTTGGATTGTTTGAAGACAAAAAAAAGCGCTACCATTATTATTACATGTCGTGGTCGATATTACATCATCCTTGATTATGATTTCTTGTTTGCATCCTTAGGAAATTTCTTGGAGGCCAAAGGTAAAATTATTTCATGCATTATCACCTTTTCTTTCAATTATTCTAGTAACTTGTCTATCACTCAAAAAAAATAAATAAATAAATAATCCACTCTTCACTTTCTATCACACTCCACGGCCATACACTCAAAAGTAGAAGACAATACTCATTTATTCATTTCACTTATTCAATTGCTCATCATTCTATCCAAAGAACCAAGAACCAATACAAGAAATTCTCTTATCTTCTCTTCTCTCTATGTTTCGGTCATGACCAATTAAAACACCTTCCATCACTTTTTAATTTCATCCAACCATAGATCTTGAATCTACGTGATATTCTAAACAACTTTCGTGTTGGAGATTTCTCTAAATCATTCATCTTCACGTGACTTCCTTCAAGATCAAAGTTATAGGGTATTTGTGGTGAAGTGTAAGGAAAACTTCATTTCTTCTCTTGTTTTTTCATGATCTAAACCATATTTGATCCATGGTTCTCTTAATCAAGCTTAGTATCTTAATTTTTATGTATTTTGTTTTGTATTTGAAAAGCGCTTGGTGGTGAAGGACTTGGAAAGAGAAGCAAATGAATAAACTTTGAGGATCTTGAGAGGTAAGAGAGGAGATCCATCTCACCAACCAAGCGTGGTGGTGAGAGATGGTTATATGTTTGATGGATGTTGAATCCAGTGTGAGGATTCATATCCATAGTCTTGTAATTTATTTGTGGGTGTTTATGTCTTTAATTATTTGTCTACATCTTGGTATGCTTTGCGTGATTTTATGGTTTTGATGGTATCGCTTATAATATGTATGATAAGTATATGGTATCTTCATGGAATTTATGATGGAATATGTATATGTATCTTGTGATGTGAATATGGAAAGAAAATAAATTTTTGGCTCCGATGGTAGGAAGAGTGGTCGCGGTTTTGACACTCATGATTTGGGTTTATGTTAAAAATTTTCAAGAACAAGGAAAATTAATTCTTGGGTCCCTAGAAACAATTAAATTTTAGAAGCCAAGACACCTCAACATAGGTGTTTATAACTTAATATTTTTATGAAAGAATAAAATTGGATTGATTTGAAAAGCATGGAAAATGAACAAAGGATATGTTTTTCAAGAGAAACGAAACGTGGTTTTGAAGGATTTTTATTAATTTATTTTGTGTAAAAAGATCACAAGTGTTTTTAAAAACATGAGTTTTGAATGAAGCAAAAACGTTGATTTTAAGGATTTGCGAAAGAAAGTGAAAATGAATTTGAACAAATGGGTTTGGTTTTTATGACCAATGAATCACACGGTTTTGAAAACAAAATTTTAATGGTTTTGTTTTCTAAAAAACTATATCAATTTAGAAGGAAAAATATTTGATGGTTTCAATATCATGTCACATTTTAAAAGGTTTGTAATCTTGATTTTTATGAACAAAGTGATTTTCAAAATGAAAACGTAACTTGATTTAATACTGAGGAATTTGGAAAGGGAATCGAGTGTTTTATCACTTGAGAGAACAGAAATTTTCATAACGGAAAACAAAAAGAGATTGAAAACGTTTGAATTTCAATTTATTTTGAAAAAAACTGATTTTGGAAATGATTTGGGAAAATGGAGAATATAATGGTGTTTTGAAGATTCTTAACATTATAATTTATTTTGAATTTTGAAATACATTAACAAAATGTTAAATTTTGAAACATTGATTTATATCAATGGAAAAGTGATTTTTGTAGATTATATTTTGGAAAAAGATTTTTTGAGTAAGAAAATGTGAAAAATGAAATCTGAAAGTTATATTATTTTGAGAAAAGTTGAAAAGAAATTTTTGAAGGTCGAGAAATATTTTCTATAATGAAATTGTGGTGAAAAATTATTTACGTATTTTAAAAATGTGATTTTTAAAGCTACGCGATTTGAAATATGAAAAAAATATTTACGCATTGATTTTAAATACGTTGAAATATTTCTATGTAATTGAATTACGATTAAATATTTTACGTAATTTGAACTACTTATGAAAAATCACTACGTGATTGAAAAGTGGTGAATTATTTTTACGTGATTGAGAAAAGTGACTTAAAAATCGTTATGTGATTTGGAAAGTGTTTTAAATATTTTGAGAATGATGGAAAATGATTTATGCGAACTTAAAAGAATGATTTTTAAGTTACGCGATTTTGAAATAGTAAAAAAAATATTATACGATTTGAGAAATGTATGATTTTACGCGATTGAGAAAAATGTTGAAAAATTTGTACGTGGTTTAAAAGTGCAACAGAAGAGTTACGGTATTTTGAAAACATAATAGAAATGTTACGCGATTGTGAAAATACGATAAAAATGTTTTATAAATATGAAAACATGATAACATGATTTTGTTATTGAAAAATATAGTATGATTCTTGTAAAACTAATGTATGGATATTGTTTGTGAAAACAACGAGTTTCTTTGTTATTGGCATGTGGTGCTTTTTAGATGCATTGGAAAAAAATATGCGTTGAAGATATGATTTAATTGAACAAACGAATTTGAAAAAGAATGGCCCTTGTGGTTGAACTGACCGATATATTTGTGCATTGTATAAACTATATCCGAGAAATTACGAGATATACTGTGATTGGTATTATACCCGTGATTGGTATTTGGTGCATTATACATGCATTGGAATGATCCAGATGAGGACTAGATATGACTGATTGCTTAGGAGAAACACACACTCTTGAGTGGGTGCGATATGCGTAGTGTAAGTCATTTGTTGACCTGAAGCGTCGTCGAGTGCGGGTTCTTTACACGGGTGGTTAGTCGCGCTTTTTCCGTAGGTTAGACTAATCTGCAACATATCCGATGATCTGGCCAGAAACACTATTCTTATTCAAGATCGATAAAGACTGTCGTGTATATCTTTAGATGTGCAAAAATTAAAATAAGGATTATAGCACGTGGTCGAGGCGTATGGTATCGACAGATCTTTTCGATCAATTTCTCCGACCGAGTTTAGCTCCATGGAGTAGGAAATCGAGTCTTGTGTACATGCATAATCGAACATTTATATCTATGTGATATATTAATTGAGGAATATTACGTATACAATTGTTTTGAATAATTGAATGATGATAATTGATTAATATTGAATATATTATTGGAAGTTTGGTATGATATCCTGTATGATATTCTTGTTTGTGTTATCTCTACGCTTCATAGTGTTGGTATTGGTGTAGGTGATCTCACCTCTTTGTTATGTTGTTTCTTTATGTCATCTTGTTAAAATCAAATAATAGAAGGATCGAGTTATGCTTAGATATAATGGGCGATGGATACTCGAGATTGGTGACAACAATAAGGAGTGGACATTCGTGACTCGAAGATGTGCGGTGTTGATGAAGAACGGATGTCTAATGCATCAAGATGAATGAGAAAAAGGAATAAGTATGTTAAAGTTTCCGTTAGTATTGTGCCGTCTTTATTAAGTAGGACCGTTATAGGGTTCTTCTTGTTAAAAAAAAGAGTTTGTTAATTTTATATTTCTCTTTAAATTGTGAAATATTAATTGGTGTCAATATTGTATATTAATCAGTTAAAATATATTTTCAGTAATACTTATAAATTTCAGTAAGTTTATGTTTCAGTAAGAAAGAAATTTTAAAACCCATCTTTTATAACTCAAACTTTGTGCGAACTTCTTTTCAGATTATGAGTCGGGAGTTAGAAATGTGATACCCTAAGGAGGGTGTTACAACATACTTTGCTACTAGATGTTCATGAGATAAATTATTTGAGTATTATAATTTGACATAGTAAATGTTAAAATTAATCTTGGTAGATTCTCACCCTTAGTCATCTTACATCTGGTAGAAACTTTATCCATAAAATTGTTTTCTTTTAATTTGTTTTTTATTTTAGTTATTTATTTAATTTAATTTTTGCATCTTTAACTCATAAATTTATGCGACTAGATTAAAAAGAAATTTTTAATACTTAAAATTAACTCTAAGTATCTGTGGGATCGACATCGTAATTGCTCAATTGTATTTCGATATAACTCGTGCACTTGCAAATATTCTTAGGCTTTTTAAAAAAGTCACACCAAGTTTTTTGGCGTCATTGTTGAGAACTTAATTAATTAAAGTTAAGTATTTGTTAAATTTTTTCTTTTACTAGTTGATTTTATTTTAATTTTTTTAAAATTTATTTTTATTATTTGCCTTATTTTATTTTATTTTATTTTATATTTAATTGCTCTATTTTCTTTAATTTTATTTTTTATTGTTTGAGCATTGCATGACAACTTGGGTTCATGATCATACATATATATTAGTGAGAGTTGATATAGAACTCATAACAGAGATAGATGTGACTGTGCAAGGAGATGATGTTAGACTACTTAAGAAATTATTTTGTCCAATATCTGTGAATCCACCTTCATGCATTGTTTTGTCTGCTACTATTGCTACCCATTTTGATATTAAACCTCAAGTTATCAATTTGCTTCCAATTTTTCATGATTTAGATAGGGAAGATCCATACTTGCATGTCAAGGATTTTTTAGAAATTTGTGAATCATTTAAATTTTAATTTTTTTTACAGAATCTGTGCGTTTGCATCTCTTTCCTTTTTCATGGAAAGATAAAGCAAAAATTTGGCTGAATTCTTTGCCTTCTAATTCTATTACATCATGGAAAATTTTGTGCCAAAAGTTTTTATCTAAATTTTTTCCCATGTCCAAAACAAATTCTTTGAAAAGGGAAATTTCATATTTATTCAAGAAGACCATGAAAAATTCTTTGAAAACTGAGAGATGTTTAAAGATTTGTTTGTGAGGTGCCCTCACCATGATTTTGAAAAATAGCACATTGTGTAGTATTTTTATAATGGGTTGACATAATCTAATAAAGGTTTGGTTGAGTTTATGAATGGTGACACATTTTTTAATTTAAATGCATAAGATGATTATCAATTTTTTGAGGATTTGTCAAAAAATTCTCAACAATGGGACTTTGTTAATCTTAGGAATAGATTAAACCAACCTAAGAAGTGAGGTTTATATGAGGTTACTGAGGATATAGATATCAAAGCTAGACTAGATGTTATAGCATATGAAGTTAAGTCCCTATAACTCAATAAAGGAGTTAGTCAGGTTAATTGTGTCCAACAGGAAAATTGTGTTTTTTGTGAAAGTAATATGCATGATTCTTCTATATGTTCTTCTTTTGCATATAATAATGATTGTTTTGTTGAGTAGAGAAACGTAATAGAGAGATATTTTGCTAACACTTCTTCAAATACTTATAATCCTAATTAGCGAAATCACCTTAATTTTTCTTGTAAGCAAAATAACTTTTCAAGTAACTTAGGTGGTCAACCTATGAAGCGTCAGACTCAATTCCAGTAGCCTAACTAAGGATACTAACAACCATCATATTTTCCAAATCAAGGAGCAGGTTAGTCTAAGCAACAGTTATCACTAGAGGAGACTCTTGGCCAATTTATGCAAAAGATGAGAAATACCAACCAAGTGACTACCAATGTCATTCAAGAGATAAAGAATGTCACCCAAGTGCAAACTAATGCTATAACAAAGTTAGAAGTTCAGATGGGTTAGTTGATCAGTCAGATGGCAGAAAGAAAAATAGGAAAGTTCCCTAGTCAGCCTATTCTTAATCCCAAAAGACAGTATGAAATTCATGAAACATCTAGTTCTAATAAGGAAAATGAGCAAGTTCAATCTATCACCACAATTAGGTCTGGAAAGCAAATAAATAATCATGTTGTAGAGCCTGTGAGGATAATAAGAAGTTAGAAGCCAGTAGTTCTAGGGATACGAATAATTTAGATAAGGATAATATGCCCTCAAAGCTTATTGTGTCTACTGCTAAAGTTGTAGAGCTTGAAGTTAAGGAGTATGTGCCTAGGGCCTATTTTCTTCACAGATTAGTAAACCCCAAGAGCATTGTGCAGTCAGGTGATATTGTAAAAAAATTTAAACAGGTGCAAATTAACTTGTCTTTTCTTGATGCTATTAGATAGGTGCATGTGTATGCTAAATTCTTAAAAGATCTTCTCACTGTGAAGAAAAAGAAAAATGTTCCCAAGAAGGCCTTTTTGACAGAGCAGGTAAGTTCTGTGATTTTTAATAAATATCCTGTTAAGTATAAAGACCCTGGATCACCCACTATTGCTTGTAAAATTAGGGGATCATCATGTTGAAAGAGCTTTACTAGACCTAGGTGCAAGTGTTAATTTGTTGCCTTATTCTGTTTACTTACAGTTGAGTTTATGGGAGTTGAAACTAACTAAGATGACTCTCTAATTAGCTGATAGATCTGTTAAATATCCTAGGGGCATTGTTGAGGATGTGTTGATAAAGATTGAAAAGTTATACTTTTCTGATGATTTTGTTGTGCTTGATATTGAGCTTATTTGTGGTCCATATCCCCCAATTCATATTATTTTAGGTCACCAATTCCCTGGTACTTCTAATGCATTGATTAATTGTAGGAGTGGTGTGATGAAACTATCATTTGGGAACTATTAAGCCTAATATTTTTCATATCAGTAAACAGATGCTTGAAGATAATGATAATGAGGTGCAAGAATTGAATTAGATTGATAGTTTGGCTTATGACTCATTTATGCATTCTCATTGTGATGATCCGTTATTGGCATGCTTGAATCATTTTAATGTTGATTTTGATATTGATTTAGTCATTAGGGATACAAATTCTTTGTTAGATTATGTTTCCTCTGATGCATGTGGATAGGTGGCAACCCATGGTCCAGCCAATCATTTTGTCTTCATCCCCACATTTGTCTTCCATTGTAGAGCCACTAAATTTAGAGATGAAGCCCTTGCCGAACACTTTTAAGTATGTGTTTTTAGGCACTAATGAGACATTACCTATCATTGTAGCTTCTGATTTAGATTAGTCCCAAAAACATCAGTTAGTGGACGTGTTGAAAGAGCATAAGAAAGCTATAAGATAGTCAGTTACAGATATTAAGGGTATTAATTCTTCGGTAGTGATGCATAAAATTCATTTTGAAAAGGGTGCTAAAGCTACTCGTGAGGCCCAAAGATGTTTGAACCAAATCATGCAGGAAATAGTTAGAAAAGAAGTGTTGAAATTGTTAGATATATGAATTATCTATCATATCTCTGATAGTAAATGAGTTAGTCCTGTGCAAGTTGTGCCTAAGAAGTCTGGAATAACTGTGATTGAAAATGAGGCCAATGACTTAGTTCCAACTAGGGTACAAACGGGGTGGAGAGTGTGTATTGATTATAGGAAATTGAATGTTGTAACTAGAAAAAATCATTTCTCTCTCCCTTTTATTGATCAAATGTTGGAAAGACTTGTTGGTCCTGAATATTATTGTTTTCTATATGGATATTCAGGATATAATCAGATTCTCATTGCACCTGAAGATTAAGGAAATATTACTTTTACATGTCTATTTGATACTTTTGCATATCGTCACATGCCTTTTGGGTTATGTAATGCACATGTTACTTTTCAGAGATGTATGATTAATATTTTTTCTGATATGGTTGGTGAATTTTTGGAAGTGTTCATGGATGACTTCTCTGTTTTTGGATCTACTTTTAATGATTGTTTGCATCACTTATCTTTGGTTTTCACTAGGTGTAAAAAAAAAAAAGAATCTTGTACTTAATTGGAAAAAATGTCATTTCATGGTTAAAATGGGTATTGTGCTTGGTCACGTCATATATAAAAATGACATTGAGGTTGATAAGGTTAAAGTTGACTTAATTTCTAACCTTCCTTCCCTTAAATTTGTGAAAGAAATTAGATCTTTTCTAGGACACACAGGTTTCTATATGAGGTTCATTAAGGATTTCAGCAAGGTAGCAAGGTCATTATGCAACCTTCTCAGTAAAGATGTTCTATTTGTTTTTGATGATGCATGCTTGCAATCTTTTAACAAGCTGAAACTTGAATTCACTTCTGCTCTAATTTTTAAGCCACCTGATTGGAGTTTACCTTTTGAGATTATGTGTGATGCTTCTGATTATGTTATTGGTGTTGTCTTGGGGCAAAGAGTGAATAAGTTGCTTCATGTGATTTGTTATACTAGAAAAACTGTGAATGCTGCCCAATTGAATTATTCCACCGTTGAGAAAGAATTGCTAACTATAGTATTTGCTTTAGACAAATTTAGATTATATGCTATTGGATCAAAAGTTATGATATATTTTGATTATGCTGCATTGAAATATCTATTTGTTAAAGCTAATGCAAAAGATAGACTTATTAGGTGGGTATTACTTTTGCAAGAATTTAACATTGAAATCAGGGATAAAAAGGGTGCTAAGAATGTGGTTGCTGATCATTTGTCTAGATTGGTTGTTAAGCATGATAGTGATACTTCTCCTATTGTAAAATCTTTTCTTGATGAGTAGTTATTGCATGTTTCACAAACCCTATGATATGCTGATATTGTGAATTATTTGGTTACTTTGAAAATGTCATCTCATTGGTCTAAACATAATAGATTAAAGTTCTTGTCTCAGGTAAAACATTTCTTTTAGGATGATCCATGATGGGATAATTAAAAGTTTCAAACCTAAGTACAGGTTATTTCAAGTAGTAAATTCTCGGGAGTCCGAGGTCGATCCACAGGGAATTGATAAAGAGAAAATTATTTGAGGTGCGGAGAAGATTTGTCACAATACTAAAGATGATATAAGTTGTTCACAAATGAAAAAGATTTGCTTGAGTTAGAAGATCCACTCTTGGTAATAAATTAAAGACAAGATTATTTTTTTT
This sequence comes from Ormosia emarginata, assembly GCA_029884605.1. Taxonomy (NCBI): domain Eukaryota; kingdom Viridiplantae; phylum Streptophyta; class Magnoliopsida; order Fabales; family Fabaceae; genus Ormosia; species Ormosia emarginata. The sequence goes on from JAQQTP010000082.1 coordinate 75,401,196, forward strand.
TATAACTCAATTGAAATCATACATAATGAAGGTTCCAATCAGAAAATTTAACATTCAAAGTTCAATTTAGATTAAACATGTAATCATATTATGATTCCAATAATTATCTACTAATACTTGTAAATGGTGTCAAGCATCCACTGTGCCAACGTCTTGTCTACAATAAATCAAGATATTCATTATACAAGAAGAGTTTCTAAATTAATCAGAAACAACATACAACACTTATAAAAATCACATAACAATATATCATTTAAGCACAAGAAGTAGAATAATCTAACCTTATTTCATTACCAAGAGCTTCACTCTTTCACCCAAGCAAGATGAAGATTTAGTTACTCATAGACAAGAAGAAAGAAAGAGAGAAGAAGAAGATGATGAACATAAGTTTAATTAAGAACAACAAAAAACTACACAAAGGAAGCAATTAACATACAAACATGAAAGTAAAATCTAAACTAACCTAACACCCTTAAATGATCAGCCTTTGCCTCCTTTTATAGAGTTCAAGGAGTGCAAGAAGGCAATGGAGTTGTTTGATGATGAGAAGTAAAATCAAAATAGATGATGAATGAGCTAAAATTATAGACTTTCTTGGCTCCGAAATGTCTCTGCTCTTAGCTCATGGCATGCGTCAGAATTCCATCAAGTGGTCTTCATGAAAGTTCTAGGAAATTGTCTTAGCTTTCTATATACACTTATTTCATCCAAATCCAACAACCACAGCCTGAGATATGGCTCAATTACTGCTCATGTGTCAGGCCCAATACTAACACCTCTGTTCTGACTTCCAAGCCCAATATCACCTTCAAAGAATCTGAATTGAATTTTGTATTCTTCATGAAAGTTGTAGATATGGGTCTTAACCTTTTATTGTCAAAATTTCAGAATTGTTGAACTCCCGTAACCCGAGATATAGCCTAATGAATGCATAGAGGTCAAGCTGTATAGTTCAAACCTCTAGATTTTGCTTCAACTCCAATTTGAGTTATCCAAATGTGTGTTCTCAGTCTTGAGGCCTTCATGAAAGTTGTAAAAATTTGTGTTAGTTTTAAAATAAGACTAAAATCACATTCATCGGATATTTGAAACTCAAATTATAGCCAGATTACTAAAAAAGCCAAGTGAGAAGATTATACAATGAATGAAATATATTGCTATCAGTGTGGCTTATCAAGTGAATAGTTATTAGAGATTTATCTAAACTTTCCAACAAGACCAGAATCACATTAATCAGATAATTGCAACTCAAATTGTGGCCACTTTACTTAAGAATGCAATCACCAAAATTAATGATAATTCAAGTAATAATTTCTTCAATGATCCAAATAAGTTTAATTTCATAAAATGCGATAAAATCAACTTAATTAAGCCAAATTGAACCTTAAGAAGCTTAGTGAGAGGATTATAAAATGAATAAAATACATTATTATCAAATTCCCTCACACTAAACTTTTGCACTCCCAAGCAAAACATAAGAAAAAACTACGGAACAAATAAAATTGACACAAACGCAAAAGCTAAAATCTCTAAAAGATTTAATAAAACAAGAAGAGCAACTAGTTATTCAAGAGATCAAAACATTTTGAGGTAATATTTCTGCACACCTTAAACCATCAAGGAAGGAAACTTCAGTTAAAAAGAACGAATCAAGAATGAAAGATCCTCACAGGATTCACTCTTAATATTTCAAGCATTAAAAAGATAAGTATTTCACTCAATTCAACCCATGAAAATTTGTACTACCATAAGCTTGCTTATTTTCTACTTCTCCACTACTCAGAACACATGCACACAAAAATTAAGAAGACTTTATTTAAGGTTATAACGGGGTCATGGTAAAAGAGAAGAGATAATATAGATATGAGAAGATAAATACCAAAGAAAATAAAAGAGCATTATGGTACAATTTGAGTGGAAAAGATATTTGAGAACATTCTTCAATAAGGACAATGACCAATATTTGACTAATGTTTTATTGAAGATTAATCCCAAATTGGTGAGTTGAATTAATTGTTAGGTATGAACCTTCTCCTTCTCTTCCTATTGTTTCCAAACATCCATCTTTATTCTAGATATAGATATATCACATAGTGTATCAGGAGACTCTGATAATCATTTGATTGCAACGGTGGTCAGCTTTTTCTTTCTTTCTCTTTTTTTTCTTTTTTTTTCAACTTTTTACACACACACCCCCACATTTGTTTAAGAACAAGGCCAATGTTCTCTTATTCCCTAAGGTTGGGTAAAAACATGTTCTTTTTTTTTAAGGCACATAATGAGCTAAAAATAAGAAATGGTCAAATAAGCTCAAAGGAGTTACACAAGAGAAAATATACAAGGATGACTATTTAGTCAAAGTAGCTATTTCAAAATGCTCCAATCATATTTATGTATGCATATGAAAATGTAGCCTAAAAAAGAATCAAAGCAAGTTCTAAAATAACAATTTTATGAGTGAAAATCACACAAGAAAGAAGAGAATAGTACAAATGTTCAATCCATTCATCGATAGGCTCAAAATCTCACAAGGCATATTTCTATCATTTTCAATCCATCAATTCAACATTCATATCCAAGCATGTGATTTTTAAGAAAAAAAAAATTATGCTATGACTCAAGATATGTTTTTTGCTACTTAATGTAGCAAGCACTCTTGGTCGAATACTTGTTGCAAGGAATATTCATATTGTATATGGGGGAGGTTGCCGTGGGTTAATGGGGGTTGTATCATTTACTGCTTTTATAGGAAGCGGTCAAGTTTTAGGTGTCATTCCTAAACCTTTAGCTCAAAATAACATTACTGAAAAGATAGTTGGAGAAGAAATTCAGGTATCATCTATGCATGGACGAATGAAAATAATGCTTGATAACTCTGATGCATTTATTGCCTTACCAAGTGGTTTTGGTACTCTAGAAGAAATTTTTTGTCTCTTGGGCCGAACTCAACATCCACCATAAACCCATTGATTTGTTGAATATTAATAATTTTTTTAATCTTTTGTTAATTTTTCTTGACAAAGCTGTGAAACAGAAATTTATCACTCCTTCGGTACGAAAACTTCTTATATCTGCCTCCACTATTGATGAGTTGATTGATAAATTAGAAGCTTTTGTTTATGAACCTGACAAAACAATAGCTTAGATAGATTGGTTAGCGGGAAGCAGTGAGGGAAGCAACAAGAAAAGAAAGCCAGATCTGACACTTCATCTTTAATTTTCTTTTACTTTTGATTTTATTTATTGTACTTTGCTTCTGTTTTAATTTGTGTCAGATTTCTCTAAACATGTACTATCTTCTATCCTTTACTCATCTATATTTTAACATTGCAGACAATGTTGTGATCTGGTTAGGGGGGAAGGATAATTAAAAAAAAGTATGATAAGTATGATATGATTGTCATGAACTTACTAAACCAATGAATAATGACGGAGTAAGGAGTAATTTTACTCCTAGGACGCATTTAAATTGAGAAGTATGTTTAATGAGATGACTGTCAAAAACCTACAACAAAACCAATTAAGGTTACGAACAGAAGGCCCCATTTCTATACTCATCCTCCCTTTGAATGGTTATGAGTTGGAGGAAAATAAAGAAAATGAAGTGTTTAAATAAGGAAAAGAATGGAAAGAGTAATGATTGTTAGCCATGGCAACCATCACCCAAGAGGAATGGTGAATTGGATGATTACAAATTTTAATGCAACTTTGAGAAATTAAGCATTTTGAATAACTTAATTAATAAATGTAACAGAATAAGTTTAACAAAGGTGCAACTATTAGTGATTTCACAAATACCACTTGGGATATATGATAAATTAAACAACTAAGCTAGATATCAAGTTCATAGAATCAAATCACCAAGATGACAAGATATGCAATAGATAAGTATACTACGATAAATACTGAAATTAAAGAGTGTAGGTAAGAGAAAATCAAACTCAAGAATTTATCCTGGTTCAGCCACCAACCACTTGTAGCCTACATCCAGTCCCCAAGCTTAACTTGAGATTTTCTTCACTATCTCCTAGACTTCACGGGTGCTAGGAAAATCTTTGTACAAACAAGAGCACTTCTCACACCTTGGGATACCTCACCCTTGTGCTAGAGCCTCCAATTTTTCAAGCTTCACAAGTGCTTGATGACATTTACAATCAAGAGTACTCACAACACCTTTGGGATACCTCACCCTTTGTGTTTGAGTCTCACTACAAGGGATACCTCACCCTTTTCTCTCTTGAGGGATACCTCACCCTCTTACAATGATTTCAAGGTGAATAGAAAGAATAAAAACTCCCACAAGAGTAGATATACAACTTGAAGAACAAAGTATGGATGATAGAAAACTCTCTCAAGAGTGGATAATATAAAATGAAGAACAAAGGAATAGAATGATTTTGCAATAAAGAGCTCAAAATATGGTTTTAGTGATTCAAGGATCAAATCAAGTGTTCAAGTGGTGTATAAGCTTCATACAACACTTATATATAGAGCCCAAGTGATAAAATAGCTGTTGGTAGTGTTTAGAAATGATTTTTTATGAAAACTAGCCATTTATAGCCGTTAGAAATGTTTTTGGGCACTTGGTAATCGATTACACACTTCTGGTAATCGATTACATGGCTTCTGTCAATGTTGTAATCGATTACATGACTTGTGTAATCGATTACAACATTTCTGTTTTTGAAAGTTGACTTTAAAAGGTCATAACTTCTTCATTTCTTATCCGATTAAAGCAAATGACCAGTCATTGGAAAGATCTTTGAGTCTATTTTCAAATAAAACAAGTTTCACAACAAAAACTCAAAGTATTTTGAAAGTTATAATTAAAAGAGTGACTAAAGGTCAGTTTTTCAAATCTCAAACTTGATTGTTTTTGAAAACTGACTTTAAATGGTCATAACTTCTTCATTTCTTATCCGTTTAAAGCAAATGACCACTCATTGGAAAGATATTTGAGTCTATTTTCATATGCAATATTTCACAATAAATCTCAAAGTAGTTTGAAAGTTATGATCAAAATAGTAACCAAATGTTAGTTTTACAAAACACAAACTTTGCTATTTTTCAAATGTGTGAACTACCACCCAGATTAACTTTCCAAAAATAGTTTGTTGGGCATTTAAACATATAAGAACCATTTTTAAAGACTTAAAAACATATTTGAGCTTTTTTCTTGTAAAACCTCTATCTTTACATAGGAGAAAACTTAAAAGGAAAATATACCAATTCTAGTCCTTAGGTTTCTTGTTGTGATCCAAGCTTCCACAAATTTCTTCTCTTCAAATCTTGTAAATTGCTTGGAACATCTTTATCATTCTCATTCTTCTTGAGTTAAGCTTGATTGTGATTTTTTGCTTTCTTGTTGCAATGCTCACTCTTGATACTTGGACTATCCTACAAAGTATTACTCACTTAACACAAGCATAGTTAGTCTAAATTCATAACTCAATATATTCATATGCATGATACAATATATCTCATTAAGCACATCTATGTAACATGATTAATATTCTTTTTGTAATGCATTTGTCATCTATAAAGTACATCTATCAAGCATAAGCATCATTCTTTTTGTCTTGTATTTGTCATCATCAAAACTTAATATATTAAACCATTGGGACAAACCTATTTCCACAATGATAACACCTATAAGGGTAGGTTGGCTGTTGTCAGAAAAGTTTGAAATTAAGAAACACGAAATCTTTTTTTTTTCACTATTTTTGTTTTTTTTTTGAACTTCAAGAAAGCCATCAGAGTAAAGAAGTCTAGAAACCTCTGAAGGACCCTGCTCAAAGGATTATCTGTCCAAAAATTAAAATACAACAAAATCATATAAAGATAAAAAAAATATAATAACAAATGAGGACATACTTGTATGTACAGTTTTCATAGCGTATCTTTATACTGCGCATCATGAGTGCAGTAGTGGCATGTCTTTGAGTTGCATGTCACCAATGAAACATAAGAACTCCACAAGGATTGCTAAACCAATAACAAGAACCTTTGAATCCTTTCTGTCATGCTTACGGAATAACAACCTTCTATCTTCCTACAAACCTAATTAAAAGCTTGTATTCTAAGAAGATGGTACTTGACTGCAGCCGATCAGAACTTGCCATAGATGCCTACTAATTAAAGTAAGTATACAACTAAGTTAACAGTTTCCATTCACTGTAAAAACGGGACGCTTCTTTCTGTCCATCAGCGCTACAGAGCTTTGGTTCCAAGAATTGGGAATGTAGCATGTGGCTCTCTACAGAGCATGACACATAAACTTTATTTACATACTGGCGTGTGAAGGTCTCCTCCTGAGTCTATGATAAGACGGGCATCCGCCTGTGATGCCTAATCTAATTAAAGACCAAGTACAACCATAGTTTCAGCCTCTTCTTTTTTTCTCAAGTTGTTAGAAACCTGATGAAAGGTCAGTGTATACTCACTTGAGATTGGGATGGAGGTAATCTGCTCTTTCGGCTTTGTGCCAAAACATTATTGACTAGTATTAGACCCATTCAAGACCAGCGCAACATAGGGCTCCCAATAGGGACAAGTGGCCATAATGCGACTGGTTGCCTCACATGTGAGAAACAATCTACCTACTTTGTTTTTCAATTAAGAAGGCTGAATCAGGATGCATGCATTTTCCCATTCACATTTTGTGTTACCAAAGCCAAACCCAAGATGTATACATATTTTTTTTTTATCTTTTATCTTTTTTTTTATGAAGAAGAAGAAGAAAAAGAAGAAGAAGAAGAAGAAGAAGAAGAAGAAGAAGAAGAAGAAGAAGAGAAGAAAATATGTACATGTTGTTAGGGATGTGGCTCACATCTGCCTCTGGTTTCACGTCCAGAAATAGCTTAAACGCCTTCTATGAGTCGAGGATAAGCTTGCTATCTAATTTTCTTATAAATTGGCAAACAAGATTTTTTAGAGTCAGATTCCCAAGACTGTATTGCTTTTGTTCATCCTTGAAGAGATTCCACAAGTTAAGAAGTTCACGATGCACAAAACCACAAGAATGCGTATCAATAGTCAATAAGATATCATCTAATGACTCCTTACTTAGTCCATTCTTAATGAAGAAAATTTTATCTTCTCTGTTTGCGGAAACCATACTCAAAGAACGACATCGCTTGTTACAATTCTATCATGCATGTATGTGACAGACTTGTAATCTTTTTGCTCTTCTCCTTTTAGAATATGAACTTCTACCAAGACCTGGCATGTATGAGTCAAATGAAACTGAAGACTCACTTGCTAGTCAGACCTTTGCTTCGATTATCCAACATACATCTTTTGGCAAACCTTTGTGCATTAACAATCTCAATCTTTCATATCTAGCTTTGCAAATTTTTGTTAGAGCATTTTGAGGAAGAGAAAGAAAATGTTTTCTCAGGTTTGAGAGAATGATATCCATTTTGAAGGAGAATGAATCGGTTATTTTGGGAAACTAAAAAAAAAATAAATCGACTTGAGAGCTATGGAGTACCGTCATCTACCATTTAACCTGGGAGCTAAAGAATTGCAAAACAAAATAAAGCCACAAAATTAGAGTAAATTTTACTCATAACAATGATCAGAAAGGAAAATGAATTTTACCTCAACAACTTAATTTTTCAAAAATGGTTTAAGTCTTTGTCCATTGACCTTAAACACATTACCATTCCTAGGATTCTCAATATCTATGGTCTCATAAGGATATACATGTTTGACAATAAAAGAGTCAGTCCACCTAGATTTCAATTTTCCGGGGAATAGGTGAAGACGAGAATTATAAAGCAGAACTTTTTGACCAATTTCAAAAGATTTTCTCAAAATAAATTTGTCATGAAAAGCTGTTGTTCTTTCTTTATAAATTTTTGAGTTTTCATATGCATCATTTCTTAATTCCTCAAGTTCAGTTATTTGCAATTTGCGTAAGCTGCAAGCATCATTAACATTTAAATTTAAAACTTTAATAGCCCAAAATGCTTTATGCTTCAATTATACCGGAAAGTGATAAGGTTTTTCATAGACTAACCAATAGGGTGACATGCCTAAAGATGTTTTAAAAGCAGTACGGTAAGCCCAAAGTGTATCATTTATTCTTAAAGACTAATCTTTACAATTTAGGCTAACTGTTTTTTCCAAAATTTGTTTAATTTCCTTATTTGCTAATTATACTTGTCCACTTGTCTGAGGGTGATAACGGTTGATAATTTTATGGGTAATATCATATTTCTTCATTAAAGATTCAAATGGTTTATTACAAAAATGTGTTCCCCCATCACTGATGATAGCTCGAAGGATTCCAAATCGACTTAAGACATTTTCTTTTAAAAATTTGAGAACAGTTTTATAATCATTTTATCGACATGGAATCTCCTCAATCCATTTTAAGACATAATCAACTGCAACTAAAATATACATAAATCCAAATGAGGATGAAAATGGACCCATGAAATTGACGAGCGCCGAACTCAGTCAAAATTATAACCGAAGTTATTACCTAAACTTGTAGCACAGTGACAACGCCGGATCGTCTCCTCAAGGATCGTAAATGCAATTTAATCAAATCAAGTGAAAGTTAGCAAAGGGGGGTTTGACAGTTTAAGATTGTACTTAATAAAATTAACGGAAGAAATGACAATTAAAGAGTAGTCAATTTAGAAACCTATTCAAGATTGGGTGGATTCAATCATAGACCCTTCATAGAACACTTGAAGCACAATTGAATTGTTAATTTGGATCTAACCGAGATCTCTGCATCAAATCCAGAATTCATACTAGACGATCGCCTAGAATTCAATTAACAAGTGATAAACACAAATCCGCAATCGCACCATTCATGAAAATCTATGTTAATTTCAAGTACCGAATTCAATTAACTTAGGCACAAATCAAGTAACCTAACCTCTTCAATTCTCGTGATTAATTTAGATCAATCGGTTCTAAGTTTCATCACAAATCTCAATCTTCATTTATGTGATTAGTTTAGATCAATCAGTTCTAAGTTTCATCACAAATCTCAATCTTAAACCAAGATCAATCAGATCAACATAAATAGAATCACCATTCATGCATTCAAGATCAAGAAGAAGAAAAAGAAGAAGAAAGAGGAATTCAATTACAAATCAAATACAATACATAACCAAGGTCTCAAGAATCCAAACCACAATCTCTTCAAGAGTTCTAAATTGACCCAAAGTAGCTTAGCCCTCCATTACCATGAAGGGGAGCATCAAAATATACAAAACTATGAGAAACTATGAAGAAGCAAGAAGAAACTTAGAGAGAAATGAAGGAGAATTACATCTTGTTCATGATAAATGGTGCCTTTTATAAAAGTCTAAGGTAACAAAATGACAAAGGGAAGTGGGTGGATGAGTGGATGAGTGAGTGGAGTGTTTGAGTGGATGGATTAGTGGGTTGGTTTAGTGGATTGGTTTAGTGGATGAGTGAGTGGAATGGTTGAGTGGTTGAATTAGTGAAAAATGCCAAAGGACTTTTGGTGAGTGGAAAATTATGGACATGAATGGGTGAGTGGATGGATGAGTGGATGGATTAGTGGATGAGTGGGTGGAGTGGTTAAGTGGTTGGATTAGTGTATGAGTGGATGAGTGGGTGAGTTAGTGGATGAGTGGATGAGTGGATTAGTGGATGGATGAGTGGATTAGTGGATGGATGAGTGGATGGTTGAGGACGAAAATTTAGTGTCTGACTTGGAAGCCAAAAACGACCCACTATACTTCAGAACCACGAAAAGTGTTCTTCATGAAAGTTGTAGATCCTTGTCTTGGATATAAAATGGATAGCTGGTTCGTCCAATTTGGCTTCCTTAAGCCCAAGATATGTCCCAAATACCGTAGGTTGCTCAAACCCAACTTCAGCACCTCTGTTCCAACTTGCAAGCTCAAAATGACCTACTAGACTTCTTTTTCTCAAAATGTATTCTTCATGAAAGTTTTTTATTTGGATCTTGACTATCCACTGTCCAAATTTCAGCCCATCTACATTATTACATCTTGAGATATGATTTTATGAGTGCACACTGTTCGGATTCTACTGACAGAACCCGTATTCTGACTTCCATGTAAACTTAGGTCCCTTAGACATCTGAATCAGACTTCGAGCTCTCATCAAAGTTGTAGAGCTTCCTCTTAGCTTTCCTACAAGGTAAAATTCATGTTCATCAGATATTAGGAACTCAAGTTATGGCCAAAATACGTAAACAGGTGTCAAATCTCAATAATGCTTGGAAATATTCAATTAGGACCAATTTGCTCAAACTCACAAAATCATACCAAACTCAATCAATTAAGAATATGGAGAGTGTAAATGACTAAACATAAGGGTTTCTTAATGAATAAAATATGTGATTATCAAATTCTCCCACACTTAGCTTTTTGCACTCCCGGGCAAAACTCAAGACCAAAATTTTACAATCAAGAAGAACAACCAAAGGTTCAAGGATCAAAACATTCATGAAGTTAACAATTCTCCACATCTCAAACCAACAAGCAAGGTATCTTCAACATGAATCGAGAATGATAGATCTTCACAAGATTCCCTCTCAATCTCTCAAGTGTTTAAAGGGTAGGTATTTCACTCAATTCAACCCATGAAAATTGCACTACCATAAGCTTGCTTATCTTCTACTTCTCCACTACTCAAAACACATGCACACACAAATCATGAGGACTTTATTCAAGGTTGTAGTGAGGTCAAGGTAACAGGAGAGGATAAAATGGATATGAGAAGATAAATACTAAAGAGAATAAAAGCAAATGAGAAATTTGAGTTCAAATAACAAGCATAAAAGTTCATCCCAACTCTACAGTGTGTATCCCTTTACATATTCATTTCCCAATCCCTTTTTTTTTTTAAACACTTGGTTTTTTTTTTCTTTTTTTTTTTTTTTTTTTCTTTTCTTTTTTTTTTCTTTTTCTTTTATATATATGAACATAACTATATACATACTTTTTTTTTTTTTTTGGGCACTCTTTTCTTTTTCAACAACCATTTTGTACACACACCCCCACACTTGTTCAAAAACTCATCCATTAACCAAGCTAATGTTCTTTTATTCCCTAAGGTAAAGTAAGAACACGATTTCTCATTTAAGGCACATAATGAGCTAGAAACAAGGAATGGTCAAATAAGCTCAAAGGGGTTAAGCAAAGGAAAATATACAAGATTGGCAAGAATCAGAGAATTTTCAAGAAGTCAAAAGAGTGCTTGATATCATATTGAAAACAAGGTTGGCTATTTGGTTAAACTAGCTAATTAAGAAAGAGGGCCTCAATCATGTTCATGCATGCAAGTGAAATGTAGCCTCAAAAAGAATCAAAGCAAGTTCTAGAGTGGTCATTATCATGAGTGAAAATCACACAAGAAAGAAGAGAATGACATAAATGTTAAATCCATCCATTAGGCTCAAAATCTCACAAGGTATGCATCTATCAAACTCAATTCATCAATTCAATCATCCATCTCCAAGCATATCAGTTCAAGAAGGGAGAAAAGTTATTCAATCATGCAATGAACCCTTTCTTTTTTTTTTTTTTAACAAAAAGAAACTTGCTAATATCTCTCCCCCCACACTTAATATAGACATTGTCCTCAATGTGAAAGTGATAAATAAAACGGAAAGAAAAGAGCAACACAAACGATGAGGAGTGAATCAACGCCAAGCAAGAAAAAAGAAGCACACTGTCGATTACGCATCGACCACGAAAAGAAATCAAACAAGAAAACGTTAGTACTTCCACAATTTAATACTAATTAATTACTACCTAAAAAACTCCTTACTCGCCACCAATTAAGATCGTCTCAAGAGTAAAATTACTCCTTACTCTGCCATCACTAATTGGTTTAATAAGTCCATGACAATCATATCATACTTTCCAAACAAAACAAAATTTTTTTTTAATAAAATCAAACCCATTAAAGAGAAAGTGTCAGATCGGGCTTTTGTTTCTTGTTACTTCCCATTTGCTTCTCGTTGACCAATCTATCGAGCTAATACCTTATCGTACATACTCAAAAGCTTCTAATTTATCAATGAGTTCATCAATAGTGGAGGCAGAGATAAGAAGTTGTCTTGCCGAATGAGTGATAAATTTATGTTCCACAGCTTTTTCAAGAAAAAATAACAAAAGATCAAAGAAATTATTAACATTCAACAAACCAATGGGTTTATGGTGGATGTTCAGTTCAGCCCAAGAGACAATTTGAAAAATCTCTTCCAAAGTACCAAAACCACTGGTAAGGCAATGAATGCATCGAGTTTTCAAGCATTATCTTCATGCGTTCATGCATTGATGATACTTTAAGTTCATCTCCAATTGTCTTTCCATTGATGTTCTGTTGAGCTAAAGGTTCAGGAATGACACCTAAAACCTGACTGTCTCTTACATATGCAGCAAGTGATATAGCCCCCATTAACCCACGGCAACCTCCCCCATATACAAGATGAATATTCCTCGCAGCAAGTGATCGACCAAGAGTGCTAGCTGCATTCACAAACTCTAATCCCTTTCCATAACGCGACCCACAAAAAACACAGACATTTTTGAGGTTACGAATAGAAGCCCCCATTCTATACTCTTCCTCCCTTTGAGTGTCTCTGAGTTGAAGGAAAATGGAGTGTTTAAATCAGAAAAAGAATGGAAAGGGGAATAATTGCACCTATAAAGGTAGGTTGGATGTTGTCAGAAAAGGTTAAAATTAAGAAACACAGAATCTTTTTTTTTTTTTTTGACTTCAAGAAAACCATCAAGGTAAAGAAGTCTAGAAACCCCTGAAGGACCCTGCTCAAAGGATCGTCTGTACAAAAATCAAAATACAACAAAATGATACAAAGATAAAAGAAATAGAAAATGATGACATACCTGTATGTACAGTTTCCATGGCGTATCTTTATACTGCGCGTCATGAGTGCAGTAGACATCACGTCCTTTTTTTTTTCTTTTTTGAAATTGTTAGAAAAACTTGATGAAAGATGAGTGTATACTTACTTAAGATTGGGATGGAGGTAGTCTGCTCTTTCGGCTTTGTGCCAAAGCATTGTTGACCAGTATTCGATCCATTCAAGACCAACAGTAACATAGGGCTCCCAAAAGGGACAAGTGGTCATAATACGACTGTTTGCCTCACATGTGGAATACAATCTACCTTCTTTGTTTTTCAATTAAGAAGGCTGGATCAGGATGCATGCATTTCCCCATTCACGGTGTGTGTTACAAAGCCAACCCTAAGAAGTATACATTTTTTTGTTTTTTTTTTGTTTTTTGTTTTTTTTTTGTTTTTTTGTTTTGGTTTTTTTTTTTTGAGAGATGACATGAAGAAGAAGAAGAAGAAGAAGAAGAAGATATGTACAGATTGTTTGTGGATATGGCTCACATCTGCCTCTGGTTAAACGTCCAGTAACGGCTTAAACATCTTCTATGAGTCGAGGATAAGCTTCCCATCTAATTTTCTTATAAATTGACAAACAGGGTCTTTTAGAGTCAGATTCCCAAGACTGTAGCGTTGTTCTTCATCCTTGAAGAGATTCCACAAATTAAGAATTTCACGATGCACCAATCCACAAGAATGCGTCTCAAGAGTCAATAAGATATCATCTAATGACTCCTTACTCAGTCCATTCTTAATGAAGAAAATTTTATCTTCTCTATTTGCGGAAACCATCCCCTTAGTACGACATCGCTTGTTACAGTTCCATCGTCCACATTTGTGACAGACTTGTAACCTTTTTGCTCTTCTCCTTTTAGAATATGAACTTCTTCCAAGACCGGGCATATATGAGTCAAATGAAATTGAGGACTCACCTGCTAATCGGACCTTCGCTTCAATTATCCATCGTACATCTTCTGGCATACCTTTGTGCATTAACAGTCTCAATCTTTCACATCGAACTTTGTAGATTTTTCTCAGAGTATTTTGAGGAAGAGAAGGAAAATATTTTCTCAGGTTTGAAAGAATGACATCCATTTTGAAGGAGAAGAAGGATTCAGTTATTTTGAGAAACTGAAAAATAAACCGACTTAAGAGTCACGGAGTACCGTATCCGCCACTTAACCGGCAACACAAAGAACTCAAGAACTTGGTTTTCCAGGAATGGTTGAGTCTTTGTCCATTAACTTTAAGCGCATTACCATTCCTAGGATCCTCAATATCTTCGGCCCCAGAGGATACACGTGTTTGACAAAGAAAAGAACCGCGCCACCTAGATCTCAATTTTTCAAGGAGTAGGTGCAGATGATAATCTCAAAGCGGAGAACCTTTTTGACCAATTTCCGCAACTTTTGCAAAAGGTGTAACAGACCTTGAATAAAGTGGGTCAATAAAATCCATACCGCAAGATTTTTTTGTTGTTGTCGTTGAAGAAAAAGTGACCTCCACTTGCTTCCGAGTGACAAAATTGAATGGCACTACCTTCTTCATTGTCGGGCATACAACCTTTTTTTTTTTTTTTTTTCTTTTTTTTTTTTTTTTTTTTTTTTTTTTTTTTTTATTCATAATGCGGATGGAGAAGTTTCATCACCTCCACTTCGCATTCTCGGAAGTTCATGATATCTTGTTTGAGGCGGTGTCCATTTACGATGAAAGCTTTGGCGGTGACCTCACTTTTAATCGAACAAGACTGAAGGAAAAACCTTAGTAACAATAAATGGTCCATCCCATCTAGACCTTAATTTGCCATGCATGAATCGGAGGCGGGAGTTATAGAGGAGAACTTTTGACCAATCTCAAATGTTTTCCTCAGAATCAACTTATCATGGAAGGCTTTGGTCTTCTCCTTATAAAGTTTGGAACTTTCATAAGCCTCCAAGCGGATCTCCTCCAATTGCTTTGCACTGGCAGCCTTCCTCTCCATACCGCTTGATCTAGGTCCAAGTTGCACCTTTTCACCGCCCAAAATGCATGATGCTCAATTTCCACCCAGGTAGGTGGCAGGCTTTTCCAAAAACAATCCGATACGGAGACATCCCGATTGGTGTCTTATAAGCAGTCCGGTAAGCCCATAAAGCATCCTCAAGCCTCTTGCTCAAATTCTTTCTGTTAGGTTGAACTGTCTTACGGAGTATCCGCTTGATCTCCCGTTGGAAATCTCGGCTTGCCCATTAGTTTGGGGATGGTAAGGTGTAGAAACTCGTGCAAGACCCCATACTTTTTCATCAAAGCTTCCATGCTTCGATTACAAAAATGTGAACCCCGATCACCGATGATGGCCTTTGGAACTCCAAACCTGCGAGTAAAAATGCGTGATCTAACAAAATCCACAACAACTTTGGAATCATCAGTCCGAGTAGCTTTCGCCTCCACCCACTTGGATACATAATCAACAGCTAGCAAAATGTAAACAAAACCAAAAGAAACAGGAAAGAGTCCCATAAAATCAATACCCCATACATCAAAAATCTCACAGAACAATAAGGATTTCTGGGGCATCTCATTCCTTCGAGAAGTGTTTCTGTTTTTGGCATTGATCACAAGATTTACAAAACACATATGCATCATGAAATAGAGTGGGCCAATATAATCCAGATTCCAAAACTTTCCTAGCAAATCCTTTGGGGACCAAAATGACCGCCACATGCAAGTGTATGACAAAAGCTAAGAATAGAATGGAATTCATTATCGTGCACATATCTCCTAATGACTTGGTCACTACAAAATTTCCACAGATATGGTCATCCACACATAATATTTTGACTCACTTTTCAATTTATCAATCGAGCCCTAATAAAATGTGCGGGGAAAACACCAAAGAACTAAGAAATTTATCAAATCAGCAAATCAAGGAGTGTTACCTTGCAGCTTGAAAAGTCGCTCATCAGGGAAGACATCATGGATAGGTAAAGTATCTGCCTCTTTTTCAATACGACTTAGGTGATCAGCCACTAAATTCTCCGCTCCACTTTTATCACGGATTTCAATATCGAACTCTTGGAGGAGCAAAATCCACCTAATCAATCTAGGCTTTGCATCAAGCTTCTTCAGGAGAAACTTCAGAGCTGTATGATCTGAAAACACAATCACTCTAGAACCAAGCAAATATGATCGAAATTTGTCCAAAGCAAAAACAATTGCTAAAAGTTCCTTTTCAATGGTGGTGTAGTTGACTTGTGCAGGATCTAAAGTTCTTGAAGCATAAGAGATGACATGAGATATTTTACCGACCCTTTGTGCAAGAACAACTCCCAAAGCATAATTAGAGGCATCACACATGAGCTCAAATGGAAGTGTCCAATATGGTGGCTGGATGATAGGTGTACTGGTCAATGCTTGCTTCAAGTGATTGAAGGCATCCTTGCATTTCTGGTCAAAATGGAACTCCACTTCTTTTTGTAGCAAGTTGGATAGTGGAAGAGCAATTTTTTGAAATCTTTTATGAACCGCCTATAGAAACCTGCATGACCAAGGAAAGAAGCGAACCTCCCGCACGCGTGTGGGGTAAGATAAGCATGAAATAACATTTATTTTTGCGGGATCTACTTCGATACCCTTGCTAGATATTACATGTCCTAAAACTATACCTTGTTCTACCATGAAATGACATTTCTCAAAATTGAACAAAGTTAGTTTCAATGCATCTATGTAAAACCCGAGCGGACTATCCAAGCATGCATCAAAGGAAGAACCATAGACAGTAAAATCATCCATAAACACATCCATGCAATTCTCTAAAAAGTCGAGAAAAGATACTTACCATACACCTTTGAAAGGTGCCGGAGCATTGCACGATGACCAAACGACATCCTCCCGTATGCAAATATGCCAAATGGACAAGTGAAAGTAGTCTTCTCTTGGTCTTACGGGGCTATATGAATCTGAAAATAACCCGAATATCCATCCGAGAAAACAATAATGTGACTTGCCCACTAGCCTCTCCAACATCCGATCAATGAAAGGTAGCGGAAAATGATCTTTTACGGTAGCCTGGTTAAGCCGCCTATAATCAATGCAAACCCGCCAACCGTTCGAACTCTTGTGGGTAGAAGTTCGTTATTCTCATTCTCAACTACCGTGACCCCAGATTTCTTGGGAACAACTCGCACGGGCTCACCCATTTCCGTCGATATGGGATAAATAATGTCGTCACTTGAAGTAGCTTGGTCACTTCCTTCTTCACCACATCTAGAATCAAGGGGTTCGGTCTCCTTTGGGGTTGCCTTACCTGGTTTCGCATCCTCTTCCAATAAAATCCTATGCATGCATGTGGAGGGACTAATACCGGGAAGATCTGCAAGTGTCCATCCGATGGCTTGCTTATTCGCCTCAAAACTGCAGCAATTTTTCTTCTTGTTCGGGTTGCGAGATTCTTAGCAACAATCATCTGGTAGGCTTCTCACCATCTCCTAAATATGCATATTTAAGATGGTCTGACAAATTCTTCAACTCTAAGGATGGAGGTTGTACAATGGAAGGCAGCAAGCTATTTGAAACAACTAATTCAGCAACATTAAATTCAGCACAGTTCTGACTCTCATTTTCACATGTTGTACCATTCAAGTCAGCAGCTACATCACCACTTATAACTGCATTAATCTCAGCACATGCAAAGCACATGGCTCAACATCACAAGCAACACATGTATCACAAGAAACAGAATCCAGAAAGTCAAGAATATCAGGGAATTCAACATATAAATCAAAGATAAACATCATCAACCAAAGATCTCAATCACATCAATATGAAAAACAGAATGCTCCTCCAGGGGATGTCTCATGGCATCAAAAATGTTAAATCTGTACCAAATCATCGCCAAACTCCATAGAAAGGGTGCCAAAGCATGCACATCTATCTTGGTCTTGGCGGTCTTGAGGAACGGTCCGCCTAGAATTAATGGAGCATGGTTTCTTTGAAGACTCATCTTCCATGTCCAAGACATAGAAGTCCTTTGGAAAAATTAGTTCATTCACTCGAACTAATACATCTTCTAGCACTCCTGCAGGATGAGCATTGGTCCTATTTGCCAATTGAATCACTATACCAGTAGGTTGCAAAGTGTCAATGTTCAAGGACTGATAAATTGACATATGCATGACATTAATCGAAGCACCCAAATCTAGCATTGCATGTTCAAATTTGGAGTTACCTATCGTGCAAGGAATTGTGAAAGTTCCGGGATCTTTGCATTTTTGTGGCATGCTTGGTAGAATCATTGCAGAAACATTCTCGCCCATGCTTATTTTTCTCGGTACCACTTAAGTCTTCTCTTGTGAGTACACAACTCTTTGAGGAATTTGGCATACTTGGGAATCTTGATTGCATCAAGGAGGGGAATATTGATTTCCACCTTCCTGAATGTGTCCATGACTTCTTTTTCTATTTCTGTTTGCGCAGTATGCTTGGACTGTGTGACTCTGTTTGGAAAAGGTAGTGGAATGACCATATTTGAATTCTCTGCACATTTCTTCTGTGTCATAGATTTTTGGACTGAGCTATCCACTTTTTTCTGTTTCTGGTCACCTTCTGGTTGCTGCACTTGTAGTTCAGGTTGTGGTGGAGTAGGACCGTCAACTTCTCTGCCACTTCTCAAGCTAATGGCACTTACATTGCCTCTTGGGTTGTTGATTTGTTTGTGAAGGCAATTGGTTCGACCCTTGACTTTTTAGCTCACTCAGAGTGGTTGTCATCTGCCCAATTTGAGTTTGTAAATTCTGGATGGTGGCATTGACATTCTGCTGAAACTGTTTCATCAAGTCTTTGAAAGGTGGCTCAGCTGGAGTGGCTACTGGAATATGTAGTTGGAGGGTGCTGCATGGGTGGCGGAGCAGTTGTGCTTGCCTAAACGCAGTGGTTGGTACTTGTTGCTAGGGCCTCGTAGCTTGGTATCTAAACCGTGGTTCTTCTTGTTGGTAGGTGTTGTTGTTGTTGACCAGAATTTCCATATCTTAGGTTGGGATGGTCCCTCCGGCCAGGGTTATAGGTATTAGAAAATGGATCATATCTGGATTGCTGCTGTGATTGCTGATATTGGGGTCTACCAGGAAAAATACCACCGCCGCAATGCATTGTTCGGAATAATAGAACCACCATCCGAAGTGTAGGGCATGCATCAAGTAGGATGAGATGAACAAGAGCAAATGCCACACACTGCATTAACAATAACGCATTGGTGCTTGTTGTGCCCATTGTTAACCGCCTCACCAAAG
This sequence comes from Ormosia emarginata, assembly GCA_029884605.1. Classification (NCBI taxonomy): domain Eukaryota; kingdom Viridiplantae; phylum Streptophyta; class Magnoliopsida; order Fabales; family Fabaceae; genus Ormosia; species Ormosia emarginata. The sequence continues at coordinate 75,420,344 of JAQQTP010000082.1, forward strand.
AAGTTAATTCATCAAGTCGTGTTCCATTCTTTGTTGGTCTACATGAGACGATTGAATTTCATTGACTCCTCCTGGTTGAGGTAATAATTCGTGTGCCAAATTGTTGGGTGTTGGCTGCCATGTTTGCTATCAAATCTCTCGCCACTTGCAGGGGTCTTGTCTACTAAGACTCCTCCGAGAGGCAAAGCATCCACCATGCTTCGTCATTTGGCAAAGCAAGCCTTCATAGAAATATTGAATTAAGAGGCGATCGGTGATTTGGTGGTGGGGACGGCTCGAGCACGCTTCTTGAATCTTTCCCAATATTCATGCAAAGTCTCCCCTGTCATTTGTCTTATGCCACATATATCTTTTCTAATGGCAAAGCCTCTAGAGGCGAGGAAAAATTTCTCTAAGAACAACCGCTTCATGTCGGTCCAACTTGTTACCGAACACGGTGAAAGATAAAATAACCAATCCTTGGTCAGTATCAAGCAAGTGAGAAAGGAAATGCCCTCACTTGATGTGCTCTTCGAGATCCCATGTGGCTTCATGGTTGAACAAACCACATGGAACTCCTTTAGATGCTTATGGGGATCCTCACCGCAAAACCGTGAAACTTGGGCAACAAATGTATCAATCCAGATTTTAACTCAAAATCAGCATCAAGATCGGGTATTGAATACACAAAGACCGGTTAGTTATATCGGGAGCAAACAAGTTCCTTAAGAGTTCTATTTTGCATGTTATCACCATAGTTTTAATTATTCAAGATCTCAAGTTCACTCTCAATATTAAGATCAAATTGAAGCAATTCTTGCACTTAGCCTACGAGCTCTAATCAACCTATGCAAGGTTCTATCAATCTCAGGATCAAAGTCAACCAAGTTATCGAGGTTCAGACCTAGTCATGCATCACACAAAAATAAATAAATAAGCAAAATACACTAGACAATGGTTAAAAATGTTAGAAAAATTAATAAAAAGTAAAAGTTAGTAAAAACACTTCAAATGAAAAGATTACACTTACTAATCCCCGGCAACGGCGCCAAAATTCTGACGAGCGCCGAACTCAGTCAAAATTATAACCGAAGTTATTACCTAAACTTGTAGCACAGTGACAACGCCGGATCGTCTCCTCAAGGATCGTAAATGCAATTTAATCAAATCAAGTGAAAGTTAGCAAAGGGGGGTTTGACAGTTTAAGATTGTACTTAACAAAATTAACGGAAGAAATGACAATTAAAGAGTAGTCAATTTAGAAACCTATCCAAGATTGGGTGGATTCAATCATAGACCCTTCATAGAACACTTGAAGCACAATTGAATTGTTAATTTGGATCTAACCGAGATCTCTGCATCAAATTCAGAATTCATACTAGACGATCGCCTAGAATTCAATTAACAAGTGATAAACACAAATCCGCAATCGCACCATTCATGAAAATCTATGTTAATTTCAAGTACCGAATTCAATTAACTTAGGCACAAATCAAGAATAACCTAACCTCTTCAATTACGTGATTAATTTAGATCAATCAGTTCTAAGTTTCATCACAAATCTCAATCTTCATTTATGTGATTAGTTTAGATCAATCAGTTCTAAGTTTCATCACAAATCTCAATCTTAAACCAAGATCAATCAGATCAACATAAATAGAATCACCATTCATGCATTCAAGATCAAAAAGAAGAAAAAGAAGAAGAAAAGAGGAATTCAATTACAAATCAAATACAATACATAACCAAGGTCTCAAGAATCCAAACCACAATCTCTTCAAGAGTTCTAAATTGACCCAAAGTAGCTTAGCCCTCCATTACCATGAAGGGGAGCATCAAAATATACAAAACTATGAGAAACTATGAAGAAGCAAGAAGAAACTTAGAGAGAAATGAAGGAGAATTACATCTTGTTCATGATAAATGGTGCCTTTTATAGAAGTCTAAGGTAACAAAATGACAAAGGGAAGTGGGTGGATGAGTGGATGAGTGAGTGGAGTGTTTGAGTGGATGGATTAGTGGGTTGGTTTAGTGGATTGGTTTAGTGGATGAGTGAGTGGAATGGTTGAGTGGTTGAATTAGTGAAAAATGCCAAAGGACTTTTGGTGAGTGGAAAATTATGGACATGAATGGGTGAGTGGATGGATGAGTGGATGGATTAGTGGATGAGTGGGTGGAGTGGTTAAGTGGTTGGATTAGTGTATGAGTGGATGAGTGGGTGAGTTAGTGGATGAGTGGATGAGTGGATGAGTGGATGGATGAGTGGATTAGTGGATGGATGAGTGGATGGTTGATGACGAAAATTTCGTGTCTGACTTGGAAGCCAAAAACGACCCACTATACTTCAGAACCACGAAAAGTGTTCTTCATGAAAGTTGTAGATCCTTGTCTTGGCTATAAAATGGATAGCTGGTTCGTCCAATTTGGCTTTCTTAAGCCCAATATATGTCCCAAATACCGTAGGTTACTCAAACCCAACTTCAGCACCTCTGTTCCGACTTACAAGCTCAAAATGACCTACTAGACTTCTTTTTCTCAAAATGTATTCTTCATGAAAGTTGTTTATTTGGATCTTGACTATCCACTGTCCAAATTTCAGCCCATCTCCATTATTACATCTTGAGATATGATTTTATGAGTGCACACTGTTCGGATTCTACTGACAGAACCCGTATTCTGACTTCCATGTAAACTTAGGTCCCTTAGACATCTGAATCAGACTTCGAGCTCTTCATCAAAGTTGTAGAGCTTCCTCTTAGCTTTCCTACAAGGTAAAATTCATGTTCATCAGATATTAGGAACTCAAGTTATGGCCAAAATACAGAAACAGTGTCAAATCTCAATAATGTTGGAAATATTCAATTAGGACCAATTTGAGCTCAAACTCACAAAATCATACCAAACTCAATCAATTAAGAATATAGAGAGTGTAAATGACTAAACATAAGGGTTTCTTAATGAATAAAATATGTGATTATCAGAAATCAATTCCCTAACAATAAAAAAATTTCAATAACAAGGATAAGGTTTAGAGGTATCATATTTCTTTTAGAAATAGAACATAATTTCTGACAATTTTCACAACTTTTGCAAATGGTATAGCTGTCCTTAAATAAAGTGGGCCAATAAAATTCACACTGTAAGATTTTTGTAGCTATTTTCTTTGAAGAAAATGACCTCCACATGTTTCTAAGTGACTAAATTTAATGGCACTACCTACCTCATTGTCGGGTACACATCTCTGAAAGATTTGATTAGGACAATATTTGAACAAATATGGGTCATCCCAATAAAAAAATTTCACCTCAGTCAAAAATTTTTTTCTGTCTTGATGTGACCACTGAGGCGGCATTTTTTTTGTCACAAGAAAATTGACTATATTAGCAAACCAAGACATGGAATTGGTAGAAAATAAAAACTCATTAGGAAAAGAATCATTGATAGGTGTGCTATCAAAAGGTGAGCTTGTTGTAAGTCTGGACAAATGATCTACAAAAACATTTTTGACTCCTTTCTTATCTTTTATTGTGATGTTGAATTCTTAAAGTAATAAGATCCACCGTATCAACCTAGGTTTGACATTCTGCTTAGACATTAAATATCTAACAGCAGCATGATCAGTGAAAATAACAGTAGAAAAACTAATTAAATGAACTCAAAATTTGTCCAATGCAAAAATTACAGCAAGTAGTTCTTTTTCAGTAGTGGTATAATTCATTTGTGTACTATTTAAAGTTCTACTTGTGTAGCAAATCACATGAGGCTTACCTTTTTTTCTTTGGCCTAAAACTGCGCCAACAGCAAAATCACTTGCATCACACATTAATTCAAGAGGTAAAGACTAGTCAGGGGATTGCATGATAAGAGCCGATGTCAGAAGACCAATTAATTCTTTAAAAGATTTTTGGCATTCTTGAGTCCAATCAAATTATGCATCTTTTATCAGAAGATTGTATAATAGTCTAGATATGACACTAAAGTCCTTAATGAATATTCGATAGAATCCTGCATGTCCTATAAAGGAATGAACTTCTCTGACTGTTTTTGGGGAAGGCAAATGAACAATTAATTCAACTTTGCCCTTATCAACTTCAATTCCTACAGAAGATATCACATGACCTAACACGATTCCTGAGGTAACCATGTAATGACATTTTTCCCAATTTAAAACAAATCCTTTTTCTTCACATCTTTTAAGAACTTTATCCAAATTATCAAGACAATTTTCAAAAGAATTTCTAAAAACTGTTATATCATCCATGAAAACCTCTAAAAAATGCTCAATCATGTCACTAAAAATACTTAGCATGCATCTTTGAAAAGTTACCGGAGCATTACACAGACCGAAATGCATTCATATGCAAAAATGCCAAAGGGGCACGTAAAAGTAGTCTTTTCTTGATCTTCTAATGCAATTGGTATTTGATTATACCCCGAATAACCATCAAGAAAATAATAGCAGGGATGTCCTGCTACTCTTTCTAGAATTTGATCAAGAAATGATAAAGGGAAATGATCTTTCCTAGTGACTGCATTCAATTTTCTAAAATCAATACACATACGCCAACTAGATGAAACTCGCGTAGGTATTAACTCACTTTTTTCATTTTCAACCACTGTTATTCCAGATTTCTTAGGCAAAACTTGTGTAGGGCTTACCCATTGGCTATCGAAAATAGGGTAAATAATTCTAACATCAAGTAATTTAAGAACTTTAGTCCTAACTACCTCTTTCGTGTGTGGATTTAATCTTCTTTGAGGTTGTTGTGATGTTTTAGCTTTATCTTCTAAATGTATTTTATGTGTATAAATTAATGGATTAATGCATTTTATATCTGTTAATGTCCATCTAATTGCACTTTTATACCTTTTAAGTACTTCTATCAACATACCTTCTTGTTCTTCAGTAAGAATTAATGAAATTACTACTAGAAAGCTTTGGTCTTCTCCCAAAAATATGTACTTCAACCCAGCAGGTAATGACTTTAGTTCTAGTGTGGGTACTTCTTCATGAATATTATCTTTCATGGGTTGTAACTCTTCGAATCTCGGCTTCCATCCTTTGTATTCCATTACCTGTGTACTATCAAGCAAAGAACATATTTCAGAAATATCATCATCTACTTGTGTATCTGAATCAAATGAATTAATTAAACAAACTTCTAATGGGTCAGAAGAACTCCCTTTTAGAAGATGATCGTTTACAATGATTTCAATCCCGCCAGCTTCTTTATTTTCATCATTGACTTCATGTGGTTGCTTGCATATGTTGAAAACATTAAGCTCAAGTGTCATGTTTCCAAATGCTAGCTTCATCACTCCATTTCTGCAATTTATCAAAACATTTGATGTTATTAAAAATGGACAACCTAAAATAACAAAAATTAACTTGGAACTATTAACCAAAGGTTCATTTTCCAAGACAATAAAATTCACAGGATAAATGAATTTATCAACTTATACCAACACATCTTCCACTATTCCTTTTAGAATTTTAATTGATCTATCAACAAGTAAAAAAGTTACAGAAGTTAGTTTTAACTCACCCAGATTTAGTTGTTAATAAACTGAATATTGAAGCAAATTAACACTAGCACCAAGATCAAGTAAAGCTTGTTCAATTTTATGTTTTCCAATAATGCATGAAACCGTAGGATAACCAGAGTCTTTATATTTCAAAACATTATTGCTTTGTATAATGGAACTTACCTATTCAGTCAAAAATGCATTCTTTTTCACATTTAATTTTCTTTTAACAATGCATAAGTCCTTCAAAAATTTGGCATAAGAAGGAAACTGTTTGATAGCATCTAACAACGGAATATTGATCTTCACTTGTTTAAAAATTTCAAAAATTTTAGTTTGGTAGTTCAACTTCTTTGGTTTGCTTAATGCTTGAGGAAATGGGGGTGGAGGAGACGAGAGTTTGGTCTCATTTTGCCCAGATGGCTTATCAACCTCTTCCTTATCTTGGAGAATTGATTCACCGTCTTTCTCATAAGGTTCAAAAATTTCTTTTTCAATAATTTTTTTCACTCCTAAGAGTTATCACATAATTTACTTGATTCATTTGTTGGTTTTCTGAACTACCCTTATTTAGACTATATTGACCTTTGGGATTCGGTTGGGGTTAAGAAGGAAATTTTCCTTTCTTGTGAATGGTGAGTGCAGAAATAAGTTTGGAAAGAGTGTCTTTTATATCAATGATGGTTTGAGTGTTTTGTTTATTGATGACCTCTTGCTTTTCTATGAATGCATTTAATGTTTCTTCAAGGTTTTTCTTATATGGTGGGACATAAGGTGAATATCCTTAAGAATTTTGAGAATCCTGTTATTCCTGAGGAGGCGGTGGTTGCATAAATTGTGCTTGATTATTATTCCTCCAACTAAAGTTCGAGTGATTCCTCCATCCCGGATTGTAAGAATTTGAAAAAGAAAAGGTGAATGACTTTTTAAAATTATTCATTGCATTACTTGCTCATGCACAACTTCTTTAAAAACAGGAATATTAGGACATTCATTTGTCGAGTGTCCTAATTCATCACAAATACCACAAATTTCTTCATTTTGCACAAATTTGACTTCTTTTACTTTCCCTAATTCCATAGATTCAACTTTTCTAGCCAAACAGCGTACCTTTCATTTAGATCTTCTTCTTGACTACGGTGATATTTTCCTTTACCAGCATTTGTAAGGTTATATCTAATTGAATTTTTAGAAGGATTAGTACCATGCTAAGATTGAGAATTTTCAGCCAAATGGTTTAAATAATCTAAAGCTTCTTCGGGTTCTTTATCAAGAAACTCACCATTACACATCGTTTCCACAAATTGTTTAGTTTCAGGTGTTACACCTTCATAAAAAAAACTTATAGTCCGCCATTTTTCAAAACCATGATGTGGGTAAGAATTTAACAAATCTTTAAAACGCTTCCAACTTTGAAAATATGCTTCATTTGAATTTTGAAAAAAAAAATTAGATTTGTCTTTTCAAAGCATTGGTTTTATGTGTTGAAAAAAATTTCTTCAAAACTCACCTTGCATTTCTTGCTATATGCCAATTGATCTTGATTTCAAAGCGTTAAACCAAGTTTTTGCTTTATCTTTCAAAGAAAAAGGAAATAATTAAGCTTAATAATCTCTTCAGTACAATTTTGATCATTGAAAGCAATACAGACTTCCTCAAATTCTTTTAGATGTAAATATGAGCTTTCAGATTCTAAACCATGGAAATTAAGAAGTAAAGAAATCATATCCGGCTTAAATCTATAATTATTAGCAGTGAGTGGAAAGATAAAACATGATAGACTAGAATTTCGAGGTGGTTGCAAATATGCACGCATAGTTCGCAACGGTTGATTTTCCTATTCATCATGTACACTTTCATTTTCAGCTCGTTATGTTTGATTTTCATGTTCAACATGTGCACCTTCAATTTCAGTCATTGTGTCAATTGTGTGTGATTGTGATTCAAATAAATCAATATATAAAGTACCATGATTAATTTTAACCAAACGACCAGAATTTGAATTACGATACTAATTAAGCATAAATAAGTGACATAAAGTAAAAATAATGTACAAGTAGGCGGTATAAACCAGCCGTTAAATATTAAGAAAGATGTGGTATAAACCAGCCACTAAATAAATATTAACAAGTAAAAAATTAAATAAGCGATAAAATAAAAAGTTAGAGAGTTAATAATATAAAGAAACTAAAATACGAGAAAATAAAGTGTGAAAAACAAAATACAAAAAATAAAGTACTGAGAAAGTAAATTTAAAATATGAAAATTAGAGAGTGGCAGAGCCCCACAGAAAAGCCGTGAAAGAGAGAGAAGAAAAAAGATTATTTCATTACGTTAGAAAGCAATAGTAAATGACAAAAATTAAAAAGTTAGATGGCGAGAAAATAAATGACGTAAATTAAAAATTAGAGAGTAGAAAATAAATGACATAAATTAAAAATTAGAGAGTTAGTAAGCATAAAGCATAAATAATAAAAAAAAAAAAAAGCGAAAATAAATAAATAAAATTTTAAAAACGAAAAATAAATGACGTAAATAAATAAAAAAATAAAAAATAAAAATAAATGACATAAATATAAAAATTAGTTAATAAGTTAGTAAGTAGTAAGTTAATTAATAAGTTAGTTAGTAAATTAGTAAATTAAAAAAAATAATTAAAAAAGTAAAGAAAGAATATACCTGATAGTGAAGTTTACTTATAGAAAGAGAACCTTAATAAATTAAAACTTCAAATCAAGTCCCCGGCAACGGCGCCAAAAACTTGATGGGATAATTAAAAGTTTCAAACCCTAGTGCAGGTTGTTTCAAGTAGTGAATTCTCGGGAGTTCGAGGTCGATCCATAGAAAATTGATGAAGAAAAATTATTTGAGGTACAATGAAGATTTGTCACAATACTAAAGATGATATAAGTTGTTCACAAATGAAAAAAATTTGCTTGGGTTAGGAGATCCATTCTTGATAATAAATTAAAGATAAAATTATTTCTTTTTATAACTCAATTGAAATCATACATAATGAAGGTTCCAATCGGAAGATTTAACATTCAAAGTTCAATTTAGATTAAACATGTAATCATATTATGGTTCCAATAATTATCTACTAATACTTGTAAATGGTCTTAAGCATCCACTATGCCAACGTCTTGTCTATAATGAATCAAGATATTCATTATACAAGAAGAGTTTTTAAATTAATCAGAAACAACATACAACACATATAAAAATCACATAAAAATATATCATTTAAGCACAAGAAGTAGAATAATCTAACCTTATTTCATTACCAAGAGCTTCACTCTTTCACCCAAGCAAGATGAAGATTTAGTTACTCATAGACAAGAAGAAAGAAAGAGAAAAGAAGATGATGATAAACATAACTTCAATTAAGAACAATAGAAGACTACACAAAGGAAGCAATTAACATACAAACATGAAAGTAAAATCTAAACTAACCTAACACCCTTAAATAATCAGCCTTTGCCTCCTTTTATAGAGTTCAAGGAGTGCAAGAAGACAATGGAGTTGTTTCATGATGAGAAGTAAAATCAAAATAGATGATGAATGAGCTGAAATTATAGACTTTCTTGGCTCCAAAATGTCTTTGCTCTTAGCTCATGGCATGCGCTAGAATTCCATCAAGTGGTCTAATGAAAGTTCTAGAAAATTGTCTCAGCTTTCCATAGACACCTATTTCATCCAAATCCAACAACCACAGCCCGAGATATGGCCCAATTACTGCTCATGGGTCAGGCCCAACTCCAGCACCTCTGTTCTAACTTCGAAGCCCAATATCACCTTCAAGGAATCCGAACTGAATTTTGTGTTTTTCATGAAAGTTGTAGATATGGTTTTTAACCTTCTACTGTCAACATTTTAGAATTGTTAAACTCCTATAGCTCGAGATATAACCTAATGAGTGCATAGAGGTCAAGCTATTAGGTTCAAACCTCTAGATTTTGTTTCAACTCCAATTTGAGTTATCCAAATGTGTGTTCTCAGTCTTGAGGCCTTCATGAAAGTTGTAGAAATTTGTCTTAGCTTTAAAACAAGACCAAAATCACATCCATCAGATATTTAAAACTCAAATTATAGCCAGATTATTGAAAAAGTCAAGTGAGAAGATTATACAATGAATGAAATATATTGCTATCAGTGTGACTCTTGCTATCAAGTGAGTAGTTATTAGAGATTTATCTAAACTTTCCAACAAGACCAGAATCACATTAATCAGATAATTGCAACTCAAATTGTGGTCACTTTACTTAAGAATGCAATCACTAAAATTAATGATAATTCAAGCAATAATTTCTTCAATGATCCAAATAAGCTTAATTTCATAAAATGTGACAAAATCAACTTAATTAAGCCAAATTGAACCTTAAGAAGCCTAGTGAGAAGATTATAAAATGAATAAAATACATTATTATTAATCAATACTTGTTTAAATACTGTCCTAATCAAATTATTAGGAGATGCATTCCTGAATGGGAACAACACAGTATCATATCTTTTTGCCATGATCATGCATATGGTGGGCATTTTAGTTCTAGGAAAACAGTAGCCAAGATTTTTCAGTGTGGTTTTTATTGGCCTTCTATTTTTTTGTGATTCATATGCTTATTGTTCTGCTTGTGAAAGATGTCAAAAGTTGGAAAACATTGGTAAGAAAAATATGATGTCTTTGAATCATATTTTGATTATTGATATATTTGATATTTGAGGTATTAGTTTTATGAGACCATTTCCTAACTCTTTTGGTTATCTATATATTATTGTTGGTGTTGACTATGTTTCCAAATGGGTTGAGGCAAAAAACATGTAGAAGCAATGACCATAAGGTGATTGTCCAATTTTTGAAAGAAAATATTTTTGCACATTTTGGGATACTACGGGCTATCATTAGTAATGAGGGCAATCATTTTTGCAATAAGCCATTTGAGCATTTAATGAAAAAGTATGACATTACTCATAAGGTAGCTACCTCTTATTACCCGTAAACTAGTGGTCAAGTTGAGATATCTAATAGAGAGATTAAAAGAATTTTGGAGAAAATTATATACCCCTCTAGGAAAGACTGGTCTCTATATCTAGATGATGCATTGTGGGTATACCGCATAACATTTAAGACTCCTATTAGGATGTCTCCGTATAGACTTGTTTATGGTAAGGCTTGTCATCTCCCTGTTGAGTTGGAACATAGAGCATATTGGGCTATCAAGTATCTTAATTTTGAGTTGGATAAGACTGATAATCAAAGTAAACTTCATCTCAATGAACTAGAAAAAATTTGTAATGATGCTTATGAGTGTGGAAAGTCTTATAAGGATAGGATGAAGAGAATGCATAATAGTTACATCTTTAGGAAGTCTTTTTAACCTGGTCAAAAAGTCTTTTTGTACAACTCTTTCTTACACTTATTTTCAGGTAAATTAAGATCCAGGTGGTCTGGCCTATATATTGTGAGGACTGTTTATCCTCATGGTGCTGTTGAGATAGAGAATTTCAATGATAGTAATATTTTTAAGGTAAATGGTCAGCAGTTAAAGTCGTACCTTGAGTTAAAGGATCTAGATGTAGAAGAGACTTTGGTAAACAATCTTGTCTACCAAAACTGAGGTAAGTTTTTAATTGAGTTTTGTTTTTATTGAGTCGGCTTAAGTACCTCTCATATTTCAGAGCCTTTGTATGGGGATGTAAATAGTGTCAGCCATAACAAAAATTTTAAAAAAATTAAAATTAAAAAAATAGTTTGCATGTTTATTTATTTCATTTTACTTTATTTTGTTTTTATTATTTTTTGTCATTGCTAACCATTGCTAGGGTGTAGTTATCCTCTTCTCGTTTTTTCTTTTTAATTATTAAACATTTCAGGTATATGACTCATCCTCAATACTTTGTTTATTTTTGTCCCAATAATTTATTTGATGTGTATTTGTGATTATTTCTTAAGTCTGGATTTAATTTAAAACATTGAAGACAATGTTTGGTTTTGATTGGGGCTAGGAGTTCCTTAAATTCAAATCATGTTATCCTTGTGCCACTTTTGTGAGAAAATTTTTTCTATTATCTTACTTAACTTGTTTTACATTATTCATAGTTGCTTCTGCATGTATCTTTGTTGAAAAATTGAAATAATTAGAGAACTTGACGAGAACATGTGGATACCATATTTTTTGCCGAGTGAATTTTTAGTCATTCTTTTTTATTGCAAGAGTGTTTTCTTGATCATCCAATGATTATTGTGGTGCTCATATTTTTATTTTTATTATTTTCACTAAATTGTTTCATTATTATTATTGCTTGGGCTAAAGAGAAGTTTTATATCACACTTGCATTTAATCAGATGTCATGAAAGTTAGTAAAATTGTGTGTTTCCTTAAGAAATTATATTAGACCATATTTCTTATTTTGAGCCTTAAAATAATTTTTTTGTTTTTTCATAAATTACCACTAGTTACCCATTTAAGCCTATTTACTGAGCTTTTCTTTTTTAACTATTTCCCAAAGTGTTTCAGAAAAGAAATAATATTATTGCAATATGGGAAGATAAAAAGAATAAAAAAGAAAAAAAAACAAAGTGGAAGTGCAAGAAAAAAAAAGAGAATAAGAAAAGAAAAAAAATTCAAAAAGCTACGAAGTTAGAAAAAATTTGAGAAAAAAAAGTGAAAAAAAATCTGGTTTGGGAGTTTGACAAAAAAGGATTTAAATAAGGTAAAGAAAAAGTGATATTGAAAATTTAAATGTAAGCTTCTAAACACTCTTGAAACACTTGATTTTCATTGTTTTCCTTAACCTTTATATTTTTTCTTTGCCTGCATTACAAGCTTAATAAAGTCCTATTTGATCTTAGGGGATTGCATGATTTTTTCAATGTATATGACTAATCTTAAGGTGTGATGTAAAGTCTTTTCTTAGCATCTTTTCATGAAACGATATTTGTTCTATTTTCTCAGCGTTTTTTCCATCACTTTATATGTGAGATATTTGTTTTGATTTGTGCATATTACTCTATTTACATATATTTACTATGAGTGACACCATATTTCCGAGTGATTTTCATTATTGAGTTCAACTCTTGTGAAGATTATATATAGTTGAAAGATGTTTTTTGATGGAGAATCTAATTATGATATTTGGAGATAATAGATTTATCTCGTAGTAGTTATATTATTTACACACTTTGAGTTTGATGATGATAAAATATTTGTGGCAATTGTGGTGTTCTGATGCATGACTGATATTTTAGAGTTGAGATAAATTACTTTTGATTAAATTGGTTGGAGATATTATTCATTTTGAGCTTTATTTTAAGTCACTTTCATTGCTATGAACTAACAATAAGCTGATTGGGGGTTGTGATAATAGTCTAATTTTTATATATTTTTCTTATAAAAAATAGGTATTATTATATCTCATTATAATTAATTTTAGCGACTTTGCAATTTTAGTGCAGCAAGGGGAATTAGCGGCGTGGGACAGATTGGATGTGAATAGAGAGCAACAGAGAAGAACGTGCAGCAGCTCATCGCGATGAAGAAAAATTGTAGAGAACAATAAATTATTTGCAATGAAGAATATTAGTGAGATAATTTTATTATGTTTTAATTTTTATATATCTTGCTAAATTCTCTATATTAAGGGAATGATAAAATCTTGATTATTTTGACATTACTATGTTAAATTATTTTTACTCAATTTTAGGATTTAATGTTCATTGATTCTATTTTCTTATCAAATTATATGAATAAATTTTTAGATGAGTTCGGATCATGTTTTTCTCATGCTTTACAATTTATTTGTGTTATCTGAGTGTTGGTAGTAATTGTTAGATATCAATTGTGATTTCTTGTTAGGGATACATTTGATGATTTGATAATTTATTATTAATTAAAAAAATTTTATCATACACTTAATTATTATTTTTAGTGCTTCATTAATAAATTTTCCATGGGCACATGCTTTGTTGCTAGATGTTCATGAGATAAATTATTTAGATATTATAATTTGACATAGTTAATGTTAAAATTAATCTTGGTAGATTCGGACCCTTAGTCATCTTACATCTGGTAGAAATCTCATCCATAAAATTACTTTCTTTTAATTTGTTTTTTAGTTTAGTTATTTATTTAATTTGATTTTTACATTTTTGACTCATCAATTTGTGCGACTAGATTAGAAAGAAATTTTCAATATTTAAAATTAACTTTAAGTCTTTATGGGATCGACCTCGTACTTACTCAATTGCACATCAATATGACTCATGCACTTACAAGTAGTTTTAGGCTTTTTAAAAAAAGTCACAACATTTGAAAATTAGATTGACCAAGTAATAATATAAATAAAAAAAAGTAAGAGCATAACTTAATCAAAACTCATAGTTTAATAGTATAATGTATTTAATCACAAGATCTTTCATGTATCAAGTTCAAATCCTATAAATAGTCATTTAAAAATTTTATATGTCAAAACTCAAGTCCACTCAGTCTGGACAAGTCACTCGAATTTGACTAATTCACTACGCTAACTCATATTGCACAAGAATCAGACTAACTTAAAAAACAAGTCACCAATTTCCTAATTCGACCAATCGAGCTGATTCGGGACATATAAGTATAGCTTATCTTATATCTTTACTCCTTTTATTTCTTTTGTGCACCATGGTTTGTCCACAATTTGAATAATAATAATATTTAATGAATTTTTTCACATGACTAATTATCTAAACTTATATCTTAATTCAACATTAACATTATCATATTGGGAAGATTCTTAAATTAAAGTAAGTCTCATATGTTTGTTATTGCTGTCACTCCATATTGTTAAAAAAAAATTCAAAACTTTAAAACTCAAACTTTCATATTTTTTATATAAAATATTTTATTAAAAATAAATTCATTTTCAGATAAAAAATAAAACCATTTAATAAAAGCGGTTAAAATTATATTTTACGTTTTTTTAATAATTTAGTTAGTGTTATATTTATATAAGAAAAGTATGATTCTTTTTCTCATAATAAATACAAAAAAGCTAAGTTTAACTTGTAAAATTATTATTTTAATATATTCGTAGTAGTTTAAATCAAATAAAAAATCAGATCAAAAAAATCTTAAATAAATTTTTTTATACTTTTACAATATTCATTTTTAAAAGTATATTCTTAATCAGAAAGTTGAAGTTACTCTGAAATAAAAGCCTGAAATTTTTTCAGAAAAAACATCTAAAATTTAAAAGAGTGAAGTGACAGAATTATTCAATCAAATTAATAAATTGAAAAATAGTGAAATAAATAAAACTATATTATACAAATGATAATAATTGTTAAACATTGGGTTAGTGTCATGTGTGACTGCCACAGTGGTATGGTTAGGTTAATTTTTTTTTGCCACAGTCATGTGTGTTAATTATTATTTGGTATGGTTATTAGGTTAATGAAACATATGGTATGAGAAATGAGAATTAAAAAAAAAAATGTTGTATGAGATGGTTTGATAGGGATCAATTTAATATGGACTGTCCGGTCAAAGGTTCATAATAGGACCTTTGACTTTATCAATAATCATAGGTAAATTTTTTTATTGTTTTTACATCTTTAAAGTAATTGTATTTGTACATAATCATTTTATCTATTGTTCATTTTTTGTTCGTGGCACGTGTCAGGCATTCATGCATTGTTGATTTATTTTTTTTATTTATTTTTTTCTTATTTTCTCTTCTATCCCTAATTTTTCCCACTTGATCATATCATATCCATAAGATTAAGGATATTGTTGTCTCTTAACATTCTGACATCATTTTCTTTATCTTCTTTCACTTTGACCTCTTCTTTTCCTTCATCCTCGCCGTTGCTTCTCCTTTCCTTCATCTTCCGCGGTACTTCTTCCTATTCATGAGTGCAGAGACACTGAGTTGCAGTCACCGAGCAACCGCAATGTCCATCCACAATTTTTTAGAACGGCGTGGTGAGCATGTCCTGCAAAAATACAAACACATATCAAATTGATGGACCCAAATACGAGAATTAATTGTCCAAAACAAACATTGTTGGTTTAAAGAGGGGAAAGAGCAGACACCTTCGTGGGCAATATACCAGATTCATCTACTTTTAACTCTTTCATTTGTACTTTAAAGTTAAACTCTCAGAAATTTTTCAAAATTAAGATTAAGTAAAGATTACACATGACAGTAACTTGTTCTCAACAACGTTCGCTGCTACTCGACCTCAATAACCTCCCAACACTACATCCCGTTCTTCGTCTAGCAGGATTTGGATCCATTCACACTTCTTTCACTTGCAGCACGACTACACAGGACCATCAGTGGTGGTAAATGCAAACAGAGGAAAGAGTGATTAAGGGTGTTTTTGCAATTTGTTACTCAAACAATTTCATTATTTATGAGAACTAATATCAATTTTCAATTTTCTACATTACTTAAATAGCAAGTAACCAATAAATAATCATAGCCGTCCATCTTATTTTACACAAAACTAACATCTTATATTACAAGGTCTATGATAAGATCTTTGACCAGAGGGTTCATATTAAACACACCCGTTTGATAGATTCCCACCGATGTATTATGGAATTCAGTGTCACGACTCACAACGCTCTGTGTCAAGTGTCAATCCTGAATCGCCAACAAAATCCAGATCTTAGCCAAACTAAGGAAAAATCCATGCCGATAAATTATCAATTTATCATTGTTATTATTATTTTGTTAATGGCAAACAACCTTTTTCTTGGGGGGGGGTTAAAGGAATCATATTGTCTTTTTTTCTGGTCATTGACGCATGGTCATACAAAATCGCTTTGAGGTTTCTCGGAGCAATGATCTATGCAGTTTTTCTTTTGTTAGTTGAAGGATCGATATAGTTGAGATTTTAGAATTTCGACCTTGCCCAATGTATGTTAATGGGCTGGATTACGCAGCGGGCTGGCAAGGGGTCTTCGGCTGGATGATGTTGGGTTCAACCATTAGATTGGGTTAACTTCTTCGGGTTTCTGTAAATTAAATCCAATGCAGAGCAACATCACGGTCCCTTTGGCAATGAGTAAGGACCACAATCACTTCATCCCAATCCAAATCCAAAAATCAAATATTGAAAATGGCACAGACTCTAACTAATACGCTTCTACAAGTTAAGCCTAAGCTGTTGGATCTTTATTTTTTGATATGGAGATCGACTAGGGTGCAATTCCCAACATTGCTGTCCAGAAGAAAATGCCAATTTACGGAAGCCTAGAGAGGTGCTAGACGAGAGTTGTACTATAAAGATAATGCCACAATGGTTATTAATAGAAATGTCAAAATATAAGTAAAATTTAATGGGTCAATCCAAATAGTCTAACAAGAAATGAGTTGTGCTAATAAAAGTTAAGTCAGAACAATTTTCGGCCTTGCGCAACCTGACTATTGATTGGCACAAATCATGCCGGCCTGCCTTTTAACCAGGCCAGCCCAGTGGCAAGAGGTTAGTGCATTTGCCATTTATTTTCAACTCAATGGGTAGCACTCTTAGTCCACAATTTCATCAATTTGTTTGAATATTTAAGAAACAGCCCAACAATCTTTTGTGGCCCATTACAAAGAAGCCCAAACCAAGTTGCATACTCCTGACCTTGCTGTTGATGGCTTTGCAGCTGCCACAAAACGGTCCAATCTTGCAGCATTTTTATTCTCAAATTCAAATTGCATGGCAACGTCCTTGTTATACACGTAATGCTTATATTATAACACGTATAAATTACATATTATACATTATATTATATAATTTGTTTTTATATTTTATAAAAAAATATTTATTTAATGCATTTTTTAAAATATCAATAAAAATATAAAACAAACAGGCCAACGAACTAGCCCACAGCAGAGTAAAATTGTCTTAGCCTAAAGCGGGCTGGTTTGGCAATTGACACCTCTAGTTATTGGTTTCACAACATTGTTATTTCACAATATTTATTATGGCCAAAAAAAAAAAAGAGAGGAAGAGTTATAACTATAACAGGTAAAATTAAATTGCTCCTTCCAACTCTAGCTTGTTGTCTCTATTGTGGTTTTCAACTTTGTTATTCACTTAAATTTGTAATATATAATGACAAATAAGCACATATGATTCTAATTGTATCATTTAAATCAATCAAGAAATTTGAAACTCCAATACGTATGGAATTTTTCCAAAAAAAAAAGAAAAAGGAACAACTGAAACTCCAATATAGATTTTGGATTATATGAAAACTGTAAGTTTAAAAATAGAATAAATTACACTTTCTTTTCTTGAGAGATACTTAAAACACATTGTTTTCTTTTCTATTTTAAAAAATTACACTCTTCTTTTAAGAGAGATAAAAATGCATTATACTTTAATTCATTTTTATGTTATCTTTTAAAAATCTCATCAAGTTAGAAGTCGCGAAGTCGCAATAACAACCAATCAATTGGGTTGAAGTCGCAGGTGTTAGTCGTTGGACACAATGACGACGTTGCTAATGTAATTTTGTCCAATTAATTAAACTCCATTAGAAATATTACTTAAAATATTTTTAAATATCTTCTTAATTGCCCTTGATATGTATTGGCAGTATTGTCGCGTGTTCAATAGACAACACGTGCTACTTCAATACTGGTGGTTAGTGGCTAGTTTGACTTTAAGTCTTTGACCTTGCTAGATTTTTTATGAAAAACATACAAAATGGACTAAAGCATAACACATTTTCATCTCTAAAAAAAAAGAGTGTAATTTTTCTAAATAAAGGATAAGGCAATGTAATTTAAGCATAAGAAAGAAAATGTAATTTACTCTTAAAAATATTGCTGTTAAATTATAAGTGTAGGTAAATTAATGACAAAGGATTTGGATAGTTATCAATATGTCATAAGTTTAAACATTCATGCTGACATTGTAAAAAATAAAAAATACCAACTCTCACTCCTCTGGCATAACTAAAATAGAAAAGGTGAGAGTAACGTTATCGATGGAAAATGGAAATCACCTCCATAATGTTAATTATGCATTTATGCATATAGTGGTAGATGTTGTGCATCGTGTGTGTTTTGTTCGTACGGTTATAAGAGAAATGCTCACAAACAGGTCATTTGAAGTTTGACCCCACTTATATATATATATATAGGTGATTCATAACATTTAAAAGTAAATAAAATCTTCAATCTTATATTTTTTATTTTATTGTGATAATGT
Source organism: Ormosia emarginata (assembly GCA_029884605.1). NCBI lineage: Eukaryota > Viridiplantae > Streptophyta > Magnoliopsida > Fabales > Fabaceae > Ormosia > Ormosia emarginata. The sequence goes on from JAQQTP010000082.1 coordinate 75,439,044, forward strand.
AATTACTTATTTATCTTAGATACAAGATCATGATAAATATAAAGGGTGTAAGATTGAATGTAATTTTTTTTTTACTTATTAGATGTAAGTGAATCATTTCTCTCTCTCTATATATATATAATACAAAAATCTTACTTAATATGTATCATTGAAAGTATGATATATATTAGTTATATAGATTATTACGGTCTCTTACTTTAATTATATTTTTAATTAATATCTGATATAACACAATTTTAATGATATAAAATAAGATAAATTCAATAAAACATAGATACTTATACGAGATGAGGATACGGTAAGTCTACGATACTAATACGTGAATATAACAATTTAAAAATTATAGGACAAAATATTACAAGAAAAAAATAAAAATAAAATAGATGAATAATTAAAATTAAAATTATATAAATAAAATAAATTATCACAAATATTAACTTAGATATACAAACGTACTAAACTTAAGAATATTTTATTATCACAAAGTAATTACTTGACGCAAATAATCTTGTAGTTAATACTCTTCAAAATATAACAATCACTTTTTACTAATTCTACACTTAAAATAGCAACATTACATGAAAAAAAATAAAAGAAAGATAGCATGCAAAACAGAGGCGTTTAGCATGCTCTTGGAGGATCCATTCTCCATATACAATACCAGTCTCAGCAGTTGGTCCCGGTTTCTTTTTTTTATTTTTCTGTTATTTATTTTTTAAATCGTTTTTTAATGATAAATCAGAGTCAAGGACCCAAAACCAGAAAACTACACTCTAGCCTCCCTATGAAACAGGGTGTGAGAACAATCTGAATAAAATTGAACAGCAACAAAAGAAGGGAGATGCTTAAAGTGACGCACTCCACTACTCAGAGAATGACCATGTCTTGCCAAGCCATCAGCCATAGTATTGCCTTCCCTGAAAACATGCATCTAAGAATCTAATAGCGGAAAGGGAGTCCGATTCCACAATGACTTGCTGCAAGCCAAGAGATTTAGCAATACACAGCCTATGCAAAATCCCCCATAACACAGCATTCATGATGGAGCAAGATATAAGATTACATGATAAGGCAGCAATAAACGAACCAAAATGGTCTCCTAGGATATCCCCACAAGATACCATTTGCTGCTGAACTGTAAAGGATCCATCAATATTAATTTTGTACCAAATTGAAGAAAGTGTCAAATCTTACCTGTCATCTAGATTTCTGGTGACAAACTTGAGCCGTTGATAAGTTTTGGCACAAAATCAACGGTAAAAGCCATATGGAGCATTGAAAAAGTGAAAATGCTGTCATGCAAAACGACTAGTAAACCTTGTTGGATAAGAAATTCAACGTGTAATAGGGAATGAGAGAAGGCTAATATGCACTAAGTGAGTTTTGGTGCATACGTATACTATTTTTTTTTTATTTGGTAAAATTTATGTGTAAATTTGAATATATATAAATAACATTAGTTAAAATTTATAAATTTTTTATATGTATAATTATTTAAAAAAATATAACTAAATTTATGTGTAAAGTTTAATATTATCAATTAAAATTTATAAATTTCAAATAACCAATCTCAATTTTTAAATTTTAATTAATAAATTTATTATTTATATCACTTAGAATATACATGCACTAAAAGTTAGTTGGTGCATATTACACAAGGAAAATGTTGTTTCCCACTAATAGCATTTTTGCAAAACGTTCACGAACAACATTTTCCCATGAATAGTATTTTGCGTTTTGTGAAATAAGTTTTTTTTTTTTTGAAAAAAATGAAAGCAGTTACACTTTTTACTCCATCTGTATCCGTTTTAACGTGTCCGTAATCATTTCATGAATCTCAAATCGTGATATATAACACTGCTCATTCCACAATAAGTAGGAATGTACTGTAACGCGCAACAAGTAGCATATAAGGTTGATAAAACAAGTTTCCCACGTGCAACGACAAATAGATGGGAATAATGGTTGTATGTACCGGTCATTAGGGCTGTCAAGGTCCGACTAATTCAAGTCGAGTGATTGGATCATGTTAATTTTAAATTAATATTTTATTAATTTAATTTAATTTATTTTAGTTTAATACAATATTATTAATGAGATTCATTTACCCATTCGAGTTTAATTCTTTTAAATTATTTTTAATTTTTTATTTATTTTTATTAGTTCAGTCAATCTATTTTATTAGATTATTCAAACCGACCCATCGAGTTTAACTCATTTTGACGATTCTACCAGTCACCAAGTGAATTGAAATAATCCAATGTGCAATGCCTGATAATAAGATTAAAAAAAAAGTTATAGTAAAAAGCAAACTTTGACATTGAAATAATTAAGATGAAAAATATATAACAGCTACATCATAAAAAAATAATATAATATATACATAAAAGCATAAATCATAGACAGAAATAAAGATATTAATATTTTATAAGTTAAGATTAGTTATTGTAAATATAATAAAATATTATTATTTATATAATCATTATAATATTTTACTTATATTAATATATTTTTAAAAAAAAATTAAAAGATATAATTTAAAATTATCTAAAAAATATCAGATATTAATATAACAATTATTTTAAAATATTAATGCTTCATAAAATAAATTTCTTACTCTAAAAATACTTATAAATTTCTCTAGTATTAAATTTCACGAAAACAAATTTGTGAAATGATACACGAATGAAAAGATAACAAATAAATGTCTGTCGTTTTATCAACAGTTTTTTTTTTCTTTTACCTTTTTACTTTATTACATATTAATTGTCAAGCAAATTTTAACTTTCGGTAATGTGAAAAACCATTTTTGAAGAATAGTATTGTTCTTCGAACAAAGCAAAATTATCAGTGGGTGTGAGTCTGATCTCAACTTTGGAAAGATAAGTGATTCACTAACTCACCAGTAAAAAATGATACAAAGAGGTAGTACAAGATTAGGAGTGTCAAAACGGATCGGACTGACTTATTCGGACTAATCTATTTGGAGTTAGACCATTTTCGGCCCGGCCTATTCAAGTCATATAAGTTTTGGATTAGTATTTTGCTAGTTCAACCCAATTTATTTAGCCTTATGTAATGTTAAAAAAGCAGATTAGCCTGATTTATTCGAGTTCAATCCATTCAGATCATATAAATTTCAAGCTGACATTTTGGTAACTCAACCCGTTTATTTTATTGGGTTATTTAGGTCGGCCCATCGAACTTAACCCATTTTGACACTCTTATACAGGATTAGCTATAAGTGCTGTGGTTCGACCAAAAATCCTAACAAGAAAACATGAAAGCAAATTTAATTACTAATGTTCCAAAACTTTTTTCCTGGTTATTGTTATATATCATTTAGAAAACATTTACAATATTCCATACATTCTATAGAGGATAGATGCTCCATACATATATTGCCATTGATTAAATGTTAAAAAAAGAAGAAGGAAACATTGAGATTTTTTAAGAGCTAATTCTTTCAATGACTTTAAAATTAGAATTTGCAACTTGGTCCACCAAATTTATATTTATGATGTGAAATTATTTTTTATTTGTTGACATGTATTATGTGAAATTAAGTATGTAAAATGGGTACTTTTTAATTGTTTGATCATAATTTGAAAAATTAGTCTCTCACTTATCATTTCAATATTTTTGAAAAAAAATGGTTGTAAAAATAAAAGTATCACATTAGTGAAACTTCCCTTTCCGTTAAACACCTGCATATCAATCCACAACTTCTCTAGCGTTAGCGACAGTGGCCTCACAATGGCTAAGTCCAACGAAGTCATCGTCCTCGGCATTTGCTACGACCTCTAGCTCCTTGTCTAGCACCTTAGCAACAACGTCCACGTCGACCACAAGCATGGTTTACGAAGGAGTGAATGAATGGTGCGTTTAATATGGACTGTATGGTCAAAGGTCCTACCATAGACCCTGTAATATGAGATGTTGGATCTGTGTAAAATGGGACGAATGACTGTGATTATTGATCAGTTACCTGCTATTTGGTAATGTTAAAAGTTAAAAATTGGCATTAGTCCTTGTAAATGATGAAATTGCTTGGGATAACAAATTGCAAAGAACACCCTTAACCACTCATTTCTCTGTCCTGCGGTGGTGATAGGCAATGGTTCAAAGCTCCAGCGCTGCCAAACATGGAGCAAGATCTTTGCGATGGAAGTATAGATCTGTAGCGTAAAGAATATTTGATAAACATTTATAGTGTTTGTTGGTGGTTGGGTGCAAGTGAAGAACATCTGCGCGTTGCTGGCACTGTTATGCAATTTTCATCAGCTGGTGGTGGCTCACGGAGAAAATGCTAGCGGCGACATGGCTATGATTGTGAGGCGCACGACTGAGGTGGTGACATGGTGGAGGTGAGTCGTTTGGGTGGAGTTGCTAGCAGCGAGAAGGGTGGCGTGACAAGGATGAAGAGCGGTGGTTGAACGACGACCTGTGGGCGCTAGTTCTAGTTTGAGAGGCAATAGAGGTCGTCGACAATTGGGTTGGGTATAATGAATTTTTGTAGTGATTTTAAAAAAAGTTTTCATAAAAAATAAAATTTTAACTCACCACAATAAAAAAGTTGGGGATGCATAAAATTGGTCACTTTTATTTTAATTTTATGAAAAAAAGTTGTTTTTATTTGTTTTAATTATGAAAAGCATATCCCGTCAGCATACTTGGCATGATATAATAAAATAGCCTAAAGACTATTGGATAGAGTTTAGTTGATCAACACCTTAATCCTCTCCTAATTTTTTCGTCATCAGTCAAAGTTTAAATGTTAATTTTTTTTTTTTGAACGCGTGGAAGGAAGTTGGAATGGCCAACACATTATACAACAATTGAACATGTTTGAAAAATAAATATAATATTGTAGCAAAATGACAAAAACAAAACAAAACTAATGACATCACCATGACATGATTGTTAAAACACAATTAAAAAGATGGAGTTTTTATTCGAAAATATGAAGTCGAACCTGTCAAAGTAAATGATAAAGCATGTAAATAGGCAACTACAGTGAAGATAGAAAACTAAGAAGGTGGCTGCCTACTTCCAAAGATGACAAGGAATCTGATAATTGAAGAATGAAATACTCTCAAAATTTTACTCTCTTCTTTATTAATTTGCTTCAACAAGCAGTGCATGCTTTAAAAGAATCTTGTTATCTCGAAAGAAAGGTATCCCCAAGTGCCTTTGGTGTTTTCTTATTTATAGGCCAAGTGATGCCTCAATTAATTTAGTCACTAAATATTTCCTAATTTCTCTCATTTATTGCTTGTAAATCAAAGAGCAATTTTAGGTGATTTGGAATTTAATTTAATGACGCTAAAAATCTCAACATGTATCTTCTTATTTCTTATCTGGGTTAAGAATTAAAACTTTTTAAATTAGTAACAAATCAATGATTTGAAGACGTTTTATTGCTAAAAACTTAGCACGTATTTTGTCTAAAAATTGTTAACCATTCTTGTGAACCCTTTTAGTTGTTAAAATCCAAATCGAATATTTTTTAAATTAATATTGAGATTTAATCAAGATTTTTATCTTCAAATTTCTTTCAATATCCCAATTGTTGTTTTATTTTTTACGCAAATTAATGTACTTTTCCCTTTCTTTAGCATTGGTCGTGGACTCTCTCTCTCTCTCTCTCTCTCTTTATTTTTTCTAACTCATTGGGCTTAGACTTGACTAATAATAGTACAAGGTCCAAAAATCATCTGGATAAATTTGAGTATCAACAACTGTGAACCGGTCATCCCACTAGTTCTAATTCACCTAAATTAATTGCTAATCCTATAATAAATGTCCAAATTCAAGAGGGATACTTAACTTTGATTTGGGGAATAGTAATAATTTTAAAATAAGTATAAGTTACATAAGAATTTTTTAGGTAAAATATTATTTTTAAAAATATATATAAAATCTTGGTTATGTTTGAATGGAGTCGATTTTCAAATTTGAATCTAAACTTCAATCCAATTCAACTAACTTTTTTGGTTTTTTCAATTTTTAATTTTTCGGCTTGGTTTTTTCAATTTTAATTGGATTGATTTGATTTTAAATATTTCTTGCTTTTATTGATTGAGACCCCATCTTATGCCTCAAAGGGAGAAATTTTAAAGTATTCCCAAAGTATTACTTTAATATCTTAAAAGATCTTGTAACTGTTCATATCTAATTACAAATATTTAGCTACCTATATGGTTTTATGCAGCGCTTTAAAAAATGATCAAATTAGATTAGTTGAATTGATTGAACCGTGAACTAATCACTCCACTAGTTCTAAATTATCCAAAAAATTAGATAAGTGATTCAATTGTCAAAAATTAATTAAAAAAATTATAAAAATCAATGAAAGTCAATAAACCAACCAATTAATTGAATCATCCATTAAACTTGTCAAATTTTCAATTTTAAATCTTTAACTGATTTTGTTAAATAAAAAAAGAAAAAAAACTTTATGGCCATAATATTAAGAAATCGTTTAAATCGATTAAACCATAAACACTTCACCAATTCAACAATTCAACCTATAGTGATACAAGGTTTCAATCGGTTTTAACATTAATTTTAAGGTCTACATGTCACAATTTGATTAAAATAGTATAATACTCTCAAAACAACCAGGCGAAATTATTACATAACCAGAGCAATGAACGCAAAGGCAAAGGATTCGAATGAAACAACATATCCCAGATTCTAACGGAGTGACTTTTGAAACTTTTTAAAAGGACTAAAACAACCTTCAATGTAAAAAAAAAAGGGGACTAAAATAAAACAAATAATAGTTAAAAAGAAAAAAATTAAATAAAAAATAGAGAAAATGATAAAATTTTATTTTCATCAAGATATTAATATATATGCTGTAATAAATTGTTCTGATATTTAAATTAAGAGAAATATTTTATTCTCCTATCCACTTTTTTATTAATTTTTTAATTATTAAATAAATAAAATATTAAATATTTTTTATATTCTCAATATATTAGATGTATTTAATTTTTTATTAAATATTTTTTTTATTTAGTATTAAGAAAATTACTATTAAAATTTGTAAGAGAATATAACATTACTATTAAATTAAACAAATTAACATTAATTACAGATGAAAAAAAAACTTTATAAGTGCATTAAATACGCAATTGTTGATGGTGAAAATAAGTATATTGAAGTAGTGCATTAAATACGCAATTGTTGATGGTGAAAATAAGTATATTGAAGTACTTCTGAGGAGTGTTAAAAGAGTACAGAAAAGAAATTCTTTAAAGTGAGTTTGTTTTTATATTGAAAAAGTAAAAATGTCAAATTAATCCTAACTTAAATCCAAAAATTTTATATATTATTATTTCTGGTAAATATGAGTTAGAGGAATGAGGGGATAATTGGTATAGTGACACAGTAGTAATAAGTTGTGTTTCCTAAAAAGAAGACGTATATTCGATTTTTGAATAAATTTCATGAAAAAAGGGCTATGCCGTTTCATTCTTGACTTGAAGAAAATTGAGATCAGAGAACGAGCTGGGCTCATCCAAGGCATGGGGGCATAACATCTTCATATATAAATTGTACAAGGGGCTTAATATGTCATGGGAGGACTTATTGGACCAGATTTCCTGCCCCACTTGCAGTACATGTGTGATTGGCTTAGTAACACAGCCAAGTAGGTAGATCGCAAAGTAAGTATCAATGAGGCAGCTAATCCCACTGATTTTTATTTTTTTTTGCCCTTTTATGCTGCAAGTGGAAGGCAATATCAATATGATGTCAAATAAACACGATCAAGCTGGAAAAAAGCCTCTTGAAATGTTGGCTTTTTTCAAACGGTTCATCGTGTCACTGGGGTTGGGACTTGGGGTAGAGTCTGCAAATTATCCTCGGAGATGAATAATTGCCTTTTAATTCAATTATCTTTTTTATTTACTTTTAATTCAATTATCTGGGATCGTCCAGTGCACTGTGAACTTTCCCATTGCAAGCAATAATAATACTTTTGATTCATAAAAAAAAATTATTAATTTTGACAAAATAGAACGTCAACTTTACCTAATCTTAAACACTCCCTTAACACATAGATCCCAATTTCAAAAAACTTGTTATGTAGAAAATTTCGTTTTCCCTTTTGATCGACCTTTTCTTATATATGTTTCAAAAAAAAATCGTTAGTTCTCCTTGCTAGCAGGTTTTATTTATTTATTTATTTATTTGTTACATTGCTCGCAAATTTTGATGCTTCAAATGATATTTGTTATGAGGGAATTTAGATATATAGCATCGATAAATATCGTTAAAAAAAACAACTAATAGACAGTGACCTAAACACTCCCATTGGTGTCTGCTTAGTAATAATTTAAAATAGGATGAATTAAAGTTTTGTTTCTTATAATTTATATTTATTTTTAATTTGATTTTTATAATTTTTAAATTAGATTTTACACTTATAAAAATTTTTAAAATAATTTTTACTATTAATTTATGTTATAATATTATTATAATCTTGTCATTGATTAATGAGCAGTATTTTTTATTCAATATAAGCTCCTTTAAATGCTCATTTTCTATGTAAAACATCAAATAAATTATTTATTCATTATAGCAGGTACTTATTTTTTATAGTAAACACTCTTTTGTTTAATAAGTATTATTTTAGATACTCTTTTTTTTCTGTAAAATGTCTAATAAAGATTAAATTAATTATATTAAAATAAAAATTAATAATAAAAATTATTTTAAAAATATTTATAAGTGTGAAGATTAATTTTAAAAAAATTATAAAAATTAAATTAAAATAAAATTTTGTAAAGGACACTCGTTAAAAAATTTAAAATAATAAATTTTATATAAAAAGTAGCATTTTTTAAAATTTTTAATACATTAAATACATTTATTTTTTATGAAAAAAATTCTTTTGAATTCTTAACAAATGTTTTTATAATATTTTTTAAAAATCTATTAAAATTAAGTATAAATTATACGACTAAAACTTTAATTTAATTTAAAATATTGTGTGACTCCTTTTTTAGTGTCTCTATATATCCATATGAAATGGTCAAATTTATCCGACAACAAATCGATTTTGTTTTTAGGTAAAAAAAAAAAAACTACCAAAAAGAAGTCCATATGTCACGTACTAACGTCTGATAAAATATAGTGGCTAGTGGCGATATGACATGTGGGAATGTGATGCTTTTCTCTTGTGATCTTGTCCCAAATTAATCTCAAGAGTCAGTGTTTCATGGGTTTCATGCATCGATGTTTTCGTCATTCCGTGAGTGTTTAGTTGTGGATGTGATGTGATGTACTCCATCCATGATCCTTCTCTTTTTCTTCTTTTTCCCCGTCAGTTTCTTTCGGGGAATTCATGCAAACCTAGTGCTACATTTGGATAATTTCACATTCCTGTTGAATTAGAGCTTTTACTTTAGCCTTTTGGGTTCTACTTTCCATGACTTCAATAAATAATTACTCTCTTTCTCTCCTCCAACATTGGATCTGGTCGCGAGTTTCTTCTCTCTTAGGAAACCTTTTATTTTTTGCTTTCTCATCAATTTAATCGTTATAAACTCAGTTTCTCAATACAAAAGGTTTGCTTAATTTATTTACTCACGTACCTTGGGATAAATCTGTTGAGATTGATCTAAATTTTTAATTTAAAGATTTGAATTGATAATTTTTTATTTTATTAATAGATTTATATTTTGTAATATATATATATGAAAGATATTTATTTATAATAAGAAATTAAAAAAATCATAAAGAACATAAAAATGGTATTTGCTTATTAAGCAGATTCTTGTAAATTATAAATACTTGTATTAGGATATTGGTATATGTATGAGAATGTGAGAGATTAAATTGTGAGTAATGTTGCGGCGGAGTGTTTGCAACTTTGTGATCCTCAAAAGTTGTCGTTGTAGAGGGTTTGTAACTTTGAGATCCTCAAAAGTTACATTGGAGGAAGGTTTGCAATTTTGTCCGTACAAAAGTTGTCGTGGTAGAAGAAGGATGATTTGTAGCTTTATCCATGCAAAAGTTTTAGTGTGGGAGGGTTTACAGCTTTCTCCATGCCAAAGTTGTATTTTGATGTTGTTTATAGTGAATTCGATCTCTTCTCATCCGTGGATGTAAGTATGTTCAGTTAAATTACGTTAAGAATAATTCTAAATCCTCCTAACAAATCTTCCTATTAATCTTTCTAATGACTAAATAGAGAAAGTATTGAATATTTTTTATGTTTCCAAGACATTAGATGCATTTATTTTTTCATTTAATACTTTCTTTATTTAGTATTAGGAAGATTATTAAGATGAACATGTAGGAGGATATAACAAAACTCTTACGTTAAATTTGTGTGTGTTTATGATGCTTTCCCTAATTACTAGTATTTATGTAAACACGTGATGAAATGGATGATGTATTCCATAACAAGTAGTATCAAAGCCGATAGTTCGACTAGGACAAGTATTGGCGTGTAGGGTTGCACATGGGTCTGGGTCGACCCGATGACGCGACCAACTCAACCTAATATAATATAAAATATTCGGGTCGGTTCAGAACATTGGGTTAGTTCAGGTAAAACTCGATCAACTCGTCCACTTATTGGTTCGGGTGACGAGTTCAAGAAGCCAACCTGATGACTCGACTCGATGACCTGATTAAGATGTTGTTTTGGTAATAATACCTTCTTCTTTTACTTTCTTACCCGAGCGTCAGCGACATCCTCTCCTCCTCACTCATTTCTCCTTATTTCTCTTCCTTGTTTCTTCTTTTTGCAAAATCCCAAATTAGAAACCCTAAGCACCACCCCTTCTCAATCCTAACCCTCTCTCACCAGAATTCCTCCTCCCTTCTCGACCCAGCCACCACCGGCAGCGACGAGTTCGTGATAGCCACCACCTCTACTCACACAACCACGACCCGACATCTACTAAACTCAACACAACTCTCTTTCTCTGACTGTGATACCTCAGCCTGTTGTTGTGCGTTAGGCGTTAGCCATTTAATATGCATCATTCTACTTTCCCCATGCTTTACAGGTCTTGAACCCTAGCTCCCCTCCTTGTCACCTTCGTTTGTCCTTCCTAGTCCCCACCACAACGCAAACGGGTGACGTTTGACCAGCCACCATGAGTTTCAGCGAGCTGTGTCATTGCTCAACGTCTTTGGGTGAGGTGAGGCGTGAATTTGTTCGATGGGTGCTTCTGTCGTTACTCAACCATTATAACACGTGTGATAGCGCAACATAAATATGGTTGATGGGTGTTTATGAGAGCCCAGATTTTTTGTAGGTGCTTCTGGATCTGGTGAACGGTGGTTGGTGCTTCTGGATCAGGTGAATGACGGTTGGATCTGGTCGATAAGTGTCAATGGGTGCTTCTGCCATTCTGCGAGCCTAGAGACTTTGACGGTGCCGAAGTCGGTGGTGGTGCTTTTCCCTTATTTTTTAAGTCTTTTTAATGTATTCTTACTTTTCATATTTTTATTTATTTATTTTTACATTTTTTGAGTTATCCTCTGTGTGTGTGTTTTGATTGAAATAGAAGAAGACACAACCTGACTTGAACTAACGTGTCTACATATTGGGTTAGGTTGGTTCGATTTGGGTTACTCGAATTTTTTTACCAAAACCAACCCAACCCGACATCAGCTAATTGGTTTGGACTTTGATTTTTTTTAACCCGATCCGTTTTTTTAAAACCCGATCCAACCTGACCCGTGTGCAGTCCTATTGGCATGGACAACGGTGGTTGGTGGATCTATGTGCATGGCCCCTTGTGTAGAAAGTTTTCCTAGCGATGTGGAGGCTGGGCGATGTGTTCCGTTGTAAATGATGGATGACAACGGTACAAATATGAAAAAGAACGTGTGTAACCTGATCTGGAGGAGATAAGACTTTTGAACGCGGACTGAGATCTTGGTGATACCGTCAAATACTTGAAAGACTTCTGTTTGAGGATGAGTGATCCTGTGTGAATGACTCATACTTAAAGAGGAGATTGTTGAGAATGCAAGTATGAATTAGATGTAAGAGAAGAAATCTCATATTAAAAATGAAAAAGTAAGTTGAATATTATATAAGTAAAAAAAATTAATATATTTAATATTTTAAAATTTTGAGTCAAGATATTGTATTAAATTTATTTATATAATTATTCACTTGGCCCATTAGATATAAATCTCTTTAATATTTTGAGCATTTGTAATCAGGATCACGACGGGACGATCCTCCCGATCGTGATAAAATTAGATAAAGCAAAAAAGACAAAAAAAAAAAAAGAACGCACAAGAAACATGAAAAATTGAAAATAACGATACATATATACATACGATAAGCATTTGCGTTTTTTTTTATAATTATTTTCACATAATGTGAGTATCTTTGGAGATGATTAAAAAGTCAAAATAAATTAGTTTAACTCTTTTATATATATATATATATATATATATATATATATATATATATATATATATATACCTTTTACACGTGACCTCTCCTCATAACTCACATATAATTTAAGAAGAAATGAGAAAGGGAAACAGAAAAAAAATAAATAGTGATGATGAGAGTTATGTAAAATATATATATATATATCCACCTTTCACACGTGGCCTCTCATAACTCACATATAATTTAAGATGAGCCATTAATGATAAAAAAAAAAAATGAGAAAGAGAAACAGAAAAAAAAAATAGTGATGATAAGAGTTATATAAATAATTCTACCACAAATAGTATATATATATTTTTTATATATTATTTAATATTATTTATTATATTTATTATTTTATTATTTTTTTAATTATATATCTTTAAAAAATATATATATAATACTTATACTTCTAAAAAAATATAAGATTATTTTTTTTTTTATACAAATTACGTTAAAAAGTTCTACTTGTAATAAACATTAGCTTTCGTTTATTCTATGAAAAATTTCAATTCATCCTTTAACTTTATCAATTAAACACGTAGAACAGTACATGCTGTCAGCCGACATCTTAAACATATAACAGTATCCTCGTGTTCAGTTTGCTAGCATGTCATAATAGTTAATCATAAAAGTAGAAAAAGTCATGCATGTCATTTGATTTATTATCATTTTTTAGAAAAGGGCAACTCCATTATTCTTTTTAAAGATATAAAAACCTTCTTAAAAGATTGGAAGCTTACTTCGTTTTATTACTTAGCTCTCGGTAAAGAAATGTGTGGAAAAAAAAAAGGGCGGGATATTTTCTTTCTTAAATAAATAAATATTTTCTATATTCAAAATCTTTGAAAAAAATAAGAATTTATTGAATAACATTTCCATAAATTATTCTGAATCAAATTTCGGATTAACAATTTAAGAACAATTCAATTCATTAGAGTTAGATCTTAAATATATATGAATGATATTTGATAAGTAAACGTATCCATTTATGAAGAGTAAATCTCGATAGAATCTCTAATAATTAGATGAATTAGTTATAAGAGATAATAATCTTATTAGATTCTTATCTTAATTAACAGCATTTAATACAAATTTAAACATTATTTTTATCTACTAAAATATTTTTATAAATACCACATAAGATCATAAATATATGTATTTAATTTCAAACATTATCCACGTTATGCATAGTCTAACTTAAGCGTTAGAATATCTTTTATGAATACTTACCACTTGTATTACCATTGTTGCCATTGTGCTACGAAGAAATTCACTATCTACAACTACTTTGAACCAAGTCAGATACAACACTTCTTAAACCTGTTCAGAACATAAACATTTTATAATTTTATTAATTTAAAACTGAAAAATTATCATTTCCCCTTAAGTCTCTCAATGTAAACATTCTTAAAGGGTCTAAACATTCCTAAAGGGTAAAAACTAGAAGAGATTAGAGTTCCTTTTAAACATAAAACCTATCGATGTTGCTTCCAAATTGCATCACCCATTTCAAATAGAAAAATGTTGGTGAAATAGAAAATATGTTTATTTGTAAAAAAAAATAAAAAAATAAAAGTAAACACAAAATAGTTGGGAAAAATTAATAATAAATACTATTAAAGAGTAATATTTAATTTAAAGGAATCAAAAATTAAAATTATTAAAAAAGATCATTCAAATTTTAATTAAAGAAAATAAATATCTAATTTTATTTAATGATCAATATTACCCTCAATAAAATCTTTAAATTGTATTTGGGACTTGTTCTGGACCGGGTATAGGCCTATGAAACTAGAGCAACCCGACCTCCCAGGCTAGTCCTCAAACGTGCAATGTGCAGGGAACCGCTTGTCTACTAAGTCTGTCCCTTCCCTGACAAAAAAGAAGAGACACCGCTCCACTTGGATAGAGGGGACAAACCATACGGAATAACGTTTTCCCGCACTATAAGGGGACAACACGTGATACACGCAAAAACGCTCAGAATCCCTACATTTTTTACACGTGCATACGTCTCTATATAAAGGCTCAACAAGAGGACAAAAGTACGCATAAATTCCATTGCACACTATCCTCCTTGAGCAGCCACTAATTTGAGCATTGGAGTGCCTTTTACAGGTGCCCACCTCTTCGTTCCTCAAATCGTTGTTGTTGTGTCATGGAGGAATCCATCATTACTTACCTTCTCAAGTAACTCTCAGAACTCAGTTCTGAACATTGACGCCGTCTGTGGGAAACGATAAATTTCTCTTCCCAAAATCACTCTCAAGACTCCACCTACCACCGCCATGATGGTGAACACAAAAAGGAGACAAATTCCAACAAACCAAAACCAAGCTCTGATAGAACACAATCCACCTCCAGCATTGATCCCTGTTGCCCACGAACCAACCTTAACTTAAGCAGAACCCAGGTAGGATGGGCACAAGAATTCCTCCATTGGAGAGAATCTCCCCCCACTTCCCGAGAGAGTTTCGTAGAGATAACGCTCCGATTTTAAAAGGGTGCATTCCAAAGATGCTAAACAGTGGTCATCAGCATTTCAAGAACCTGGAGATCTAGTGGGAGATAACTATTGCCACCCCGAAGTAACCCATACCATAAACACCATTTATGGAGGATTCACGAGTAGTAGCGAGTTAGCAAACGCAAGGAAAAGGGTCATTCGAGTGGTAATGAGTATGACCTCCCTCGCAGAATCCAAATCGGGAAGAGGGTTAAGAAAGGCCCCTCCAATCTCATTTTCTAACGAGGACTATGAGAACACCATCCTAGATCATGATGACCCCATGGTCATCATAGGAATAATTACCAACACCAAGGTCCGAAGTATGTTGGTAGACTAGGGAAGCTCGACCGACATCACGTTCCTAAACTTATTCAACAAGCTAGGATTATCGAAGGAAGAGCTAATTCTACATATCGGCGAGTTGATCGAGTTCACATGCGACAAGATCACCCCAGTTGGGTATATCAAGACTTACCTTACTTTGGGAAAAAACCCCCTCTTTAAAATTGTCAAGGTCAGGTTTCTTGTAGTAGATTGCCCATTCGCCTACAATGTCATTTTGGGTCTCCCCTCACTTAAACGTCCTGGGGGTTGTGATTTCTATACCCCACTTGGCTATGAAGCTTTTAGACCACTAAGAAAGGATTGTGACAGTTAAATGGGATCAAGTCATGGCGAGGAAGTGCTATAATAAAAGCCTAAAAATCTTCAAGAGACCACGAACATCGATTCCATGCAACGATCCAGCCCCGGTCACTTTGGATCCATCAACATCCTCCTGACCGAGTTGGACGCACGCGAAGAAATATAAGGTACGCGTCCCCTGCCAAACGGAAAGCCCAGCTGCCCGAGATCCTTTAAAAAAACAAAGACTTATTCACCTGGATTTCAACGGACATGTCAGGCCCAGACCTAGAATTCGTTTGCCACCATCTTTCTATTATGAAGAACGCCAAGCCAGTGGCACAACGAAAAAAGAAAGTTGGGTCAGAAAGACAAGAGGTGATACAAAAATAAGTGAAGGAACACCTAAACGCTGGTTTCATCAGGGAGGTCCCATACACTACGAGACCCTCAAATGTCGTCTTAGTCAAAAAGGCCAATGGGAAGTAGCGTATGTGTGTCGACTATACTAACCTCAATAAGGTATGTCTGAAAGATCGCTATTAACTTCCCAACATCGACAAGCTAATGGATAACTCGTCCGATTTTAGGTTATTTTCCTTTATGGATGCCTATTTTGGCTATAACCAGATCCCCATGCATCCAGATGACGAGGACAAGACAACCTTTGTAACTAAGATGGGAAGCTACTGTTACCGAGTGATATCGTTTAGGCTAAAAAACGCAGGAGCCACTTACCAGCACATGATGAATAATGTTTTTGAATGACAAATCGGCAAGATGTTGAAAGTGTACATTGACGAGATGATAGTCAAAATGACAAACATTGGCAACCACGTCAAGTATTTGGAGAAGGTATTGCCAAGGTTCGAAAGCATAACATGCGACTAAACTCAAAAAAATGAGCGTTTGGTGTACAAGCTGACAAATTTTTAAGGTTTTTGTTGACGAACCACGGTATCGAGGTAAACTTAGAGAAATGTTAAGCGGTGGTTAACATGCGCAACCCCCAATCCATCAAGGAAGTATAATAGTTGACAGGTCGAATTGCAGCCCTTACATGTTTCTTGGCCAAGACTGCCCAAAAGTCTCTTCATCTCTTTCAAACTCTAAAGATGGGAAAGAACTTTGAGTGGATCTCGGATTATGAAGTCGCGTTCCAAGAACTAAAGAGGATGCTGTCAATGCCATATATCCTAACAAGACCAGACCCTAGTGAGACACTATACATCTACCTCTTTGTTAGCAACAAAGTGGTTAGCTCGGTTTTGATAGAGGAGTCAGAGAAGGGCCAGAGGCTAGTCTACTTTGTCAACAAAGTCCTCTAAGGCCCCAAAGTTCATTACCAGAAAATTGAAAAGTTGGTTCTAGCATTTGTAGTCACCGTGAGGAGGTTGAGATAATACTTCTAATGCCACCCCATAGTGGTAAGGACAGACTAACTTATCTAGTAAGTATTGAACAAGCCAGATCTCACAGGGAGAATGCTTGCTTGATCCGTGGAACTCTCTGAGTTTAGAATCATCTACGAGCCTAAACCAACCATCAAAGCTCAGGTACTATTTGACTTCTTGATCAAACTCACATCGGACTCCCGTAACCATTGAGAGCATTCTTAGACCATTTATGTCGATAGATCTTCGAATTCCAAAGGGAGTGGAGCCGGAGTCATGTTAGAAAACGAAGTCGATCTTGTGCTAGAGCATTCTTTGAGATTTGAGTTCCTTACCTCCAGCAACCAAGCCGAGTACGAAGCGTGCATATCAGGTATGTCTATAGCAAAAGAAATAGGGGCTAGAGAAGTGGTCTTATGCAGTGACTCATAACCGGTAACGTCCCAGATAAAAAGAAAGTATCACGCAAGGGAATCCTTACTATGAAAATATCTAGCCAAGGTTAAAAAGATAATAGAGAGCTTTGACAGCGTCTGGGTGGAGCACACCCCTAGGGATCAAAATTCTATAGCTGACATCCTATTAAGACTTGCCTGCACCAAGAGCCTGGGCAATAACAGACTTGTGATCCAAGGTACACTCTTCACTCCCAGCATCATGAGTGATGAAGTCCTCTTGCTGGAGGTTGAGGATACTTGGATGATGCCCATGTTAGCCTACCTCTGCGATAGGTTACTCCCTGAGGACCAAAAAGAAACCCAGAAAGTAATACGGACAACATCTTGGTATACCACTTACGATAACCAGTTATATCGCCAAAGTTTCTCTTGTCCTCTCCTCAAGTACCTCGGTCTTGGGTAGGCACAATAAGTCCTAGAAAATCCATGAAAGAAGTTCAGGCCACCACCTCAGCGAAAAATCCTTGGCAAGGAAAGCGTTGAGAGCAGGACATTATTGGCATGCCATGGAAGCTGACAGCATGGAACATGTGCAAAAATGAGATAAATGCCAACGTCACTCTGACATCTACATTGTGCTACCTGAAAAGCTGTCAACAATATATGTCCCCTAGCCTTTCTATCGGTGGGAAATTGACATCTTAGGCCATTTTCCACAAGCTCTCGGGCAGGTCAAGTACCTGGTAGTGGCCATCGATTATTTCACAAAATAGATTGAAGTAGAGTCATTATCCACAATCTCATCCGTGCGAATCCAGAAGTTCACTTATTGGAATATCATAAGCAGATTCAGAGTCCCAGAATCAATTGTTATAGACAACGAAACTCAATTCACTGACAAGAAATTTAAAGATCTTTTGGGAAGCCTTAAGATCAGGCAAGATTTCACCTCGGTGGAGCACCTAAAACCAACAGGCAAGCCGATGCCGCCAACCGAGTCATACTGAGGGGAATAAAGAAAAGACTTGATAATGCTAAAGAAAACTGGGTGGAATAACTCGATCCATTCCTATGGGCATATCAAACCACACCACACTCCTCCACAAGGAGAAACCCCCTTTAAGTTAACTTATAGATGTAAAGCCGTGATCCCGATGGAGATAGGAGAACTGAGTTGGAGAAAGCAAAGTTTTTCCGAAGATACCAAGCAAGACCTCATCTGTCATGAACTTGACCTCTTGGAAGAACATTATCACATTACCCATGTCTAAGAAACAATCTTAGAGCAAAAAATTGCCACGCAATACAATTCAATCTTAGCGATCTTGTACAACGCAGAGCGGATATCGGAGGAAAAAATACAATAAAGGAAAAACTAGCGCCTAATTAGGAAAGACTGTACATGATTATGTCCATAACCAATAAGGGGACATATACCCTAGAAACCCTCTCGGGCAGGCCAATTAATAATTTATAGAACGCAGACAAATTAAGAAAGTACTATAGTTGAATGCTTCAGTTATGTAAATTGCTTCTGATATCAATAAATCAACTTTCTCCAACGACTGTCCCATTTGAAGCTAGTACTTCGACTTCGACCTTAAGTCCACGGATACCCTGGCACGCCATATCCCACAAGGCCCCTATGCATTGGCAAGGTCCAAAGAATACAAGCTCTGAAAAGGATCAGTTATTCCAACATCTACATAAGACGACCAAACTGGGGAGAGCCACTTGAACACCATCCGGGGTCAAGCAGCGCGATCAAGGGACTTAACACGTGCCCATTTGAGACACACGTTATCCATCGACCGATGTGGTTTACAATGGTTAAGGATAATTGATCGTAGCCTGGGACAATGGACTCTATGCCACAAGGTTATCGCATCCAATCAAACGAACCCTACCACTGAGGTAGAGTTTTGTATTCATCTTGGATGGTGTAGTGAATCTTCGTCCAATTAAACGAACCCTATCGCCGAGGTTGAGTTTCGTATTAATCTCGGATGGTGAAGTGAATATTCATCCAATCAAACAAACCTTACCACTGAGGTCGAGTTTCGTATTCATCTTGGATGGTGAAGTGAATGTTTGTCCAATTAAACGAATAATACCACTGGAGTTGAGTTTCGTATTCATCTCGGATGGTGAAGTGAATGTTTGTCCAATCAAATGAACCCTACCACTGAGATCGAGTTTCGTATTCATCTCGGATGATGAAGTGAATATTCATCCAATCAAACGAACCCTACTACAGAGATTGAGTTTTGCACTCGCCTCGGTCTAGTGAAGTAAGCGTTCATTATACAAGCATACATCGAGACTTGGCAATTTGACCAATCTCAAAACTATGAAAATAACTACACAAGACAATGATAGTTTAATTGTACGGCACAATAAGAAAAAGAATATTCGGTAAAACAAGTCTTTATTCTCATTCCAAACATTGCCTAATTTATAAGGAACTTTATAAAAAGGACCTACAAAACTACTTTAAGGCAAATGCGCCTACTGGAAGAAGCCGGAAAGGAAGCTAGACGTGACGACGATGATGACCGAACACTAACCACGACTACCTCCACGGTTCTTCAAAAAACCAGCAGCCACGCCTTTCCTCTCAGCCAATATGAGAAGAATGCTTTACTCTAAGATATTGTTCTACCCCAAGAACCTCCTGCATATCCAACTGCACACTCATGACATGACAAGCACCACAGAAGACAGTCAGGAGAGTAGAGGAGGGATATGAGTGAAACATCTCCACGCTTCACAAGAATTACGACAGAAACAACAAACCTTCCTAACAAGTGCAGAAAGGTTGTGCACTCCCGCGTACGCCAAGAAAGAAAGGCTTATGCCGCCTAGAGACGTGTCAACCAAGTCACGTAGAGCTGTTACTTGGTCTCCACCGAGCCACTATGCCTGGAAAGAAAGGCCTCCATTAGAGGAACATCTAGGGGAAAAAGAAACACCTGTAAGAATTTTGGAAAGAACAATAAGATGGCTTCAAAGGGAGACACGACCTTCCACACATACATAAGAGGCACAAAAAAGACAATTCTCTGGAAAAGAATCACTTTTGAGCACGATCAAAGAATGAAAGGAATAGATGACAACTCCACCGCAAACATTCCCAATTTATAGAGGGAATGAGATGTTTTGGTTGACTCCTAGAAAAGTGAGTTGGTCACACTCCTAAAGCCACATTTTAATGATTCCCCCTTGTGATTAGCCACGAGGGCAGCAAGTAGGTGGGAAGCTACGCAGTGTTGCTATTGTTATCAAAACGATTTAATTCCCCGTAAATGCAAAGCAGCAGTTCTCGAGCAAGTGCAGTCTGTTACGAATCGTTGCCATTAATGGGGATGAATACTTCGTTGCTCTGCAGATACGCTATTTCAAAGTGGCCCATTATGATGATATAAAGCTCAAGCAATACACTTCAGCCACGTGTCACACCATTTCTGCACAAAGGCAACCGAAAAAACAAGACTCAAAATGCTTAAAACTAAAGCAACATGTGGCACTACGAAAGGACACGTAAGTTGAACACCTGACCTTCAGCAAAACTCCGCGATGAAACAACACCCCCGATCTCGACTTAAGAGAGAACAACAGACCCCCTCCAGCATGGGGGTAACCAATTGAACACCCCAGACCACATAATGATGGCGTAAACAAAACAATCCAACTTAGATCCAAGCTTTACTCACATACGCTGGAATCTTATTATAGTATATCACGAACCTCAGCCCTTTGAGAAAACATCACAAGATCTAGCATAAAACACTATGACTCTGATCCCTTTGTCCATCGTGTGTCGTATGCTCCAGTTGAACATGTATCTTGACACTTAGTTGTCTCACCCAAGCGCCAAGTTAGGACTAACTGTTCTGAACCAGGTATAAGCCCATGAAACAGGAGCAACTTGACCCGCCAGGCTATTCCTCAGATGTGCAATGTGCAGGGAACCGCTCGTCCACTAAGCCTATCCTCTCCCCAGTAGAACAAAGGAGACACCACTTATGATATGTGTTTATTAATATTCTCTTTCTTATTTTCTTTTAAAAAAATACATATATTATAACTTGACTAATAAAATAAATATAATAAATATAAAAAAATAAACTTAAATTTTATCTAAAAATATATTATGTGTATGTAATATGTAAAAATGATATTCACTTTAACTGGGAGGGACCACGGCTCATAGCCGTCCCCCTAATTCCGCCTCTGCGTACGAGCCAGTGCATTGGGATAACGAGGCTTTGCGTGGTGGGAGCATGCCCAGAAGAACTAGGTTTGAACCCTTCAAAGAAAATTAAGATGCTTTTGAAAAGTGGAATGGTTCAGGGCTTCAGACACAGTCCTTCTGGGATGGTCACATTTATAAGCCAAAGATTGTATTATATGGAATGAAAAATGAAATTGTAATATGTGATTGTAGGTTGTGACTCGTATGTTTTGAGAAAACAAATTCAGCTTCTGCCTATGTTCCCCTCCCCCCCCGCCCCCCCTACTTCTATGCTATTTGACTCAAATCAAAGATGTTGTTGGTTTTACTTGTTTCCATTTGTTAATATGCCTTAGCTTGTTATAGAATCATGGTTTGCTTTGTGGATATGGAAGTTTAAAGATATTATTAAGGGTAATATTGATTATTAAATAAAATTATATGATTTTTTTAAAATTTAAATTTAAATTAAATAATTATTATTAATAATTTTAATTTTTTTAATTTTTAAAATTAAATATTACTTTTTAATGATCTTCAACATTAATTTTTTTTAAATAGTTGTATTTTTTTTCTATGTAAATTACTTTTACTGATTCGCCGTTAAATGCAGTTCAAAATTAAAGACTAATACTGTAAAAATCAAATCAAACAGTGAATCAGTGAGATTTTTTATTTAAGTTCATTCGGTTTGTTTGTGGTGAAATTGACTAATTTCATAAAATTAATTCTTGTGTAATAATATAAAAAATATAAAAATATTTATAAAGTATGAAAAACATTATTTTTTTTTAAATCTAATGGTCAATTAATTCAATCGATATTGACTGATCTTAATCAATTTTAATTAATCTAAAATGATCTATCTGTAAATTCAGTGTATATTTGGATAAATTTTTTTTAGCTTAGATTAACTTTTTTTGAAAAAAAAATTATTTTAACAATGTTTAATCATGTTTGGTAAAATCAGAACAACTTTTGCATAAAATTCAATGTAAAATAAAAAAAATTTAAGTTAATTTTTATAATGCTAAAAATTGAAACTTATGATTCTAACATATAGATTATTCTTTATATTTTGATATGTAAATATCATTTTGTCATCAATCAAATAATTTTTTTAATCATTCTATACTTATTTTGATAATTTAATGTATAAAAATGATTCTTTTTTATATCAATCAAATGAAATAGATTAATTTAAAATCACTTTTTAATTTAAAATATCCAAACATAAAAATAAATCGATTATAATCGATTATTGAAATAATTAAAATTTTTACAGTTGAACCAAATACACATTCAATTATGAGAGTAAATTATAATTATAATAATTAACTAAAAATATGAATTAAAATTAAATCAGTTAAATTGCTCCATCCTGTCTAACTTGATTTTGACAACTCTTTGCTAAGGACCTTTGAGACACCGCCATATTGGTATTTAGCTTTAAATATTATTTTTTTTACACATATTAATGTAATGCACAATCATGATACATATTATTGCCGGAATGCAAACCTGGGTCATTTGCATGGTTGGTCGCCATTATAATACAACATCTTTTTGATAAGTTATATAAGTAAAGGAAATCAATTACAAAAATCAAGGTTATAATTCAGAGTTTAATTTTGATAAATTATTAGTGTAAAGTTAATTTTTAAGAAAATGATATTACTTAATTACGTATTATCACATTATTAAAATAATAATTTTGAAGTAATTATAATTATAATAAACTAAAAAAAAGTTAATTATTTTAATGTCATGACAAATAAATTATTTCTACCTGCGCCAATCATATTAGTTATTAAGTTAAACTAAAGTTTGGTCTCTATGAGTTATATTTACTTTTTAATTTAGTTTCTATTTTTTAAAATCAAGCCTCATATTTATTAATATTTTTAAAATAATTTTTGTCATTAATTTTTATTTTAGCACAGTTAATTTAATTTATACTAAGCATTTTACTTATTGGATAAAAAATATTAATTGAGATGAAATAAGCGTCTTGAATAAAGAAACACTTATTCTATTAGCCAATTAATAATATTATAATAGTATTATAACATAAATTAATGACAAAGACTATTTTAATAACTTTTATAAATATGAAGACTGATTTAAAAAGAAAAAATTAGAATGACTAAATTGAAAATGAATTTAAACTATATAAACTAAATCTTTAATAAAACCTAGTTATTACAAAAAAAAAAACCTGCAGCAATCAAAACAATGATATTATTTTGGAATAATATCTTTACAAATTAAATTATTTTAGAATCATATTTTTTTATTTTTCTATTTGGAATGTCTTCCTCTCTAACTCTCTAGGCAAATGCAAGTGCAAACGATCATGTTTCTTCTCTGTGTGAAATTTAAGATAATATTAAAGATTATATAATAAATTAATAAATTAATTATCATTTTTAATAATTTTGATTTTTTTAAATTAAATAATATTTTTTAATAATTCTTAATATTATTTTTTAAAATAGTTGTCTTTTTTTTATGCTAATTGCTTTTATTGATTCGTCGTTAAATGCAGTTCAAAATTAAAAACCAATACTGTAAAAATAAAATCAAACAGTGAATCAATGAGATTTTTTTATTTAAGTTCATTCGGTTTGTTTGTGGTGGAATTGGCTAATTTCATAAAAGTAATTATCGTGTAATAAAATATAAAATATAAAATATGAAAAACATTAATATTTTTTATCTAATGGTCAATTAATTCAATCGATATTGACTGATTTCAATCAATTTTAATTAATCTAAAATGATCTGATTGTAAATTCAATTATGAGAGTAAATTATAATTATAATAATTAACTACAAGTATAAATTAAAATTGAATCTGTTAAATTGCTCTATCCGGTCCAACTTGATTCTGACAACACTGCCAAGGACCTTTGAGACACCCCCATATTGGTATTTAGATTTAGATACTAAAGTTTTTTTTGACACATTAATGTAATGCACAATCATGATACATATTATTGCGGTTGACGGGAATGGAAACTCGAGTCATTTGCATGTTAGGTCGCTATTATAATACAACAGCTTTTTGATAAGTTATATAAGTAACGGAAATCAATTACGAAATTGAATGTTATAATTTAGAGTTTAATTTTAATAAATTGTTAGTGTAAAATTGTTTTTTAAGAAAATGTTATTACTTAATTATGTATTATCATATTATTAAAAAATAATTTTGAAATAATTATAATTATAATAAACTAAAAAATGTTAATTATTTTAATGTCATGACAATGAAATTATTTTCTACTCGCGCCAATCATATTAGTTATTAAGTTAAATTAAAGTTTTGGTCTTTACAGTTTATATTTATTTTTAATTTAATTTTTATAATTTTTTTAAAATTAGGCCTCATATTTATAAATATTTTAAAAATAGTATATGTCATTAATTTTTATTTTAATACCATTAATTTAATTTATACTAAGAATTTTACTTATGGATAAAAGAATGTTTATTAAGAAAAAATAAACATCTACTAGAATGAATAAATACCTTATTAGATATTTTATAGAGAAAATGAGTATATTAAAAAAATTTATTAAATAAAAAAACACTTATTTTATTAGTCATCTAATAATATTATAACAGTGTTATTAAAAAAATTAAATTATTACATAGAGACTATAGAGATTAATATTTTAATTTAACCTAGTTATTAAAAAAAAAACAAAAATAAACCCGCTGCAATCAAAACAATAAAATAATTTTAGAATAATATCATTACAAATTAAATTATTTTAGAATCACATCTTTTTATTTTTCTATCCCAAATGCCTTCCTCTTTGACTCTCCATCTATAATAACTAGATTAACACACACACGATGC
Organism: Ormosia emarginata; assembly: GCA_029884605.1. Taxonomy (NCBI): domain Eukaryota; kingdom Viridiplantae; phylum Streptophyta; class Magnoliopsida; order Fabales; family Fabaceae; genus Ormosia; species Ormosia emarginata. The sequence goes on from JAQQTP010000082.1 coordinate 75,464,498, forward strand.
ACGTGTAAGTTTCGTAAGAAATATATATTTATTTTGTGTGATATTTGATATAATATTAAAGATCATATAATAAATAAAATTATTAAATTAATGATTATTTTTAATAATTTTAACTTTTAAAATTAAATAATATTTTTAATAATTCTTAACATTATTTTTTTAAAATAGTTGTTTTTTTTTATGCTAATTGCTTTTACTGATTGCCGTTAAATGCAGTTCAATATAAAAAACTAGTACTGTAAAAATCAAATCAAACAGTGAATTAGTGAGATTTTTTATTTAAGTTCATTCAGTTTGTTTGTGGTGGAATTGACTAATTTCACACAAGTAATTATTGTGTAATAATATAAAATTATTTATAAAATATGAAAAATATTAATTTTTTTTAAAATATAATGGTCAATTGATTCATTCAATATTGACTGATTTCAATCAATTTTAATTAATCTAAAATGATCTAATTGTAAACTCAATTATGAGAGTAAATTATAATTATAATAATTAACTAAAAGTATGAATTAAAATTGAATCGGTTAAATCACTCCATCCTGTCTAACTTGATTCTGACAACTCTGCTAAGGACCTTTGAGACACCACCATATTGATATTTAGATTTAGATATTAATTTTTTTTTGACACATATTAATGTAATTTACAATCATGATACATATTATTGCCGTTGACCGGAATGGAAACCCGAGTGATTTCCATGTTAGGTCTCCATTATAATACAACAGCTTTTTGATAAGTTATATAAGTAAAGGAAATCAATTACGAAATTTAAGGTTATAATTTAGAGTTTAATTTTAATAAATTATTAGTGTAAAGTTATTTTTTAGAAAATGATATCATTTAATTTTGTATTATCACATTATTAAAATAATAAATTTGAAGTAATTATAATTATAATAAACTAAAAAAATTTAATTATTTTAATGTTATGACAATGAAATTATTCTCTACCTGTGCTAATCATATTAATTATTATGTTAAATTAAAATTTTGATCATTATAGTTTATATTTATTTTTAATTTAGTTTCTATAATTTTTTTTTAAAAAATTAGGCTTCATATTTATAAATATTTTTAAAATAATTTCTGTTATTAATTTTTATTTTAACATCGTTAATTTTATTTTAATATTGTTAATTTAATTCATACTAGTCATTTTACTTGTTGGATAAAAGTATGCTTATTGAAAAGAAATAAATATCTACTAGAATGAATAAATATGTTATTTGATATTTTATAAAAAAATAAACATATAAAAAGTATTTATTAAATAAAAAACACTTATTTTATTTATCAACTGATAGTATTATAATAGTGTTATAATATAAATTAATGACAAAATTTATTTTAATTTTTTTATAAATATGAGGAATGGTTTAAAAAGAAAAAATTATAAAGACTGAATAAAAAATAAATTTAAACAATAAAAACTAAATTTTTAATTTAGCCTATTTATCACAAAAAAACAAAAAAAACCGCAGCAATCAACACAATAAAATTATTTTGGAATAATATCTTTACAAATTAAATTATTTTAGAATCATATCTTTTTATTTTTCTATCCCGAATGTCTTCCTCTCTGACTCTCTATCTATAATAATATATATATATATATATATTTTGGAATAATATCTTTACAACTTATAATTTTGCTAATTTTTTTAGCCTAAAAAAAAAAACTTAGCTAATTTTTCGCGCGCGGACAACAATTACCTTACGTCATTGTCTATATAAACGAATTCGCAATCTATTTTTGTATCTGCAATCCTTTTGCTTGCATTTCAACACTAGACCAATTCTCATTCAGCGGCGTTCAATGGATTCCTTGCAACATGAGAAAGCCAATACCATGCTTGAAAACATCTTGCGTTTCGTTAAGCTCTCTGTAGTTCTCTGGCTTTTTTCTCAATCCTCTTGGTTCCCCATCACCCTCCAAGCATTCTGGTATTCCTACGCTAAGTTGATGTTGCTCTTCAACAACTCTTTCTATACGTTTCTGCTCCTAAATGCGATCATATTCTCCCTCTACGCACTCTCCAACAACAAAAACGGTGCTTATTCCCTCGATTTTTACGAGGAATTTCTCAATCACAGCGAGTCTCGCCTCAAGATAACAGAACCTGTGGTAGTGAACAATCCAGAAGAGTCCACTCCAGAAAAAGAGAAACCAGTCACCTTTTCGAAAGTTGGAGAGTCATCACCAGTTTTGGACGAAACTGTCACGGCGGTTACTGAGACCACAACGACCACGACATGTTGCACGACCGCGAGTACGAGGAGCATGACTGATAATGGAGAGAAGGTTTCTGAGAAAAAATGTTATCTGAGGGTTCAGTCGGAGAGTTTTGAGCGGCGTGTGGTGGTGGCTCCACGGCGAGAGTTCAAGAGGGTCAACACAATTTTCAGCGGGCAACTGCAGGGGCGACTGTGCTATGACGAACACTTGAGTAAAGAGGAACTCAATCGCGCCGTTGAGGAGTTCATCGCTAAGCAGAGAATGCAGTGGGTGGGGGAATCTGAGAAAACACAGTATTTGGGTTTCAATCAGTGAAAACAAAATGTTACAAGTGGTACATAATAGAAATTAGGGGAGTACCGAAGGAAAATCTATTTTTCGTTGACTAATGTACAGTAATTGATCCCATTTCTTAGGGATTTAATTCAGTGGAGTATCTTGTTTTGATTTTTATATTAATGTCATTTCTACTTGTCTTCTATCTTTTGTGCGTGTTTGATTCGTTACCATGGGATTGGCGCCAAATACAATGTCAAATTGAAATTGGGTAATGCAATTGCAGTAAAGAGTAGAGTAGGTTGTGGTTTCGAACTGATTTCCCGTAAATACAACACAATCATGAATCCCGTAATCTGGGATGATTTACTATATTCTCTGCTTAATCTGTGTTGGTTATTTTTCTACTAATGTTTTTGTTTGAATTTTTCAATGACACAAGATATTATTAATCTGAGGTCAACTTCTAACGCCATTTCGAAGGAGATCCTTGAAACTTTGGGGAGGATGCTCTTTCATATAGTCAAATGAGGTAGTTTTAACGTGATAAGCTGACTTTTTGCCGATTGATGTGCAGCATTAACGTGATTAAATTATCTTATTTCAGATACCATCAAGGATTTTCGATTACACAATCAATATTCAGAATTAAACCTTATTATTCTTTCATTTAATTCTTAACACTAAAATTCAGCTCCTATGAAATAGGAAAGATTTTGCGGCTGATTGATGTCGGTGGAAACAAGCAAAGGCCAACCATAAGCGGAGATTCTGCACTGGTTTCTGATATTGGGCGGCGAAGGTTACCTTTTGTAAAAAGGAAGGTGGGTCAGTCACATTAGTACCATCCTTTTCTGGTATTTACTTGATTGATGTAAGGATATTCACATTTCCGTACATATTACATCAATTTCCTAGGAGTGTAATCTTCTGACTGAAAAATCAATTTTTGCTATTTGCGATACTTTAGCAGTCTTTAATTTAGTAGGTTAATTGAGGTTGTGTTTGATATAAATAAAAATAAAAAGTAATTTGATTTGATTTGATTTGATTTAAAAATTAAATTTTGTATTTATTTTTTTATTTGATTTGATTTAAAAATTAAATTTTGTATTTATTTTTTAAAAAAGATAAGATTTGAATTAATTTAAAAATTAAATTTTGTATTTATAATTTATTAAGATAAAAATTAATTTGATTTAATTTTATTATTTTATATTTTAATTCTTATGAAAAATAATTATTAAAGATAAAATAATTTATTTATTTCAAATCAAATTAAATTTTAATAAATTTTATCAAATTTAAAAAAATTTTTAAAACAAAAATAATAAAATTTATAAGATTTTAAAAATTAAAATATTTATTATTTTTAATATTTTAAATACAAAATTTAATTAAATTTAATTTACAAATCAAATTATTTTTTTTTATATGTTCCAAACATACTATGAGCGATTTTAGTTTGCCAAACTTTCTTACTTTTCCTTCCGCTTACTTCATATGTTTTCTTTTCAGCTATTGGATAAGTGTGGTGTGTCGCTAACTAGCTATCATTGGTTTGTCCACACTAAATAAATTGGCAGTGTTCTTCTCTTTTATTCCCTTAACATAATCAGGGTTTGATAGGGATAAAACATGACAAATAAAAAGCAGGCACTCATGGTGAAAGGCTGGCAGGTAGATATGTGGAAGAGTATGTTATATACTTGATTACAGAATAAAAATGTCTTCTTTAATTAGTCTTCAATTCCTATTTTGGTATTTTCCTTCTCCTTGTGATTTTTGCATAGTGCTTCGAGGGACCCATTTAAAGAGAAAAGAAAATAAACACGAACACAAACAGAGAAAAATTCTTACCTAAATTATGGGCATAATAGTTAGGTGCATTAAATCAATCAGGACTTGATATTTTTATAGAACACCATAAAATTAATTGTGAAACACAAAAATCTATGAAAATATTAAATCTTAATTAGCTTAGTATATCTAACTGGATGTTCATAGTTTAGATAAGAATCTCTCCACAAACAGAATACATGAAGAGTAGTAGTTTATGCGATGGTGGTTGGAACTTGAATAACAAAATAATGCACCATTCAGGCTATTGAGGTGCTCTATTCTGTTGTATTATCCACTCGCAGAGCAAAGTATACAACAAAAGAGAGAAATAATATGGTCTTGTTTATTATCACCCAACATATTTTCTCTTGGATTGTCTGTCCTCAGGGAACCAACCTTATATGCTTCTAAAATTGCACCATACCAATAATACTCAATAAGCCATAAACTAAACGTTCTCTAAATCAATCATTTTGATTGATGAGCCCCTCCGACTGTGCCATACCTCAAAACTTGGCCCCCAATACTGAAAATGAAACCCAGGCATATTTACTGTGTTTCAAACCATCGAGTTAAAATCTACTTTCTTTTCTTGAATGAAAAGAAGCATAGTTTCAGTTATTTCGGCCAATATTAGACTTCCTTTTTTACAAAACTAAATTGACCATCTATAGCTTTTTAAATCTTCCACATGTTTAAGTTTCAGAACTTCAGATTTTGGAATGAACTTAGCTTTAAAAACCAGTAAACATGTAATATAATAGTATAATATAACAAAGTCTCAACTGAACTCGCTTTTTATTTTTAAAGAAGGAATTTCTTCAGACATTACTGCTGATGCGTTTTCTTCAATTACAAGTTCTGTTTATCATATCTTTTTTTTATTTCAGATGAAGCAGAACCTTGTCACCACTCAACTGAACTGACTCGTCGCAATTGCTTGTTATTAGTAATTACTCATTACAATTATTAAAAAGTGATAGCTTTTCAATTAATATATATTTTGTGCGGAAAAAGTGAAATTAAACTAATCCAAAAAGAATCTAAACATAAAAGTATCTTTGTTTTCCTTTTTTGTTCATTTTCAAACCAGATATGTTATTCTTCTTGTCTCTGTGCTCTAGTGATTAATCATTACCCCAGTCCATTGGTTTTGTCTTGTCGTCTCCCTCTACTGCTGATTAGCTGTCATATACTCATATGTCCAACTGGGGTTCATTTTCTGGCTTAGTTTTCTCCAGGTGGGTCTGCAGCCCTTTTTTTAGTTGGTAGAAACACCATTTAAAAGCTTTTCTGTACCAAACCATTGGCAACTGCTCCATCAGATTTCAGTGTGTCCTGCTTCATATATACAAGAGATTCTTCTCCACCAACCTGTTATAATTTTCACTATTTCTTATATTCTTTCTTCTGCCGTTATACTGCTAACACCACAACAAGGAATTGATTTAGATTTGAGAAGACCTCCAGTCGCTAGATTACTCTAGGCAGGTAAGGGAGCTGCAAGGTCAACATCCTAACCTATAGAATGACTACATAAGAGATATATAATATCCAAATTGCAACAAATTGTTTACACAACAGATAATGTTTGTCCCCACACCGGTTTTTCTAAAATATAAACAACTGCCGACTTTTGATGCTTTATGTTTTTCAAGTATCCATTTGCTCATATAACTTATGTTGGCTGCTTCTCATATTGTTTTCGATTAATTAATCCTAGCTGTGTTTGAAATAAATTCCAGAGTCGCAAGTGTTCAAGACCCTCACACTGAAAAAGACATTAGCATGGTGCTAGAAGTGAAGTAGATGGTAACCTCATTGAAGAGCTTCCTTCAATGGTTTTAGCATATCTAAAGATAGGTGGCCCAAGAAAGTAGTTGCTTGCTGACAAATAGTCGTAACGTGAAACATTTCATTTCAATTTGTGTTTCCCTATTTACACGGTTGTTATTTGTTAATCATTTCTGTCTATTTTTTGACTTCCAATTATTTGAATAGTCTGTATATAAAAGTTGCACTCAATTATCAAAATATTTAATTCCTTAAAAGCACATTAAAAAATAGTTTAATTAAAGTTTTTTTATACTATTAACTAATTATGCATCATCATATATTTGATTTTTATATAATTATTGTAAAAGTCAAACATTTGTGATTATGTAACAATACGTGATTGAATGATAGTGTAAATAATTTTTATACTGATATTGCATTTAAATTAAATCTTTAAAAAAATTAAATTTATTTTATATTATTCATTTATTTTATTATTCTTACTAGAATATGTTAAATGACTAAATTAATGAGAACAAGATTGTCAATTCTAACAATTAAAATTAAAATCAAATCAAATTCACTCAAATTCAATCAAATTTGAGTGGGTTTCAATTTGTACACAATTAAAATAAAAAAATTCTCAAATTAAATCAATTTTTATTACATAACTTTTCAATCAAATGATTTCATTTATAAATCAAATTAATCTTTAAAATATTTGATTCTAAAGTATGTCCAAATTATTAGTGGCGATTCTGATTCCCCTCATCCATTTTGGTTTTGGTTGTAGCATTGCCAACTACATTTGTAGAGAAAAAAAAAAACCCAGGAGAGTGACATTAATCGATTATTGAGACAGAAAAGAGTCTCTTCATAAGGAAAACAAAGTAGTAAATGTAGAAAAAAATCTAACTGTATTTGTATGGCACTCATTAACTCCTTTCATTATTTGCATTTTTATGGTTGGGTCATCCTGGCAGTTCTTTTAAATTTTTAATTACTGCTCATATTTCAAACTGGACAGAGAAATGAGTCAAAATTGGCATCGTTATCTTTGCACTGTGATCAGAAGTGCAGCGTTCGTCTATAGATGGTTTTACTCCCTTTGGATTGTTCTGGCAACTGGCTGACAGACAGTGAGAGACACCTTGTTTAATTTTAACCGTGCACTTCAACTTCAACGGAAAAGTTAAAAAAAAATGTAGTCTAGAAAGCTTGGAATTTTCTACCATATATTGCAGTTGGTATGTTCATTGTTCACAAACTATAAAGCACGGATACTTTATAATATTTACTATACTTGTGTCGGATATGTATTTGTATCCGTACTAGATATTTGATAAATATTAGGTTAATTTTTTAACAAAAGTCATATTTTTATATTATATACGTATCGTATCCGATATCTGTATTTGTATCCGTGCATCATAGTTCACAAATGATAACGAGGGCTTCGATTTTTATTTTATTTTTTCACTTGAATAGGGGTAAGAATGCGACACATATAGAAGTCAGTAAATTTGATTTTATAATGGGATAAAATATGCTTTTATGTGAAATATCTTGTACAATACACAAACTAGTAATTGCAATATTACAGGACATGTGAGTTAGCTAGACACTTGTTACTCGAAACTTATAATGGCCAATCCTGTATCTACAGCTAAAGGCTTCAAGTTCTCGTCTGAATTGCTTGCAATTGTAAATCCTTATTATCCAATCATATAGTTTTGTTTGTGTCCTCCTTCATAGATGTCAAACGTACCGGACACCCACTCTTAAGTTTTGTAAAAAGCGCCCATTTCTGAATACTTGAGTCTGAATCAACCACCTTCCACCTGAATACATGCATTACAGCCATTTCATTACTTTAGTATTTTACTAACTGGCTTCCTTAGCTTCTAGCAGAATCAAACACACAAAATCAGCATTTCGACCAAAATTAAATTAATGTGATCAATGATGGAAAATACCCACTTGTAAGTGGTGATGAGACGGTGGAGAAACACCAACATCATGGCTTTAGCCATGTTCTTCCCAAGGCACGCCCTTCCTCCCATCCCAAAAGCTAGGAAGCTGTATGGTTTTGACTCAGCCTGTTTGAATTGACTGGAACGGTTTATCTTGTGATTTGCGAATATTAAAATCCCACAATTTAATTTTTGTTCTGTTTCTCCAATTATAATATTACATGATAGATCATGCTCGGGTTAAACAAGGGGGGGGGGGGGGGGGGGGGGGGGAATGACCGAAAAGAAAGAAATAAAGGGCTCCAAGGGTAGACTTACAGGAAATCTTGAAGGATTGAACACATCCGGATTACTGTGCACGGTAGGATCAAGGTGTATCGATCTAGCATCAATATTAACGTTCCACCCTTTCTTGATTTTAAATCCTATATAAGTAATCATTAACTAATGAGTAATAATACATACACAAAAAGTCTCTCACAGACACTTCCATCATAATCATTCACTTTTTTTTTTTTTAATAAAATATAAATTTATTTCTTTATATTTATTACATTTATTTTATCAATTAAATTATGACATATATATATTTTAAAAAAAATAAAAAAATATTAATAAACACATATCATAATTTGATTAATAAAATAAATATAATAGATATATAAAAATGAACTTAAGTTTTATTTTTTTTTTCTCTCTCTTTACTTTTTCCCTTCTATCAACAATGCTTATGGAATTTGTGTACTATTTATACCCAAAATTTTTGTACAACTAACATTTCCTTTAAGTAATTATATGTATGAAGTTTTTCCTTTCAATTTATACACAGTATACGCATACGTAGAATATATATATATATATAGGAACCTTCAATCTCACAGTCCTCGACTGCTACTCTGGGCAACCACTGTACTACAGATGCCATCCTTAACGCTTCTTTTACGACCTGCTCGTGAGCAATTAATTTGTTAAAAGATCCCATAATTTAAGAGGAACAACTCCGCAATATGCACAAGATTGGTCTGGCCTCACTAGCAAAATTTGATGAAGCAGCCAGCACATTGCATAAAAGTACAACAGATAATACACACCTTAGAAGCATATGGCATCTCATTAAGAGCCTCAAGTGTAAGAAACGCACTTCTTGTACCTTTTTTCTCAATCTGAAGTTGCTCCTTCTGTTTAACCAACAAACTTCAGGAGTTTCAACACCAAGAAAAAAGTGTAGATAGAACAATGTTGAAAACAAAACCAAGTACAAAAATTCACTGACCATAAGCGTATTAAGAACCTCCTGATTCTCATCCACAAATTTGACCATCCATGTCATTGCAATTGCTATCGTGTCCTGTCCTGCAATATAGAACCTGATATAGCGAAAGTTGGTGGACTTCATATTCGGGGTTTGATAGTACTAATCTTTACCTGCAGTTATCATAGTTAAGATATTATCTTTGATCTCTCTATCTGTTAGCCTTGTTTCTTCATCCTCGTTTAATTTATTATCATCTTCTAAAAGTTGTTGAAGAAAATCTTCATGGGGAGTTGCTATTCCACTTCTTCTTTCACTGATCTCCTTCTCCAATATGTCCATAATTCTTTTTCGAGCCTGCATTATCACTTGAAAGCTTAAATTACCATTGCACTGAGTGAAACAGAAAAATTTGTAACTACTTATACTTAAAAAAAAAATAAAACCTTCAAATTCCAAAAGCAAAAGGCTTATTCTATCACAATACGTAGATCATCCATAAGCCTTTTCCCTTTTTTCTAAATTATATTTTGGGGTTCATGCATGCTCTTGATCAATTTGGCTATAATTTCATATTAAGTGTCATTAGAAGTAAATTAGTGATGAGTGCTTTTGTGAACTTCTTGGAAATTTCATGCTACTATTTCACCCAAAAAAAAAAACAGAAAAAATTGGTGTGACAAGCCTGAGCGTGATGACCTGTCATACACATTTTGGGCGTCAAAAGCTACTTTTGATATACATTATTAAAAATTTACAGACTATATTTTGAAAACTTGGAATAGGATGCAGCCCAGTTTGTTTGTTTCACGTTATGGGCCCAGCCGAAAGAGCTGTCAACGCCTTGATTTGTATACTTGATGGAGAATTAAGGCTCATCAGGTAATGGACCGGACATGATTTGTATACTTAGTTATTTACCTCAACGCCTTTGTAGAATCTGGTCCAGGGTAACCTCAAGCGGAATGCAAGCATTGCTTCAAGTACACAAGCAACCTCCTTTTGCATCACCTCTAATTCATAGCCACTCTCAATGCTTATCAGCACCTTGCACATCGCCTTACAAGCTAGCTGCATTACAAACATTATCAGTACAATCACAAATTCACCTCCGATTTATCTCTACTATTACAGAAAAGTTTTTAATCTTTGTCTCAAAAAAGTTTCTAAAATTCAAATGTTTGTTCAATAAACAAATAAAAAAGTATATGGCTACAAAAGAATTTAAAATTACAATGAGACATTAAAAAAAAAAAGAATTTGCACTTCATTTTATTTCTTCACTTTTATTCTTGCCACATACCTTGAGTGCTTCATCTTGTATGACCACAATGGATCCACATGTCCAACTACTCATAGCTTCAAGAACCAGTGCATCGAATAGTTCAACGAAGGAGGACAAAGAATCGGTTGAGAACAAACTGAAGAGACGCCCGCGAATGAGTTTGTGATGATGGTGAGCAGCACAGAGCAAGCTATCGGGTCCAACGAGCTCCGCCATTGACTTTATGTACCTCTTTGAGAATTTCCCTCCCTCGTTGTTTAGAATCGCTTTTGCTGACTCCGTGCTCGAAATAAAAACGTGCGTTTCCCCAAACAACTTGGTCTTGAAGCAATTTCCATATCTGACACATCCAAGTCCTCTCCGTTACTATTGGCTACTAACTAAAATTTTTCATCAAGCACCAGCATGTTAATAATCATTGTTTCTTTTTCTCTCCTATCCATGTGAATTATATATAATCAAGTTTTAAATTGATGTTTATTGACTTGATTTACAGGAAAAAATAAATCCACAAAAGTACGTCAGAATCTTCAGAAACCCATATGAATTCATGTCAATAGGGCAGGGAAGAAAAACAATTGTGCATGACAGATCGTCTTCTATATTTTGACAAACGCACTACAAATATCCCATCTAGTTCAGAAAATTAAACTCGTTCATTGATCACCAATTAATTTGGCTATCAATGTTTTTATTTTACTTTTCACAATTTTTACATTATTGCGAGGCTACATAACGATGCTTACCTAATATCTAAGCATACAACTGAGTAATTCTTAGTTCGAATCATGAGACGGGTTAGGACGAATTTATTTTAACTCAAATTTAATCTAATATTTTAATTAGGTTAATTATTTGGACTTTAACTCAATTTGATCATAATTTGACAAATGATCGGTTTAATCCAAAAATAAAATAATTTTACAAATATAAACATTTGAATAACTAAGTAACTATGAAGCACATACACGGACAAAGATATGAGACACGAATACATGAATACATCAAATTCAAAAAATTATAAGGACACACATCAAATTATATAATATATATATATATATATATATATATATATATATATATATATATATATATATATAAATTAAAGAACTTGGTTTATGTATATATATATAATTATAAAATTTAAGAAAAAGATTTATAATTAATTAATATCATTTTTATAAGTTTAAAAATTTATAATATCATAATATATGTCATATGTGTTAATATTTACTACTTAGTAAACTCCTTCAAAAAATATGAAGTATAATTTCTTTTGACATTTTCTAAAAAATCTCATAAACTAACTTCTCATAACAGAATTAACCATGTATAAGTACATGCACATCCAACAAAATTAACTAGAGGGAAAAGTAATGTGAGGCAAACTTCCGTGACGGCGGAGTGAACGGCTTGGCACGAGCAGATGTAGAGGGAATAAATAAAAATAGTAGTGTGTGAAAAGATAAAACTTAAAAGTCTAATAGTGACGTGTGAAAAGATAAAACTTAAAATACTGGTATGTGAAAATAGTGGCTTGAGATGTTAGTCTTGTGATTGGGCTTGAGTGAGTTGTGAGCTTACTAATTAGACGTTAGTCATGAAAATTGATTTTTTTTAAAAAAATATTAATGGATCATGTTCAAGTCGTGTTCTAGACATATCTAAGCGTATTCGAATTGTGTCAAAGACGTGTTCAAGCTCAAAAAAAATAAAATTTTTAATCAGACACTCAGGGCAGGTGTGTTGTACAGGCGTCCTAATGTGTCTGACACATACACGTGTCCAACACACTGACATGCCTAAAAAACGGCGTGTCCATGCTTCATAGCTAAGTAATAAGATTTTAGAAGTAAAAAAAAAAAGTATGCGGTGTTTTACAATATATATTTTAAATAGTTCATATCAACACAAATATATTATAATGTTATGTAAAAATATTAATTTAAGTTAATTTTTTTTATTTATAACTAATTGCTAAAAAAATTATAAGTTTTAAAATATTATATAATACTAAGTTGGATTGGAACAACTCGAAGCATGACCCTAACTTGATATGAAAATACATTAGGTCTAATTCATAGAATCAAAATTCATCTAAATTAACTTTAGGTCAAGATGAATCATTAGAACGTGTCGAATTTTGAACTCTCCTGATTAGCATGGTCCATTATAAGCATTCAAAATATTTTTAACATGTGTAAAATTTTAGAATCTAGATAGAATTGCACATATTTTACACAACACATAAATATTTTAGTGGCTAAGAGATAATATATTAACACGTGTCTAACTAAGAATTTCACGTAAAACTTCCTAAGTGTTAATGTATTTGAACTACAACTTAGTTCACTTAATTAATTATGTTTTTATCAAGAACAAAGATACTGTGTCTTGTGTTTTTGAAGATGTAGTTGTGACTACATAAGGTCCAATGGACATCATTCAGTCAAGGACAAAACCAACAACAACAGATAGGGACAAGAACAAAGGGAAAGAGAGCCTTTGAGTAGAATGGGATGTATTACCGGAGGCCGCGAACTCGGACAAATTCATAGACTCCTTTGCTGCTGTTGATGGCAGCCATGAACTGCGGTGTCTCTCCTACAAACGGTAATCCCCGATTTCCTGGAGGAATGCCGACAGCGGACTTGTTATTTTTGCACCAAAGCGCCCATGCTTTTTGACATGACAAAAACAGCAACAAGAGACCGACATAGTAACAAAAGTAAGGATGCTCCTTTACCAATTGGGAAAGCATTTTGGTTCCTCTCCGTCTTTGGTGGCTGAATAAACAATACTGCTAGTGCTACATATATAGTAACATATTTTTATTGTTTACATTAGATTGACAACCTCAATATTCACGAGGGAGAAACGTGCACGGTTTAGAAAGTTATGATATGGCCGACAGGCACTAGAGCAGATTTTGAAACATTGAGGCTTCCACTTTGAATTTGAAGTGGGACAATGCGTAAGCCCTTCTCAACATTACCGGGAGATATTTGATAACTTGTCTAATCATGCTTGATAATCAGCTTTCCCGCTGCCAATGGCAATCACTAGTAGTAGTCATGAGTGATTCCATTGTTGATGGGCTTAGGCAACTAGTCTAGAACCATCTCCAACTTGATTTGATTTTTGGTGGGCATCATCAACTTATTTATTTATACAAAAAGTTCACTGTGTCGTTCAATGTTTTGCTATGCTCTATTTCATGGCCTTAGTTGATAAGAAATTTTTAGGTGAACATGATTTATTACATTATTATTTAAGCATTAAAATTATTATTTGATATATGTAAAAATATTATTAATTATTAATATAATTATATAATTATTCTCATTATTTTATATATGTCAAATAATGATTTGAGTGTTTATGATAGACCATATCTACTTAAAAATTATTCTTAATTGAGATGTTAATCCAACGGTTCAATTTGGTTGTTGGTGCGAGGCTGATTGATTTCTTCAGCAAGTAGTGACTGGTCTCGTTTATGGGAACAATTTCAATCACGCGTGACATCCAAAATCCAAATTGAAGCACAAACAGGTAGCCAGCTAATGCAAGAACAAATGATCCTTCAGGAGGAGTTCACCCCCCGTACCTACGAAAATAGCCCAGCCATTATGTGATGTGACTCCCGAATGGGTTTCCAGCATGGACTCAACCAAGGCCCTTATGGTAGCAGGCCGAATGAGTCATTCTGAAAGTCCACTCCACCATCCCAATCCATTCTGGGCCATGCTATTCTGGCTGGACGGACCACATTCGTGAAGGTAAAGAAAAGCCCCGGGTTACTTGAGGTTTTTTCTAAGCTTTAATTGGATTTTACTGTTACAGGAACATGAAAAATCAAAACAGAAACGCGAGCGTTTTACCTCTTTTTTTTTGGTTTAAGAATCACAAACGATGAAGGATCTCACTCAGCCGAAAAGAAAAGCCAAAAAAATTAGTTAGCTAATAGCATAGAGTACTGGAACTGCACGCAGTGGAATAGAAATAAAATACTAGCATTCCTAATAGGTATTTTAAGTTTTGCTTTGATTATTTCATTGATTGATTTAGAGTGTCTTGTTACTGTTTGATGAAATGCTTCACCGATGTTTGATGAAATGCTTCACCGATCATGATGGATTAATCATTCAGGTGAAAGGGGAATTGTTGTTGGATGGAGGTGATTTTAAGGGAAAAGGACGCAGCTGAGTGGGTTTACAGAGGCGAAGGAGCTGCTAATCTTGTTCTCGCTTACACTGGATCATCTCCTCCTTTTGTGCGTTCTTACTCGCTTCTATCTCTCTCTCTCTCTCTTTTCACTGAATTGTTTGATCTTAACAATGTTTTCAATTTCAAAGCTAAATGTGTTTTGGCGATGTCTGTACAGATTGGAAGAGTGATGCGCATACGTAAAGCTCCAAGGAATGACGCACTGGCAATGAGGAGTCCCTCTGCTTTAACTGCGCATGAACGCCTCTTGTGGAAAGATGTAGATGAACTCATATCATCTTCAGACAATGAAATTGCAGGGCAACTCTTTGTCCAGCACGTTATGAAGCCATTGCTTGGTTCCAAATATGTTGATGCTGGGGTATGTTGTTGTTACTGTTATCACAAACCCATTAACTGAAAAGAAGTGGTTATTTCTATCATCATGTTTGAGGATTCAAAGCCAGATTCTAGTAAATGACCTATCTAGATGTTTTTCCATTTTGATTTCAGTTGAATCCTGTAAATTTAGGCCTTATGGACCCATCTATAAAATGTTTATTGTCTATATTTTAGCTAATTTTGTTATTCATAAAAATTTATTTACCGAATTTTAATAGTTCATGAATTAATCAATCATCCATGCACAAACTTTTTTGAATAAAGTGTTTAAGATGTTACGTGAGCAAGTTAGTGATTATATTCTCTGACCTATACTTTGTTACTTTGTTAGATGCATGTCCTGGTGTCGAGGGAATTTCTTGAATCGGTTGAAAAGGACGTTATTTGCCAACGTCCTGCTTGGCGAGTTGATACTGCTCAGGTTGACACGCATTGTGATTCTGTGCTTCTCATGTCTGATCATTCACTCTTCACTCATGGTATTGAGATGTCTTTATGTGGACTTGCTTCCACTTATTACCATTTTTTTTATTCTTTCACATATAAATTAAATTATCTAAGTATTAGCATGTTCCAATCTGGTTGGGATCCAGGTTTTAGTTTTCACCCAACTTAGGGCTTTAAATACTGATTCCTGAACATGACATTAGACCTTCATTTCATGAGGGACTGAACCCTTACATATTTGGCATTAAAAGAGTTTCTTCTTCAATTCAAATGATAATTTTTTTTTCTTTGTGCATGTAAAATTGTGAAATATGCAGTTACTATGGTCCTTATGTTTCTTTCATTTAACACTGTTTAGTTCCTTGCTAAGAAATCATCCATCTGTAGAAGTGAGAGATGCAATTACCTACTGGCTACGGTGCATGCTTGGATTATTTTACCTCCCTTGGGTTGGAATCTAAACATGCACTATAGGTCGTTGCAAGATATGCAAACTTTTAGTGGGAAAAAGTAATGTAGGGAGGCAAAATTACGTTGGGGTGGAATCCATCATGCTATTAATCATTTGAGTATTCTGTTAAGATGCTTAATCTAACTCCAAATAGAAAAGCCTAATTCACACCCCTGCAGCCTTTCATTTTGGATGTTGTCTCTTGTAATATTAATCTAGTAAACAGGTGATTTAAGTTTTCTAAATTATAACTCTATAACATATTTGCAAAACATTTGAAAGTTCTGTTGCGAGCTCTGTTTCATTTCAGGTATTCTAGAATCTAGCTCCTGCATATCTGTTGAGATAAAGGTATGCTCTCCATAATGTCATAGATTACTATTCTTTGGCAGCACATGTTTCTTTTTTCTCCCATTAGACAATACCTTAGTTTAAAACTTTAAATTGATTATCTCACCTGCTCCCCTTCTTCTCTCTTTTGCTTGGTTGTAACCTTTAAAGTATTGTTTTGAAGTAGCCCAAATGCGGATTTCTTCCTCATTCAAGATTCATATCCGAAGGAACTGCTATCAAAAGGAGGATAACTCGCTTTGAAATGCACCAAGCCCTGAAATTGCATCAAGGAGAGGTACCCCACTCCCAAAATTTGGCCTTTTATGTTGGTCCAGTTGCTGCATAGTGCATACGTCTTCCTGTTGTCATATCATGTAGTCTCAGTATTTAATCCTTTGTTCTGTTGGTGGTCGTTATTACAATTTCTCTTCAATATACATTATTCTTTTTAACCTTTAAATTTGAGATATAGATTTTTCCAATATCTTTGTAGATATCACTGCAAAGTGAATACAATCCGCTTGATCTGTTCTCCGGATCCAAGGAAAGAATTCAGAAAGCTATCAAGGATCTCCTTACTACCCCTCAAAACAATTTCCGTGTATTTTTGAATGGCTCTCTTATATTTGGAGGACTGGGAGGTGGTGCAGAAGATACAAATTTTTGTATTGCTAAAGCATTTGAAGATGAACTTAAGTCTGTCATTCAAGCTGATGATGGTCTATGTACAGAGAACTTGTTAACTCTCGTTGCTGAGGCTGTGACAAAATCAGGAGTCCTTCATCGGCTCCTGGAGGTTCAGAAGCTTGATAATGTTGACATAGAAGGAGCCATCCATGCATATTATGACATTACGTGCCAACAATGCATGGTATGTAGAGATTTGAGTGAAGAGCAAGCAAAAAGATATACCTCTTTGCATTCTGCTTCATTGGATGAAAGTTTGAGAATTGTAAAGGACTACCTGATAGCAGCAACTGCAAAAGACTGCAGTTTGATGATATGTTTTAGACCAAGGAAAGATGGGGATTGTGGATCTGGATGCAATAATGTATATCTTGAGTCAACTAAGCAAACCTTCGATTTCAAGGTAGGCATCCCTTTACATTTGTTATTATTTGTTTAAATTTGTTTGCAAAGGTAGACAGTTCTTCACATGAATCGTTTGGTTCAGCTTCTGTTGATAGATTTAGTCCCCGCTTGAGAATACTGTTGATTTTCAAAAGCTTCTGTCCTGTAGGTGCTGTGGAAAATCTACTATGAAAGGTTGTTCGGAATTTTGTTTGATGAAAATGATATAAAATCTGCTGTGGATTGCACTTCAATAAAAAAGGTGTTTGGTAAAAATTATTGTAAAAAAGTATCTAAAACTACAAAAAAAAATATATATCGTAAAATTTTGTAGATGCAGGTTTAAATTAGGAAAGGATAAAGTTAGAATTTAAGAGAATCCTCTAGGGTGCTTCTCAAAAGCACTAGAAGAAGCACCCTCAAAAATATTCTATTGAACACAAATCTGTGACTTCTGCTTTCGAGAAAAATGGGGCCTTAATGCATGCACAGACATGCCCCTTTACTCTTTCCTTTTAGGTGTCTGAACTTTTGAACAAGTTTTTCATGACTCATGATTTTATGGCCTATTTTTTAGTTCTTTATTTCAATTGCATTACTTGAGAAAATAGTTCTTGATATCGTATAGTCATTGCAATGATATTTCTTTTATTAAAGAAAAGGAAATAATAACATGCAAAAATTCTCTTCATGGATATTCTAATTTATATGAAACAGGTCTGAATTATTGTCTCTTTTAGCCTTGAATATGATTCTCTTTTTTATATATAAAACAGAATTACAGCTGTAATGCTTGTGACATTGTATATCTGAGTTTAGTTGCAATTTGATCTATATTAGGTGTATTTTATTGACCTGGATTTGAAGCGTTTGAGTAAAATAGAAGAATATTATGAATTAGATAAGAAGATAGTGAGCTGCTACAGAGAAATGATCAAAATGGATCAAGGAAGAAATGAAATCACAAACATGCTAGCATCTAAAGCTGCATATTGAGATTTGATAGACTCTGTTGTAGATGACACTTGAGGAAGATTGCATTGGTAAGTATGAGTAGTTTGATGCTCTTCTTTCCCTCAAAATGTTCTTTTATCTAAGTCTGAAGTTGGAAACTTGTATTTGGCTTCATTTACCCCTCCCCAGGGGTTCAACTTTCTATTTTCTTTATCATAGGGTGTTCAATTTCCTTTTTCTATGTAATTATTTGTGTCTGTATTATCTTTCTATTCCTCCTACTGTTGCATCCTGAAACATCCGGTATTTCATATAAAAATAATTTTATCATATATTTGGTGTTGGTATTATGTATGTTGCATTGGTTGTGGAAGCTTTTGTATGTTATTAATTACAATAAATCCTCGCTCCATTATTATTTCTAATATCTATATCTGTGTGGCCTACAGCAACTTGGCATTACCATTTTACCTGTTGTTCTGAATTAGTTCAACTAACTGACAATAAGACTCAGAATATATGATTTAGCTTTGCAAACTTCATGGTCATAATTATCCGCTAACTTACCAGTGTTATGCAGTAAATGGTAAGCAAAGCCTATTTTGGACCGTGACTTCAGCTCAGATCTGGTTTTTACTTTTGTCAGCCTAGTTTGGCCATGGCTTGACTGATGATCTGTTTGCGCCATACAATGAGCTCATGGGCTGTTAAAGGTTTTTCTTCTCTCTCCCTCTCTTTCTCAGAGACACACACTAAGATTTGTTTATTATCTCAAGTTTGAGTAGGACAAAAGTGACATAAGTAGGTTGGATTTGCGGAAGTGGGTCATGCGTTCACCATTCATACCCTATTGACCAGGATAATTTTTTATTTCAAGCCTTCATTTTCTTTCTTTACAAATTACAACCTTGTGCAGTCCTCCGTGGAATATCAATATCATAAACCATGGATATAGCCATCTGTTTCTCACTTGAAGTGAAGTTACAGCAGTTAGCACTGCAAACCTTGTTGATATCAGAAATCATTACATGATATCGATTAAGGAACATGCTAGAGCTCATAAATAGTTTTGGCACACTTGTTTCCAGAATGAGTTGGCTTGCTGTTGAGTACCTCACCCATCTCATCTCACCCTTAAATGTGTGTATTTTGGACTCCCAAATCATGTCTAAGGTTTCATATTATAGATTCGTTCCACATGATAGCGCTCTTTTGTTATGTGATATATACTGACCTCACTTCTTCTAAAGTCATTCTATCCTTACACTGACATGCTGCGGTACTATTTGAAGTTTTCATTTTGATATAGAATTTCTCTGCCTTTGGTTGGGAAGTACTAACATGACTGACGCACTTGTGTGTTGCAGAAGAGTCTGGCGTCAGTGAAACTGCTCTGTCCAAGGTGCAGGCAAAAGGTGATGAAACTAACAGCAACTAGCAAAGGAATTACTTAAATTGTCCTCAACCTGGCCAAAAACACGGTGACAGTGATTGGTGAAGCGGATCCAATGAGGATCATCAACTAGGTGAGAAAATTCAGAAAAATCAGCAGAAATTGAGTAGAGGCGCCCCCATTGAGATGATGGATGAGAGAAAAGATGCTATTCCTCATAGTCAGAGATGCGAAGTGTGGTATGTGATTGCTGAAGGTGTTAGTTACTGTTCCATTATGTAATCAACTTACAATAATCAGTGTGCTATTTGTACCTATATTAATCTTGCTGTCAAGCAAAATAATTTATATATTCTTAGATAGTAACATTTTTTTTTTAAGTCCAATGTGATTTCGTGAATCCATTACTTTGATGTCAATACCACCGTTTTTCTTGAAAAAAATGTGGCATTCGCAAAATAAGAGAATCCGGACATTTCTAGTGTCTGGTGATCTCTGATTCTCTGGTTTGGTCTATAACATGCATACTTGCATAGACGCAGGCTGCATGAGTATCTTTTTTTTTTTTTTTGGGTGAATTACGCCAAAGGAAACTAAAATTGGGTCAATACCCAAGAGGCAAAATATATATATTTTTTTTCATAATTTTATTTTTGCATTAGGAACAATAATTGCCCATAAAAGAGGTAATTCGGAATACCCAAACATGTGTTCAAATGAAGAAGTCTCTAGTTCACTTCTCAAGTATGTTATTAACATCAGAGACTAAAATATTTACAGTCATACTCGGAAATAAAGACATAGAAGACCAATGTGTAAAGGCAGGAAAAAAAAAGTATTTGTTTACTGTAATTTTATAAATTATTACACACGTCAATTGAGTCTAATCATATTCATATATAAACAAGCACAAAAGTAGTATCGAAACCAACCGAACAGCTCCGTCTTGCACAGTATCTCTTCACCAGCAAACCCCTCTCTGCTTCACAAACGGATTGAACACATTTTTAAGATTTCCTATGCAGGATGATAACTAGCATTTGATTATTTTTAATAGTGTAAACAAGATGCAAATATCTTAACTTACCTTGAATTTTCCTTTTCCTTGACTGTCTATATATGCCATAAGTTCTTCTTGTCTTATCAAAGCTTCGTATAAAGCCTGTTTAGGAAGTGGAACACAATAGTTTATAAATATGCACCAAAAATTGTTACCTCAAAAAAAAAAAAAACCCAAAAACTATTGAACAATCTAGTGCTCAAATATACACCAAAATTTAAAGAAGTGAATAATAATGGCGTAGAAATAATATAAAACGACAGAAGAGGAGCAGATATAACACAGTCCAGGGTTATCCCCTGACCTCTAGGCACTAGAGATAAAAGACAGAGCACGCATGTACCGGGTTTACTACAATTGGTAAACAAGGATACTAATTCTAAGCAGTAATCTACCGACAACGTGTAGCATTGAATTGGAGTTATCTATAGCTATATATAGTGGTCGTGAGTCAAGTGCATAGCTAAGGATTCATACATGAGATAAACTTGGACCTTCGCCAAACATCTATAATGCCGCAGGCGTAAAAACTAAAAACTAACACCAACAAATAATGACATGAAGATTCACTAGCCAATACTTATATATGTTGTAACCTTACAATAAAAAAACTTTGACACCTGAAGCAAGATAATTTGGTGGACAGGCCAATTTAAAGGCAAATAATCGCAAAGAATACAAATTTTTTTCCTTAAAAGTTGGTAGTTGGTAAAACAGCAGGAATTGCTGTCTTTCTAGGCTGAAGCAAATAATGTGATTTTACCTTCTTTGTAGCAATCAGCTCAGCTTCCAATGCATCCACACGATAAACTGCAGCATTCAGCAGCTCCTCTTTTTCATATGGCATCACATTAGGTTTTGACTGTAACATGTCAACTTTCTGTTCAAGCTCACCAAGGCGTTTTAAGGCAGATGGGAGGAGGTTTATCTTTGTGAATCCGGGAGCAGGTGAAGGAGGACGAGATTCCTCCTTGGATATTGAATCAACAGTCATGTTAGGTATATTCTGGGCAGAATCAGATTCAGAGCCCCGTATTCCCTTAGTGACACGAAACGCTATTAAACGAGCAAAAGCAAAAAGGGCAAGAAAGAAGCCCGCCATAACGGCCCAGATATATGCACAGTTGCCATCAGGAGATTTTTCAGTACTCGATGGAAAATTTTCTGCAATGAATATCAGCACATTAAGGACATACTTTTCTTGGATGCCAAGAATTCTGAGTACTTAATATCCCAATCTATAACCTACATAGCTGAACTTTTTCAATTTATCTAGACGAGTTTATAAATTTCTTATCTTTTTACCATAAAGAAAATTTTGTTTTCATATTCGTGTTATATATTTTCATGTTTGTTTCTTAGGGCTGGGTAAGTACAGATTCAATGAATTAAAATCTGTGAAAAAAATATATATAAAGCACAACTCTGTTAAAGCATGATTGAAATGGTATGCTTTTCAATTCCTTTACATTTGTATGTCAAGTAGAATGACAAATATTTTGAATCTTTCACTGTTGGTTGATTTCAATTTGCTTGCAAAGTGTATATATTTTGAATCTTTCATTGTTGGTTGATTTCAATGTGCTTGTGTTAGCAAGCCTATCATTAAAAGGGTGTACACTAGGAAGAGTAAATAAGTAGTAGTGGATCAGAACCACTTGTAGGGTAGTTATTCTGTTTTGAACAGTTATTCTGTTGGAATAATAGTTAGTTAGTTATTCTGTTAGAATAATAGTTAGTTGGTTATAAATAGAGAGGGGGGTCTTTTGGAGGAGGGCATTCTGTTCTGAGTAGAAAGGAAGGTTTAGGAGAGAAAGGAACCTCTCGAATTGTCTTTGGGGCTGTGGATATTCACAGTTTAATTTGTGTTTACCATTTCTTGATAGTTTCTTGTAATTCTTTCAATTTCTACTTCTCCGGTTCTAACACAGAGAGGGAAATTCATCAATAAAATTCTATCTTTTCTTTAATTTCTGGTCCAGTTCTATCAGCTTGCAAAGTGTATAATCCTTCCTTTTTCTCCCCCACCCCCCACCACCCAAAAGAAAAGGTGTCTAGTCCTACCCTTGCAGGCGTAAATAACAAAATCCATTTACAGTTAATAATAATGGCACATCAAAACCAATAACTTCAGGGAAGATGCATCAACTATCTAACCTGTTGAGCCAAATGAGTTTTGAGGTGATTCTTGCTGCTCTTTCCATCCAACATCGACAGTCTTGTCAACCATGGGAACATAATCATCACACTCAATGAAACCGCCAGCATGACTAGCGTTACCAACCAATCTTGCCTGGATAAACATCAAAGCAGTTGTATTTAATTCATTGCCACATTTTTTATTTTTGCAACCTCAAGATCAATATCATGGTCACTTACTTCTTCATAGACAGGAGTCAACATAGGGTTAATATAATTCCCACTTGCTTTGGGAGAAGTGATATCTTCAACTTCAGATCCTGATTCTGCTGTAGATGTATCGCTAGTTTTTATCTGTTCTCTCAGAAACCCAAAATCCAAAGGAAGATCTGATAATTAATTTAAAATCTGAAAGTTTCAATCATGCAATGTCTAAGATGTTATTAGAAACTGTACCATTGGATAAGATGTCTTATCACATTCAGTCATCATCCCCTCGTCGTTAGAAACTGTTACTATTTGTCTAGAACATTGCACTTCACCACTAAGAACCATCTGCATGCCCACAACTGTTCTAGTTTAGTCACAGTGATGCAAAGCAGAACTTAAAATTTAGTGAAAAAAGAGTCTAATAATTAAATGATAAGCAGCAAACCTTTAAAATGTTTGGGTCTTGCCATGGCCCTTTATCAGACCTCATACAACCACCCTGATCTCCACAAGTGCAACTACCACCTAGAAATTCTGGCAGCTCACTGAAAAATTACACAGATAGGATTTTCAAATAACAATACAAGTTGATTGAGAAATAACTCCATTAACAGAATAAAAAATAGAGTTACCTCACATCGATAATTTCAAGTAATTTACTCTGGAACTTGTTTCCAAGAACCTAATGGAACATTCAAGTATCAATTAATCATATACCTATAGATTATCTCAGAAAACTAAAGAAGATACTTCAATGGAATCCTATAAAAATCTAAAACATAAACAATAACTCAAATAATTAACACATACATGAATCTTTGAAGTAGTTTTGGGATCAAGAAATGTTTTCACTGTGTTCCAGACCAACTTAAAACCAGGACCAGCATTGACGACAAACATTTGGCAGAGTGTCTGCGCAGTATCATTTACAGGTTATAACTTTGAACTTAGAAGCATTACATGAACATAAGAAAATTCAGAAGCCATGAAGAATTGGAACTACCAAAAAAGTGATGATTAAACCTACGTACTTCGGGATAGTAATCACTATCAATCTTCTGCAGCCGCATGATGAGTTCCCGTGCAGACTTGGTTAGGTTTTTGAAACCCTAGAAAGCAAAAGGCAGCATAG
This sequence comes from Ormosia emarginata, assembly GCA_029884605.1. Classification (NCBI taxonomy): domain Eukaryota; kingdom Viridiplantae; phylum Streptophyta; class Magnoliopsida; order Fabales; family Fabaceae; genus Ormosia; species Ormosia emarginata. Next base: position 75,488,951 of record JAQQTP010000082.1, read on the forward strand.
TCTTAACCAAATAAAAGTTAAAATGGTGCCTGGGAAACTTTCAATGACCATTTAGACAGACAACATACCACGCCTTGAACATCCAAAATGGTTGTACTTGAATCTATATGTCTCTTAGCAGCTATAGAACAAGCTGGAAACTTAACAGCAAATGCTTTCTCAAAACCCTGCACATGGTATCTCAAATACCTATCCATGGTAGTTACTTGCATAAGCTTATTGGGATCAACTTTGCCTAGCCTCTCAATATAAACAGGCCTTCCTTCCTTATCTACACCATGATAACCTTGTGGATAGTACTGCAGGACTTCATACAACTCCTTGAACTCAAAATCCTATAGAGTGGAAATCAGAGTAGAATAGATTGAACGCCAAATTCAAAAAACTTCAATATACAGATTATCAAATCAAACATGATTAACTACAGAAGAAAATCAAATAAAAGGTTGAGTATATTTTTTGAATCTGATGGCTCACCTCAATAATTGTATCTGTGCCATAGTCTTTCCTCCATTGGATCATGTTGGCCCACATGTGCTTTGCTTTCTCAATATCAAACTTCCTTGCTTTCATGAATCTGCAATAACATTATTTAAATTTGGTTTTAAACTATAAATAATGTGAACAAACTATATCCATCTGTTAATCTCCACTGTAAGAAGTATGTCAACAATGAATATGAAAAGAGACCATGTATGTAAAACATGAATGTCATAAGCAAAATGTTATGATTTTATATGATTAAAACCAATCTATAAGAGATGACTCATCTGTTTGTGATCACCACAATCTTTATTAGAAGCCAGAAGAGAAAAGATGAAATCCATATTCTTAACAAAAATAATATCCATCTTTCGTGGATATGCTTAAATGTAACTAGTAAGGAGTAAGGGTTTGTAACCTCAATAACATATGATAGTCATCATGTCTTGGAGGCAGCAAGTTATCTAACATAAGTGCCTGTCGAAATGCATCCACTGCTAGAAGCTCCTCAACATCTCGAACGTCCTCAATGGAGAGGGAATTGCTCCGACTGCCACTTTTTCTGCTTCTTTTCTTCTTAAAAGAGTGCCTGAATTTGGTGGATGCATTTATTGCTTTCTTTTTAAGACTCCCAATTCTTGTCCACCTATCGTCCTCCGAATTCTCAAAATCCGATTTCCGCTCTCTTCTTTCACTGTGGCCTGAGAATCCTTCAAAACCTAATACATAAGAAACTTCAAAATGACCCAATCAGATACAGAATTACTTGCAATGCTTTTGAAGGAGTATGCAGAAACCCATTACAGAATCAGCATTATTTTGTTCAAGAACTTCAGATTACACGCAAGTCAGAATTAGAGGCAAATGGAGAATCCATATTAAGTTAACAACCCAATTATGTGGGAATTTAAATTCTTGATTACAAGTTCAGCAGAGTTGAGAAAGTAAACCCAAAGCATTTGATTTTGAATGATCAAGAGAAGTGGGTAGGTCAGATATGAGATGAGAGATTATTGAATACAAGATAGGCCATGAGCTTTTGATGAGTTCAATTGAAAAACGAGACAACTAATAATTTCTTGAAATCAAGATAGTATCCATTTAACTAAATTCAGCTCATTTAAATAAATAAACCTTAATCAAAAGGGAATGAATCTTGATGCAACATGCAAGTCTTAAATCAATAAATGAACTAAGGTTGAAGAAAATATTTAAAAAAAAAAAACCCTACAATCCCAAGAAAAAAATCAATCAAGAAAAGATTGTCAACCAAAGGGTTACTCACAAGGGCGCCCGGACATTTCAAGAATGGCAAGCCTAAACTAAAGGAAGCATCAAATTCAGGTTCAGCCTCCAAAGAGCGATTCCTTGTCAAAGCCAGTGAAACAGAAATCACAACCACAAATAAAAGTAATTTCTTATAACCTTTATGGTAAAGGATCCACAGCCATAGGTTCGGAGGTTGTACTTGCACAAGTAGTAGATAGAAGAGGGTGTCAAAATGAAGAAAGATATTGTCAGAGACAAAGAATTTAAATTTGATACACAAATGTTTTAACAACAACTCAAGGATTCAGGAATGGATGTACAAGTGTGCAGGTGGGCCCGGAATTTTATTTATTTGGTGAAGTAAGTTACCTATGGCGGGAATATACCGTCCGTGGCAGTTGCTGCTGGTCCCACACCCTTCCTCTTCAACTTCAACTTCAACTTCTTCTTCTTTTAATTTTATTTTATTGGGTTCATTCAATGTTTTTACTATTAAATCCTTTTAACAAAATATTCAAATCGAATTTAAGCAAAGTATAAATTAAAAAACATCAAAATCAATAAAGAAAAAATCCACCTGGGCAAAGAAAAGGAAAAAAATTGTTGATGAGTAAACTTCATATTATAACACAAAAAATACCATTTTCTAATCGTCGCAGAGAAATAATAATTTATTTATAGAAAAATGTGTGGTATAATTTATTATAGAAAATTTAATTAAAAATATTAAATATTTTTTAGTATTATAAAATTATAAACTTGTATCTAAATTGGTACCAACTCAAGTCTCTAAGACTTGGATGTGATATCAATATTGGGGTTTGCTCACCTTTACTCCTTTCCTGCCATATAATAATAATAATAATAAAAACAAAATCTAAATTAACTAAAATTAGTGAATCTTAATTAAATTGATGTTGTAGTGTTGATTGAAATTATTTGTTTTCAAAATATTGAGCCCCACAAGGCACATAGAAACAATATTATTCAATCTCACCCGAAAAACTAGAAGCACTTCTTTTGAAAAAATCGATTTTACAGTATACAAAGTTGTGAAATTTTTTATAAAACTACGCAATATGCAAGTAATCTTTAGCTGTAGTATTATTAAATATGTATTAGCTCAATTATGTAAATAAATTATCTCAATTTAATTACATTTTTAATACTACAACTCAATTAATACACATTCTAAAACACCAAGGAATTTCTCATAGTTAGGTTCTCCTACATAAATTTTACGGTACAAAGTATAGATGTTAGTGACCTCCCCTGTCTATGGACTTGATTCCCCTGCTTTTATTGCCTTTAACACAGGATGTGGTCCGAAATTCTTTTTACATGTGAGCTAAACTCAAGGCTTCGAAATTCGAATCCCATAGAGTTAGGGTATTGAGTTAGGCTAGCGATAGATAAATATGTGATGTATAAATAGACATATAATTATAGGTTTAAATTTCAGTTACGTCAATTTTTGAAGATTAAATTGTAAAAAATATCTTTGTGAATTTCTTAATTTTAACGTGAATGAGCTACTTTTAATCAGATAAAAAAAGTGAATTAATTAAAGTACACACAAATAAATCCAGACCAAGGGATTGCCTAAGAAGAACTTTGATGGTATAATTAGCAAGTTGTCCATGGAAGATATCTTCAAGCCAGCTTTAGGAGGAATGTCGATTGAGATACTAAAAATAATATCTTAATTGATTGTATATATATATATCTTATTGTATTTATTGTAAATATTCTACTTTCTAATTAGCTGATTAGTTTTTTAAGTTAGAGTATTTAGTTTGATAGTTTCCTATTTTTTAGGAATTTGTTTCCTTTATTTTCTCCTTTATATTTATTGCGTATATCTCTCCTATAAAGGGAGACTTTATGTACTTTTTCAAATATATTAATAATAAACACATATTTCAAGTTGGTATCAAAGCGATGCACAACAATGACAGCCCTAGTCTATTCAGTCGAGAAGTATGATGTTTCCTCAAGCTCCGATGACTCCAATAACCTCCAAAGGAGTGATGCCCCTATCTTAAGTTAGACCAGTCAACAGAATCAGAGTTATGAACCCAAATTACTTATGGGTGAATCTCACTCGATTCAAATAATTACAATTCGCCTCAATGGTGCGAATTTCCTACGTTGGTCACAATCTGTCAACATGTATATTCGTGGAAGAGGGAAAATTGGGTACTTGACTGGTGATATACAATTACCCGCCAAGTTCAGCCCTCAGTATGCCATCTAGGATGCTGAAAACTCCATGATCATGACCTGGTTGGTCAACTCCATGGATAAAGACATCGGTTCTAACTACATGTGTTATTCTACAGCCAAAGAACTGTGAGACAATGTTAATGAGATGTACTCTGATATGGATAATAAATCTCAAGTCTATGAATTGACCTTAAAAATTGGAGAGATCAAGTAAAGAGGAGACAACGTCACCAAGTACTTCAATACCCTGAAACGGGTATGGCAAGATCTGGATCTATATAGTAATTATGAATGAAAATCATCTGAAAATGCTAAACATCATAATCAAATTGTGGAAGAAGGCAGAATCTTCAAGTTATTGGCTGGACTTGATGATGAATTAGATTAAGTTTGGGCTAAAATCATTGGAAGGCAGACTCTCCCTTCACTTGGGGAGGTATTTTCAGAGGTAAGAGGAGAAGAAACTAAAAGAAGCGTTATGCTTAGGAAGCATAAGAAAACAGAGACAGTATCAACTAACACCAGTGCATTGGTGGTTGTTGATGCCTTTGCTAACAAGAGCAACTATTCCAACTCAAGAATGACGAATAAGCCAAATCGTGTATGGTATGAGTACTGCAACAAGCCTCGTTATACTAGAAAAGCTAAAAAATTCATGGCAAACTAGCACATTTAAAAGGCAACAAAACAAGTCTTAAACCTAACTGAGTTTTTCTTACTGATCATAAGGTCGAAAAGAGCTCCATTAGCAAAGAGCAGATTGATCAACTTTTAAAACTTCTAAAGTCCAGTCATCATCTAGTATTCTTAGTGGCTCTCTAACACAAATAGATAATTTTAGTAATTCTAGTTCTTTATCTTGTAACTTAAATCCAATACCTTAGATCATTGATTCAGGTGCATCAGATCATATAACCAGTCTGTCTTCTTTATTCAAAACTTACTGTCTTTGTTTCGGTAATGAAAAAGTCATGATAGTAAATGGTAGTTTCTCTTCTATTGTAGGGAAACTTATTGTCATTTTATCCAAAGTCATAGACTTAAAATCTATCCTCCATGTTCCAAAACTTTCTCGTAATCTTTTATCCATAAGTAAACTTTGTAAAAATTATAATTGTCAAGTCATTTTCTCAAACTCTTATTGTGTGTTTCAAGACCAAATTTCGGGGAAGATTATTAATAGTGCTAGGATGATGGATGAGCTCTACTATTTCAGTGATGATTCCTCTAAGTATAAAGTAGCTCAAGGTCTCAGTGATAAAAGTTCTCAAATTGTCCAAGATAAAAATAATGCTTTAACACCATAGACTAGGACATCCAAGTTTTCAATATATAAAACATTTGTTTCTAACTTTATTTCAGAATGTTGATTGTTCATCTTTTCAATGTGAAAGTTGTATTCTTGTCAAAAGTCATTGTACTCCTTATACTTCTAAACCCTATCGTACATCTAAACCCTATCGTACATCTAAATCCTATCGTACATCTAAACCCTTTTATTTGATTCATAGTGATGTTTAGGGTCCCTCAAAATCACCACCCAATTTGGAAAGAAGTGATTTGTGAGTTTTATTGATAATCATACACAGTTGTGTTAGGTATACTTAATGCGTGATAAATCTAATGTCGCAAGTTTATTTGAAACCTTCTACAATATGATTGAAAATCAATTTGATACAAAAATAAGTATTCTTCATATTGACAATAGAACTGAGTACTTCAATAGGTTCTTAGGGGATTTCTTAAATAAAAAATGAATCTAGCATTAATCTATATGTCCTAATACTCCCCAATAGAATGGTCTTGCTAAAAGGAAAAATAGACATTTACTTGAAGTAGCTTATGCCTTTATGTTTGCTATGAATGTTCCTAAATATTTGTGGAGTGAAGTTGTCCTAACTGCATCTGATTTAATAAATAGAATGCTTACTCATGTCTTGAATTTTGTGACACCCTTGACAACTTCAAATCTATTTATCCCACTTCCATACTGTATGTTGACTTGCCTTTAAGAATTTTTAGTTGTATTATCTTTGTTCATTTAAACAGTAACACTTGCTCAAAACTTAATCCCAGAGTTGAAAAATGCATTTTTACTAGTTATGCTCCTAATCAAAGAGGATATAAATGTTTTAATCCAACAACCAAAAAGTTCTATATTAGTATGGATGTTACTATTTTGGAAACTGAACCTTTCTTTACTAAAAAATCTCTTTAGGGAGAGATAAAGACTAATAAAGATAATTTTTTACATAGCTCTTTACCCTGCCCTATTTTCCATTTCGTTTCTCCAGTGGAAACAATAGTTCAGGTTTTTGAAAATGAAAAAACAATGCCAACATTGGATGGTTCACCGACAAGGAGAGAAATATCACGATTAAATAAGGAGCTATGAGTTTTTACGCAGAGAAATCGACAATGGAATATTGTTGAGCCCATCATCCTAGCACAAGGACAATCATATTCTCTCGAAATTCATCCTGCAAATGAATCCTTAAATGTTCCAGGTAATATTAATTTCCCTAATTTTGTTTCAGATTTTGATATTCTTATAGCTCTTAGGAAATGTGTTAGAACTTGCACTAAAAGATGTGCCAAAATTTGTAGCACTTTTCATCTTATTTCTAAATATATTTCCTATCAAAATCAGTCTCAGAACCATAAAGTCTTCACTTCTAAGATTACCAACATGTTTGTCCTTAGAAACATTCAGGAAGCTCTAGATGATCTAAACTATAAATTAGCAGTTATAGAAGAAATGAATGCTTTAAGCAAGAATGTGACTTGGAAAATTGTTGACTTACCAAGAGATAAGAGGACAATAGGTTGTAAATGGATTTTTACCATCAAATGCAACGTTGATGGGAATGTAGAAAGATATAAGGCAAGACTGATTGTAAAAGGGTTCACTCAAACCTATGGAGTCGATTATTAGGAAACTTTTGCTCCAGTGGCTAAAATTAATTCTATCAGAATTCTGTTGTCCTTTGCTATAAATTTTGATTGGCTTTTACACCAATTAGATGTAAAAAATATTTTTTTAAATGGGGATTTGGAAGAAGAGGTTTTCATGGATTTTTCCCCTGGCTTTGAGGGAAATATAGACAAAAATAAAGTATGCAAACTAAAAAAAAATCTTTATATGGCCTGAAGCAATCCCAAATAGCATGGTTTGAACGTTTTGAAACTGTAGTTAAAAGTCTTAGCTACTAGCCAAGCCAAGCTGACCACACTATGTTCTACAAACATACATTGAATGATAAAATTGTTGTCTTGATTGTGCATGTATATGACATAATTTTAACAGGTGATGAGGACAATGAACTCAAATTTTTGAAAGAGAAACTGGTTGATGGTTTTGAGATTAAGGAGCTTGGTCCTTTAAAATACTTTATTGGAATATAATTTGCTAGATTTAAATAATGTATATTCATTAGTCAATGAAAATATATTCTTGATTTGTTAAGTGAGACAAGTTTGCTATGATGTAAAGCAACAAAAACCCTTCATTGAACCTAATACTAAACTCCAATCAGCCAAAATCAAGGAAATAGTGGATAAAGAAAAATTTCAGAGGCTTGTTAAGATACTGATTTATTTGTCTCATACTCGTCTAGATATAGTCTTTCCTGTAAGCATAATAAGTCAATTTATGCATTCTCCTGGACTTGAATACTTTAAAGCAGTAAACAAAATTCTGAGATACCTAAATGGGTCTCTTAGAAACGAACTACTTTACAGAAACATAAACCCTTACAAGTAGAGGTCTACACTGATACAGATTGGGATGGTAATGTTACTGATCCGAAGTCCATTTTAGGTTATTGCACTTTTATTGAAAGAAATTCAATTACTTGAGAAAGTAAAAAAAACAAAACATGATTGCCAAATACAAGTTAATGACACAAGAGATCTGTGAAGTCTTATAAATTGACAAACTATTAAAAGAATTATAGGTATATAATCCAGTACCAATAAAATTGTACTATGATAATAAATCTACAATTATTATTGCTCACAATTCAATTCTACATCACATAACTAAATATGTAAAAATTAACAATCATTTCATTAAAGAGAAAATAGAAAATAGAAAAATCTATATCCCATATATATCTATAACATATCAAATTACAAACATTGACCAATTAATTTTAAATTAAAATCTCACATTTAATAACCTTATACCACGTGACCACAATGAAAAATAAATAAATAAAAGACTTTGAAAAGTCACCTCAGGCTCTCGCATATTACCTTCGTTATATACAGTATATCAAATTATTAACGCAGGCGAGCCCAAACAAAAAGACCGAGTAATCCATATTCTTTTTTTTTTTTTTGACTTGGAGTGGTCCATCACTCCATCTTAGTTAAACCCGACCAGATCGAACAACAGTTCTCGGCATATGTAGTAGTGAAGCAGTCCAAAATGGTGGGAAACTTTTTAGCATATTAATTATAATTAAGGAGCAAATAATCACTCAAAATAGTTCTTTGGTCTCTCATAAAAATACCAAAGCGGACGCAAAAAAAAGAAAAAAGAAAACAAAATAATTTTATTTAAATAGCATTTTATTCAACCAACCCAAATATTTCCAAACAGCGAAACACAACACAACCATCAGCAACATGCTGCGTCCCATGGATGAACCACAATACATCAACAGTTCATGAGGATTGATACAAGTAGCGGAAAAGTAGAGTAACGTTCTGATGATGCATTAGCATTAATGTTTAGACATATATACAAATATTCACAAACATATTAAGCGGGTATATAGGCCGTAGGCGGAAGAAGGGAGAGATATGACTACTATCTGCTCTACCAATTCCCATTGACATTCTAATGTTGGAATGTATATATACAATACAATTTAAAGTGTCCAGGATCTGCAATAAAACAAAATTTGTCAACTTGATATAGAGCTGCCCAAGAGAACAAGTTGGAGTAAAATGACTTAGCTAGAGATTTCATATGACAGAGCATCAGACATTGTCAATTTGTCATATGAAATAAGCTTCATACCTGTTATTCACGTTTTTTCCAGCCCTAAGTTGATTAAGTTGGTCCCGCCATAAAGCTGGAGTTGCGTCAGAAACATGTTAAAGTTTCACAAAGAAAGGAAAATAAGAATAAAAATGAAACCTATAAATACCTGGCTGGCAACATGTGCTGATGACTGATTATAACAATTTAAGTGACCTTATCTATTACAGGTTTCATATACTTATTAATCCAAGGGCATATGCATATTAAATTACCAATCATTTTGATTTCAAGTTATGATACCAAATAAATTTTATAAAGGTGATGAAAGTGGAAAAATTACAAGTTGACTGGTCCAACTGGTCAGGGTGACAAGATCAAACTAGTGCTGTAGACTAGGGTCAAAATCAATAGTGATTACTGATTAGCAGGCGCTATCATCATATATGACATCCAAATAACTTTTGTCATCCATGATACATAATACAAAGGAAAAAAAAAAGGTTTCAAAACTGAAAACTCAATAAATAAATTAAATAATAAGATAGAAAATAATTACCAGCATCTTGATAGCGCTCTTCAACAACAGCTTTCAACATGTTGTGCAAAAGATTGAACTCCTTGGTTTCAGCACAAGGCTTACCACTTGGCCTTCACAATGGAAAAAAGTGCTTGTAATGAGACAGATTCCAAGACTTCCTTTTTCCTTTTTTCTTTTTTTGAATGCCGAGAACAGAAATTATGCATACTACAGACAAGTCATATTGCCTTATAATGTATCTACTTCACCAACCTACCGGTCCAGTTCAGTAAATAATGGGCCATCTGAACCAGGGGACTGTGTTGGCAGTTTGCCTGATTCAATTACTCTCATTCCATCACTGTATGCCAAGTACTTGTTGACTTGTATCGGCACCTACAACATTGGTGGAACAGTTAAATATCTGATAAACAAGTTTCATATAACTAATATAAGATTTGGAATTTGATCCAAAACTTCCAGGTTCAATAATGGTCAACATTCACCAAAAGATGTCAACAGCGAATCCAAGGCATATATGAAACTTGGCTCAACAATTATGCTTTTTTAAAAAATAAAATGTCAAATATTCTTTTTGCTGGAAGCACCTGATTTTTCTAACATCAACCAAGGCACAAATCAACAACCACCAAGCAAAGCAATAGGAGAATGTTGTATGCTACAGGTGATGATGTATTCATATGATTGAATTTACAAATATTACCTTGCATCTCACTGCAATGTTGATAGCATCTGAGGGTCGAAGGTCAAAGCTCATACATTCTGCCTCATTTCCAACCTGTACCAAATACAAGTCATACTATTATACAACACTTACGGGTGAATGTTGTTTGTGTTTTATTTATTTTTTGGTTTTTTGGGGGGGGGGGGTGTGTGAGGAGGAGGAGAGGAAGAGTGCAAAGTTAGTAAATGCCTTGGAAAGATATAATTGAGCAAAATATGCCTCCTGAACTCTCTTAGTAACTCTGACAAGTCTGACCTGCATAGGCAGGAAATTATATCATTGATTGTTAATATCATCATGAGAGCCTGAAGGAAAGATCACAATACAATCAATCAAGATTAGGAGTGAGAGCAGGATTAGGAGCAAGAGCAGAAAGATAAACAGAATCATACTTCGTAACCCATGTTGTCAACCATCTCCTTCACTACTTGATATAAAGTAGGTCTAGCCTGATGCAGCAACCATATAGTCAGTATCCATGTATATGTTACACAAAAGCAAAATCATTCTGGATCCAAAATTTGATTAATAATACATCTAGGAAGAACAAGGAAAAGAAGTATCGGTATACATGTGAGGGTAATATAACGGAATTCAATTGACAAAGAAGACATACTATTTGAACATTGCGTACTGCTGCCATTAGTAAGACGCTCGGCATCTCCACTGCAAATAAAGATGTACCACAAATTAACAATGGGAGAGATATATAATTATGAAAATCAGATATAAGACCTAAGAAGCTTATATGATACAATATTATACTATACATGTAGAAGGTAAGAGACATACAAACAATTATGGGGAGAAGTAGACCAGTCCCATCCTCCATCTTCAACACAATAGCAGGATGTGGTGCATAATCTGGAAGAACTCCTCCATGAGGGTTGTTATGGATGCAACGTAAGTGTCTACCATCCCTCATTTTGATCACGAAACCATCAGCTCCACTCTTCACCTCAACTATACAACAAAATCACAGAACAAAATCTATTTCATAAGAGCTAAGGCTTCTTGCCCTATCAAGAAACAATGCACTACATAGTTATATTATATCAGCATACTGATCATACTAACTCACAGTATATTCAATCAATTTTTTTTGCAGTAGGTAAAGTAAACAAACATACCAGCTTCAACTACACTAGAGTTAACATAATCTTCATCTTTTTCATTAAAATTCTCAGCCATACTTCCGCTGCCATTTGAGGAGGAGTTGAAACTGCAATGCACTGTCTTGCCCTTTCGCATGTTTATATGGCAAGAAAGAATACTAGCCTTAGCTTTGGTACCGGTGAGTTCCTTGAGTCCCCAAAATTCACTTCTAATACACCTACCGTTCATTGGTCCAATCATAGGAACACTGCACAACCCCGCTACTTTAGCACGGACAGCGGGGCTAACAATTGGTCCTTTCAGAGAACCCATTCTATCTAAGTTCTATATTCTCAAAACCTACACCAAAAATTTACAAACTTTTTAACCATGAGGCAAAAATAACATGGCCTCTCTCAAATTAGTGATTATGTGAATGTTGGGCCACATAAAAATGGATTAATTTAAAATCAAAATCGCACCTTGAGGAGATGCAGCTCTCAAGTCTCAACCTTCCACAAAGGTGTTGCAACAATCACACGATGATTCAGTCACCGATCACCGCAACAAGCATGAAAAATCTCATTAATTTGCTTTACGATTTCACCGACTCCAGAATTCAATAGGGAGAATTTTATTTGTATTATTGGTATATAATATAATAAATAAGATCATGTAGAAATTGAAAAGGAAAATTGAGATTGAGATCTGAAAACAAAAGATGGAAGGGAATTGGAATGGGGAAATAATAGTGAGAGTAGAAGTGCAGGATAGAGTTAGATGGGACCGTAAAGGGTAATGAGAGACGGGCGAGAAGATAAGAAGATTCTTGTTTGGTAGTGTGAGAAAGGTCTTTGATTTGAAGTAAACATAGAGCCACACCGCATGCATCAGCATCAGCATAGATAATAAAGTGAAATCACTCTTATACCCCCCCCCCCTGTGTTTTTCCTAACAATGTATTGGTACTAAGTTTGTGCCTTTGTGGGTTTCTTCTAGATGACACCAACCTTTGATTTTTTATTTTATTTTATTAATAATGATTTGTGCACAATACTTTGATGTAAATTATCTCACATTAGAGTCAGGTGTGAATATTTAGAGTAATATTTTAAAAATAAAATTGAATTAGTTATTGAATTAGTTAGATCATGTTTTTAATTTAAATAATTTTTAGTTAAATTTTTAAAATATTATATTAAAAAATAAATATAAAAAATAAAATTAAATACATTATAATTAAATAATAAAAATTATACAAATTTGATATAATACGTGTGAAGGTGATAATATATCATAATTTTTTTATTCTTTGCTTAATGTTAATTTTTTTAAAGCTTATAATTCACTTTGTGAGTCTGGTGAAAAAGTCTCTTAATAAAATTTCTAAATGACCCCTCAATAAAACATGTAAGAGGAGATAAGTAATAGGAAAAAAAATTAAAAATTAAAAATAAAAAACATTTACAAGAATTAAACTCACTACTTTCTTTGCAAGTCTTTCGCTTTTATCAACTTAACTATTAACACGAGATAACGATATTCAAGCCAACTCCTTGACAAAAGTGCAATTACCCCCGATGCCTCCTCACACTTATTGATCTAACTTCATTAAATAAATATACAAATTTTATTATTATTATTTGACAATGAATATATATTAATTAAGTTAACTGTACAACATTATTATTTTATTCTTATTCATAACAAATATGGAAACTTAATTGATAATTGGAATTTAATTCATTTCATTTTTATTCTATTTTTCAAAAGTTATTACAACTAATTAATCACGAGGTTAAGGTTAGTCACGTGAGTTATTAATAGCTGTTCTGAACCGTGGTCCGAGATCTCATTCAGAAGGATCGACTCGACACACGAACTGTTGGACTCCACCATCAACACTCCAGCCAAGGCTTTATGATCTCGGTCCAAGGTATCGGACACTAACGATAGTCAGACCTATGCAGATTCTCATAATTGCCTACAATAAGGATTGACCACTAAGGAGACAGTCCTGACAAATCAGAGACGAACCTCAACAATCGTGGGACAGTCCCGATAAGTCAGAGACGGATCTTAACGATCGTGGGATAGTCCCGACAGGTCAGAGACGGACCGCAACGATCATAGGCTGAGACCTTTGTCAAGGCACGATCTTGATGTACCTTCGTCCTATACGGATTGCATGAGGATTCCAGTCACGCTCCCTATATATACCAGGCTAAGTTAACCTAAGAAATGATCTGAGATATTTTTCATTGCATAACACTTACTTGTGCATTGCCTGACTTGAGCGTTGGAGTCCCATTGCAGGTACCCACCCCCTGATTCCATATGCTTGGCTGCAGCTGCGCAAGGAGGAAACCATCGTACACGTGCCTATCTCAAGTACCTTCTGAATCCACTTCAGAACATTGGCGCGGTCTGTGGGAATCTGATAAACTTCCATCCCCGTGTTAACCATGGTAAGCACGAGACACAACCAGAGGAAGGGAAGCACTGCGCATGCTGCCCCTGGCCAAATACAGGGCCCAACAGCACAGTGCGACCCTCATTCCGTCACGCCACCAGAAACCTCCTCCGCTAGAAGCAGGCCCGCTATGGTGGAAACTCTCAACGATAGACACGAGACTTCAGCCTTTGCTGAAAGCACTGCTCCATCTCAAAGAGTTTCAATCCGTAACAGGCTTATCTTTCCTCATTGTGGAGCTAACAAAAACCATGGAGCAAACCATGGAGTTAGGATCCCTGTGCATGCTCAGTTGAGAACCTCCCACAACAACGTGGACTATGCGTCTCACTACGAAGACAATGTCGAATCTGAAACGACGAAGAATGGCCTTTGAGAGTTGTTGCGTCAACAAACAACGCTCATCGAGGGTCAGCGGCATCAACTGGAAGAACAACGTCGTCGGTTAGAGAACCTTGAAAGATCGGTGAGGATGGACAATGACAACGGAGAGCGGGATGTAGCTCTTAATGAGCACACCGTCTAGCATATTGGCGCCAGGGTTTATAGAAACCATATCTCGGTCCCCAGCCGTCAACAACAATTCTCTGATGCCCTAATGGCGTATAGGGTTCCGAGGAACTTCAAGCCTCCAAGCAATTTGGAGGCCTATGATGGAACTACGGATCCCTAGGAGTACTTGAATGCTTACACTCAGTCCATGAAGCTCTACGGGTACACCCCGAAACTTCTATACCGAGCTTTTTCCCTCTTTCTAAAGAAGGACACCCTCTGTTGGTTTGTCACCTTACGAACGAAGATCACCGGATGGGAAGACCTGACATAACGTTTCTTGCAACACTACACTATAGCAAAGGAATGACCGAAGTCGATTGACTCCCTTTCTGGGATCCACCAGGGAAGTTCTGAATCCTTGCGCGAGTATGTCAAAAGGTTCAATCAGGCCTGTGTGGGCATTGAAAACTTGGACGACAGGATAGCCCTCCATTACGCCAGAAATGGACTCCGAACTGACTCGGGCTTCTTCATGTCATTGGCAAAAAAGAAGCCGACGAGCTTGGATGAGTTTCACATATGGGCGGATAAGTATGTCGAGCTGGAGGAAGTCACCAGGGCCAAAGAGAATTTGGAGAAAGGCGAACCGGTTCACCGGAAAAAGAACCACAACACTAACCAACCCCGTGAATCCTCCAAGAGCGAATAGTACCGGCCCAAGTATTCTGAGTATACTCCTTTGAACACCCCTCGTGAGACAATCTTGAAGGAAGTCCTTCAAACTGAGTTCCAGGATATCAAGAGGCCACCACCTGTAAAGAAGCAATTTCAGAGGGACTTTTTGAAACATTGTAGGTAGCACAAGAGCTATGGCCACGAGACGGAAGATTGTTACAAACTCTGGGATGTTATCGAGTCCCTGATCAAAGAAGGATGATTGCAAAAGTACATTAGCGGTCTCCGAGGAGGCGAAGATCGCGGTAGGCCCAGGGATCAGAGACGAAACAGTAGCCCCCGGCGAAGTCTAAACCAGTGCCCAAAACGGAGCCGGAGTCCTGCTAGAAGATCCCGAACCCCGTCACGCCGTAATGTCAAAAACAGGCAGGACGAGGAACGGGATACTCAAGGTGGGGGCAACAGGAAATACAGGCTCATCAGTACCACCTCAGGAGGATTTACAGGGGGCAGTTTGTCTAACAATTCCCAGAAAAAAGGCACTCCGGACAGCGGTCTTAAGCGTATCTGGTTCTTCTTCGCGAAGACCCCATGTTGAGAATAAAGATGCACCATCCATCTCCTTCTCCGATAAGGACTACGACGACATTATCCGAGATCATGACGACCCTCTGGTCATATCCATAATAATCTCTAACACCGAAGTCTACCGCATCTTTGTAGATTAGGGGAGTTCAGCGGACATCATGTTCATGGATACCTTCGAAAGACTGGAGTTCCCCCTGTTTGCACTCACACCATATGAAGGTGAGCTGACCGGTTTCTCCAGAGAAAAAGTTACCTCGGTCAATTATTTTGAAACTTTCTTGACCCTGGGTAACGACGACACGTACAAAACGATTAAGGTGAGATTTTTTATCGTGGATTGTCCCTCAGCTTACAACATCATCATGGGTCGTCCTATGCTAAATAACATTGCCGCTGTAGTCTCTGCCGTCCACCAGGCCATAAAGTTCCTCAACAGGAACAATGAAGTGGTCACGGTCAAGGGCGATCAGATTGTAGCCCGCAAATGCTATAATGAGAGCTTAAAGATCAGTAGGACTTCCAGGAAAACGAAGGCACGAACTCCAGCCCCGCCGGCAATCAAGTCAACATCCTGATGATCGAGTTGGATGTCTGTGAGGAAATTCGAGGCACAATACCCCAGCCTGAAGGAGAATTGATCTCATTCCAACTAGGTGATAACCCCGACTAAGTCACCAAGATAGGAACAAACCTTGAAGAGCAAGAGAAGACCCAGTTGATAAAGCTCTTACAGAAAAATAAGGATCTTTTCGCCTGGACATCAGCCGACATGCCTGGGATCGACCCCGCTTTCATCTGTCATCATTTATCCATTAAACGGGATGCAAAATCGGTCTCTCAGAAGAAGAGAAAAGTTGACCCCGAGAGGCAACAAGCCCTCGAGGAGCAAGTCAAGGAACTACTAAACATCGGCTTCATCAGGGAGATCTCGTACACCACGTGGCTCTCAAATGTTGTTATGATAAAAAAAGTCAAACGGAAAATAGAGGATGTGTGTGGACTACATCAATCTGAATAAGGCGTTGATAAGCTAGTTGATAGCTCCTCTGGTTTTTGGCCACTATCCTTCATGGATGCTTACTCCGGGTACAATCAGATTTTGATGTACCCCGAAGATCAAGATAAAATGGCCTTCATCACTGAAAGGGTAAGTTATTACTACAAGGTAATGTCATTCGGGTTGAAAAATACCAGAGCCACCTACCAGAGGATGATAAACAAGGTCTTCGAAGAACAGATGGGAAGAATGCTAGAGGTCTACATCGACGATATGATAGTCAAGACTCCATCGTCGAGATCACACATCTCGAACCTCTAAGAAGTGTTTGCACAACTAAGAAAGCACGACATGAGACTCAACCCAGCATTCGGAGTCCAAGCTGCAAAATTATTGGGGTTCATGCTTACTCACCGCGGTATTGAGGTAATGATAATAATGTATTTTATTCATTTTATAATCCTCTCACTAGGCTTCTTAAGGTTCAATTTGGCTTAATTGAGTTAATTTTGTCACATTTTAGGAAATTCAGCTTAATTGGATCATTAAAGAAATTATTACTTGAATTATCATTAATTTTGGTGATTGCATTCTTAAGTAAAGTGGCCGCAATTTAAGTTACAATTATCTGATTGATGTGATTCTAGTCTTGTTGGAAAGTTTAGATAAATCTCTAATAACTATTCACTTGATAGCAAGAGCCACATTGATAGCAATATATTTTATTCATTGTATAATCTTCTCACTTAGCCTTTTCAGTAAACTGACTATAATTTGAGTTACAAATATCCGATGGATGTGATTTTGGTCTTGTTTTAAAGCTAAGACATATTTCTACAACTTTCATGAAGGCCTCAAGACTGAGAACACACGTTTGGATAACTCAAATTGGAGTTAAAGCAAAATCTAGAGTTTTGAACCTGACAGCTTGACCTCTATGCACTCATTAGGCTATATCTCGGGCTATAAGAGTTCAACAATTCTGAAATTTTGACAGTAGAAGGTTAATGAAGAACACAAAAGTTAGTTCAGATTCCTTGAAGGTGATATTGGGCTTGGAATTCAAAACAGAGGTACTGGAGTTGGGCCTGACCTATGAGCAATAATTGGGCCATATCTCGGGCTGTGGTTGTTGGATTTGGATGAAATAGGTGTCTATGGAAAGCTGAGATAATTTCCTAGAACTTTCATGAAGACCACTTGATGGAATTCTGGCGCATGCCATGAGCTAAGAGCAGAGACATTTCGGAGCCAAGAAAGTCTATAATTTCAGCTCATTCATCATCTATTTTTATTTTACTTCTAATCATCAAACAACTCTATTGTCTTCTTGCACTCCTTGAACTTTATAAAAGGAGGCAAAGGCTGATCATTTAAGAGAGTTAACTTAGCTTAGAGTTTACTTCCATGTTTGTATGTTAATTGTTTCCTCTGTGTAGTTTCCTATTGTTCTTAATTGAAGTTATGTTCATCATCATCTTCTTCTCTATTTCTTTCTTCTTGTCTATGAATAACTAAATCTTCATCTTGCTTAGGTGAAAGAATGAAGTTCTTAGTAATATGTTGAGGTTAAATTAATTTCCTTCTTGTGCTTGAATGATACATTTTTATGTGATCTTTATATGTGTTGTATGTTGTTTCCGATTAATTTAGAAACTCTTATTGTATAATGAATATCTTAATTCATTGTAGACAAGACGTTGGCACAGTGGATGCTTGAGACCATTTACAAGTATTGGTAGATAATTATTGGAACCATAATATGATTACATGTATAATCTTAATTGAACTTTGAATGTTAAATCTTCCGATTGGAACCTTCATTATGTATGATTTCAATTGAGTTATAAAAAGAAATAATCTTGTCTTTAATTTATTATCAAGAGTAGATTTCCTAACCCAAGCAAATCTTTTTCATTTGTGAACAACTTATATCATCTTTAGTATTGTGACAAATTTTCTCATTACCTCAAATAATTTTCTCTTCATCAATTCCTTGTGGATCGATCTCGGACTCCCGAGAATTTACTACTTGAAACAACCTGCACTTTAGTTTGAAACTTTTAATTATACCATCAAGTTTTTGACGTCGTTGCTGGGGACTTGATTTGAAGTTCTAATTCATTGATGTTCTCTTTCTGTAAGTAAATTTCACCAACAAGTATATTCTTCCTCTACTCTTTTCACTTTTTAATTTACTGATTTATTAACTAACTTACTAATTAACTTACTACTTACTAACTTATTAACTAACTTTTATATTTATGTCATTTATTTTTTTTTTTAATTTTTATTTATTTATTTTACATTTTTTTTACATTTTTTATTTTTTTTTTTTTTATTTTTTTATTTACGCTTTCTGCTTTTTTTTTTTTTTTTTATTTATGCTTTATGCTTACTAACTTTCTAAATTTATATTTATGTCATTTATTTACGCTCTCTAACTTTTAATTTATGTCATTTATTTTTTTTCTATTCTCTAACTTTTAATTTACGTCATTTATTTTCTGCCTTCTAATTTTTTAATTTATGTCATTTATTATTGATTTCTAATGTAATGAAATAATCTTTCTTCTTCTCTTTTCTTTCGCATGCTCTGTTACTCTCCAGTTTTCATATTTTAAATTTACTTTCTACACTTTATTTTCTGTATTTTTTTTGTATATTATTAATTCTCTAACTTTCTAACTTTTTAATTTATCAGTTATCTAACTTTTTATTTGTTAATATTTATTTAGTGGCTGGTTTATACCACATCCTTGTTAATATTTAATGGCTGGTGTAAACAATTGACTTGTACATTATTTTTATTTTACGTTATTTATTTATACTTAACTGGTATCGTGATTCAAATTTTAGTCGTTTGGTTAAAATTAATCCTAATACTTTATATATTGATTTATTTGAATCACAATCACGCACAATTGACACAATGACTGAAATTGAAGGTGCACATATTGAACATGAAAATCAAACACAACGAGCTGAAAATGAAAGTATACATGATGAACAGGAAAATCAACCGTTGTGAAGTATGCGTGCATATTTGTAACCACCTCGAAATTCTAGTCCATCATGTTTTATCTTTCCACTCACTACTAATAATTTTAGATTTAAACCATGTATGATTTCTTTACTTCCTAATTTTCATGGTTTAAAATCTAAAAGCCCAAATTTACATCTAAAAGAATTTGAAGAAGTCTGTATTGCTTTCAATGATCAAAATTGCACTGAAGAGATTGTTAAGCTTAAATTGTTTCCTTTTTCTTTGAAAGATAAAGCAAAAACTTGACTTAACATTTTGAAACCAAGACCAATTGGCACATGGCAAGAAATGCAAAGTGAGTTTTTAAAGAAATTTTTTTCAACACATAAAACCAATGCTTTGAACAGACAAATCCAAAATTCAAATGAAGCGTATTTTCAAAGTTGGGAACATTTTAAAGATTTGTTAAATTCTTGCCCATATCATGATTTTGAAAAATGGAGGACTATAAGCTTCTTTTATGAAGATTTAACACCTGAAACCAAACAATTTGTGGAAACGATGTGTAATGACGAGTTTCTTGATAAAGAACCCGAAGAAGCTTTAGATTATTTAAACCATTTGGCTGAAAATTCTCAATCTTGGCATGGTACTAATCATTCTGAAAATTCAATTAGATATAACCTTGCAAATGCTGGTAAAGGAAAATATCATCTTAGTCAAGAAGAAGATCTAAATGCAAGGTACGCTAGTTTGGCTAGAAAGGTTGAATCCATGGAATTAGGCAAAGTAAAAGAAGTCAAATCTGTGAAAAATGAAGAAATTTGTGGCATTTGTGATGAATTAAAACACTCGACAAATGAATGTCCTAATATTCATGTTTTTAAAGAAGTTGTGCATGAGCAAGTAAAAGCAATGAACAATTTTAAAAAGTCATTCAACTCTTCTTTTTCAAATTCTTACAATCCGGGATGGAGAAATCACCCGAACTTCAGTTAGAGGAATAATAATCAAGCACAATTTATACAACCACCGCCTCCTCAGGAACAACATGATTCTCAAAATTCTCAATGATATGCACCTTATGTCCCACCATATAGGAAAAACCTTGAAGGAACGTTGAATGCATTCATAGAAAAATAAGAGACCATCAATAAACAAAACACTCAAACCATGATTGACATAAAAGACACTTTTTCCAAACTTACTTCTGCACTCACCATTCACGAGAAAGGAAAATTTTCTTTTCAACCTCAACCGAATCCCAAAAGTCAATATAGTCTAAATGAGGGTAGTTTATAAAACTAACAAATAAATTAAGTCAATTCTGTGATAACTCTTAAGAGTGAAAAAATTGTTGAAAAAGAAATCTCTAAACCTTGTGAGAAAGATGGTGAATCAATTCCCCAAGATAAGGAAAAGGTTGATAAGCCATCTGCCCAAAATAAGACTAAACTCTCGTCTCCTCCACCCCCATTTCCTCAAGCATTAAGCAAACCAAGGAAATTGGACTACCAAACTTAAAATTTTGAAATTTTTAAACAAGTGAAGATCAATATTCCATTGTTAGATGCTATCAAACAGTTTCCTTCTTATGCCAAATTTTTGAACGACTTATGCACTGTTAAAAGGAAATTAAATGTGAAAAAGAATGCCTTTTTGACCGAGCAGGTAAGTTCCATTATTCAAAACAATAATGTTTTGAAACATAAAGACCCTACTTCTCTTACGGTTTCATACATTATTGGAGAACATAAAATTGATCAAGCTTTACTTGATCTTGGTGCTAGTGTTAATTTGTTTCCATATTCAGTTTATCAACAACTCAATCTGGGTGAGTTAAAACTAACTTCTGTAACTCTTTTACTTACTGATAGATCAATTAAAATTCCAAAAGGAATAGTAGAAGATGTGTTGGTACAAGTTGATAAAGTCATTTATCCTGTAGATTTTATTGTCTTGGAAATTGAACTTATGATAATAGTTCTAAGTCAATTCCTATTATGTCAAGTCGCCTATTTTTAGTAACATTGAATGCTTTGATAAATTGCAGAAATGGAGTGATGAAGCTAACATTTGGAAACATGACACTTGAGCTTAATGTTTTCAACATATGCAAGCAACCACATGAAGTTAATGATGAAAATGAGGAAGCTGACGGGATTGAAACCATTGTAGATGATCATCTTGAAAAGGAGTTCTTCTGATCTATTAGAAATTTGTTTAATTAATTCATTTGATTCATCTACGCAAGTAGATGATAATATTTCTGAAATATGCTCTTTGCTTGATTGTACACAGGTAATGGAATATAAGGGATGGAAGCCAAGATTCGAAGAGCTACAACCTATGAATGATAATATTCATGAAGAAGTACCCACATTGGAATTAAAGTCATTACCTGCTGGGTTGAAGTACACATTTTTGGGAGAAGATCAAAGCTTTCCAGTAGTAATTTCATCAATCTTCACTGAAGAACAAGAAGGTATGTTGATAGAACTACTTAAAAGGCATAAAAGTGCAATAGGATGGACATTAACAGATATAAAAGGCATTAATCCATTAATTTGTACACATAAAATATATTTAGAGGATAATGCTAAAATATCACAATAACCTCAAAGAAGATTAAATCCACACATGAAAGAGGTAGTTAGGACTGAAGCTTTTAAATTACTTGATGTTGGAATTATTTACCCTATTTCCGATAGTCAGTGGGTAAAGCCTACACAAGTTGTGCCTAAGAAATCTGGAATAACAGTGGTTGAAAATGAAAAAAGTGAGTTAATACCTACGCGAGTTTCATCTAGTTGGCGTATGTGTATTGATTTTAGAAAATTGAATGCAGCCACTAGGAAAGATCATTTTCCTTTACCATTTCTTGATCAAATTCTAGAAAGAGTAGTAGGACATCCCTACTATTATTTTCTTGATGGTTATTCGGGGTATAATTAAATACCAATTGCATTAGAGGATCAAGAAAAGACTACTTTTACGTGCCCATTTGACACTTTTACTTATAGAAGAATGCTTTTTGGTCTTTGTAATGCTCCGGTAACTTTTCAAAGATGCATGTTAAGTATTTTTAGTGACATGATTGAACATTATTTAGAGGTTTTCATGGATGATCTAACAGTTTTTGGAAATTCTTTTGCAAATTGTCTTGATAATTTGAATAAAGTTCTTAAAAGATGTGAAGAAAAATGATTTGTTTTAAATTAGAAAAAATGTCATTACATGGTTACTTCAGGAATTGTGTTAGGTCATGTGATATTTTCTAAAGGAATTGAAGTTGATTAGGTCAAAGTTGAATTGATTGCTCATTTGCCTTCCCCAAAAATAGTTAGAGAAGTTCGTTCTTTTTTAGGACATGCAGGATTTTATCGAAGATTCATGAAGGACTTTAGTGTCATATCTAGACCATTATGTAATCTTCTGATAAAAGATGCACTATTTGATTGGACTCAAGAATGCCAAAATATTTTAAAAAATTAATTAGTCTTCTGACATCAGCTCCTATCATGCAATCCCCTGACTGGTCTTTGCCTTTTGAATTAATGTGTGATGCAAGTGATTTTGCTGTTGGCGCTATTTTAGGCCAAAGAAAGGAAGGTAAGCCTCATATGATTTATTACGCAAGTAGAACTTTAAATAGTGCACAAATGAATTATACCACTACTGAAAAAGAACTGCTTGCTGTAATTTTTGCATTGGACAAATTTTGAGCTCATTTAATTAGTTTTTCTACTGTTGTTTTCACTGATCATGCTGCTATTAGATATTTAATGTCTAAGTAGGATGCCAAACTTAGGTTGATACGGTGGATCTTGTTACTTCAAGAATTCAACATCGCAATAAAAGATAAGAAAAGAGGTGAAAATGTTGTCGCAGATCATTTATCCAGACTTACAACAGGCTCACCTTTTGATAGCACACCTATCAATGATTCTTTTCCTGATGAGTTTTTATTTTCTGTCAATTTCATGCATTGGTTTACTAATATAGTCAATTTTTTTATGACAAAAAAGATGTCGCCTCAGTGGTCACATCAAGACAGAAAAATTTTTTTAACTGAGGTGAAAATTTTTTATTAGGATGACCTATATTTGTTCAAATATTGTCCTGATCAAATCTTTTGGAGATGTGTACCCGACAATGAGGTAGGTAGTGTCATTAAATTTAGTCACTCAGAAGCATGTGGAGGTCATTTGTTTTCAAAGAAAATAGCTGCGAAAATCTTACAATGTGAATTTTATTGGCCCACTTTATTTAAAGACAACTATACCTTTTGCAAAAGTTACAAAAATTGTCAGAAATTAGGTTCCATTTTTAAAAGAAATATGATGCCTCTGAACCCTATCCTTGTTATTGAAATTTTTGATTGTTGGGGAATTGATTTTATGGGTCCATTTCAATCCTCATTTGGATTTGTGTATTTTTTGGTTGCAGTTGATTATGTCTCAAAATGAATTGAGGTGATTCCATGTCGACAAAATGATTATAAAACTGTTCTCAAATTTTTAGAAGAAAATGTCTTAAGTCGATTTGGAATCCCTCGAACTATCATTAGTGATGGGGGAACACGTTTTTGTAATAAATCATTTGAATCTTTAATGAAGAAATATGGTATTACCCATAAAGTTACCACCCCTTATCACCCTCAAATAAGTGGACAAGTAGAATTAGCAAATAGGAAAAATAAACAAATTTTAGAAAAAACGGTTAACCCAAATCGTAAAGATTAGTCTTTAAGACTAAACGATGCACTTTGGGCTTACCGTACTGCTTTTAAAACATCTTTAGGCATGTCACCCTATCGGTTAGTCTATGAAAAACCTTGTCACTTGCCTGTAGAACTGGAGCATAAAGCATTTTGGGCCATTAAAGCTTTCAATTTAAATCTTGATGATGCTTGCAGGTTACGCAAATTGCAAATAAATGAACTTGAGGAATTTAGAAATAATGCATATGAAAACTCAAAAATTTATAAAGAAAGAACAAAAGCTTTTCATGACAAATCTATTTTGAGAAAATATTTTGAAATTAGTCAAAAAGTTCTGCTTTATAATTCTCGTCTTCACCTATTCCCTGGAAAATTGAGATCTAGGTGGACTGGCCCTTTTATTGTCAAACATATATAT
Organism: Ormosia emarginata; assembly: GCA_029884605.1. Lineage (NCBI taxonomy): Eukaryota > Viridiplantae > Streptophyta > Magnoliopsida > Fabales > Fabaceae > Ormosia > Ormosia emarginata. The sequence continues at coordinate 75,513,634 of JAQQTP010000082.1, forward strand.
CCTTATGGGGCCATAGACATTGAGAATCCTAAGAATGATAATGTGTTTAAGGTCAATGGACAAAGACTTAAACTATTTCTGGAAAATCAAGCTACTGAGGTAGAATTCATTTCTCTTTCTGATCCTTGTTATAAGAATAATTTACTCTAATTTTGCGGCTTTATTTTGTTTTGTAGTTCTTTAGCTCCCTGGTTAAATGGTGGATAACGGTACTCCATGACTCTCAAGTTGGTTCGTTCTTTTCAGTTTCCCAAAATAACTGATTCATTCTCCTTCAAAATGGATATCATTCACTCAAACATGAGAAAACATTTTCCTTCTCTTCATCAAAATGCTCTAACAAAAATTTACAAAGCTAGATGTGAAAGATTAAGATTGTTAATGCACAAGAGTATGCCAGAAGATGTACGTTGGATAATCGAAGTAAAGGTCTGACTAACAGGTGAGTCCTTAATTTCATTTGACTCATACATATCAAGTCTTAGTAGAAGTTCATATTCTAAAAGGAAAAGAGCAAAAAGATTACAAGTCTGTCACATATGCGCACGATGAAATTGTAACAAACGATATCATTTTTTGGGGATGGTTTCCGTAAACAGAGAAGATAAAATTTTCTTCATCAAGAATGGACTGAATAAAGAGTCATTAGATGATATCTTATTGACTCTTGATACACATTCTTGTGGTTTAGTGCATCATGAACTTCTTGTGGAATCTCTTCAAGGATGAACAAAATCAATACAGTTTTGGGAATCTGACTCTAAAAGACTCTATTTGCCAATTTATAAGAAAATTAGATGGGAAGCTTATCCTCGACTCATAAAAGCTGTTTAAGCTATTTTTGGACATGAAACTAAAGGCAGATGTGAGCCACATCCACAATAACATGTACATATTTTCTTCTTCTTCTTCTTCTTCTTCATGTTCAAAAAAAAAAGAGAAAAAAAAAGAGAAAAAAAGTATGTATACATCTTGAGTTTGGCTTTGGTAACACAAAACGTGAATGGAGAAATGCATGCATCCTGATCCAGCCTTCTTAATTGAAAAACAAAGTAGGTAGATTGTATTACACATGTGAGGCAACCAGTCGCATTATGGCCACTTGTCCCTTTTGGGAGCCCTATGTTGCACTGGTCTTGAATGGATATAATACTGGTCAACAATGTTTTGGCACAAAGCCGAAAGAGCAGACTACCTTCATCCCAATCTCAAGTGAGTATACACCCACCTTTCATCATGTTTCTAATAACTTGAAAAAAAGGAAGAGGACGAAACTACGGTTGTACTTGGTCTTTAATTAGATTAGGAATCCCAGGCAGATGATCGTCCTGTCATAGACTCAGGAGGAGACCTTCGCACGCCAGTATGTAAATAAAATTCATGTGCCATGCTCTGTAGAGAGCCGCGTGCTACATTCCTAGTTCTTGGAACCAAGGCTCTGTAGCACTGATGGACAGACAGAAGCGTCCCGTCTTTACAGTGAACAGAAACTGTTAACTGAGTTGTATACTTGCTTTAATTAGTAGGCCTCTAAGACGAGTTCTGACTGGCTACGGTCAGGTACCATTTTCTTATAATACAAGCCTTTAATTAGGTTTGCAGGAAGATAGAGGACTGTTATTCCGTAAGCAGGATGGAAAGGATTCAAAGGTTCTTGTTGTCGGTTCGTCAATCCTTATGGAGTTCTTATGTTGCACTAGTGACACGTAACTCAAAGACATGCCACTACTGCACTCATGACGCGCAGTATAAATATACGCCATGAAAATTGTACATATAAGTATGTCCTCATTTGTTATTATATTTCTTTTATCTTTGTATGATTTTATTGTATTTTGTTTTTTGGACAGACGATCCTTTGAGCAGGGTCCTTCAGGGGTTTCTAGACTTCTTTACCTTGATGGTTTTCTTGAAGTTAAAAAAAACAAAACAAAAAAAAAAGATTATGTGTTTCTTAATTTCAAACTTTTCTGACAACAACCAACCTACCCATATAAGTACTATGATGACTTTTTCCCTTCTTTTCCCTATTTAAACGCTTCATTCTCTCAACTTTCCTTCAACTCATAATCATTCAGAGGGAATGTGAAATTATGGGATCTCCTGTTCGTAACCTTAAAAATATCTGTGTTTTTTGTGAGTCAAGTTATGGGAAGGGTTTAGAGTTTGTAAGTACAACAAGTGTTCTTGGTCGAACACTTGCTGCAAGAAATATTCATGTTGTATATGGGGGAGGTTGCCATGGGTTAATGGGGGGTGTATCACTCTCTGCATTTGTAGGAGGTAGTCAGGTTTTAGGTGTCATTCCTGAATCTTTAGCTCAAAATAAAATCACTAGAAAGACAGTTAGAGAAGAAATTCAGGTATCATCTATGCATAGACAAATGAAAATAATGCTTGACAACTCTAATGCATTCATTGCCTTATCAGGTAGTTTTGATACTTTGGAAGAAATTTTTCAAATTGTCTCTTGGACCCAATTGAACATCCACCATAAACCTATTGGTTTGTTGAATGTTAATAATTTCTTTGATCTTTTGTTAATTTTTCTTGACAAAGTTGTGGAATAGAAATTTATCACACCTTCAGCAAGAAAACTTCTCATCTCTGCCTCCACTATTAATGAGTTGATTGATAAATTAGAAGCTTTTGTTTATGAGCCTGATAAAACAATAGCTTAGATAGATTGGTCAGCAGGAAGCAGTGCGAGAAGTAGTATGTAAAGAAAGCTAGATCTGACACTTCACCTTTAATTTTTCTTTACCTTTAATTTTATTTATCGTACTTTGTTTCTATTTAAATTTGTATCAGATTTCTCCAAACAGATACTATCTTCTATTCTTTACTCATCTATATTTTAACATTATCGACAATGTTATGATCTGGTTGGGGGGAAGGATAGTTTAAAAAAAGTAAGAAAGTATGATATAATTGTCATGAACTTACTGAACTAATGAATAATGGCAGAGTAATGAGTAATTTTACTCCTGAGACGCATTTTAGTAGAAGAAAGTGTGTTTAGTGAGATGATTGTCAGACACCTACAACAAAACCAATTAAGAATAACAGAGTAAGGAGTAAATTTTGCCCTGGAGGTAATTTTATTCTTGAAACGCATCTTAGTTGAGGAAATAACTGTTTTAGAAGTAGCAAAAAATATATATTGGGTCATAACATAAATTTTTTTCTTTCTTATAAATCACATGCTTGGATATGAATGTTGAATTGATGGATTGAGAATGATAGAAATATGCCTTGTGAGATTTTGAGCCTATTGATGGATGAATTAAACATTTGTACCATTCTCTTCTTTCTTGTGTGATTTTCACTCATGAAATTGTTACTCTAGAACTTGCTTTGATTCTTTTTTAGGCTACATTTTCGCATGCATACATAAATATGATTGAGACATTTTCAAATAGCTACTTTGACCAAATAGCCATCCTTGTATATTTTTCCTTGTGTAACCCCCTTGAGCTTATTTGACTATTTATTGTTTTTAGCTCATTACGTACCTTTAAAAAAAAAAAGAACGTGTTTTTACCTAACCTTAGGGAATAAGAGAGCATTGGCCTTGTTCTTAAACAAGTGTAGGGGTGTGTGTGGCAAATGTTAAAAAGAAAGAAAGAAAGAAAGAGCTGTTAGCCATGGCAACCATCACCCAAGAGGGGGGGTGAATTGGGTGATTACAAATTTTAATGCAACTTTGACATATTAAGCATTTTGAATCACTCAAGTAATAAATGCAGCGGAACACGTACAACAAAGGTACAACTATTATAGATTACTGATAAACACATATTTTATTCATTAAGAAACCCTTATATTTAGTCATTTACACTCTCCATATTCTTAATTGATTGAGTTTGACATGATTTTTAGTTTCAAATTGGTCCTAATTGAATATTTTCAGCATTATTGAGATTTTACACTATTTCTGTATTTTAGTCATAACTTGAGTTCCTGATATCTGAAAATCATGAATTTTATCTTGTAGGAAAGCTAAGAGGAAGCTCTACAACTTTGATGAAGAGCTCGAAGTCCGATTCAGATGTCTAAGGGACCTAAGTTTACATGGAAGTCAGAATACGGGTTCTGTCAGTAGAATCCGAACAGTGTGCACTCATAAAATCATATCTCAAGATGTAATAATGGAGATGGGCTGAAATTTGGACAGTGGATAGTCAAGATCCAAATAAACAACTTTCATGAAGAACACATTTTCAGAAAAAGAAGTCTAGTAGGTCATTTTGAGCTTGCAAGTCGGAACAGAGGTGCTGAAGTTGGGTTTGAGCAACCTACGGTATTTGGGACATATCTTAGGCTTAAGGAATCCAAATTAGACGAACCAGCTATCCATTTTATAGCCAAGACAAGGATCTACAAGGATCTACAACTTTCATGAAGAACACTTTTCGTGGTTCTGAAGTATAGTGGGTCATTTTTGGCTTCCAAGTCAGACACAAAATTTTCGTCCTCAACCACCCACTCATCCATCCACTAATCCACTCATCCATCCACTAATCCACTCATCCACTCATCCACTCATCCACTAACTCACCCATTCATCCACTCATACACTAATCCAACCACTTAACCACTCCACCCACTCATCCACTAATCCATCCACTCATCCATCCACTCACCCATTCATGTCCATAATTTCCCACTCACCAAAAGTCCTTTGGCATTTTTCACTAATTCAACCACTCAACCATTCCACTCACTCATCCACTAAACCAATCCACTAAACCAACCCACTAATCCATCCACTCAAACACTCCACTCACTCACCCACTCATCCACCCACTTCCCTTTGTCATTTTGTTACCTTAGACTTCTATAAAAGGCACCATTTATCATGAACAAGATGTAACTCTCCTCATTTTCTCTCTTAGTTTCTTGTTTCTTCATAGCTTCTTCTTGTTTCTTCATAGTTTTTCTTGTGATTTCTTTCTAGCTATGTGTAACTAAACCTCCCTTAGTTAAGAGGGTGATGAAACCGCTAGTATTAATGTTGTAAACTTTGCATATTTGATTATTTCAACACAGTTATGTTTTTATTCATATATTTGAATCTATTGTTGGTATGAAGGTTTTGTACTTGTTCCTACTTTCAAAGTAGTAGATCTAGGTTTATTATGCGCGGTTGCGGTAGTAGATCTAGTGGGATGTATGATGTTCATGTGGGTATAATTATCTTTGTGCTATTTGCCAGTTATAAAAGTGGTAGATCTGGGTTTATTATGCGTGGTTGCGGTATTAGATCTAGAGAAATATATGTTCTAAGTAATTTAATCCCGGTGTGTGATTAGACCTTAGTGTAATTGGTTTTCTAAATCTTAATGCAATTGTTGGATAGTTGTAAAAGCGGTTGCTTTATGACTAATCGGTGATTAGGAGTTGATTTGAGCGGTTGCTAAATTGACCAACACGTAAGGAAAACAGAGATTTACTCTCACAATTGCATAAAAACATAATTGAGCATGTTGGAATAAAAGGATATGTGGATTTACATTATCATATAAATCTAGTGGTGGATTCAATCTCTTAACCAATTTTCTTATATTGTTGATTTCGGTTTGTTTATTGTTATCTTTGAAAAATTTGTTCATTGTTCATCAAAACTCCAAAACCTCCCTTTTTCTTGTTTATTGTTAATCGAGTCTAAATTGGGAATTGTTTAATAGTGTTAATTGAATTGGTTCTCTGTGGATCGACCCTTACTAACTACAACTAGTTGTAAGGTTTTTATTTTCTGGTGGGCACGACAACTGATTTTTATCTTAATTTTAATCATTACATCCGCACGCATCGAATTTTGGCGCGATTGTTGACGTGAACCAATTTTTTCAATTACACTATTAATTTATTTCCTATTTTTATTCTGTTTTTATTTTATTTTATTTTATTTTATTTTTAATCTTTCTTTCGAGTGTTTTGTAGGTGTTGATGTCCTTTGAAGGAGTAGACGAAGGATTGCTAAATTTGAGGAACTATATTGATCAACTCACTTCACATCCTCAATTTCCCTTCCATCCAGGCTAACTTCCAACTCACACTGTGACATTGAAGCGCCCGTTACATTGATCTATCAAGTTCGGAGACATTTGAGCCATCGAAATATCGAAGAAGTGACAATGGCGAGAAAACACTTTAAGGGCATTGGGTGCTCCAGATCTAGATCAACAACCTCTTTGCATAGACATTCTTGAAAATGAAGAGGCATTTGAATTGAAATCCGGTTTAATCCATCTCTTGCCATCTTTCAATGGATTACCCGGAGAGGACCCCAACAAGCACTTGAAGGAAATCCATGTGGTATGTTCTAGCATGAAACCTGCAGGAATTCATGTAGAGCAAGTCAAGTTGAGAGCTTTTCCATTCTCATTGAAAGACTCAGCTAAGGAGTGGCTTTACTACTTGCCACCCGGATCCATCCAATCATGGCGGGACATGGCCCGAACTTTCCTAGACAGATACTTCCCCGCCTCAAAAGTCGCAACAATCGAAAAGAAATCTGTGGTATTCAACAAAGGCATGGGAATCACTCCATGACTACCGGGAGAGATTTAAGAAGCTATGTTTCAAATTTTGCCCCTCATCATCAAATAAGTGAGCGACTTTTAATTCAAGTATTTCTATGAAGGCTTACAAGTGATGGATCGCAACATGATTGATCTTTGCTAGCGGAGGAGCATTGATTGATAAAACTCCTCAAGAAGCTAGAAACTTGATCTCAAGAATGGCGCCAATACTCAACAATTCTACTCTAGAAATGACACTGGAGTAAGAGCGGTGAAAGAAGTAGAGACAACCGATATAAAGACAAATGACTCAATTGACTGCTATGGTTCGGTTAATGGATTCGGGTAAAGCACCGGCCATGCTTGTGGGATCTGTTGTTCATCCTGGACATCCCAACGATATGTGTCCCACTCTCCAAGAAGACACAAATGAGGAGGTAAGAGCGTAGGGGGATATCTTTGGACTTTCAAAAAATTACAACCCCTACTCAAACACATATAATCCGGGTTGGAGGGATCATCCAAATTTCAGCTATGCAAAGCAACCTCAAAATCAACCTCCGGCTTATGGACCTCCAGATTCCAACAAAGGCAAGTACCTTTCCCTCGAGAGACAAGAACAAGTTCAAGCTCCTACGCAATCGAGCCTTCATTAGAGGAGCTAGTAAAACAAATGGCCACTAATAATTTGCGGTTCCAACAAGAAACAAATGCAACTATACAAAGTTTCAAACAAGAAACAAGGATCATGCAATCAATAACTTGCGAGAATCGATAGGACAGATTGTCCACAAAATTCAACAAGTTTCAAAGCCAAGCTTCAGGAAACTACCCTCACAAATGAAGTGAATCCGAGGGGAATGCTAGTCTTTGTCACATTGAGAAGCGGAAAGACGATGGATGAGCCTACCTCTCTTCCACCAATCATTCAAGAGAAGGATGAACCACCCAAAGAAGCAAATGATAAGGGCAAACTTCCAAAACCCCTAAGGTAAGTATTTACGAACCCCTTCCTAAATATGTCACTAAAGCTCCTTTTCCTAGTAGGTTGGTTAAAACCAAGAAAGAAGAAGCGAGAAAAAAAATATTTGAGACTTTTAGGAAGGTAGAGGTAAATATCCCTTTGTTAGATGCCATTAGCGGGTACCTAGATATGCAAAATTTCTGAAAGAATTATGCACTAACAAGAGGAAGTTAAAAGGAAATGAAAAGGTCCAAGTGGGAGAAAATGTTTCACAAATTTGTAATTAAAAAGAAACTCCCAACCAAATGTAAGGACACGGCACATTCACCATTCCATGCACTATAGGTAACACAAGGTTTGAAAGGGCAATGCTTGATTTAGGTGCATCTATAAATGTCATGCCATATTCTATTTATGCATCTTTATACTTGGGTCCTTTGGAACCCTCTTTGGTGTTGTTATTCAATTGGTGATAGATCTAATGCATACCCTAAGGGTGTGGTTGAAGATGTTTTGAGTGCAGGTGAATGAATTAGTGTTTCAATGATTTCTATGTTTTGGACATGGAAGAGGATGAGTCTCCCAAATCTGCTCCTATCTTGCTAGGAAGACCATTTTTGAAGACTGCACGGACAAAAATTGATGTGCACTCGGGAATTCTAACAATGGAATTTGATGGGGAATTAATTAGATTCAATATTTTTGAAGCTATGAGATACCCAGTGATGTGCACTCTGCTTGTTTAATTGATTCTTTTGATCCTTTTGATTCTTTAATTTCTCATGACTTTTGATCCGACCATTTTGATGCTCTTGATATAATTCTAACTCATAGCTTAGATGTACGGGAGGAAAAGAAGAAAAGTGAAGAAGAGCCATGGAGTGAAGACATTGATGAAATTGTTCTTTGCCTTACAAGAGCTCTCTTCCACTCCAGGAAGAGCATGAGGTAACTTTTGTTGATTTACCTGTTACTACCGATATACCTCAACCTTGTTGTGCAGCACTGAATTGGGAACCGAAAGCACTACACGATCATCTTAAATACATCTTCTTGGGGGAGAAGGACACCCTTCCAAAGTAATAATTGCAAAGTCACTCACCCAAGAGCAAGAAGAGAAAGCGGGTAGTGTTTTGCGGGAACATAAGACGACCATTGGTTGGTCAATAGGCGATATCAAGGGTATTAGTCCCTCCATTTGTATACACGGGATATTAATGGAGGAGGATACTAAACCTGTGAGAGACCCTCGGCGGAGATTGAATCCTCCCCGTGATGGAGGTTGTGAAAAGGAGATATTGAAGCTCCTAAGTGTGGGGGTGATCTACCCCATTTCTGACAGCAAGTGGGTAAGCCCAGTCCAGGTAGTACCAAAGAAATCTGGAATTACTGTGGTAAGAAATGCTGAAAATGAGCTTATTCCCACTAGGTTACAGACAGGGTGGCGTGTTTGTATTGATTACGGGAAGTTGAATGCCGCCACGAGAAAAGACCACTTTCCTTTACCTTTCATTGATCAAATGTTAGAAAGATTAGTGGTCATTCTTATTATTGTTTTTCGGATGGTTTTTCAAAGTTACAATCAGATTGCCATAGCTCCGAGAAGACCAAGACAAGACTACATTCACTTGTCCATTTGGTACCTTTGCATATAGGCGAATGCCTTTTGGACTCGCAATGCACCGGGAACTTTCCAAAGATGCATGATGAGTATATTTTCGATTACATTGAAAACATCATTGAGGTTTTTATGGATGACTTTAGTGTCTTTGGAAATGATTTTGAAAATTGTTTAGAACATTTAACTTTGGTGCTTAAAAGATGCATTGACACTAACACAGTCTTGAATTGGGAAAAATGTCATTTCATGGTGAATGAAGGTATTGTGTTAGGTCATGTAATTTACGTTAGGGAATTGAAGTAGATAAAGCTAAGGTAGAACTCATGCATTCTTTGCCACCACCCACTAGTGTGCGGGAGATTCGTTCTTTTATTGGTCATGCGAGGTTTCTACAGGAGATTCATTAAAGACTTTTCTAAAGTCTCATTGCCCTTTTGCAGACTTCTTCAAAAAGATGTTAATTTTAACTTTGATGAGAAATGTATGGAAGCTTTCAATAAACTCAAGAAGTTGTTAAGTGTTGCGCCTATCATCAGGCCACCCAACTGGGAGTTACCTTTTGAACTAATGTGTGATGCCGGTGACTTTGCAAGTAGGAGTGTCTTGGGACAACGAGTTGATAGAGTTCCTTATGCCATTTACTATGCATCAAGGACTCTAAATGATGCTCAACTTAATTACTCAACCACAGAAAAAGAACTTCTAGCTGTTGTATTTGCTTTAGAAAAATTTAGATCATATCTAATTGGTTCTAAAGTGATTGTGTTTTCAGATCATGCAGCCTTGAAGTATCTTCTAACAAAGAAAGAAGCAAAGCCTAGATTGCTCAGATGGATTTTATTGCTCCAGGAATTTGACTTGGAGATTAAAGACAAGAAAGGGAGCGAAAACTTGGTGGTCGATCACTTGAGTAGATTGGTAACTGAAGAGGAAGAAATGCCTATCATGGAGACTTTTCAGGATGAATATTTGATGGTTGTCAACACCATAATCCCTTGGTATGCCGACATTGTTAACTACCTGGTTACTAAGGACTTTCCAGGAGGGTTTGAACAAGGCCCAAAGAGATAAATTAAGGAGTGATTTGTAAATACTATATCCGGGATGACCCGTACTTATGGAAGCATTGTGCGAGATCAAGTCATTAGGAGGTGCATTCCGATTACGAGACACACTTCATCCTCTCCTTTTGCCACACCTATGCATGTGGAGGACACTTTGGCAAGTAAAAGGACAGCCCAATAAAGTGCTTGACAAGTGGTTTCTTTCCCTTCAATTTTCAAAGACGCTTACAACTTCGTAAATCTTGTGACCGCCATTGTCGAGAACAGGTAATATTGGTCCTCGTAATCAAATGCCTCGGACTCCGATCATTTTTGTGGAACTCTTTGATGTGTGGGGTATTGATTTCATGGGACCATTCCCTCCTTCATTTGGTTTCACATACATTCTTTTATCCGTTGATTATGTGTCTAAATGGGTGGAAGCAAAAGCCACTCGATCCGATGATTCTAAAGCTGTTGCAGATTTTGTTAAGTCACATATTTTCTCCAGGTTCGGGACCCCGAGGCGGCTATCATCGGTGACCAAGGGACCCATTTCGCAACAAAACCTTTGATGCTCTATTGAAGAGATATGGAGTAATGCACAGAATTTCCACTCCTTACCATCCACAGACAAATGGGCAACCGAAGTGTCCAACCTAGGAGATTAAGTCAATCCTTGAAAAGACAAAGTGAATCCATCAAGAAAGGATTGGAGCACTCGACTTGAAGATGCTTTATGGGCTTATAGGACTGCCTATAAGACTCCCATCGGCATGTCACCATTTCGGTTGGTGTATGGAAAGCCCTGTCATTTGCCCGTTGAGTTGCAACATCGATCTTACTGGGCCATTAAACAAGTTAATATGGAATTGGAAGGTGCCTGGAAAGCAAAGGAAGTTCCAGTTACAGGAATTAGAAGAACTAAGAAATGAGGCCTTTGAGAATGCCCTGATTTATAAGACTAAAGCTAAGGCATTCCACGACCAATTGATTTCCAGAAAGAAATTTCACAGAGGACAAAAAGTCCTGCTATTCCAATCAAGACTCAAATTATTTCCAGGTAAACTGCGTTCTAAGTGGATTGGGCCGTTTGTGGTAACTAATGTTTTTCCTTTTGGTGCAGTTGAGATCAGGAGTGAAAATTCTGGCAAAGCATTGATAATCACATATTTTATTCATTAAGAAACCCTCATTATTAGTCATTTACACTCTTCATGTACTCAATTGACTGAATTTGATTATGTTTTGTAAGTTTGAACTCGAATCGGACTTAATTGATTTTTCAGCATTATTCGAGTCTTACACTGTTTCTGTATTTTGGCCATATCTTGAGTTCTAAATGTCTGATAATTATGAATTTTACCTTGTAGGAAAGATAAAAGAGAGCTCTACAACTTTGATGAAGAGCTCGAAGTCAAATTCAGACATCTAGTGGAGCTAATTGGGCATGGAAATCAGAATACGGGATTTGTGACTGAACCCGAACAGTGTGTAGTAACCAGAACATAATTCGAGTTTGGGTTTATAGAATGGGCTGAAAATTGGTGATCTGAAAGTTAAGACCCATATGTACAACTTTCATGACAAACACAAAACTTGATTCGGGCTCCTTGATGGAGATATTGGGTCTGAAAGTCAAAACAGAGGTGCTGAAACTGGTCCTGAGCAGTCTGTAGTAATTGGGTCATATCTTGGGCTGTAGGACGAATTTGCGGGTGCTTCCAGAGCCATTGGAAAGCTTAGACAATTTCCTAGAACTTTCATGAAGACCACTTGGCTCAAAAATGACGAAATCAATGAGTTCAGCAATGAATACTTTCGGAGACAAGGAAGCTCACCTACCAAGTTCACCTACCAAGCTCACCTACCAAGCTCACCTACCAAGCTCACCTACTAATTCCACCTACTAATCTCATCTACCCATCTACTACTACTCTGAATCCTCTATAAAAGGAAGCATGAGGAGAGCTCTAAACACAACATACACTTGGTGTTAGAAATAGCTTTTCATAGTTCTTGTATATTTTTCCTTCATCAGAATGGAGAGCTAAGTCACTTCTAGTCAATTCGGGACTCTTGAAGAGATTGTGGCTCGGATTCTTGAGACCTTGGTTATGTAATGTATTTGATTTATATTTGAATTCCTCTTCTCTTCTTCTTCTGTTCTCTTGATCTTGAATGCATGAATGGTAATTCTGTTTATGTTTGATCTGATTTGATCTTGGTTTAAGATTAATGTTACCCAAGTGGCTTCAGTACTCAAGAGGGGGGGTGAATTGAGTATTTAAGAAATTTTTCGCAAAAGCCTTAAACAAATAAATTATACTGAATTTAATTATTAAAAGTCGTGAATGAGATGAACATAAGAAGAACAGATAATAATTAAATTGCAAGAATAAATAAAGTGCATAAAGATAAAGAGAAAGGGTAGAAAAGCAGGCACGATATTTATCCTGGTTCGACCACCAACCACTTGTGGCCTACGTCCAGTCCCCGAAACACAGTTCGAGATTTTTCACTATTCAACACAAGCTTAAAACAGTGCTTGCAACCTTTACATAATAGGGATACCCCACCCTATTTACTAGAGGATACCTCACCCCTTTGAAGGATACCTCACCTTCTTTACAACAAGGATACCTCACCCTTTTACTAGAGGATACCTCACCCTCACAAAATCACTAAGGGATACCTCACCCTTTTACGAAGCAGAGAATAGATGAAAAATAAACTCTCACTTAGAGCGAGATATTACAAGTTGAAGTGCTAATAAGCTCTCTAAAAGATATCTCAAGGTTTTGGCAAAAAGAGCATAAAAAAAATGAAATAATCACGTTTTAATCACAAGCAAATAGTTCAAAATGGTTGGGGGTTTTTGAAGAGACCCAAGGTCTCTATTTATAGAGCAATGGAAGAAACTAGCCGTTGGAGCAATTAAAGGCAAGTAATTATTGAAAATATGGCCGTTCTTTGCCATTTTCGAAAGCTTCGTGAAATCCAATTACGGAGAGCGGTATTCGAATACCTTATGAGGTATTCGAATGCCTCTTGCCAAAACTCTTTTTAAAAACTGACAAATTTGGGTTATTCGAATACCAGTTAAGGGTATTCGAATGCCTCATTTAAAAAGGTCCATTCTAAAACTAGGGTATTCGAATACCATATGGGGTATTCGAATGCCTCTGTTTTGGCACAGCAGGAAATATCAGTTTCGAAATAGGTTATTCGAATACCATAGATGGGTATTCGAATACCACTTTGAAAAACAGAAAACGTTCAAACTTGAAAAACACTCTATTCGAATACCTAACGGGGTATTCGAATACCTCCGTTATAAAACCGTTTTAAATGCTTTCAAATGACCAGAAAATGGTTGTTTAATTTTAGAAAAACAATTTTGAAAACATTTCTTTGCAATGCCAATTAATGAGATATCCAATGAGGCTTTTACAAGGATCCTAAGTCCTAAAGCTTATTCTTGAAAATCTTGGACTTGGTCTTCTCATCATCTTCATGTTTGTCTTCACGTTTGTTATCATCAAAACTATTGCTCATGATAGCTAGCCAATTACAATTAAGTATTGTGATGAAATTTAGAACTGATTAATCTAAACTAATCACGTAATTGAAGAGGTTAGGTTACTGATTTGTGCCTAGGTTAATTGAATTCGGTGCTTAAATTGACATATATTTACATGAATGGTGCGAT